>CM056050.1:399178223-399774981 GCA_029574335.1 Rana kukunoris
CGTGTTTGTAATGGGTTAATGGCGGTGTCGACTTGGTTGCGACAACGTACATTTATCTACACTGAGAGGGAGAGATGAACGATCGAGTGCAGTAATGTTTGAAGCTGCTCAGCCCGCTTTACGTTACCTGTAATGTATGGTCAGAGTGTTAACAAGGGATGGCGTGACGTGCACCGGTAGAAACGTCCCCTTTTTCTCTGATTGGCCGACGTAAGGGGGAAGAGGAGTTCTTAAACTGGCGTATACTGACGTGTAGCTACGCCCTCCGTAGAAGTAACGTTACGACGAAACTAGTCAGGGCTGTAGCTACACGTTACGCTGGAAATGACGCCTGCGCCTCACTGAAGGAACCAGGAAGGAAGTAATCCACCCGGTAACTAGTCGGTGATCGCGACAAGGACGCCGCTCCATTCTCAGGACCGGTGAAGTGATTTCCATTTCTTTTGTTCATTATTTCATACTTTGTGCACGTAGTTTTTTTTGGGGTATCTGCTGGAAGGGGTGATTAATAAACAGAATTACGCTATGTTTGCTCTTCTGTGTTTGTTATTCACTACATCTGAGGTTGATTCCAAGCGAGTGGCCCATTAGTGGATGGATATGACATCAGTCTTCGATTGAGTATCTCTGAAAGGCTTGATATTTTATATTTCTGGTGAGTTTGAACCCCTGCGGGGATTGTTTTCATCACGTGGTGGATCGTGAGTGCGGTGGATGGTGCATGCTTCCTATCTCTACTACCTCCACTATTGGACAAATTTTAGACTTTATTTTCAGACACCGTAACATCCATTTACTGCCTACTTTATGGTGTGTTGGTCACCTTTAAACCAGACCCAGCGCTGTTTTGCATTTCTCACTTAAATGGACATTGCTATTTTCTGTGCTATGAATGCTTTTTTAAATATATATATATATATATATATATATATCGTAATATTGGGGTTGTTTAGCTCTCGTGGTATGGGCTTTTTTTAGTGATTCACTCCAGCCAGGAAGTATGTTTAAGGGCATGGTAGCCCATTTTTATTAAAAAGGCAAAATAAAAGTCCAAACAAAGATTTCCCACGCAGGGGGTTCTTCTCCATCAACCACACAACAGAAAATGCTAGCCCACCTGGCTCTCTGTAGCAGTACTTCTGCAGCAATACTTCGCACGTTTTCCTGGTTGCCCAGACCAGCGGTTTCCTCAACATAGATGCTTTCCGTCAGCATCTACAACTCTGCCTCTTGCAGTCACTGTTCTGGCTGTCTCCTACAGCCTCAGACTTCTGGAGACCTGCTGCCTCCAACTGGAAGCCGTCTCCAACTGGGAGCCATGAGATCTTCCTACACAATGATTATAAAGGGCTGTGCTCACCTGAGCACAGACACTGCTGGTCATCCACAAGATCTGGAGACAGGATTGGAGATTCCGTCCCACCCAAGACACTATGGAATCTCCATACTACAGAGCCCCATGACAAAGTACTAAAACCTGGAGAAAGTTGCAAAAGCAATTTTCTCCAGTCCACATCTACGCTCTGTAGTCTTGCAACTCTAAAGTGTGCAAACCCTGTGTCCAGTTTACAGTGACAGTAGCTCCTACTGTTACAATATATATAAAATTATATTTTTTAACCTTTTTCATTTATTTATGTTTTTGCACTTTTATTTGTAACTGATATGCTGCGTACACACTATCGGAATTTCCGACAACAAATGTTCAATGGGAGCTTGTTGTCGTAAATTCCGTGTGTAGGCTCCATCAGACATTTGCTGTCGGAATTTCCGACAACAAAAATTTGAGAGCTGGTTCTCATATTTTTCTTGTGTGTACACAATTCTAACACACAAAATTCCATGCATGCTCGGAATCAAGCAGAAGGGCCACACTGCCTACTGAACTTAATTTTTCTAGGCTCGTCATACGTCTTGTACGTCACTGCGTTCTTGACGTTCGGAATTTCCGACAACATTTGTATGCAAGACAAGTTTGAGTCAACATCCGTCTGAAAAAAATCCACGCTTTTGTTGTCAGAATGTCCGATCGTCTGTACGCGGCATAACTGTAAAGGTTCCAGGTTCAGGTTTCTCAAAATGCCCTGTGCAGTGCTGTACCCTAAGCTAATACTCCACTAGTGTGTGGTAGCAACAGAAACATTCACTGATTCAGAGACCAGGTTGGTCAGGACAGGAGGGAGAATAATAGTGGTTGTCACACCTATATCCGCATTTCCCACAGACACGACATCTTCTTTGGGGTGCTCGCTGGGTAGGGGTACCAGGGAGGACATGCGGAAAATGGCTCTCGTGCAGCCTGCTCACTGCATTTGCATTGGGAAGTTGGGGCACAGCACCATCTGGGAACAGAAGGGCTGTGATGAACTCTTCCTGCAATTTGAGGATGGATCCAGTTCGTCCTGATGCTTTGTATAGCACATAAGTGTCCATCAGAGCCAATTGAAATAGATATACAGACACTTTTTTATACAAGCATCTGGTTCTACGGGCAATTAAGTATGGCACCATCAACTGGTCGTTGAAGTCCACCCCTCCCATGTTAAGGTTGTAATTGTGGACACAGAGGGGCTTCTCAATACCAGTCACTGTTGCAATTTGGACTGTCATATCTGCGTCAATGGAGGACAGAATGAAAACATTCCGTGTATCCCTCCACTTCACTGTGAGAAAATTATTACATCTAAAGCAGGCTCTCTCCCCCAGTCTAAGTGGGGCTTCTACAAGCTGTTGTGGAAAGCCCCAGTGATTAGATCGCACGGTGCCACATGCCTTAAATCCATATTAAAAAAGGTGACTAGAAAGTGGCTTGTGTAATATTTGTTCACATACAAGTGGTACCCCTTTCCAAACAAGGGTGACACCAAGCCCCAAATAATCTTGCCAGTGCTCTCTATGTAGTCTGGGCAGTTGGGGGATCCATGTGACTGTGTTTTCTCTTGTAAACTATAAAACTATATGTATAGCCTGTGGCCCTGTTACAGACCTTTTTTTGACCCCTTATCTGGCATGCTTGCTGGGGAGAAACTGTTTGAAAGAGAAGCGGCCAGAAAACGTAATCAGGGACTCATTAACGCAACTTTATCAGGAATAAACAAGGTTGAAAACTGTTGGTTAAAGTGGTTTATGGGGGGCCAAATTTATGGAACCGTTCAAATCCAGGGTGACGCGAGGACGACGTTCATTGCCATTAAAATGCATGAACCACAAGATCTGCTCGTATTGCATCCTGGTCATATGGTGAATTGGGTCAGTGGACCAATATGACCGCAACTCACTTTTTTTTAGTTATGCCCACGAGGAGGGATAGGCCCAGAAAGGCCCTAAATTCAGAAACTGTAATAGGTTTACATTATCTGGCATGGGTTAAAGGAGGATAAGTGGCGATGAATTGACAAACATACACATTTTTTTGGTCCATAATAAATCTATAGAGATCTTCCGTAAAAAAAATGTGAATAAAAATGAAGTGATGTAAAATTAACAGTTTCCACCTGAATTCTGGGTTAGCCAGTGATTGGGGGGAAGTACGGGTGCTGCAGAAGTGGTGGGCTCCCAATCAGGATTGGCATATGCACCAGGAAGGATACTATGTGCTCTACGGGCTTGTCTTTGTCTTCTTGGTGGCTGTGGGACACTGCTTGTGCTAGCCACTGCACCAGCTTGAATAGCACTTATGGGACTTGCCATGTCACCAAGTGTTACTGCAGTACTGGTTTGTCTATGACCAGGATGACTAGGCCGCTGGTGCTTGCCAGTTCAAGAGAAGGATGAGCGGCACTACTACTGACTCTGCCCCATACAAGAGCCCTGTGGTTCTTCCACCTCAACAACAGAAAAACAAGGTTGGGTACTCTTGACCTTAGCAGGGACCACTACTCTATCGTCAGAGCTGTCAGGGACCTGCTGCTCTTTACGGGTTTGTGTACAGAGCCTGAATCTGACAGCTAGGCTCTCATCTGTTATGCTCAGCAACGTGTAGGCCTCTTCACTAGTGTACCTCTGTTTGGACATTTTTGCCTCTAAATTTATAGGTACAGCTAGTGTGACTCACAGGCAAAGGAGCACCTGGTTGTCGGAGCCTGCTTCAGTCGCTACCAAAAGAACTTCTAACGTTCGCAGATATCAGGCGTGACTGCAGAAGTACAGTTAAATCACACTTGTTTAATAATGATAATAAAAAGGTAAACAGAGTAAGCGTAGTCAAACAAGCCAGAGTTCAGTAACCCGATAGGGTAGTGGGCCAAGCCAATGTCAGAGAGCCAGAGATAAACGTAATCGTCCAAGCAAGGATCAGGAGCCAGAAGGAACGCCAGCCGAGCAAGTACACAACAGGAATGCAGGAGAAAGTCTCTGTGATGTTGACAAAGGTGAAGGCAGAGATAAAGTGAGCTGGAAGGCTTTAAGTAGACAGGACTGATGAGCAGATCATCAACAGGTGAGTCACTGTGGAGAGAAAGGACCAGGCAATTAGCCGACAGCTGAGCAGCCAGCTCAGAGAAGGAAGGACTGAGCCCAGTCCCAACAGTACCCCCTCCTTAACGACCCCTCCCCCTTGGAGGACCACTGGGTTTGAGGGGAAAACGTCTATGGAAATCACGGAGGAGAACAGGGGCTTGTGCGTCTGAGCATGAGACCCAAGAGCGTTCCTCTGGACTGTACCCTCTCCAATGCACCAGGTACTGTAAGCACCTACGGGAGTCAACAATGGACTGTACTTCATACTCCTCATGGTTCTTAACCTGTATAGGGTGAGGATGTGGCACAGAGGTGGTGAAATGGTTGCAGACCAAAGGTTTTAGTAAGGAGACATGAAACACATTAGAGATATGCATACTGGAAGGAAGGTCCAACACGTAAGCCACTGGGTTTATCCTGCAAAGGATATGGAAAGGCCCAATAAACCGAGGTGTGAACTTCAGAGAAGGAACATGAAGTCAGAGGTTGCGAGATAACAGCCAGACCCTGTCCCCAACCTGGTAGGAAGGCGCAGGCAGGCATCTGCATGGAGTCTGTACCTATCATTAGCAAAGCCTCCTGGCCCAAGTGGAACAAAGACCACAGCGATGCTCCTCTAATGCAGGAATACTCTGAGGAACAAACGAGGTAGGCAACATGGAAGGTTGGAAAACATAGTTTGCCATAAATGGGGACAAACGGGAAGCGGAATTCAAGGCGCTATTGTGCGCAAACTCCGCCCACGGTAAGAGGTCTGACCAGTTGCTATGATGGTCAGAAATATAGCAACATAGAAATTGCTCCAAAGACTGATTGGCTCATTCTGCGGCCCCATTAGACTGCGGGTGATAGACATAAAAGGCTCACCAGAACCAGGACACAAACTCTGGCTTGCGCATAGGAATAAATAAAATGAGCAGAAGATATGTACACGGACTCGCACAGAGTCTGACCACAGTCCTGCAGCAGCGCTGCAAACTCTACATTTGTTGTATTCTAGTCAGTGTTGTATGACCAGATAAGGTGTGCTTCTAGTGTAAGTGCTCCAATCACCAATGATGTTCATCACGTGGGGGGATATGGGGTCCCCTTCGGGGGATACACTCACCAGATGGTAGAAACAAAACAGCATTCATTCACCTCCTTAATCTCCACCTGAAGTTCACCACTTTCCCAGTAATCAATCCGCAAGGAAAAAAGAACCATATAGAGCAGTATCGTTTGATAAATGTATTATACCCCCTTAAGTATAAATGCATACCACAAATGATAAACAACCAGGCATAAAGTTTTGTTTTGTCACTTCCGGACTTCGTCTGAGGCCATGACTCTCGGATGCACCAACCGGATTTAAATACTGCATCGCCCGCCTCCAATTGACGGTAGACGCACACTCGCGTCATCCGTGTCACTGCTCACACTCAGCAGTGATTGCTCACATTGCTCAAGTAAGGGCGGAAGTGCCTCCATCTAGGTCATACTGCGCTACTAATGCCCTACCCTGTTGCCACCATAGACTGCTATTGAAGGCCGCAGCAACCGTGCAGCACGTCCAGACATGACAGCATCTTTTACTGGGCTTGTGAAGTGACATAGACCATAGATGCACCGTTCAAACAATGCATATAAAGTACCAAGTATGCATATAATGTGTACATATTATGACCATGCACACATATACAGTGCAGAAAATAAGTATTTGAACACCCTGCTATTTTGCAAGTTCTCCCACTTGGAAATCATGGAGGAGTCTGAAATTGTCATCGTAGGTGCATGTCCACTGTGAGAGACATAATCCAATTATTTTTTTCCAGAAATCACAATTTATGATTTTTTAACTATTTATTTGTATGATACAGCTGCAAATAAGTATTTGAACACCTGTCTATCAGCTAGAATTCTGACCCTCAAAGACCTGTTAGTCTGCCTTTAAAATGTCCACCTCCACTCCATTTATTATCCTAAATTAGATGCACCTGTTTGAGGTCATTAGCTGCATAAAGACACCTGTCCACCCCATACAATCAGTAAGAATCCAACTACTAACATGGCCAAGACCAAAGAGCTGTCCAAAGACACTAGAAACAAAATTGTACACCTCCACAAGGCTGGAAAGGGCTACGGGGAAATTGCCAAGCAGCTTGGTGAAAAAAAGGTCCACTGTTGGAGCAATCATTAGAAAATGACTGTCATTGACTGTCATGACTGTCAATCTCCCTCGTACTGGGGCTCCATGCAAAATCTCACCTCGTGGGGTCTCAATGATCCTAAGAAAGGTGAGAAATCAGCCCAGGACTACACGGGAGGAGCTGGTCAAAGACCTGAAAAGAGCTGGGACCACCGTTTCCAAGGTTACTGTTGGTAATACACTAAGACGTCATGGTTTGAAATCATGCATGGCACGGAAGGTTCCCCTGCTTAAACCAGCACATGTCAAGGCCGTCTTAAGTTTGCCAATGACCATTTGGATGATCCAGAGGAGTCATGGGAGAAAGTCATGTGGTCAGATGAGACCAAAATAGAACTTTTTGGTCATAATTCCACTAACCGTGTTTGGAGGAAGAAGAATGATGAGTACCATCCCAAGAACACCATCCCTACTGTGAAGCATGGGGGTGGTAGCATCATGCTTTGGGGGTGTTTTTCTGCACATGGGACAGGGTGACTGCACTGTATTAAGGAGAGGATGACCGGGGCCATGTATTGCGAGATTTTGGGCAACAACCTCCTTCCCTCAGTTAGAGCTTTGAAGATGGGTCGAGGCTGGGTCTTCCAACATGACAATGACCCGAAGCACACAGCCAGGATAACCAAGGAGTGGCTCTGTAAGAAGCATATCAAGGTTCTGGCGTGGCCTAGCCAGTCTCCAGACCTAGACCCAATAGAGAATCTTTGGAGGGAGCTCAAACTCCGTGTTTCTCAGCGACAGCCCAGAAACCTGACTGATCTAGAGAAGATCTGTGTGGAGGAGTGGGCCAAAATCCCTCCTCCAGTGTGTGCAAACCTGGTGAAAAACTACAAGAAACGTTTGACCTCTAATTGCAAACAAAGGCTACTGTACCAAATATTAACATTGATTTTCTCAGGTGTTCAAATACTTATTTGCAGCTGTATCATACAAATAAATAGTTTAAAAAATCATACATTGTGATTTCTGGAATTTTTTTTTTTTGATTATGTCTCTCACAGTGGACATGCACCTACGATGACAATTTCAGACCCCTCCATGATTTCCAAGTGGGAGAACTTGCAAAATAGCAGGGTGTTCAAATACTTATTTTCTGCACTGTATGTATGCACATATGTATATTGTAACATATGCTTCTTAAATGGTATACAACCTAGAAGTAAATAATAATAAAAAACTACAATCCAATGTAAAATTCAGTGTACTAAAAAGCACCATACTGAATTCATTAATCAGTATGTCTTGAAGTCTATGGAGATAGCAACTGGACATACTGACATCCATAATCTGTTGACTAACCAGCAGAGATGGTAGCTATGACCCCGCACTATACACCAATCACGTATTAATATCTAATCCTTATAACACATGCATGTAGATATAAATACACATAATAAATATGAATATGAATTTACATGGGTCGGGGTAAGATAAGAGCACATAAAATACATAAAAAAACAGATAATCCAGTGAAATAAAAAATGTCTAAAAAAGTGTGTAAAATGTGTGTGAGAAAACCGATACTGTATGGATAAGGAATCATTTCCTCCATAGGTCATATAAACACTACACTAGCTTACTGTCTCCACCTTAATTACTGTTATATATTTATACCTCTGTGTACTGTAAGAATCTAGTGGTGGCACCCAGTATACAAGACTTGTATTGCTCCATCTAGTTAGTGCTCACTAGATATTAAACTCTCAGCATTTAAATACATATCATTTGGGATCCGTGCTTGCACCCAAATCTTGCTCTAAAACCGTCCGGATAGGTTAAATACGGGAAAGGTGGACTGGCATTTAAATACATCGGGCCAGATCCACAAACAATTACGGCGGCGTATCTCCAGATCCTCTTGGATAGATCCCCACAGCGGGGGCAGGCCAGGCCCAGCAACTCCGTTTCACCGCTGGACAAGAGGACGAACTGTCCCTGGGTTGTCAGATGATACCACATCCCTAGAATGCAGACCGACCCAGGAGACTTTTCTGGAGTAACAGAAGTCACAATTTAGATAAATCACAAATGGGAGCAATGTAACTCTCCCATTCCAACTTTAGCGTAGTGCCCATTACTGAAAGTATATATATATATATTTTTTTTTTACTTTGAAGCTCCAAGAGCTTGAATATACGATAACCTTCTGCCTAAAGTTCTTGTAATTAATACTGCCTTATAAGTGATGGCCTGAACCGAACACTGCTCTGTTGGAACGAACGGTTAGGCCCCATGCACACGAGAAGCAAAAGCAAACACTTCTAAACTCAAGTTTTCAAACGCAAAAACTGGCGTTCAAAACGCCCGTTTTTGCCGCGAATTTCGCGGCGTTTTGCCACGTTTAGCTGCGTTTTACCGCGATTGCGGCTATCAGCGTTCAGAACCACTGAATTGTAGACCCTCCCAAAGCTTATATATTTAACCATTTCTGCAATTTTCAACAGAGAGAGAGCAGCAGCAGCAGAGAGAGCACTTGCATACATTCATTATTCTCCTTTGTGAAATCTCATAATGAATATATGCCAAGAAATTGTCCTTACTTTGCTCTTGATGAGGCTTCAACGCCGTCGCAAACTACGTGGACTACCCGTTCGCAGAGCTCGTCGTCGCTATTGGACCCATCTGTTGATGGCACAGAGATTTTCAGTTGGGTATTTTACATTTCGATTTTTCAAAATTTCGAATTTTTAACATTTCGATTTTTCAAAATTTCGAATTTTCAAAATTTCGAATTTTCAAAATTTCGAATTTTCAAAATTTCGAATTTTCAAAATTCGAATTTTCAAAATTTCGAATTTCGAAAAATTCGAATTTTCAAAATTTCGAAAAATTCTAATTTTCAAAATTTCGAAAATTCGAATTTTGAAAAATTCTAATTTTCGAAAATTCGAATTTTCAAAATTTGAAAAATTCGATTTTCAAAATTTCGAAAATTCGAATTTTCGAAAATTCGAAATATTAAAATTCTAATTCGAAAATTCTAATTTTGAAAATTCGAAAATTCAATTTAGAAAAATTCGAAATTTTAACATTTCGATTTTTCAAAATTCGAAATCAAAATTGAAAAATTCGAATTTTCAAAATCGCATTGAAAAATTCGAATTTTGAGAATTCGAAAAATTCTAATTTTCAAAATTTGAAAATTCGAATTTTGAAAATTCTTATTGGAACATTCGAATTTTTAACATTTCGAATTTTCAAAATTTCGAATTTTCAAAATGTCGAAAAATTCGAATTTTCAAAATTTCGAAAAATTCGAATTTTCAAAATTTCGAAAAATTCGAATTTTCAAAATTTCGAAAAATTCGAATTTTCAAAATTTCGAAAATTCTAATTTTCGAAAATTCTAATTTTCGAAAATTCTAATTTTGAAAATTCTAATTTTGAAAAATTCTAATTTTGAAAAATTCTAATTTTCGAAAATTCGAATTTTGAAAAATTCGAATTTTCGAAAATTCGAAATATTAAAAAATTCGAATTTTGAAAATTCGCAATTTAGAAAAATTCGAAATTTTGGAAAATTCGAAATATTGAAAAATTCGAAATATTGAAAAATTCGAATTTTGAGAATTCGAAATTTTGAAAATTCGAATTTTGAAAATTCTTATTGGAACATTCAAATTTTTAAATTTCGAATTTTCAAAATTTCGAATTTTCAAAATTTCGAATTTTCAAAATTTCGAATTTTCAAAATTTCGAATTTTCAAAATTTCGAATTTTCAAAATTCGAATTTTTCAATATTTCGAAAATTCGAATTTTCAAATTTCGAATTTTCGAAAATTCGAAATTTCAAAATTCGAAATTTCAAAATTCGAATTTTCCAATAAGAATTTTCAAAATTTATTTTTTGACTCTGTCTGAAAATTCTAATACAGACGAAATATTAAAAAATTCGAATTTTGAAAATTCGAAATTTTGAAAAATTTGAATTTTGAAAATCGAAATTTTGAAAATTCTTCTGAAAATCTTTCGAATTTTGAAAACTGTTAAAAATTACAAGAATTTTCAAATTCGAAAAATAAGAATATGTCAGACATTTTAACTCCCAAAGCTTATATATTTATTTCTGCATCCCAACCAAGCCCAAAGCTGTATTAATCTTACCTCTTTGTTCTTGGTGATATGGGTTCAACTGGTTCGAATTTTCAGTTGAATTTTCAAAATTCGATGTCAATTCTTTTCCAATTTCTTGCCAAGTCCTTTGCAAAATTTGAATTTTCAAAATTTCGCTGTCCTGTCTGAATATAGTTCATGAATTTAGGACTTGTCCCATATTTGGGGATAAACGAATTTTCTGAATTTTCAAAATTTCGACTGCCTCTTTTTTAGAAAAATTGAAAATTCGAATTTAGAAAAATTAATTTTCATTTCGAATTTAGAAAAATTTTTCAAAATTTCGAATTTAGAATTTTCAAAATTTCGAATTTAGAAAAATTCTAATTCGAAAATTCGAAATATTAAAAAATTCTAATTTTGAACGAAATTTTGAAAATTCGAATTTTCGAAGAAAATTCGAAATCGAAATTAAAAAATTCGAATTTTGAAATTTCAAAATTCGAAATATTAAAAAATTCGAATTTTGAAAATTAGAAATTTTAAATTTTGAAAAATTCGAAATTTTGAAAATTCGAAGTCCTTTGCTTGGCTTTTCAAAATTCGATAAAATTTTTAAAAAGATTTTTCAAAATTTCGAATTTTCAAAAAATTTATTCGAAAAATTCGAAATTTTCGAAATATTAAAAAATTCGAATTGAAAATTCAAAATTCGAATTTTTAAAAATTCGAAATTTAGAAAAATTCGAAATTTTGGAAAATTCGAATTTTGAAAATTCGAAATTTCAAAATTCGAATTTTCCAATAAGTCTTTTTTGACTCTGTCTGATACAGACTTCCATCTCTTCTGAAAATATTTCACTGTACAAGGAAAAATAAGAATATGTCAGAAATGTTAACTAGTTTACATCCCAACCAAGCCCAAAGCTGTATTAATCTTACCTCTTTTTGGTGATATGGGTTCAACTGGTTCCAGTTGGATGTCAATTATTTTGCAATTTCTTGCCAAGTCCTTTGCTTGGCTGTCCTGTCTGAATATAGTTCATGGGACTTGTCCCATATTTGGGGATAAACCTGGACTGCCTCTATAAGTTGTACTAAAGTAACATCAGAAGTCATTTTTGGAGATGTCACCTCTTCAACTTCTAACCAAAAATGAAGATTTTGGGAGGTGGCTTGTGGACAAAGGTCAGGAAAAACACATGTCTTGGGGTTGTCTGCTGGCTAGACAGCATGCCAGGCATTTATATGCAAATTAGACACTGATTAGATTAGTTGGGCTGAATGGAAATGCAGGTGGACAGACGTTGTTGAAAGTACAACATATAGGTTTAAATTCAAAAGGAAAATTTTGGAAAGTGCAATGCTGGTGGTGTATTGAATTATTGAATGAATATATATCATATTTGAATTATCTGAATGATAGACATAATTTAAAACGATTTAAATAATTTTTTTAACATTTTTTAATGATATTTCCCTATTTTATTATGTTAAAAAAAGGGTTCCTTTAAAAACGCTTATAAATGCAAACGCGGCTAAACGCGGGTGGCGCGTTTAGACGCGTTTAGCGGCATTTAGCGTTTAAAACGCAAAAGCAAACACTTCTGGAACCCCAAATTTTGCGTTTGAAAAAACGGCCCTAAACCCAACTGCTTTTAACCGCCAAAAAACGTGATTGTGTGCATGGACACATAGGATAACATTAAATGGGTTCAGGGGCAGTTGAAAAAAATGCCCAAACGCCTCTGAACTCGAGTTTACCAGCGTCTCGTGTGCATGGGGCCTTAAACTGATATGAGAACCAGCAACTCCAATATATCTTTTCCTTGGAGACCTACTCTCCAAAATCTCAAAAATTGTACAAACTGAAGGATTCATGGCCCATTTAAATGTGTTATTGCCGATATAGCCGACGCTCGTGAGAATAGGTTAAGGCCTGGAGGAAGTATAGAACAGCTGGCACTGAAAGGGCAGTAGGATGAATGTCTCGCTCTACCAAGAAAAGGCAAACTTGTTCCAGAATTAGGCCTAGATGTTGTAAGTAGAATGTCTTCTCGCACACAACAAAGTAGAGATCACTCTGTAGTGAAACTGGAGCAACCAAGTTGCCCACCCTCCCCCTTTAGTACCCCTGCTTGCAGCTCCAGTCTGCATAGGTTATGGAGGGGCAATGTCTTCTGTATCCTGAAATGAATGGCCAGGGAAAACCGAGGGCCTCCTGGTCAATATGGAGGAATAGCTATGACAACTATGTTCTCTGTTAACAGCCTCAAGAGGAATCTCATTTACAGGAAATGTTGGGGAAAAATATATAGGTTAGATTAGAGTCCAAGGACCATGGCTATGGAACGCTCTGCCAACGGACATCCGTATGGGAGAAAACCATCAAAAGCCTTCAGGAAAAAACTTAAGACCCACCTCTTCTGAAGGATAAGGAAGACAATGGATGGAAAAAGCGCCTTGAGGTGATTTAGTTCGCAGGTGTAGTGCTATACAAGTTTTTCACTCACTCACTCATTGCAGTACCATGGAGAGATCAGAGCATCTGCCCCCTGCGCCTTGGGGTGCGGAAACAAAGTCAGACATACCCAAAGTTTGCGATTACTCTGGGAACGAGGAGGTCTGTCTGTGGTAGGCCCCACCTGTGGACCAGGTCAGAGAAGACCTGGGACATAGACCCTTGTTGTGCTCTGGGAAGCTTGTTCAAAAAAAAATAAAAAATCCGCTGGGAGGTAAACTGCATATGGAATTTTGCTGGTGATCTTCCATCCCAGTCATATTGCCATGAGTTTTCATCCCCTGCAAACTCCAAACAGGATTGTATAGAAAACCTGCAATCCCCTGAGTCTGAAGTATATTGTAGCATTGTAGCAGCACACCTGTTGTGGTGGACTTGGCATATGCGTGGGAGAGAAATGGTCTGGAGGAGGAGCAGTGAGGAATTTCCTGACCATGAGTGCCTGATACCTTCATCCAAGGACCTGTACCTGTGTCCAGAAACACGTAAAGTGTGCCCTCTAGGTCTTACCTCAAGGCTCCATTTCCACTATTGCAATCCCAAAGTCACGTGATCTTGCATTTTTTTTGCTGCAATTTTGATGTGACTGGAAACAAAGCCTGTGTAAGTCGCATCAAAGTGGGACCAAAGTAGTGCAGGGACTATTTTGAAGTCACTGCCACTTGAAGTCGCACAGATATAAACAATACTCATTGGAAATCATGGGGAACGGCCTGTCATGCGACTTTCCAGCCTCAACGCGCACTAAAGGGAACTGAGCCCTAGAGTCTGGGCATGCACTTGTGTGACTAATTTCTTCCCAGAAGTCTGCACTAGGATACAAGTCAGACTTTTTTTTTTTTTTTTTTGCACCCACTGCTACAAAAATGTTATTTTTGTCAAGATAAGGAAATCATGCCTAAAGGGATGCAGACCCTGTCACTCTCCTCAGAGTCCTGCAGGTCCAGCAGCTGGTTGATAATTATTAAACCATCCCCATTAGACTCGCCCAACACATGGGCTGGTTATTGCTGGTCTGCTGGCACCTGCAGATGCTACAGTATGTAGGAGCAGGTTGACCCTTAGCTTGTACAGGTTATACAGTTTTGACAGCCTGTTTATATGAGCATTTTTCTCCAACTCCTTCCATTCTTTCCCAATTTTGTTTCTAGTAAGCAATACTCAGCCCAGGGTCTCAACCGTATGGCCTCCCTAGCCACCAAAGTGCCAGGATGCTTTTCCAGTGGTTTAAAAAGCAACTATGTGGGACTTCCTGTGCAGCCTCCATATCCTGAGTAGCAGACTGCTGTATCTGTAATATATTTAGCAAGGACCCAGGCCACCTTCAGTCTAATGAGAACCACGAGTTGCTGACATCCCTTCACATAGAGTTGGTTTTGTAAGGTATAATGGGTGCAGTGCAAAGTAGATTCATGGGCGCCAGACACCTAGGGTGTGCCACCTGTTTAGGATTCACCAGGACAATTTGGGCTTTGAATCATGTGTCAGGGCCTGTCTGCAAAGCGATTCCATCTCTCCTCAACATAACTCTGGGAGAGAGGATTAGGGCCAGGACACCCCAGGAACCCACAACACCAACCCGGCAGACTCTGAGGCCGCGTACACACGATCGAATTTATCTGCTGAAACTGGTTTGACGGACCGTTTCAGCAGACATCTCCGATCGTGTGTACGGGCTAGCGGACATGTTTTCCCAGCGGACAAATTTCAAAGCATGCTTTGAAATTTGTCCGCCGGAGACATGTCCGTCAGATATGTCCGCTGGTTAGTACACTAACCAGCGGACAGATATCTCCGCGCATGCGTCAAATGGATTTGACGCATGCGTGGAAGTATTTTACTTCCTGGAGTGGTGACGTGGCCGCGTCAACGTCACCGCCATGTCACCGCGTCCTCAGCCCGAGGGGATTTTCGTCCGATGGTGTGTACACGCCATCGGACCAAAATCCGATGAGACATGTCCGCTGCAAACGGTCCGTCGGACATGTTTGAGCGGACATGTCTCATCGTGTGTACGTGGCCTCAGACTTCTACAGAAGGACAGCCTCGCAGGTAAAAGCATCCAGCAAGATGCCACATCTGCACTGATAGGAACGCTGTCTCCTATGGCAACAGTCTACAACAGTTTACAATACAAGTGTAACAGTAGCTTCAGGTAATTAAGGTGAGTTCAAAACAGAATCTTGTGCCACTCTTATCAATAATAAAGACATTTGGCATTACCTGTTAGCTGTATACTCCTCCAGGCAGTGTCTAATCACCAGCTTCCTGGGCATAGGTACTGTGCCATAGGCCCTGCAGGACTCTTGCTGGGGCACTGGCTCTGGGGAAGAGGAGCGAAGACGTCTTTCTTGGAAATTTTCTCCTGAGTGGGGGGCACCATCCAGGCTATGCTCCCCTGAAGAACGTCTGCGTTGCCTTGGTCCGGCTCTTTTGAGAGCATGGGCATGTGGGGCTAAAGCAAATCAAAGTAATCCGCACAAGAGGGCATTCTTTTTCTGAAAACTTACTTTTACGGTGGTCCCCACCCTAGTTGATGAGGGTCTTTGTATTATGAGCAGTAACTGACTCTTGATCTGTGGAGAAATGGGACGGCCAGCTGAGGTAAGGATAGCTGAAAAGCGACAGAAGGAGCAGGAGTAGACATAGGAGAAAGGATTCCACTTTCCTTCCTGATTTATTTACATATACCTACATCTGTATATACACCTATACACACATACACACACACACACACATATATATACATATCTACCTGCAGAGTAAGGATGAAGCTCCGCGTTTGATACGAACATATGTTCGACTGGAACATCGTCTGTTCGTACGTTCGACGAATTTCAAACAAAACGGGTCGTTCGCGCCAAATTCGAGTGACGCGCGTCCACCCATAATTCACTGCGGCGTTGCGCGCTGATGATTGGTCAAGCATGCACCATGACCCTGCATGCTTGGCCAATCACAACGCGCAAAAAACGAAGAACCATAATTGGCCAAAGCCAGGGTGGCTTTGGCCAATTATGGCTCAAGGGGTTTAGTAAACGCCCCACACTATAAAAGCCAGCCTGCAAGGCGGCCTCGCGTAGTGTGTTCCGGGTTTGTTAAAGAGAAGATCAGTCAGACTTTTAGAGAGAGAGATAGATAGAGACACTGGCCCAGATTCAGATAGAATTAGATTATCGTAGAGTATCAGAAATACACTACGCCGCCGTTTTTTACCTGGCTCTACGTGGAATCCAGGTAGATTTTGTCCAGTAAACGATGGCGGCGTAGTGTATTTCTCCCGTCGCAATCCATCTACGCGAGTAGGGGGCGTGAAGCATTTAAAATAGGAGCGTTCCCGCGGCGATCGAACTGCGCATGCTCCGTTCGCAAATTTCCCGCCGTGCATTGCGCGAAATCACTTTTTTGTTGAGTAGCGTCGTTTACGGAGATTCCTATTCCCGAACGAGTTACGTAAAAAAAAAAAAAATTTTTTTTTAAATTCGACCCGGGAATAACGGCCATACTTAACATGGGCTACGCACCGTTAGACCAGCAAAAAGCTGGTCTAACAGTACGTATAAAAAAATAGACGAAAGCGATTGCGAAGACCGCTCGTATCTTCGAGGATCGCCGTAAAAACTCATTTGCATATCCTGACGCATGAAAACGACGCAAACTCCTCCCAGCGGCCGCAAAAATATCGCAGCGTAGATCCGAAGGCTTACGAAGACGTAAGCCTCTCGGATCGAAGCCCGAAGCCGTCGTATCATGGTTTGAGGATTCAAACTAGTGATACAGCGCGCGAAATTTGAAATTACTCCTGTCTAACACCAGTTAGACAGGCGTAATTGCTCTGTGAATCTGGGCCACTGTGTCTTTTCTACCAGATAGATAGATAGATAGATAGATAGAGCAGGAAGGCTAGTAGTTTAGTTAAATTTACAGTGTGTAGAGAATATATATACATCCCTAGGAGTTGTACATATATTTATACACTGTATAGCTTAGCTAGATCAGCTATTCCTATTGTTAGGCAGTAGATTGTGCTAGATGCAGTGCTCCAACGTGTTGTATTGCCTGCATAGTGTTTAGTTTACACCTAAACATAGTACTCAGTGTTAGTGAACGTGTGCTATTTAATTGCACATACATGCATTAGCTGTTATTGCACGTGTGCTATTTATTTGCACATAAACGCAGTCGCTGTTAATGCACATGGGCTATTTAATTGCACATAAACGCAGTCGCTCTTACTGCACGTGTGCTGTTTTTTAGCCCATAAAAGCAGTCGCTCTTACTGCATGTTTGCTGTGTTTTTGGCCATAAATACAGTCGCTGTTAGTGCACGTTTGCTGTGTTTTTGCCCATAAACGCAGTTGCTGTTAGTGCATGTTTGCTGTTTAAAAGAAACTAAACGCATTTGCTGTAACTGCACGTGTGCTGTTTAAATTTCACCTAAACGCATTTGCTGTAACTGCACGTGTGCTGTTTAATAGCAACTAAACGTATTTGCTGTAACTGCGCGTGTGCTGTTTAATAGCATCTAAATGCATTTGCTGTAACTGCGCGTGTGCTTTTTAATAGCACTTAAATGCATTTGCTGTAACTGCACGTGGGTTGTTTAATAGCACCTAAACGCATTAGCTGTTACTGCATGTGTGCTGTTTAAAAGCACCTAAACGCAGTTGGTGTAACTGCACGTTTGCTGTTTGATAGCACCTAAACGCATTAGCTGTCACATGTCACTGTCGTCAGCGCCCCCCGCTTCTCATTTTTAATGTGCCATGTCATTTTGCTTAGGGCCCCAGGGAGGTCAGGATCAGCACTGGGTCTTGTAATGACCTGGGGGGAGTGGTGGTGGGGAAACTCATGCTATTTTTTTCAATGATTTTTATCCATATTGCAGGGACCAAACATTACATTAAAGCCGCAAGCAGTATTACATTTATTTTTTCTTATCGTAATCTCATGTTGTGCAGGGACATTTATAAACACATGCCACTACTATAGACACCCAGCAGGTATGATATTTAAAGGAATTTTTCTTTTTTTTTGTTCACTTTAAGCATCATTAAATCGCTGCTCCAGAAAAAACAATCGTTTTTAAAACTTTTTTTCCCATTGATACATGTTCCCTGGGGCAAGACCTGGGTTCTGAAAGACGTTTTCCATCATCAAATTGAATATTGGTCTTTAAAATTATAGTTTTTGAATTCGAACGTTCGAGTCCCATAGACTTCAATGGGGTTCTAAATGTTCGCACGAACCCGCGGTCTGTTCGAACGTTCTGGTGCGAACCGAACGCGGGTATGCTCAGCTCATCCCTACTGCAGAGGGTCAGTCTGGGGCAGGTTAAGAAGGGGTTAACTGAATAGGGTAGGAACTTTCCTTTCAGACCTGATTGTCAGCTGAGCTGAACATGTCAGAGATAAGTTGTTGTGTGTCTAGAGTAGGGATGAGCCGAACACCCCCGGGTTCGGTTCGCACCAGAACATTCGAACAGACCGCGGGTTCGCACGGATATTTCGAACCCCATTGAAGTCTATGGGACCCGAACGTTCGAATTCAAAAACTGTCGTTTTAAAGACCAAAATTCAATTAAATGTTGGAAAACGTCGTTCAGAACCCGGGTCTTGCCCTAGGGAACATGTATCAATGGAATTTTTTTTTTTAAACGTTTTTTGCGGAGCAGCCATTTTAATGATGCTTAAAGTGAAAAAAAAATAAAAATCTTTAAATATCGGTACACCTGCTGGGTCCCGCGTCTATAGTAGTGGCACGTGTTTAGAAAAAAATGTCTGGGCGGAAGTGACTCAAACGCAGTTCCAACAGCGTCTTAAAGAGGACTATAAATGTCATTTGAAAAAGTAATTAATGCATTTTAGCCTAAATTGCGCAAGTTCTGTGTGGCAACATTATGTCGAATATTTTAGCGGTGGTGGGGGGCCATGCTTTTTTTATACAAGGGATGTTTACATTTTTGTGAATAAAAGAATTTTTTTTATTTTTTTTTTTTAGAAAAAAGGGCACCCCTCAAACATACTGTAATTGGAGCGCAACAAGGAGCCACGTGCATCAAAAATTGTTTTTAGACGCCCCTGTTAAACAGGGGCTGAAAAATTGGGCCTTGGGCACAACACAACACTTGCAACCCCTCCCAATAACTCCAATTGGAGCGCAACAAGGAGCGGGCCACGTGCAAATGTTGGGTATTCGGCGTAACATTATCAATATGTAAAAAAATTGGGCCAAATTTATTAGGCGCCCCTGTCTTATTTTTTATTTAAAACAGGGGAAGAAAAAGTGCGCTTGAGCCTGCTGGGCACAACACGGTGTAACAAAAGTATTGCAAACCCATTTTATTCTCACAATAACTCCAATTGCAAAAAAAAATGTTTTAGCGTAAACACCAACTGAAAAAAGGAGCCACGTGCAAATGTTAATTGCTTAAAGTGAAAAAAAAATAAAAATCTTTAAAAAACCTGCTGGGTGTTATTAGGCACCCCTGTTAAACAGGGGCTGAAAAATTGGGCCTTGGGCACAACACAACACTTGCAACCCCTCCCAATAACTCCAATTGGAGCGCAACAAGGAGCCACGTGCAAATTATTGCATTAAAAATTGTTATTAGGCGCCCCTGTTAAACAGGGGCAGAAAAATTGGGCCTTGGGCACAACACAACACTTGCAACCCCTCACAATAACTCCAATTGGAGCGAAACAAGGAGCCACGTGCAAAGTATTGCATCAAAAATTGTTATTAGGCGCCCCTGTTAAACAGGGGCAGAAAAATTGGGCCTTGGGCACAACACAACACTGCAACCCTCACAATAACTCCAATTGGAGCGCAACAAGGAGCCACGTGCAAATGATTGCATCAAAAATTGTTATTAGGCGCCCCTGTTAAACAGGGGCAGAAAAATTGGGCCTTGGGCACAACACAACACTGCAACCCCTCACAATAACTCCAATTGGAGCGCAACAAGGAGCCACGTGCAAATTATTGCATCAAAAATTGTTATTAGGCGCCCCTGTTAAACAGGGGCAGAAAAATTGGGCCTTGGGCACAACACAACACTGCAACCCCTCACAATAACTCCAATTGGAGAGCAACAAGGAGCCACGTGCAAAGTATTGCATCAAAAATTGTTATTAGGCGTCCCTGTTAAAACAGGGGCAGAAAAATTGTTCCTTAGGCACTGGTGGCGGAGCCCAGAAACACAACATTTCTTACTAGCCATCAGCAATAAAAGTGAGGTGGAGAAGGATATTCCATCAGCAGCATAAGAGGACAGTCACTCAGCATCAGCAGTCTAAAAGGGATCCGACATTTCAACAAAAAGATATTATTCATTAATATCAGCATCAGGTGCTTGGTAGCTGGTGTTGATCCAAGCTGATTCATTTTGATGAAGGTCAGTCGATCAACACAGCCGGTGGAGAGGCGCACCCTGTGATCAGTCACAAAGCCTCCAGCAGCACTGAATGTCCGTTCTGAAAGAACACTGGATGCAGGGCAAGCCAGTAGCTCAATTGCGTACTGGGCAAGCTCTGGCCAGTGATCCATCCTCAAGACCCAGTAAGCCAGAGGATTTTCGGTGGGGAAGATGTCCAAGTCGGATCTTGCCCCTAGGTATTCCCGGACCATGTAAACCAGACGCTGGCGATGGTTGCTGGAACCGGTCAGACCTTGGGGCTGCGGACTAAAAAACTGCCTGAACGCATCCGTCAGATGACCACCTTCTCCACCGCCCCCTTCTGTGACTCACCGAAGCCTCAGCAAGATGTTGTCCAGAGCCAGGTTTTGGTAATCCCCCCGGTTCTGGGAACGCATTGCACAGACCCTTCTGCAAGGCCTCCCGCAGAAGTTTCATCTTCTGCTCCCTCTGCGATGGCAACATAAGGTCCGCAACCTTACTCTTGTAACGTGGATCAAGGAGAGTCGCCAGCCAGTAATGATCCCTCTCCTTAATAGCACGTACACGAGGATCCTTACGCAGGCTTTGCAGGATCAGGGAGGCCATGCAGCGTAGGTTTGCAGAGGCATTCGGGCCACAGTCCTCTGGGTCACTGAGGACGACAGGATCCACAGGCACCTCATCCCAGCCATGTAAAACTCCACGTGCTCCTTGGGACTGTAAATGATCCCTTGAAGACTGCTGCTGCTGAGTGCTAGGCTCCACCTCCATGCTGCTGATACAATCCTCCTCCTCCTCTTCCTGTGTGCTAGGTGGGCAAGCAGGACCACTGTCTGGGTAAAGGGGGCCTTGAGAGGTAAGGAAGTCCTCCTCTTCCTCCCTCTGTTCTGCCTCAAGGGCCCTGTCCATTATTCCACGTAGAGTGTGCTCCAACATGTGAATAAGAGGGACAGTCTCACTGATGCATGTACTGTCACTGCTCACCATCCTCGTGGCCTCCTCAAATGGTGACAGGACAGTGCATGCATCCCTGATCAAGGCCCACTGGCGTGGGGAAAAAAAAACTAGCTGCCCTGACCCAGTTCTGCTGCCATATTGGCACAGGTACTCATTGATGGCCCGCTGCTGCGTGTGCAGCCGCTGCAGCATGGCCAACGTTGAGTTCCATCTGGTGGGCATGTCACAAATTAGGCGGTTCTTGGGCAGGTTTTATTCCCTTTGGAGGCCAGTCAGCCGAGCAGTGGCATTATATGATCTCCGAAAATGCACACAGACTTTCCTGGCCTGCTTCAGGACATCCTGCAAGCCCGGGTACCTGCCCAAGAACCACTGCACCACCAAATTGAGGACATGCGCAAAACAGGGCACGTGGGTGAGTTTTCCCTGTCGCAGGGCAGAGAGGAGGTTGGTGCATTTATCGCTGACCACCATTCCAGGCTTCGGCTGGCGTGGCGCCAACCACCTCTCAGCCTGACCCTGCAGAGCTGACAAAACCTCTTCCCCAGTGTGGCTCCTGTCTCCCAAGCACACCAGCTCTAGCACCGCATGGCATCTCTTGGCCTGCATTCCTGCGTATTACCTCGTATGCCTACGGAGGACGGCTGGTTCAGAGAAAACATCCCCACAAGAAGAGGCCACAGAGGAAGAAGAAGAGGAGGGGGTGGAGGAAAGAGGTGTGTCACAAGCAGTAGTATTGTTTTGGAGGCGTGGTGGCGGAACAACCTCCAAAACTACTGGACCTTGCCCTGCGTCCTTCCCAGCTGCCAGCAGAGTCACCCAATGCGCCGTAAAAGACAGGTAACGTCCCTGTCCATGCCTGCTGGACCATGAGTCAGCGGTAATATGCACCTTACCACTGACGGCCCTGTCCAGCGAGGCGTGGACATTGCCTTCCACATGCCGGTAGAGAGCCGGAATAGCCTTCCGTGAGAAAAAGTGGCGTTTTGGTACTTGCCACTGAGGTACTGCACATTGCACAAACTCACGGAAGGGGCCAGAATCTACCAACTGAAAAGCTAGCAGTTGAAGTGCTAGTAATTTTGCTAAGCTAGCATTCAACTGCTGGGCATGTGGATGGCTGGGATTGTACTTTTTTCGGCACTGCAGCAGCTGGGGCAGGGACATTTGCCTGGTACTATCAGTAGATTGACCGCTACTACTAGCTTGTGACACACCTATTTCTACACCTTCACTGCAGGCTTCAGAGAGGACTGGGGTTGGAGGTCCCAGAAGGGCAAGGGGGGGTACGCTTTTGTCTTTGGTGTGGGTCTTTCTGGTGTGCTTGCCAACGAGCTGCATGGCAGGTCGACATATGTCTGGACAAGCATGTGGTACCCAGGCGGTTCATGTTTTGGCCACGCGAGATACGCTTGCGACATAAGTTGCAAATAGCAAAGGTACGATCTTGTGGACATGTTTCAAAAAAGGCCCACACCAAAGAACTTTTGCTGTACCGGTCAGACACAGCAGCGCCATGCACAAGCGCCGTAGATGTGCGCTGTAATGCAGTGGGTGTGACCTTAAGCTGACCCCTGGAGGGCATCCTGCCTCTTTGGAGATGTGCCTGTGCCTCGTCCTCCTCCTCCTCTCTCCTATCAGGCACCCAGGTAGAGTCAGTGACCTCATCATCCCCTCCCTCCTCATCACTGTCAACAACCTGGCAGTATGCTCCAGCTGGGGGAACATCATCACTGACAAATTGCTGTCCCTCTCGGCCACCCCCTCTCCCTGGGCTCACATCAATGCCTTCCTCTATCAGTGTTCCGTCATCGGAGTCTTCAAAACGCTGCGCATCTTCCTGCAGCATGTACCCAACACTGTGTTGAAACAGTTCGGGGGACTCCTCAGGAGGACATGGTGGTACTAGGGAAGTATTGTGTGAAGCCATTGTGCAGAGGGAAGAGGACGCCTTGGCAGCTGCTTTGCCAGATGAACTTTGATCAGTCTGTGTGAGAGAGGATGAGGATGGCTTGGTCATCCACTCTACTAATTTCTCAGCATGTTGAGGCTCAACACAGCCAGCTCCCGAAAAGAAGGACGAGCGGCCATGGCCACGGCCACGGCCACGTGCTGAAGAGGATGCACCACATACACTACCAGCGTTACCTCTACATGCAGAGCCTGCTTGCCCTCGTGACTCTCTGCCTCTCTTTGTTGTCCTTCCAGACATATTTATGCGCTCAGGTGGTATATAACAGCACACGTACAGTGACACTAACTGCGCTCAGGTGGTATATAAAAGCACACGTACAGTGACACTAACTGCGCTCAGGTGGTATATAAAAGCACACGTACAGTGACACTAACTGCGCTCAGGTGGTATATAACAGCACACGTCCAGTGACACTAACTGCGCTCAGGTGGTATATAACAGCACACGTCCAGTGACACTAACTGCGCTCAGGTGGTATATAACAGCACACGTCCAGTGACACTAACTGCGCTCAGGTGGTATATAACAGCACACGTCCAGTGACACTAACTGCGCTCAGGTGGTATATAAAAGCACACGTACAGTGACACTAACTGCGCTCAGGTGGTATATAACAGATCACGTCCAGTGACACTAACTGCGCTCAGGTGGTATATAAAAGCACACGTCCAGTGACACTAATTGCGCTCAGGTGGTATATAACAGCACACGTCCAGTGACACTAACTGCGCTCAGGTGGTATATAACAGCACACGTACAGTGACACTAACTGCGCTCAGGTGGTATATAACAGCACACGTACAGTGACACTAACTGCGCTCAGGTGGTATATAACAGCACACGTACAGTGACACTAACTGCGCTCAGGTGGTATATAAAAGCACACGTACAGTGACACTAACTGCGCTCAGGTGGTATATAACAGCACACGTACAGTGACACTAACTGCGCTCAGGTGGTATATAAAAGCACACGTTCAGTGACACTAACTGCGCTCAGGTGGTATATAAAAGCACACGTACAGTGACACTAACTGCGCTCAGGTGGTATATAACAGCACACGTCCAGTGACACTAACTGCGCTCAGGTGGTATATAACAGCACACGTCCAGTGACACTAACTGCGCTCAGGTGGTATATAACAGCACACGTCCAGTGACACTAACTGCGCTCAGGTGGTATATAACAGCACACGTCCAGTGACACTAACTGCGCTCAGGTGGTATATAAAAGCACACGTACAGTGACACTAACTGCGCTCAGGTGGTATATAAAAGCACACGTAGTGACACTAACTGCGCTCAGGTGGTATATAAAAGCACACGTAGTGACACTAACTGCGCTCAGGTGGTATATAAAAGCACACGTCCAGTGCCACTAATTGCGCTCAGGTGGTATATAACAGCACACGTCCAGTGACACTAACTGCGCTCAGGTGGTATATAACAGCACACGTCCAGTGACACTAACTGCGCTCAGGTGGTATATAACAGCACACGTACAGTGACACTAACTGCGCTCAGGTGGTATATAAAAGCACACGTACAGTGACACTAACTGCGCTCAGGTGGTATATAACAGCAGGTGGTATATAAAAGCACACGTCCAGTGACACTAACTGCGCTCAGGTGGTATATAAAAGCACACGTCCAGTGACACTAATTGCGCTCAGGTGGTATATAACAGCACACGTCCAGTGACACTAACTGCGCTCAGGTGGTATATAACAGCACACGTCCAGTGACACTAACTGCGCTCAGGTGGTATATAACAGCACACGTCCAGTGACACTAACTGCGCTCAGGTGGTATATAACAGCACACGTACAGTGACACTAACTGCGCTCAGGTGGTATATAAAAGCACACGTACAGTGACACTAACTGCGCTCAGGTGGTATATAACAGCACACGTACAGTGACACTAACTGCGCTCAGGTGGTATATAAAAGCACACATACAGTGACACTAACTGCGCTCAGGTGGTATATAAAAGCACACGTACAGTGAGGCCTTGTACACACTATCAAATGTGTCTGTTCAAATCGGTCGGACCGACCGATTTGAACAGATCTATCTGCTGGCATTTTGGTTTGCTCGCGTGTACACACGAGCAAACCAATATCCCCACCAGCAGACAGCGCGCTGACGTGGCGGTGACATTGACGCCGCCACGTCACCGCACCAGGAAGTAAAACACTTCCGCACATGCGTCGAAACCATTCGGCGCATGTGCGAGAAGACATGTCTGCTGGTTAGCGTACTAACCAGCAGACATGTCGGGCGGACAGGTTCCCAGCCGACAGATTTCAAAGCATGCTTTGAAATCTGTCAGGTGGCCGAATCCGTCTGTTTGCCCGTACACACGATCGAATCTGCTGAAACGGTCTAGCAGACCGTTTCCAGCAGACAGATTTGATCGTGTGTACGAGGCCTGACACTAACTGCGCTCAGGTGGTATATAACAGCACACGTGCGGTGACACCAAATGCGCTAAGGTGGTATGTAATAGCACACGTGCGGTGACCCCAAATGCGCTCAGGTGATATGTAACAGCACACGTGCGGTGACACCAAATGCGCTAAGGTGGTATGTAATAGCACACGTGCGGTGACCCCAAATGCGCTCAGGTGATATGTAACAGCACACGTGCGGTGACACCAAATGCGCTAAGGTGGTATGTAACAGCACACGTGCGATGACCCCAAATGCGCTCAGGTGATATGTAACAGCACACGTGCGGTGACACCAAATGCGCTAAGGTGGTATTAAACAGCACACGCACAGTCAGAGCGACTGCGCTCAGGTGATATGTAACAGCACACGTGCGGTGACACCAAATGCGCTCAGGTGATATGTAACAGCACACGTGTGATGACCCAAATGCGCTCAGGTGGTATTAAACAGCACACGCACAGTCAGAGCGACTGCGTTTCTGTGCAATTCAATAGCCCACTTGCATTAACAGCAACTGCCTTTCTGTGCAAATAAATAGCACACGTGCAGTAACAGTTAATGCGTTAATGTGCAATTAACTAACACGTGTACACTAACACAATCTCCTGCCTGACAGATACTAATAGCAGAACTAGCTAAGCTATACAGTTTATAAATATATTGACAACTCCTAGGGATGTCAATATATTCTCTACAAACTGTACATTTAACTATACTAACTAGTAGCCTCCCTGATCGATCTATCTATCCTTTTATAGTGTAGGGCGTGTGCTAAAGCCCTGAGCCCTAATTGGCCAAAGCACCCAGGCTTTGGCCAATTAGGTCTCTTCGTTCTTTGGGTGCTGTGATTGGCCAAGCATGCAGGCTCATGGTGCATGCTTGGCCAGTCATCAGCGCGCAACGCCGCAGTGAATTATGGGTCATTCGAATTTTGCGCGAACGACCCGATTTGTTCGTTTTCGACGAACGATCGAACGGCCAATGTTCGATGCGAACATGTGTTCGCATCGAACACGAAGCTCATCCCTAGTCTAGAGAGAAAGAGAGAAACAGACAGCAGCATGATGTGTGAGAGGATCCATTGTTGGATTGTGTACCTACTGGGGTGAGCAAAACCATATCAGAGACTGAAGCTCTGGCTATAACCATGTACTTTTTCTATATATCAATCTGTTGGCTAAAGAGACTGAACCTTTCCTACATCTGTACCTGTGTTAGAAGACAAGCCTGTACAGTAGTTTCTTCTGTTTGTTTTGCTGAAGCAGTGAATAAGAAAGGTAATGAAAGACAAAGAGGGAGATATAGGTAAAAGGTACAGGTGACCCTGTATGGCACAAGGGGCCAAGAGAGATAAAGCATAGCTGGCCCCTCCATATTCCACAAGCGCTGCAGTTATCAATTTTAAAAGCAGATTTAGTTTCTAAAGAGGAAACACTGCAGGGGCCCCAATAAAACCCACAGAAGGGGCTCCCAGACTATAGCGCTTTTAGCAGCCTGAGCGCTGGGACTTCGCACTGGGAGAGGCTCAACCCAGACCAGGGGAGGGCTGGCAGCCTTAGGCCTGGGGGGCAAGTCCAGTCAAGTGGCCCATAGAGCGTGGAAAAGGGAAAAGTGATGGATCGAGGAAAACAGTCTAAGATTTTTCATGATCACAAGAGTCCGCACAGAGGCCCCCCCCTTACATCAGAGTCCGCACAGAGGCCCCCCCTTACATCAAAGTCCGTACAGAGGCCCCCTCTTACATCAGGGTCCGCACAGAGGCCCCCCCTTACATCAGAGTCCGCACAGAGTCCCCCCTTACATCAGATACCGCACAGATGCCCCCCTTACATCAGAGGCCCCCCTTACATCAGAGTCTGCACAGAGGCCCCCCCTTACATCAGAGTCCGCACAGAGGCCCCCTTACATCAGAGTCCGCACAGAGGCCCCCCCTTACAGAGTCCGCACAGAGGCCCCCCCTTACATCAGAGTCCGCACAGAGGCCCCCCTTACATCAGAGTCCGCACAGAGGCCCCCCTTACATCAGAGTCCGCACAGAGGCCCCCCCTTACATCAGAGTCCACACAGAGGCCCCCCCTTACATCAGAGTCAGCACAGAGGCCCCCCTTACATCAGAGTCCACACAGAGGCCCCTCCTTACAACAGAGTCCGCACAGAGGCCCCCCTTACATCAGAGTCCGCACAGATCCCATATACATCAGATCTGATCTAAGGTGTGTTCTGGCAAACTTGATTTAAGGGTGCATGCTGTGGACTATTGTGTAAAGAGGGTCGCTGCTCACCACAGCCTGCCCCCCTCCCCTTTAACAAAGTCCACAGAGCACCCCTTTTTATACACTGGGAGGCAGGAGAGACTAGAGAGGGTGAGCTTACAAGGATGGAGGCTGAGGCGCAGGCAGGCTGTCTGATGCTTTTTTTGGGTTCAAACTTCCTGGCGAGTGCCCACACATGCCCGGGGAGTGTGGGCAGGGCAGACTCAGGAGGAGGAGCAGATGAGCTCTATCTCTCCTCGTGTCTGTGCAGAGAGAGAAGGGGATGTCAGCGCTGGTGTGCGCTGAGGCTGAGCTATGTGTGAGACAAGACATAGCTCAGCTCTGCAGCCATCTACCTCGGTGCTGACACAGGCACGGCTGCACAGTGGGAGATGAGCAGCGGCCGTGACCTGTGTTAACAGAGCTCCAGCAGGCATATTCCTGCTCTGCAAAAACAGAATTTGGTAGTGGCGGCCTGTGGCTGTGCATAGTGTCACCAGCCGGGGGAGATTTCCACCCTGCCAGCCCTCCCCTGACCCAGACGGCTACTGCACTGGGGCAGAGGGGGGACATAGTACTGCTTACTCTTCACTGGTGCGTGAGGTTTGAGAAAAAAAAGAAGAATGGGGTGGCGGATGACCATGCCTTTATTTATGCTATTCACTGGTCCTGAGGGAGTGGTCAAGAGGTAGCCTTAAGAGTACTTGCCTAGTGCGGTCACAAGGATGTGTACTTTCTTTGTGACAGCAATAAAAGTGCTAAAAAAAAAAAAAAAAATTAACCACTTCCTGCCGGCCGTACGACTTTGTACGGCCGCAGTGTGGATGCCAATTGCCGGGAGGCCACGCGCGTATAAATGTGAATGGTGCCAAAAATGTGTCAAAAGTGTCCGATGTGTCCGCCATATTGTCGCAGTCCCAATAAAAATCGCAGATCGCCGCTAGTAAAAAAATAAATAATTCCCCTATTTTGTAGGCGCTATAACTTTTGCGCAAACCAGTCGCTTATTGCGCTTTTTTTTTTGTACCACAAATTTGTAGAAGAATACGTATCGGCCTAGACTGTAGAGCTACCCCCGAAGGAGCCGCTGGTTAGATTTAGGACCGGCGTGTTACCTCTGTAGCTTGTCTAGTGGTGTGATGAAAGGCAGATGGTGTGAGCAATGATAGAATGTCCAAACAGCAAAATATCGCTTTCTGTGCTTTAATACTTATGCCAACACAGCAACAGGTAACTTCAGGTGAATAGAGGTAAAGTGATAAAAGAAGAAGTTGCAGGTGCAGGCCTTAACTATGTACAGAAGCAGTCCTGCTTCAATGATACCTTTGCTTCGTCGCCACTCCAGCCGGAGTGGGTGTAGTGTACCCAGACAGTCTCTCTCACAGAACTGGCAGCCGAAGTATCACTCGGAACCCTGAGAAGGAAGCAAGCCTCTGCCACAGACTTGGCTCAATAGAATAGGAGAGGTACCTCTGCCACAGGCCCTTGCTCTGGAACGTAACTTGGTGGAGCGATTCCTTCTCAGTAAAGTAATTTGCCTGAATTGTCTATAGGTAGGTCTTGATTTTGGGTGATCGACTGACAGGTTGCCATAAAACAAACTCCCAGTGTCCGGTCACCTTGATCCCCAATGGCTTGTCTGGGCCTTATTGGATTGCTTGCCTCCGGGCTCTCCTCAGACTGACTCCCCACCGAACAGCGCAACTCGCTTGGGATCTTCTCTTAGAAGTGAGGACCCAGAAAGTCACTGGGGCCTCTCTGCAGCTTTAGTTACTCCGGGCCATGAGGGCCCAGAGTCAGGGACTCCACGTAGCACGTGCGGCCCGGCCTGATAAGCCATAACGCCGGGGCCCGTGATGTGCGCACACCCTAAAGGTGGGTGCCGCACCCGGATCCAACCTTGAACTCTCGACGCGATGGTAAGGTATCTTTGGAACACAGAATGAAAAAACAGCACAGCACTAAACTAACATAAATCATATGGATGAGAGCTGTGTAACTCTCTCACCCCCCTTTAAATTTGAACAGTGTCCGTACTTGAAAGTACAGGGGCGCTACATCTAAAAAAATTGGGCCATTTATCATAGCAACAAGTAAAAAAAAAAATTTTTTTCAAAATTGTCGCTCTTTTTTTGTTTATAGCGCAAAAAATAAAAACCGCAGAGGTGATCAAATACCACCAAAAGAAAGCTCTACTTGTGGGGGAAAAAAAGGACGTCAATTTTGTTTGGGAGCCACGTCGCACGACTGCGCAATTGTCAGTTAAATCGACGCAGTGCCGGAAGCTGAAATTTCACCTGGGCAGGAGGGGGGTATATGTGCTCAGTAAGCAAGTGGTTAAAGCAACAGCATAAAAATGAGAAAAAAAATATTAATTAAAAATAAAATTTAAAGTGCCCTGTCCTAGCACGCAAACAGCGATCACCCCACACGTCAGGTATTGTCAGATCATGGGCAGTAATTCTAGCACTAGACATCTTCTGTAGATATAAAGTGCTAACCTGTAAAGGCTCTTAAAGCAGGGTTTGACAAATTTGCTTGTAATCTAGGAGCCAGAAAATGCGCCCCGTCCCGATGACCTTGCGCGCAGAAGCAAACACATACGTTAGTAGCGCCCGCATATGTAAACAGTATTCAAACCAAACATGTGAGTATTGCCGCGATCGTTAGAGCGAGAGCAATAATTCTAGCTCTAGACCTCCTCTGTAACTCAAAACATGCAACCTGTAGAATTTTTTTTTTAAACGTCGCCTATGGAGATTTTAAAGGGTAAAAGTTTGTCGGCATTCCACGAGCAGACGCAATTTTGAAGCGTGACATGTTGGGTATCAATTTACTCATTGTAACATTATCTTTCACAATATTAAAAAAAAAAAAAAAAAAAAAAAAATCGGGATAACTTTACTGTTGTCTTATTTTTTAATTAAAAAAAGTGTAATTTTTCCCAAAAAAGTGCGCTTGTAAGACCGCTGCGCAAATACGGCGTGACAGAAAGTATTGCAACGATCGCCATTTCATTCTCTAGGGTGTTAGAATAAAAAATATATATAATTTTTGGGGGTTCTAATTAGAGGGAAGGAGATGGCAGTGAAAATAGTGAAAAATTACATATTAGAATTGCTGTTTAAACGGCCACTCACAGAATAGCTTGGGACTTCACAAGTACCGGCCAGCCATCGCGGGGCACACGGAGACACAGGATCCTGTGCCTCCGTGCGCCCCCACCGCGTGATCGCGGCAGCTGGTAATTGAGGCCGCGGCCTCAATTACAGGCGGGCGCGGGTGCCAGGTCACAATTTCTTGTCACAATTGCGACCTGGCGCCCGGATATTATTGACCCCTGTTTTAAAGAAAAAAGTTTTTTTGCCTAAAATTTATGTCTGCAAGGTAGACAGACAGAATAGTGTAATGATTTTGTTAAAAAATGAATAAATACCTATTAAATTCCTTCATCTAGATCACCTCCGGCATTCTAGTTTCTGTTCTCTCATTCACTTCCTGGTTTGCGGCGCTCGTTCATGTAAGAATTACATTTCCCAGTATGCATTGCGACATGCCCAGTAATTCACACCTCCTTGAAGTCTCTAACACGTAGAGAGCGTCCTGCCGCACAGATGTAGTTCCCAGGAGGGGGCGAGCACGTCACTGACCACTGCAGTAAAGCCCCCCTTCATGGTGGTGAGTAACAATCAGACAAGCAGGAAGTGAACAGAACAGAGAAGAAATAGAGCAACTTCTGAGCAAAAACGAACAATGAGGAAGTAAAAAGAGGAATGTCTGCAGGTAAAGGATGCTTATTATGAAAAAAAAAAATTCCTTTACAACCCCTTTAAAGCGTTGCCTATGGATAGTAGAATTTACAGTTTTGTTTGTCGTTGCTGCGCGGGCATGCACAATTTTAAATTATGACATGTTTGGTATCTATTTACTCTGAGTGACATTATCTTTTATATTTTACAAAAAAATGGGTTATGTATTTTTTTTTTTTGCATTAAGATTTTAAAAAGGGTATTTTCCCCCAAAAATGTTGTTTGAAAAAACACATTGCAAACACTGTGAGACATTAAAAAAAAAAAAAAAAAAAAAATCGCAACACCCACCAATTTATTCTCTAGGGGCGTTACTTCAAAAGTATATAAAGTTTGGGGGTTCTAAGCAAAAAAATAAATAAAGAGGTGTATACAAAAAATTGTTGGAAAATGCCTGGTCTCCAAGTGGTTAAAGTTTAAATAACCCTGCTGGAACCAAACCCAAAAGGCAGCTAATCAGCAAGTAAGGCCAAATTTCTTTAACCGCTTCCCACCCCGCAAATAGTCAAATGATGGCCCCAAGGTGGATCTATAATTCTGGGCAGCCGTCATATGACATCCTCGGCTTCCCGGCCACGTGCCCGCTGCGTCACTCGGGAGCAAATACGCGTGCCTGGTGGCCGCGATCGCTGATTACAGAGCCAGGGATGTGGATTTGTGTGTGTAAACACACAGATTCACGTCCTATCAGGGGAGAGACCAAATGGTGTTTTCCTTGTGCATAGGGACGCAAATCTGTCACCTCCCCCAGTCAGTCAGAATCGCTCCCTAGAGAACACCTTTAACCTCTTGATCGCCCCCTAGTGTTAACCCCTTCCCTGCCAATGACATTTATACAGTAATCAGTGCATATTTATAGCACTGTTCGCTGTATAAATGTCAATGGTCCCAAAATAGTGTCAAAACCGCAATATAAATATATAAAATAAATTAAAAAAAACACAGATAATTGCCATTGATAGTAAGAAAAAAAAAAACAATCATAAATCTATCCCCTATTTTGTAGTTGCTATATTTGCTATACTTTTGCGCAAACCAATCAATACACGCTTATTGTGCTTTTTTTTTTTTTACCAAATATGTGTAGAAGAATACATATCGACCTTAACTGAGAAAACAAATCGTAGTAAAGTAAAAGATATTGTGTTTTTTTTTTTCTAAATTGTCGCTCTTTTTTTGTTTATAGCGCAAAAAATAAAAACTGCAGAAGTGATCAAATACCACAAGCTCTATTTGTGGGGAAAAAATGATCAACATTTCATTGGGGTAGTGTTGTATGACCGCACAATTGTTATTCAAACCGTGACAGCGCTGAAAGCGGAAAATGTCCTGTATTGAAGTGGTTACAATTATTATTCCCCCTCTTCTCTTTTCCCTCAGACAACATCCAACTGTCTTTGCCCACCTAACTAGGGTCAGAGAAAAAAGAAGTCCTCCTCGTTACACAGTCTATTATTGATTGGCAGAGCTATCACTCTGTCCTTCCTATGTTCTCTAGTACATGAAGCAATATTAGAGCTTTTCTTGAATCTGGCGCGGATCTCCAAAGAACGACTTAAGAACTACACAACCCACCAGGACCAGGTTCCTCCTACCCTACCCGTGTCACACTACAAGCGAAAATCGCTTTTTGCTCCGGAAGCGGAAGTGTTCCTGTCAGGTCATGGCACTTCCGGGGTCAGAAGCGCTAAATGTTTTTCCCCAGGAGCAGTGTACGAGGGGTCCAGAGTGAGCTGTCAGGAAGGGCCATCTGATATAGACGATCGGATGGCCGGAGTGACAGAGTGAAGTGTGACAGGTAAGTGGCTCTGTGCACATTATGGAGGCGATCTGAAGCTGACGGGCATCTCTGCACAAGTTTCGCTGGCAGTCTACACATACTTGCTGTATTGGAAGTTTCAGTTACTGACGTTTTTTAGCTTCGTTACTGCTTGTCCTTACTATATGCTGTGCTTTCCCCTCATTTCATGTACAATACATGTGTGAGCTTACAGGGAGAGAAAGTCTCACTTGTGGATGACAGCTGCAGTCAGACTGACAACTTCTGTCACAGGTTTATCACTGCTGTCCTGTGTCTGCTGTGAAACTTTCTTATTCCTGTTCTGGTGACACCTGTTAGCAGTGGAAGGTGGGGGGAGGCGTTTACTAAAACTGGAGCATCTGTGCATAGTAAACGATCAGCTTCTAGCTTGTTGAAGCTTTGAAAATAAAAGCTATAGGTTGGTTGATATGCTTGGCTGCTCCAGATTTTGTCCACTCCAGTGTGTCTTAGGCCTTGTTTACCTTTTTGCTTTACTCTCTGAAACATGATCCATGTTTGGATTACTCTTCAGGTGGCATTAGACAGGCAGTAAGGAAGCATGGTATTGCCTTCTCACTGCCTGTTTTAAAGCGCTTGTATACCCCAAATAAAAAAACAAAAAAAAAACCTGTAAGGCAAAGGCATAATGAGCTAGTATGACTAGCATACTAGCTCATTATCAATTACTTACCTTAGATCGAAGCCCCTGCAGCTGTCGTCGGACATGTCCTCCGTAGCCGTCATGATACCTGGAGTGACTTCTGGGTATCGCTGCTCCGGTGTCTTGTCGATATAGTCCCCCTATCAAAATGGTTCCCTGCTTGACTGCGCAGGCGCAGACAAAGCCCACAGAAATCTCCGAACCTCGAGAGGCATCCACTCCACACCCCCTTACATGCCACATTTGGCATGTTATTTTTTTTGTGGGGGGGAGTGGGGGCTTCAGGAGGAGTGGGACTTGCTGTCCCACTTCCTCCTTCTGTCGAGGGGCTGGTAAGGCGATTAAGCATAATCGCCTTACTGCAGCCCCTCCCCTAGGCGATCGCCTAGGACATGTGATAGGTCCTAGGCGATCGCCTGTCCAATCGGAAGGCGCAGCGCCGGGCCGTGTGCGCATGCGCAGTGCCCCTCGCGCATGCGCAGTGGGTGCCCGGCCGTGAAGCCGAAAGCTGTCACGGCCGGGTGCCCACAGTGACAAAGAAGACGCTGGGAGGGGAGGAGAGGAGCGGACCCCCGGCCGAGCAGGTAAGTGTCTGTTTATTAAAAGCCAGCAGCTACACTTTTTGAAGCTGCTGACTTTGAATAAACATAAATATAGGCTGGAACACCCCTTTAACCACTTGACCACTGGGCACTTAAACCCCCTTCCTAACCAGACGAATTTTCAGCTTTCAGTGCTCTCACATTTTGAATGACAATTACTCAGTCATGCAACTTTGTACCTATATGAAATTTTCATCCTTTTTTTTCACACAAATAGAGCTTTCTTTTGGTGGTATTTGATCACCTCTGCGGTTTTTAATTTTTTGTGCTATAAATGAAAAAAGACTGAAAATTTTGTAAAAAATATGATTTTTTCTTTATTTCTATTATAAAATATTGCAAATAAGTAATTGGCGGCACTGATGAGCACTGTAGTGGCACTGGGCACGGTAGTGGCCACCTGTAGCCTTACCTGTAGGTGTAAGTACTGCAGAGGATATGCAACCGCTTTAAAGGGGTTGTAAAGGGAAAAAAAAAAAATCCCCCTAAATGGCTTCCTTTACCTTAGTGCAGTCCTCCTTTACTTGCCTCATCCTTCAATTTTGCTTTTTAATGTCCTTATTTCTTCTGAGAAATCCTCACTTCCTGTTCTTCTGTCTGCAACTCTCCACCGTAATGCAAGGCTTTCTTCCTGGTGTGGAGAAAGCCTCTTGAGGGGGCATGCAGGAGTGTCAGGACGGCCACTAACACACAGCTCCTTTCTCTATCTGCAAAGCAGAGAGTGTCCTGACTTGCCTGTTCTCCCCCTCAAGAGGCTTTCTCCACACCAGAAAGAAAGCCTTGCATTACTGTGTGGAATTAGACAGAAAAACAGGAAGTGAGGATTTCTCAGAAGAAATAAGTTAATTTAAAAGCAAAATCAAAGGATGAGGTAAGTGAAGGAGGACTGCACAAAGGTAAAGGGAGCTATTTAGGGAAAACCCCCAAATCCTGTTCTGCTGTATTGTGCACAGTTGTGGGTGGTTGTACGAGAAACGGTTTAATGAGTTGTATTTGACGTGTGGTCGTGCCCTAATACATTCGCTACATCAGTGCAGCCAGTCAGTGTCCGTGAGCAGCAGCACACCAGTCCCAATTTCACCGTAAGGCATCATTCACATGGGGTGCGTCAATGCGTAGGCTGTGTGAGAGGCACAAGGGTTAATGTTTCCCCATGTAGGCAGTCCCATTGATGTCAATTGGGATACAGCGGCTACTTCCAGTCTGACATCTGTGTGGGTGCAAGGCCCGAACACAGACGGTGTGAGTTCAGGAACACACATCTGCACGGGTGTCAGATTAAGAGCAGCGACTGTGTCCCAAAAAATATCAGTGGGACTGCCCTGTGCAAAATCCATGTTTAGCTGCCCTGGTTCCATATCTCTGCAGACAGTCCCATCGTCACATTCATGAGTGTGTAGGTGAAAAGCCTTAGTTGAAGACAGTATGATCCGCCAGTCACAAGGTCCTCAATTACCAAAACAGTGTCACCTGCAGCAATGTTCCTGATTACCGCCACATCAGTGCCACTCTTGCCACCAGAGCCAGTGCAGCCACCAACGGTGTCCTTGATCTCTACCATAGCAGTACAGTGTCAGCAGAGCCAGTTCAGCCAGCAACAACATTCCTGGTCACTGCTACACCAGTGCAGGGTTGCCTCTGTCTGCTGCCTGTACTGACTTATTTGCACATTCCGCTGACTGCATTCCTGTGACCCCAGTCCCAGCTATTAGGGTTGTCCCGATACCACTTTTTAAGGACGGAGTACAAGTACCGATACTTTTTTTCATGTACTCGCCGATACCGAATACCGATACTTTTTTTTTTAAATGTGTCCCCATATGCAGCCATGTGTCCCCATATGCAGCCATGTGTCCCCCCCACACATATGCAGCCATGTGTCCCCCCCACACATATGCAGCCATGTGTCCCCCCCACACATATGCAGCCATGTGTCCCCCCCACACATATGCAGCCATGTGTCCCCCCCACACATATGCAGCCATGTGTCCCCCCCCCACACATATGCAGCCATGTGTCCCCCCCCCACACATATGCAGCCATGTGTCCCCCCCCCACACATATGCAGCCATGTGTCCCCCCCCCACACATATGCAGCCATGTGTCCCCCCCCCCACACATATGCAGCCATGTGTCCCCCCCCCACACATATGCAGCCATGTGTCCCCCCCCACACATATGCAGCCATGTGTCCCCCCCCCACACATATGCAGCCATGTGTCCCCCCCCCACACATATGCAGCCATGTGTCCCCCCCCACACACATATGCAGCCATGTGTCCCCCCCCCACACACATATGCAGCCATGTGTCCCCCCCCCCACACATATGCAGCCATGTGTCCCCCCCCACACACATATGCCCATGTGTCCCCCCCCACACACATATGCAGCCATGTGTCCCCCCCCCACCCATATGCCCATGTGTCCCCCCCCACACACATATGCAGCCATGTGTCCCCCCCCCACACATATGCAGCCATGTGTCCCCCCCCCACACATATGCAGCCATGTGTCCCCCCCCACACACATATGCAGCCATGTGTCCCCCCCCCACACATATGCAGCCATGTGTCCCCCCCCCCACACATATGCAGCCATGTGTCCCCCCCCCACACATATGCAGCCATGTGTCCCCCCCCCACACATATGCAGCCATGTGTCCCCCCCCCCACACATATGCAGCCATGTGTCCCCCCCCCACACATATGCAGCCATGTGTCCCCCCCCACACACATATGCCCATGTGTCCCCCCCCCACACATATGCAGCCATGTGTCCCCCCCCCACACATATGCAGCCATGTGTCCCCCCCCACACACATATGCAGCCATGTGTCCCCCCCCCCACACATATGCAGCCATGTGTCCCCCCCCACACACATATGCAGCCATGTGTCCCCCCCCCACACACATATGCAGCCATGTGTCCCCCCCCCCACACACATATGCAGCCATGTGTCCCCCCCCACACACATATGCAGCCATGTGTCCCCCCCCCCCACACACATATGCAGCCATGTGTCCCCCCCCCCCCCACACACATATGCAGCCATGTGTCCCCCCCCCCCACACACATATGCAGCCATGTGTCCCCCCCCCACACATATGCAGCCCCCCCCCCCACACACATATGCAGCCATGTCCCCCCCCCCCACACACATATGCAGCCATGTGTCCCCCCCCCACACACATATGCAGCCATGTGTCCCCCCCCCCCACACCATATGCAGCCATGTGTCCCCCCCCCACACACATATGCAGCCATGTGTCCCCCCCCCCCACACACATATGCAGCCATGTGTCCCCCCCCCCACACACATATGCAGTCCCCCCCCCCACACCATGCAGCCATGTGTCCCCCCCCCCCACACACATATGCAGCCATGTGTCCCCCCCCCACACACATATGCAGCCATGTGTCCCCCCCCCCACACACATATGCAGCCATGTGTGCAGCCATGTGTCCCCCCCCACACACATATGCAGCCATGTGTCCCCCCCCACACACATATGCAGCCATGTGTCCCCCCCCACACACATATGCAGCCATGTGTCCCCCCCCACACACATATGCAGCCATGTGTCCCCCCCCCCACACACATATGCAGCCATGTGTGCAGCCCCCCCCCCACACACATATGCAGCCATGTGTCCCCCCCCACACACATATGCAGCCATGTGTCCCCCCCCACACACATATGCAGCCATGTGTCCCCCCCCACACACATATGCAGCCATGTGTCCCCCCCCCACACACATATGCAGCCATGTGTCCCCCCCCACACACATATGCAGCCATGTGTCCCCCCCCCACACACATATGCAGCCATGTGTCCCCCCCCCACACATATGCAGCCATGTGTCCCCCCCCCCCACACATATGCAGCCATGTGTCCCCCCCCCCACACATATGCAGCCCCCCCCCCCCCACACATATGCAGCCATGTGTCCCCCCCCCCCCCCCACACATATGCAGCCATGTGTCCCCCCCCCCCCACACATATGCAGCCATGTGTCCCCCCCCCCACACATATGCAGCCATGTGTCCCCCCCCCACACATATGCAGCCATGTGTCCCCCCCCCCACACATATGCAGCCATGTGTCCCCCCCCCCCACACACATATGCAGCCATGTGTCCCCCCCCCCCCACACACATATGCAGCCATGTGTCCCCCCCCCCCACACACATATGCAGCCATGTGTCCCCCCCCCCCCCCACACACATATGCAGCCATGTGTCCCCCCCCCCACACACATATGCAGCCATGTGTCCCCCCCCACACACACATATGCAGCCATGTGTCCCCCCCCACACACATATGCAGCCATGTGTCCCCCCCCCCCACACACATGCAGCCGAGCAAGGGGGAGTGTCTATACAGGGCGCAGGCGGGGAAAACAGCTATTGCCTGTAATGTTCGCCGCACGGTGATTAACGTGGCAGCGGCGGCTTTGCGATATGCGGGGGGGGGGGGGGGGGGCAAGTATTTATTTATTTTTTTAAACTCGATTCGAATCAAGTGTTTGGTAGGAGTTTAGGCCTAGTCCGCCGCGTTCCTGGGAAAAGGCCGCGGACTAGACCGAAGCTGCGGCCTCGCCTAAAAATCCTGCTTGCAGATCACCGTGATCCTGGGATAAGGCAGCGGACTAGGCTGAAGCTGTGGCCTTGCCTAAAAATCCTGCTTGCAGATCACCGTGATCCTGGGATAAGGCAGCGGACTAGGCTGAAGCTGTGGCCTTGCCTAAAAATCCTGCTTGCAGCGATCCTGGGAAAAGGCAGCGAGGCCGTGGCGTGCGGCCTAGTCCGTGGCGTGCGGCCTTTTCCCAGGATCTTGGCGAGCTGCGGCCAGGATTTTTTTTAGACGAGGCCGGTCCTATGGAAAAAATAAATCTAAAATATCGGGTTGGTCAAAATCTGAATCGATTTGACCTCCCAACTCGATACAAGATTCATATCAATTTTGTTCAGGTACTAAAGGGGTGTGACCACGTGTTAACAATAGACATTCCAGATCAATCCTCTCTACACTGCTGTATACCCTTTCTAGCAGGGTGGATTTGATTTAAATCAAGTTTTTTAGTAAAAAGGCTTGATTTTTAAATCGACTCCATTTATATCATAATTTTTAAAGAGAAACTGCCATCTCTGTCCCGCATTAGCGCCTCCTCTGACCCGCTGTTAACTCACCGACAGTCCCATTCACTTTAATGGGATGGCTGGTGATGTGGCAGTGCCTCAACAAGGTAAGGGACGTAGCGGCAGCAGGTGCGTGGATGACCGCTAACAGGCGCTGCCGTGATGGATTTAAAATCACAGGTGCTCTTCAAATGTAAGGACTTTTTCCTGTTGGTAGTAGAATCTTTAATATTTGCAAACAAAATGAAAGTTTCCTATTTAGAATAATTAGCTGGCAGGTTAGTAAATCTGCAATATCGGAACCGATTCAATCATACAGTTTGTAGTATACATAGATTTGGAAAACAATGGGATAAAGGAATATTCCTTTGGTTTTATCTCATGGTTATTGTGTGAATGTATCAATGCAGTGCATGTTATCTCAGCTTGCAGAGCTTGGATTCATTGAATGAGTTTATTGAAAATATTGCAGAATATACAGCCTTAAGCTACATTCCTAAGCTCAATTTCATGCTGAATAAATAAACTATTAATGTATCTTAAGTATAGAACTATATTTGGATAGATTTTTACTCCCAAAGCATTTTATTAAAATAAATTTGATAAAGTAAAAAAAAAATCAGATTTAAAATCCCCAAAAATCGAAATAAAATCTTTTTTAGGTTTCTTTTTTTTTTTTTTTTTTTATCCACCCTGCTTTCTAGCAAACTCTGCATTGCATGTTTGTGCTGGCCAGCTATGTCAAAGTAATTCCCATATGGCCAGTCTCTAACCTGCTCTGCAAAATGCAATTGCTACAGTTGATATAGTGCCAATATGGGGCAAATAGACGCAACTTGGAGGAGAGCTACAAGGTTCACACATGGTAATCCCAGACTCGGCATAAACCCTGGTTCACATTGATGTATTTTGGCATGCGTTTTGACTTGTCAATTCACATGCCAAATCTGTGGTAATTGCAGCATCCGAATCAATGCGATGCCACACCGATTCTTAAAAGTAGTTTCTGTGTGTGATTTTCATTGACATCTGTGCAGAAAAAATAAATAAATAAAATAAGTGTGACAAAATTAAGGTTTTGCCCTTAGTTGTACTTTAACCACTTTTATACCCCTCCTTACTGCCCAATTTCACTCCCGCTGGCAGTCCCGATTTCGGCTGCAATTTCAGAGACATCTGTGCAGGTTTCTGCACAGATGTCAGTGTAAATTGCGGCCCGAAATCACAAAAAGTAGTACATTAACTAGTTTTTGAAATCGGTGCAGGACTGTGCCATTGCCGGCAAATGCTGCTGATTTGAGATGCGATTTGACAGTGTGAACCAGGCCTTTATCATTTTTTTATATTTTTTTTTATATAGACCGATAGGCCCCATGTACACGGGACGGTGCTAAACATACTTTCAACTGCCCCTGAACTCATTCAATGTTATCTTATGTGACCATGTACACACTCATGTTTGTTGCTGTTTTTAGGCAGTTGCGTTTTACAGCATTTCTCCCGTGTACATGGAGCCATAGAGCTATCTTTTGGTGGTATTTAACCCATTGCCACCCAGCCTATGGTCAAATTGCCTCTTGTTGATCAGGGTGGACTTCATACGATGTGATCACTGTGCCATGTGATCAGCTATGGCTAATCGCAACAAAACGATCGATTTTATTCAGTGAAATGCTTGCATATAGCAATACAAGAAATTGCTAAAAAAAATTCTACAGGTTGCATTTTTTGAGATACAGAGGAGGTCTAGGGCTAGAATTATTGCTCTTGCTCCAACGATCGCGGCGATACCTCACTTGTGTGGTTTGAACACCGTTTTCATATGTGGACGCTACTCGCGTATGCGTTCGCTTCTGTGCGCGAGCTCGTCGGGATGGGGCGTTTTAAAATTTTTTTTTTTTTTTTTTTTTCTTATTTATTTTAAATTAGTTTATAATTTTATACACCGAAATAAATAAAAAAGTTATCACTTTTATTCCTATTACAAGGAATGTAAACATCCCTTGTAATAGAAAAAAGCATGACAGGTCCTCTTAAATATGAGATCTGGGGTCAAAAAGACCTCAGATCTCATATTTAGGCTTAAATGCAAAAAAATAAAAAATAAAAAAAATTCAAATCTCAGAAAAAAAAAATGTTTCTTTAAGACGCTGGGCGGGACTGACGTTTTGCCGTCACTTCCGCCCAGCAGAGCTATGGGGGACGGGTGGGGGCGATTTTTTCCCTCACTCGTATCCCAACACAGCTGCCGACAGGACCCGATCCCCCTCTGCCGCTACCGACGACTCCGGTAAGTGGCGGAGGGCGCGGGAGGGGGGGGCCCTCTCCCGCCACCGATAACGGCGATCTCGCGGCGAATCCGCCGCGGAGACCGCCATTATCGTGTACAGGACTGCCCACGGAAAAGATGGATATCTCGGTTGTGGCAGCAGCTGCTGCCGTTACCGAGATATCCATCTTTAAAGTCATGACGTCTTTTTAACATGACGCCGTGGGCAAGTGGTTAATTCAAAAAGCGAAACCCATATATCACAGAGTGATATTTTTGAAGCATTTCTTTCTTCTAAGTTTGATTATGGTGTACAGCTAGTGAAAACCCAAAATTCAGCATCTCAGAAAAGTAGAATATACATAGGACAAATAAATAAATAAATAAAAGGATTTTTAACCACTTAAGCCCCAGACCATTTTTTGCAAAATTGACGTCCTTTTTTTTTTTTTTTTTTTTCACAAATGGAGCTTTCTTTTGGTGGTACAGTGCAGAAAATAAGTATTTGAACACCCTGCTATTTTGCAAGTTCTCCCACTTGGAAATCATGGAGGGGTCTGAAATTGTCATCGTAGGTGCATGTCCACTGTGAGAGACATAATCAAAAAAAAAATTCCAGAAATCGCAATATATGATTTTTTTAACTATTTATTTGTATGATACAGCTGCAAAGAAGTATTTGAACACCTGAGAAAATCAATGTTAATATTTGGTACAGTAGCCTTTGTTTGCAATTAGAGGTCAAACGTTTCTTGTAGTTTTTCACCAGGTTTGCACACACTGGAGGAGGGATTTTGGCCCACTCCTCCACACAGATCTTCTCTAGATCAGTCAGGTTTCTGGGCTGTCGCTGAGAAACACGGAGTTTGAGCTCCCTCCAAAGATTCTCTATTGGGTTTAGGTCTGGAGACTGGCTAGGCCACGCCAGAACCTTGATATGCTTCTTACAGAGCCACTCCTTGGTTATCCTGGCTGTGTGCTTCGGGTCATTGTCATGTTGGAAGACCCAGCCTCGACCCATCTTCAAAGCTCTAACTGAGGGAAGGAGGTTGTTGCCCAAAATCTCGCAATACATGGCCCCGGTCATCCTCTCCTTAATACAGTGCAGTCGCCCTGTCCCATGTGCAGAAAAACACCCCCAAAGCATGATGCTACCACCCCCATGCTTCACAGTAGGGATGGTGTTCTTGGGATGGTACTCATCATTCTTCTTCCTCCAAATACGGTTAGTGGAATTATGACCAAAAAGTTCTATTTTGGTCTCATCTGACAACATGACTTTCTCCCATGACTCCTCTGGATCATCCAAATGGTCATTGGCAAACTTAAGATGGGCCTTGACATGTGCTGGTTTAAGCAGGGGAACCTTCCGTGCCATGCATGATTTCAAACCATGACGTCTTAGTGTATTACCAACAGTAACCTTGAAAACGGTGGTCCCAGCTCTTTTCAGGTCATTGACCAGCTCCTCCCGTGTAGTCCTGGGCTGATTTCTCACCTTTTTTAGGATCATTGAGACCCCACGAGGTGAGATTTTGCATGGAGCCCCAGTCCGAGGGAGATTGACAGTCATGTTTAGCTTCTTCCATTTTCTAATGATTGCTCCAACAGTGGACCTTTTTTCACCAAGCTGCTTGGCAATTTCCCCGTAGCCCTTTCCAGCCTTGTGGAGGTGTACAATTTTGTCTCTAGTGTCTTTGGACAGCTCTTTGGTCTTGGCCATGTTAGTAGTTGGATTCTTACTGATTGTATGGGGTGGACAGGTGTCTTTATGCAGCTAATGACCTCAAACAGGTGCATCTAATTTAGGATAATAAATGGAGTGGAGGTGGACATTTTAAAGGCAGACTAACAGGTCTTTGAGGGTCAGAATTCTAGCTGATAGACAGGTGTTCAAATACTTATTTGCAGCTGTATCATACAAATAAATAGTTAAAAAATCATAAATTGTGATTTCTGGAATTTTTTTTTTTTGGATTATGTCTCTCACAGTGGACATGCACCTACGATGACAATTTCAGACCCCTCCATGATTTCCAAGTGGGAGAACTTGCAAAATAGCAGGGTGTTCAAATACTTATTTTCCGCACTGTATTTGATCAGTTCTGCTTTTTTTTTTTTTTTTTTTGCACTATAAACAAAAATAGAGCGACAATTTTGAAAACATTCAATATTTTTTACTTTTTGCTATAATAGATATCCCCAAAAAATATATTAAACTTTTTTTTTTTTCCCCTCAGTTTAGGCCAATACGTATTCTTTATATTTTTGGTTAAAAAAGAAAAAATCGCAATAAGCGTTTATTGATCGGTTTGCGCAAAAGTTATAGGGCCAGATTCTCAGCGGCGATACGACGGAGTATCTCAGATACCCCGTCGTATCGCCATTTTTTTTGCCTCGTATCTATGCGCGTGATGCTTAGCATCACTTTTGCATAGATACGCTGCAACATCCGACAAGTGTAAAACCATTACACTTGCGGATCGTAGGTGTAATGACAACTTCGCCCACTAGGTGGCCTTTACGTTGTTTTCTCATTTGCCTATGCAAATGAGGCTAGTACGCCGATTCCCGATCGCTTTTACGTCGCCCCGTCGTCGTTTTCGTCCGCGTAAGCTTACCCCAGCTTCTATGTGGAGTAACCTTACGAAGTTCCGTCGGATGCCGTCGGATGCCATGTTAAGTATGGCGTCGGGTCAGCGTCGGCTTTTTCCGTCGCTTACGTCGTTTTACTAACTCGTTCGCGAATAGGGAGTTGCGTAAATGAAGCTTGCGTCGTTTTGACGTCGGTTTCAACTACGCTTTCCGACGTGAGCTGGAGCATGCGCACTGGGCTTTTTCCCCGGCGCATGCGCAGTTCGTTTGACGCGGGGGGGGGGGTTAATTTAATTACAAGCCGCCCCATTTGAATTGCGCGGGTTTACGCTGGGTGATTTACGCGACGCCGGCGAAAACTACGGAGCAAGTGCTTTGAGAATAAAGCACTTGCTCTAGTACGATGCGGCGGCGTAGTGTAAATGGCTTACACTACGCCGCCGGAATTTTTAGAGAATCTGGCCCATAGTGTCTACAAAATAGGGGATAGTTTTTATGGCATTTTTATTAATATTTTTCCCTTTTCGTCTTTCAGGACAGCCACAATGTGACATAGGCTCTTCCCCTTCCTCAGGAAACACTGCGCCAGCCCATAAATTCTTACTTCCTCTGCCGGATCTCAGTTGTTAGTGTTTCCTCCGGAAGGGGAGACTCTGTGCATGGAACCAGGCCGGTCTGTCAGGGGACTGAGGCTATTTTACACACCCGAAGAGAAGCAGGGGCTGCCACTGCCTTCCCTCTTTACATTTTCAGCGGAGGCTGCTGAGAAAGGGACTGGGGGAAATGTGTCTCTAGTCTCTTTCTCTGTCTCAAAGGGGAGATGTCAGAGGTCTGTTAAGACCCCTGATATCTCACCATAGCCCCCCAATAAATAAAATTGTAAAAAATAATAAAAAAAAAAAAACACACTGTCACTTTTGGGCGCAGGGTGACCAAGATAAGAATGAACACTGAGAATATGATTGGATTACTTCAAATAGGACAGTAATATTCATTCTTTTAACAATATCTCTCAAATATGAAGATTTTATCCCCTGTACACTGTGAGGTCTATGACCAGGAAGTATAACTCCTAATATGGGCATTTTAGGAAGTTCAATATAAGACACCGGCCGTCTATTGCTTAATGATGTTGCTTTTGTCTGGATGAGTTAATTTTGTTAGGCCGGGTTCACACTAGTCCGACAATGATGTGTGAAAATCAATGTTTCCCTATGAGAGCCGTCCCTTAACTGGTCCGACACAGGTCAGTCCGACTTTTAAAATGCTCCCTGTACTGCTTTGGTCCGACATTGATCCTATTTCAGCCCATTGAATATCATTGAAGTTGGATCAACTTGTCCTAACCATCCGACTTTTGACATCCGACATGTGATTACAGCAGTAGTAAAAGGACTTTATCTCACTCTGGCATTGTTTTGATTGGTTAAAGAACAATTTAGACTATCACAAAGTTGGATCAAAGTAATTTCCTGTTCATGAAAGTAGGATGGATGTAGGACCAATGTAGGACCGATGTCAAAGAGCAAAGTAGGATGAAAGTAGTACTACTGTCGTGTAGTATAGTGTGAACCCAGCCTTAATCTGGTCTGAGGCAGCTTTCCATTCACCTATTAACCACTTAAGGACTGCCTCCTGCACATATACTTCAGCAGAATGGCACGGCTGGGCACAGGTACGTCCTCTGTAATGTCGCAGTCACGAAAAAAATCGCTGATTGTCGCCATTGGTAGTAAAAAAAAAAAAAATGTTATAGAAATGCAATCAAACTATCCCCTATTTTGTAAACGCTATACATTTAGTGCAAACCAATATATACATGCTTATTGCGATTTTTATTTTTTTATATTTTTTCACCAAAAATAGGTAGAAGAATATGTAATTTTTTATTTATATATATACACACACACACAAAAACATTTTTTTGTGGGGATATTTATTATAGCAACAAGTAAAAAATATTGAATTTTTTTTTTTTTTCAAAATTGTCGCTCTATTTTTGTTTGTAGCGCAAAAAATAAAAACCGCAGAGGTGATCAAATACCACCAAAAGAAAGCTCTATTTGTGGGGAAAATAAATATGCAAATTTTGTTTGGGTGCCACGTCGCACGACCGCGCAATTGTCAGTTAAAGCGACGCAGTGCCGAATTGCAAAAACTGGCCAGGTCCTTTAGCTGTCTAATGGTCAGGGTCTTAAGTGGTTAAGTGTGCTAATGAACTCGCCTGTTATCTAAGAGATGTATTGACACTCAGAATAATGTGTATTGGGGGCTCGTTATGTAACTATTGTGTGATGTTGTTGGTGGATCCAGGTCATTGTTCAGGTGGTGACTATAGTATTCTCAAGTGTGTGTGTGTGTGTGTGTGTGTGTGTATATATATGGGGGGAATTATTCGTATGGGTTTCTTGTTTGGCTGATTGGAATGTTCGGTAGCTGCCTTTGTGTTCGGGAATGTCCTAAACGACTTTAACCCCTTTCATACTCGGGATGTTGTTGCATGTAGTAATGCTCTTCTTACTTGATATGTTTGTGGTGCCATTTAACACACAATATCATGCTACACTAGTGTCAATGCGGCCTAAAGTAACTATTATACTGCATTCTCATTCCTTGTAGGTAACAAGCATTAAACCCTTGCAGTGCTGGTGATGTCTTTCCAGAAGGTAGGCTGTACTGTATTGCAGCTTACCACTCCTTGGATAGGCTTTTTCTTTTCCTTAACCTGGTTATCCTGCCAGTGACACACTTCCTATATTAGGGTGATTGGGTAACACTTTCTCGCTGTACTGTAGCTTTTGAGAAGCAGTGCTCTCACCCTATGAAGGAACTGTTTAACCCCCCCCCCCCCCCTTCATCCCCATAACATAGGGGAGGCTCCCATTTGCTAGAAAAAGGAAGCAACATCCTGCTGTCTCTCAGTAATGGAGGTAGCAAATCTATAGGAACAAGCAGGGAGCCTCTTTGCCATCCTACAAATCGCTAGTGATCGTTTCCTGTCTAAAAAAAAAATGGCTTACTAACCTATCTAGCCCTGAAAAAAACAAAAACATACCTTTTTTCTGCAGGCGATCCGAGCCAATCTTCAGCAGCGGAAGCTCTGCTGAGAACACATCTGACAACGGCTGTGACATGAATAGTAGTCACCCATATTATTGATTACTATGTGGGCTTCCATTGTTGGACGTGTCCTCTACACCCGTCTCCACAGGGAAGCCGCAACTGACCGTTCAGCGTGGGATCAGAGCTTCCGCCGCTGGTGATCGGGTCGGATCGCCTGCAGAAAAGGTATGTATGCTGACCTATTTTTTTCTTATAGGTTAGTGTTAAGGCCCATTATTAAGCTTCGTACACACGCTTATATTTATTACATGCAACGACATCCCGAGTATGAAAGGGGTTAAAGTCGTTTAGGACATTCCCGAACACAAAGGCAGCTACTGAACACTCCAATCAGCCGAACAAGAAACCCATACGAATAATTACACACACACGAGACTACTATAGTCACCACCTGAACAATGACCTGGATCCACCAACATCACACAATGGTTACATAACGAGCCCCCAATACACATTATTCTGAGTGTCAATACATCCCTTAGATAACAGCTCGTTGTACAAATTTTTCTATCCGATTTTCAGATCGTGTGTACGGACACACGATCTGAAAATCGGATGGAAAAATTTGTACAACGAGCTGTCTGCCGTCTGCCGTCAGATGTCAGATCGTTAGTATGGTGATCTTGACAGCCCATTTTTGCTTTTTTGTCAGATGTGAACAACATCTGATTTTTTCATTTCATTTATATGGTTTTTGCAAGAAAAAAAACCATAAAAGCAAGACTATGCATTCTCAGAAACAAAAGAACACATACAAAACCATTCAACACATTGTCACTTCTCACGTTGTATTCTGTCGTACAATTTTTTTTATTGTAAGTAACCTCTTCACTTTTGACATGAGACTAGCATGTCACAAAAAAAACAAACGGATGTTCGATCGTCCGAAAATCTAAGTGTGTACGAAGCTTAAGAATGTTGGTGGAGGGATTTTAGTTTTTAGCATGGACTTCCACTTTAATATTTCCAATCCTTTCCACTATCCAGAACATAAAAGGTTTTCATAGCCCATACATACTCAAATTAGACATTGAATAAAAGGTTGCATAAGCAGGTATTACCGGAAACTGCATGTTAGAATAATTGGAAACCGAGAGAGAGAGGTTATATCTCCAAATGTATACGCAAGTGGAAACTTGTCCTGCAAATAGTCAGGTTTGTCCCATCCCTTTCTGCTGCCTGTTCCTGAACATCTCTTTTGGCAAGTGCAGCCACTCCTTACAATAGTACCTCTTGCACACTTGAGCTCAAAAAACGCCTGTTTTACAAGCGTTTTGACTTTTTTTTTTATCTGCCTTTTAAGGGTAAATTGCAGGTAAAAAAATGTGCCTTTTATTTTATGGTAACAGCCTTGAAAGCATTGCACCTACGACCACTGTGGGTGCCATGTAGGACTCCTACAGACTGTCGGTGTAAGCTACAAATGGATGGAAGACTCCCTACTTTCTTTTGGTGGTATTTGATCACCTCTGCGGTTTTTATTTTTTGCGCTATAAACAAAAATAGAGCGTCCATTTTGAAAAAAATGCAATATTCTTTACTTTTTGCTATAATATCCCCCAAAAATATATAAAAAAATGATTTATTTATTTTCCTCAGTTTAGGCCAATACATATTCTTCTACCTATTTTTGGTATCGATTGGTTTGCGCAAAATTTATAGCGTTTACAATGAAGCTGCCACAGTGAAGAACGGGGAAGCTGTGTTTACACACAGCTCCCCCTGTTCTTCAGCTCCGGGGACCGATCGCGGGGACTCCAGCGGCGATCAGATCCCGCGGCTGCGGTCACGGAGCTTCGGACCGGGTCGCGGGCGTGCACTTAAAAAGGACGTACAGGTACGTGCTTGTGCCCAGCCGTGTCATTCTGCCGACGTATATCTGCAGGAGGCGGTCCTTAAGTGATTAACTAATCACATCATCGGTTGATGAGGAGCACAATGTGCAACTGCACGGCATCCTTGTTTGACCCTCTTTTGCCCCTCTCCATCAGCACTAGGGTCACATTAGCTGAGTGAAGCAAACAAACTGAGGAAGAAGAGAAACATTGAAATTTTAGTCATTCCTGGTGTGCAAATGCAGGGTTTGACAAATTTGCTTGGAATCTAGGAGCCAGCTCAAAAAGTTAGGAGCCAGCTCAAAAAGTTAGGAGCCAGCTCAAAAAGTTAGGAGCCAGCTCAAAAAGTTAGGAGTCAGAAAATGCGCCCTGTCCCGACGAGCTCGCGCGCTGAAGCGAACACATAAGTGAGTAGCGCCCGCATATGTAAACTGTATTCAAACTACACATGTGAGGTATCGCTGCGATCGTTAGAGCGAGAGCAATAATTCTAGCCCTAGACCTTTTTCTGTAGGGTTGAGCGAACCTGAACTGTAAAGTCCGGGTTCATACCAGACTTTTGGATTTTTTGTACCCGAACAATTTGCTGTAAGTTTGGGTTCGGTGGTCGGCAATGTAATGGCGCGCTGCATGGCAGCCAATCACCATTTGTTTTACTTGTGTGACCTAGAAGCTAGTGCAGCATGTGACCCAGCCTTTATATAAGCTAGAGGTACATAGCACAGCTCATCACTCTGCTTCAGATAGGGTAGGGAAAGGCTGCCGCTGCTGCTCTCAGGGAGAAATTTAAATAGGAGTCAGACTGTCCTGCTTCAGAGACACCAGCACTGTATATGTTACTGTGAGATACTCTGCAAGATACTTTAGGGAAAGGTTCCTGATTGTGCTTGTAGGGAGAGAAATATATAGGAGTCTGTCCGGCTTCTAAAATCGAATTACACCAGCACTACATCTGTTACTGTGAGATACTCTGCAAGATACTTTTCTTCTATTGTGCTATTCAAAAAACATCCATTTAGGGCAAACAAATAAATTGCAGTGTTTCCTCCCATATCTGTACGTGTGAGATAAACACTTTAGTGTTCTTCTATTGTGCTATTAAAAAAACACCCACCCATTTAGGGCAAAAAAAAATATTTTGCAGTGTTTGCAGTGTTTCCTCCAGTGTTTCCTCCATATTTGTACATGTGAGATAAACACTTTAGCTACTGTTCTTCTATTGTTCTATTCAAAAAAACACCCAGTTTGGTGCAAAAAATATATTTTTTAGGGGGCGTTCTCACAGACAAGCGCAGCCGCCTGTCCAAAGCCAATGTGGACAAGCTCACGTTCATTAAAATGAACCAGGCATGGATCCCACAGGACTTGTCCGTACCTTGTGCAGAAAAGACATGTATACCGGCCTTACCCAGCCATTCTTGTATTTCTGATCTTTCTCACTCTTTTGGGGTGTACCCTAATTTAAAAAATGAAATGTATTAAAAACAAAACCTGTGTTGGCTACCTCGTCTTCCTCCATCTAAACCTCCGACTCCATAAGGACCTCGTCCTCCTAGGTCAAGATTTTTTATTTTATGTTATTTCCCTATCCACAATTGTACTTGCCATACTCTTACCAACATTTTTTAGCCCTCTAGCCCTTTCCATTACATTTTTAGAGACATATTAGTAGTCAAAAATTCGGGTCCCCATTGACTTCAATGGGGTTCGGGTTCGGGGTTAAGTTCGGGTCCCGAACACAGATTTTTTTTCCCGAAGTACCATCAAACCCGAATATCCAGGTGTCCGCTCAACTCTACTTCTCTGTAACTCAAAACATGCAACCTGTAGAATTTTTTTTTAAACGTCGCCTATGGAGATTTTAAAGGGTAAAAGTTTGTCGAAACAAGCAGACGCAATTTTGAAGCGTGACGTGTTGGGTATCAAGTTACTCGGCGGAACATTATCTTTCACATTGTAAAAAAGAAAATTTGCTTAAATTTACTGTTGTCTTATTTTTTAATAATAAAAAAAAAAGTGTTCTTTCCCCCAAAAAAGTGCACTTGTAAGACCGCTGCGCAAATACGGCGTGACAAAGTATTGCAACGATCGCCATTTTATTCCCTAAGGTGTTAGAATAAAATATATAGTGCGTGTATATGTATGTATGTATATGTGTTTGGGGGTTCTAATTAGAGGGAAGGAAATGGCAGTAAATTTAGTAAAAAAAATTACACATTGGAATTGCTGTTTTAATTGTAATACCAACGGCCACCACCAGATGGCGCCATGTAACAGAAGGAAGCTTGGACCTTCACAAAGCCGCGGCCTCAATTACCGGCGGGCGCCGGATATTGTCGAGCTCTGTGCAAATGTGTGTTCTGTGGAAAAAATATATCATCTCTAACAGGTGTCCTACTTGTTGCTCCATTACGTAAAGCTATTAACTTACCTTTTTTTTACATTTTTAGAATGGGGTGCCTAGAGATTGTCAACTTTTTTTTTCAGTCATGGTACCTTTTTAAATTCTGCACAAACACTGGTTTAAATACATGTACTGTATAAGCTTTTAGGATTTGAGCACAGGTACAGGTGATACTCGAAAAATTTGAATATCGTGCAAAAGTTTATTTCTCTAATGCAACTTAAAAGGTGAAACTAATATGAGATAGACTCATTACATGCAAGCAAGATAGTTCAAGCCGTGATTTGTCATAATTGTGGTGATTATGGCTTACAGCTCATGAAAACCCCAAATCCACAATCTCAGAAAATTAGAATATTGTGAAAAGGTGCAATATTCTAGGATCAAAGTGTCCCACTCTAATCGGCTAATTACGCCATAACACCTGCAAAGGGTTCCCGAGCCTTTAAATGGTCTCTCAGTCTGGTTTAGTAGGAATTCGAGATTTTCCTAGCTTGTGACGGAAAATATTGATTATATGATGACAGGAGGCGAGTATCTATGCATTAATCTTTCTTTATTAATGCTCACAGCAGAATCTATTTCTAATAACTCAATGTAAAACAAAACTTTTAAAACACACTACCACTCCCAGCAGTCCATATAACCTCTGGCCACGCCCCCGACAGTGACCTGCATAAAAGGGGGCTGTCTGTGAGGGTTCCTCCTCTTTCTTGATGCGATGACTTCTTAGATGGAAACGACACCAAAACGGAGGATCGAAGCGCGTCTTCGAAGCTCAGACCGGTCGGTTGACATCCGACAGTTTCCGACGGGAAAAGTAACCACCAAACGTGACCCAACAGGGGTTCCGGAACAAACTGATTCCAAACGAGGGTTCTCAAGTGAGCTGCGTTCCAACGAGAAGACAGGATTCAATCATTCCCCAAACTGGATTATGCGTCTGAAAGACCCAGGTCGGCACTCAGTAACCTGCGAAGATTGAAAACAATCGTAATAGGGAGGGTCGGGAGGGAAGATACTCGCCTCCTGTCATCATATAATCAATATTTTCCGTCACAAGCTAGGAAAATCTCGAATTATATATCAGACAGGAGGCTCATATCTATGCAAGTTCAAAGCTAAAAATGTATGCATGAAGATATGATTAAACACAGTATACAGTAACCCTAAGAGAGGACCGACAAGGAGATGTGATCCTGAGGTCTGAAGTAAAACTGACGGAACGTGGTCTCAGAAGACCAATCCGCCGCTCTCAAGAGATCTAAAAGGGAGCCCCCTGATACGACTACCTTGGTAGCCATAGCGCCCCTGGTGGAGTGAGCCCCGAATAAGGTAACATCGATCCCCGCCATCTCCATGGCGGACCTCACCCAACGTGCCAGGGAGGCAGACGAGACAGGAAGGTGAGGTTTGACATAGGACACAAGAAGCTGAGAAGAGTCCGCGGAACGCAGGGCATCGGTTTGAGATTTGTATACCTGGAGGCAACGAACAACACAGAGGAGAGGATGAGCAGGAAAGGAAGGATAGAAAACAGAGTGGATACCGGTTTTGGTCCTGCGTACAATGGAAAATTCAACCCCTTGCGGCGAGAATTGTCGTCTGGAGATGTCCAGAGCTCTAACGTCTGACACTCTCTTGATAGAAATTAGACATAGGAGGACCGTTAGTTTTATGGATAAAAGTCTCAGAGACAGGTCCGCGTTGTCCCCCCAACTGGCGAACATATCAAGCACCTTGGATACATCCCAGGTCGCTTGGTATCTAGGCCTAGGGGGACGTTGAAACTTCACGCCTCTTAAAAGTCTACATACCAGTGGATGTCTGCCAACTGGCAAAGAATCCACGGGCAGTGATAGGCTGAGATAGCTGATCGATAGATGTTGATAGAGCTGTATGATCTACCGGATTCATAAGAATCCGCCAGGAAATTCGCTACTAGTGGTACAGGGGCTTGTACGGGATCAACCTGTCGTTGATCACACCAACAAACCCAGCGTTTCCAGGCTGATCGATATGCCGATCTAGTCCCGGGGGCCCAGGCCATGGTGAGGAGATTCTGAGCCGATTCCGAAAGGTCTCTATCCGAGGTTGGGATCCCGAAACCAACCACCCCAGAAGTGGCAGGTTGTTCTCCAGAACCAGGGGGTGAAGATCCCCGCTCGGACTGGTGAGAAGGTGAGGGAAAAGGGGAATCAGCCTGGGGAGGTCTACCGTCATCCCCAGTAACAGAGGGAACCATGGTTGGGTCGGCCACCATGGCGTAATCAATACCACAGTCGCCCCCAGGTTGGTTATTCGTAGGAGCAGTCTGGGGATCATTTGGAAAGGGGGGAACGCGTACTGTGTCCCTTCCGGCCAAGGCTGGCGGAGAGCGTCCACCGCATATGCCTCCGGGTCCAGCCTCCAGCTGAAGAAGCAAGGGAGTTGGTGGTTGAGGCGGGAGGCGAAGAGATCTGTAGACAGCGGTCCCCAGAGCCGCTGCAAGCGAAGAAATATTGACCGATCCAGTCTCCAGTCGCTGGAGTCGCGAAGATATCGCGAGTTCCAGTCCGCTACCGAGTTGGAGACTCCTGGGATGTACTCCGCTATAGGGGTAATGTCGTGGGCTAGACAAAAGTGCTAGAAATCCTTCGCGATACACGCCAGGATTTTGGATTTGGTGCCTCCCCAGACGGTTGACATATTGCACCGCCGCCACGTTGTCCATGCGAAACAGAATACAGCATGTGGAGGTATGGGGCATGAAACTCTTGACAGCGAATAAGGCTGCCAAAAGTTCCAGTGCATTGATATGCAGAGAGGTTTCCGTTGCGGACCACGTCCCTCCTGTGGAGGCCGTACCGCATCAGGCGCCCCAGCCCTGTCGACTGGCATCCGATTCTATGACGACGTCCGGGTTGGGGTTGAAGATGGTTTTGCCGTTCCATTCGACGGCGTGGTGAAGCCACCATCTCAGTTCCTCTGTAGTCTCCTGGCAGAGAGGGATCTCGTCTGAGTATCTGAGGCCTTGTCTCAAGTGCATAATTTTGAGCCTCTGAAGGGCCCTGTAATGCAGTGGGGCTGGAAAGATGGCCTGGATGGAGGCCGCAAGTAAGCCCACTAGGCGCGCTAGTGTACGGAGGGAAAGATGGCCCCTGCGTAGAGCTGCACGAATCTCCTTGCGAATAAGGGCAAGTTTGGTTTTGGGGAGACTGAGGGTGGATTGAACGGTGTTTACCATAAAGCCCAAGAACTCCATCTGTTGGGATGGGACCAAAATGGACTTTTCGTGATTGATAATAAAGCCCAGCTTTTGTATTAGGGATATAGTCCAAGACATGTGGAGGAGGGCTTGAGTCTTGGAATAGGCCATGATGAGGATGTCGTCCAGATAGATAATCAGACGTACTCCTCTGCTTCTGAGTGCTGCCACCACTGGTTTCATGAGCTTGGTGAAACACCATGGGGCGGACGACAGGCAAGTAAACTGCCACATCCTGCCTTTCCACGGGAAACGAAGTAGATGCTGGGATTCCGGGTGTATAGGCACCGTAAGATATGCATCTTGTAAATCCACCTTCACGAGCCAGTCTCCTGGGTGGAGAAGGTCTCGGAGGAAATGAATTCCCTCCATCTTGAAATGTCGATACTCGACATATTGGTTTAGGTCCCTGAGGTTTATCACCGGACGGTACCCTCCCCCTTTCTTGCGTACCAGGAACAGGTTGCTTATGAAGCCTGGGGAAGAGGGGTCTACTTCTACAATTGCCTGTTTGACCAGCAGGTCTCGTATTTCTTTGTCGATGAGAAGACTGTTTCGTCTTGCAAACCGAATGGGAGGAGGAATTACGTTGAGAAGCGGTGAGGATTGTATGTCTATAGCAAACCCCGCTACGGAGTGTAAAATCCATGCATCTGCCGTAATCGCAGACCAGGCTAGGGTAAAATACCTCAGACGTCCCCCTACAGGGATGTGATTGAATGTGGTGTAAGGTATACTCACCGGTAGGAGGTCGGGATCGTGGGTAACCGCGTCCACCACGTCCGCGCCAGGGTCTGCCTCGGGGAGGAAAGAAGGGTGCCGGTTGCACCACCGAGGTGGCATAGGATGGAGCCTGGTATTGATATTGAGAAAAGGGTCTGCCCTGCGGCCTGTAAGAAGTGGAACGGCCGGCAGAACGGCCTCTATTTCTGCCGGCCCTGTTAAAAACCTTGTTGGTTCCGGTTCTCCTTAAGGAGTTTTGGGCCTTGTCCAGACTGGTGAACAGTCCTACAAATTTGTTTATGTCTTTGATAACCGTGTCACCAAAGAGCAAACCCTCGGCCGATGGGCCAGGCTCGGCTTCCGCCAGGTGTGACAACTGGGGGTCCAGGCGCATGAGGATCGACCTGCGTCTCTCCACCGAACATGCCGTGTTGGCGGTGCCAGCTAGGCATAGGGCTCTTTGTGCCCAACCCCTAAGCTGCGGGAGGTCAACTGGTTGTCCAGAAGCCGCAGCCTGTTCGGAAAAAGTTCAGGATCTTAGTCAGTGGACCCATGAGGTCTAGTACACGGTCTTGTATGGCCCGGAAGGATCGTTCGATGCCCTTCTTCTGAAATTTCCCTGTCTTTAAGAGATATTTCGTTAAGACCGGGTCCACCTCTGGGGTGGCCACAACCTTCTTAGGTATGGAGGGTCTGGGGCATTCAGCCCTTAATTTATTACGGCCATTTTTATCTAGAGACTTCCTAGCCCAAAGTTCCACGAACTGTGAAACATGAGGCAGAACTGTCCACTCTCCAGAACGCGGGTGGGTAATTGCGTCTGGGTGGAAAAAGGGTTCTCCGAGAGCGTCCAGAAGGACCTCGTCCTGTGTGGCAGGAGTGGCGGCTGTGACAAGCGCCGTAGTCCCAGCATCTTCAATGTATGACCCTGACTCTGATACATCCGACCCATCAGAAGGGTCAGCCGAGTCCTCTTCTGAAGAGTCCTCATATGAGTCTGGTTTAGCCCTTCTAAGGGCCTTATACTCCTTATGTGGAATCTCCCTGGGGTCCAGGGGTCGAGATATATCTGGTTGATGCTGGGGGTGGTAGCCCGTGGTGGGGGCTACCTGTAGCAAATTGTTTACTTCCCCTGCCGGGGAGTCATGTACCACCAGGGTGTGTTTCCTCTTGTGCGAGGCCTTGCCCTTTTTTATGGGTGGTTCACCGCTCTGGGGCGGCAATGGGGTATTTACAGGTTGCTGGGTCCAGGCAGATGGGTTAGCAGAAGCCAGGGCAGCCTGTATGGACATATGGATGATGTCCTGTAGCTGTGTTGCACTAAGGGTGTGTGAAATGCCTGCTGAGGGGATGTCCCCGCTGGGGGGACAGTTGGTTAAGCTCAGCCATGGCAGATACGTGAGGAGATGTTAGCAGGGGTCTGCAGATAAACAGTGTGCACACTGACTATAGGGCAGACAGTATGTGTCAGCAGCGCTAGGGGTGATATTTAAGTGGTTTGTACTGATTACCTAACACCCCGCACTACAAGAGGTCAGCAGACTCCGATCCTATGCTCCCCACCGTCGCCGCTGAATGGTGACGGAGAGGGGAAGAGCCTGAGACCTCCAGCAGCCCGGGAACGAAGTCTCGCGAGACTACGACCGCTGGGCGCTGATTGGTGGAACGGGCGAGCGTCGGAAGCTCCGCCCCCCGTATTCGCGCGATTGTCTGAGGGAGAAGGAGGGGAAAATGGCGGCGACGGGACAGAGCGCTCAGTAAAGCGCAAACGGAGGGGAGATAATGCCTGGCGAATCCCGCTGACAGGGAGAAAAACCCCCCCCGAACACCGCGCAATTAGTACAGACAGTGTAGAAAAAGGGGGGGCAGTAACGGCGCCGAAGGCAACAGCTGGAGGGCTGCAGGGGACAAAACGAATACACTTTAAAGACACAATAGAAATAAAGGAATTATAACAAAAAACATAGGAAGACCAATAAAGAAGTAACAGGGGGCAGAAGAAACCCCCTGTACTCCCAAAATGTGAAAACACTATAGCAAGGTACTTATCTGTCCGTGAGCAGAAAGAAAGAGGAGGAACCCTCACAGACAGCCCCCTTTTATGCAGGTCACTGTCGGGGGCGTGGCCAGAGGTTGTATGGACTGCTGGGAGTGGTAGTCTGTTTTAAAAGTTTTGTTTTACATTGAGTTATTAGAAATAGATTCTGCTGTGAGCATTAATAAAGAAAGATTAATGCATAGATATGAGCCTCCTGTCTGATATATAATCACAATTATGGGAAAGACTGCTGACTTGACAGTTGTGCAGAATCCCATCATTGACACCCTCCATAAGGAGGGAAAGCCTCAAAAGGTAATTGAAGTTGGATGTTCCCAAAGTGCTGCAGCCTGGACAGAAGATGAACACTGCCTACACAGGGGACATCACTGGATTCTTTTGCAGGTAAGTGGCACATGCATACTAGCCCATTATGCTTTTCATTTGTAGGCTTTGCAACAGGCTAAAGAGGAAGTAAAACCCATCAGACATTTTTAAGCTGCAAAATGGCTCAAAAACACTGCTGTAAAAACGTCACGCCATGTTATTCAATGGCTACATACACATCATGGCAATTTTGAACTGTAACAGGCATAAGCTCCAAAAAAAAACAAAAAAACAGGAGGCTTAAAACTGTATACGGAGTGCTAAGCCTCGTCTGGGTTTCTCTGCCTCTTCAGAATTAATGGTTCGCTATGGGAGCCCATTGATTTGAAGTCACACCAGAAACCAGATCAAGATGATCCAACTTGTGTGCTGAGAATATTAAAGAGGAACTCCGCCAAGATGTAAATTATTTTGCGTGAGGTTTCCCCCGCCCCTCCCATACCAGACCTTTTGGTCTGGTATGGATCTTAAGGGGAACACCAATGCCCCAAACAAATGGTGTGGGTTCCCCCCAAGATCCATACCAGACCCTTATCTGAGTAAGCAGCCTGGGAGGTCAGGAAAAGGGGGGGGGGGCGGGATGTGGGAGCGCCCCCAACCCCAAGCACCTTGTCTCTGTTAATAAGGACAAGGGCCTCTTCCTGACAACCCTTACCATTTGTTGTCTGGGTCTGCGGGCAGAGGCTTAGCTGAATCTGGAAGCCCCCTTTAACAGGGGGGGGGGGGCAGATCTTGGCCCTCTACCCTAAGTGAAAAAGTATGGGGGTATTACCCATTCACCAAAAAAGAAAATATATGTCAAGAATAAACACTACACAGATTTTTAAAGTATTTTATTAAGGCAGCTCCAGCTTTTCACCCTCTTCTGGCAACGTCTTCTCCCTCTATTGGTCCTTCTCCCCTCTCCGGTTCTTCTCCTCTCTTCGCTGTCTTCTCGTTTTTTTGCCGAATCACCTCGCTTTTTGCTGGGTCTTTTCACCCTATTATTTTTCCGATGTTGACTCGACGCAATCTTACGGTGTAATACTGGGTCCGCCGTGTGCTAGGACTTATATTGGCATGGGGGCGGGGCCACCTGATGTCACAAGGGGCATTGCCTTCAAATTGCCTCATGCCAATATAAGTCCTAGCACATGGCTGACCCAGCATTACATTGGAAGATTGTGTCAACATCGGAAGAAGAACCGAGGGAAAAGAACTGGCAAAAGAGTGAGAGGAAAGCGGAGAGGGGAGAAGGACCACCAGGGGGAGAAAACGTCGCCTGAAAAAGAAGAGTCAGAGCTGCCTTAACCACTTAAGCCCCGGACCATTAGGCTGGCCAAAGATTAGGCTACTTTTTGTAATGCCCTGGCACTTTAGCCCCTTTAAAGCGGAGGTTCACCCTAAATATAAGATCTCCCATGTGATCCAGCATACTGGCGTCAGCGCCAGTATGCTGGGTTTTTTTTTTTTTTTAATCGCACACTTACTGTATTATGCCGGAATTTCATTTTTTCCCCCGCGGTGGACGGCTCTAGTATTGCTCGTCACATCTTCCTAAAATACCCGATATGGACTCGGGTAATCTCGGCGAAAATGCGGCGCCTGCGCACAGACCTAGGAGCTGACTGCGCAGGCGCCGTATTTCTCCGAGTCCTCCTATTTCGGAGAAATACGGCGCCTGCGCAGTCAGCTCCTAGGTCTGTGCGCAGGCGCTGCATTTTCGCCGAGATTACCCGAGTCCATATCGGGTATTTTAGGAAGATGTGACGCGCTATACTGGCGCCGTCCACCACGGGGGAAAAAAAATAAATTCCGGCATAATACAGTAAGTGTGCGATTAAAAAAAAAAAAAACAGCATACTGGCGCTGACGCCAGTATGCTGGATCACATGGGAGATCTTATATTTAGGGTGAAATACCGCTTTAAATGTGATCGGCAGTCAATATAAAGCTGTGTATATATACACCATAGTTTGTGGACACTATGACTTTTGGGTAAACTAATTGATATACGCCTATTGGGATTTTATTTTTTATCAAGGACTACATTTTATGACAAAATTTGAGTTCATTAGATAATTTTTGTAACAAAGTAGAAAATATTGTTTTTTGTTTTTTATTTTTATATTGCAAAAAAATAAAAATTCCAATGATGATAAAAAGAAAGCTCTACTATTGAAATTGTGTGTGTGTGTGTGTGTGTGTGTATAATACACACACTGCCTTATTCGGGCCCCCTTGAACTTTGTGACCTTTTGCCACATTTCAGGCTTCAAACATAAAGATATAAAACTATTTTTTTTTTTTTTGTGAAGAATCAACATTTTTATAACAAATAAAAAACTGAAAAATTGGGCATGCAAAATTATTCAGCCCCCTTAAGTTAATACTTTGTAGCGCCACCTTTTGCTGCGATTACAGCTGTAAGTCACTTGGGGGTATGTCTCTATCAGTTTTGCACATCGAGAGACTGAAATTTTTGCCCATTCCTCCTTGCAAAACAGCTGGAGCTCAGTGAGGTTGGATGGAGAGCATTTGTGAACAGCAGTTTTCAGTTCTTTTCCACATATTCTCGATTGGATTTAGGTCTGGACTTTGACTTGGACATTCTAACACCTGGATATGTTTATTTGTGAACCATTCCATTGTAGATTTAGCTTTATGTTTTGGATCATTGTCATGTTGGAAGACAAATCTCCGTCCCAGTCTCGGGTCTTTTGCAGACTCCATCAGGTTTTCTTCCAGAATGGTCCTGTATTTGGCTCCATCCATCTTCCCATCAATTTTAACCATCTTCCCTGTCCCTGCTAAAGAATAGCAGGCCCAAACCATGATGCTGCCACCACCATGTTTCACAGTGGGGATGGTGTGTTCAGGGTGATGAGCTGTGTTGCTTTTACGTCAAACATAACGTTTTGCATTGTTGCCAAAAAGTTTGATTTTGGTTTCATCTGACCAGAGCACCTTCTTCCACATGTTTGGTGTGTCTCCCAGGTGGCTTGTGGCAAACTTTTTTTTTTTTTTTTAAATCAAAGATGTTTATTGAAGAAGAAAGAAGAAAAACACAAGGGGAAAAAAAAAAAAAACTTTTGACACAAAACAAACAAAAAGGGAAAATCACAGCAAATTCACAGCTCATGCTTGCATCGTCACAACATTCCATCAGTGCAGATAACAGTTCAAACAAGAAGTACAACCACCTCCTACATAACATAAAATACATAGATAATGCCATTATTCCGAGGGTACCAGTCCCGCAAGAGACCCCCACAGCACCCGAATCCCATACGTACAATGAGTCTAACTCCCCGCCCTCTTTACAGCACAGCCGAATGCCCTCCAACAATCTGTCTATGACCAAATCAACCGGGGGCTTGTGGCAAACTTTAAATGACACTTTTTATGGATATCTTTAAGAGATGGCTCTCTTCTTGCCACTCTTCCATAAAGGCCAGATTTGTGCAGTATACAACGGATTGTTGTCCTATGGACAGAGTCTCCCACCTCAGCTGTAGATCTCTGCAGTTCATGCAGAGTGATCATGGGCCTCTTGGCTGCATCTCTGATCAGTCTTCTCCTTGTATGAGCTGAAAGTTTAGAGGGACGGCCAGGTCTTCGTAGATTTGCAGTGGTCTGATACTCCTTCCATTTCAATATTATCGCTTGCACAGTGCTCCTTGGGATGTTTAAAGCTTGGGAAATCTTTTTGTATCCAAATTCGTCTTTAAACTTCTCCACAACAGTATCTCGGACCTGCCTGGTGGGTTCCTTGTTCTTCATGATGCTCTCTGCGCTTTAAACGGACCTCTGAGACTATCACCGTGCAGGTGCATTTATACGAAGACTTGAATACACACAGGTGGATTCTATTTATCATCGTTAGTCATTTAGGTCAACATTGGATCATTCAGAGATCCTCACTGAACTTCTGGAGAGAGTTTGCTGCACTGAAAGTAAAGGGGCTGAATAATTTTGCACGCCCAATTTTTCAGTTTTTTTATTTGTTAAAGTTTGAAATATCCAATAAATATTGTTTCACTTCATGATTGTGTCCCACTTGTTGATTCTTCACCAAAAATTACAGTTTTATATCTTTGTTTGAAGCCTGAAATGTGGCAAAAGGTCACAAAAGTTCAAGGGGGCCGCCGCCGCATCGAACCCGCCGCCGCATGGGTTAAACAGCGTGCGGGAACATCACAGCTTTCATTTGAATAGCTGTAGTGTTCCCCCTGCGTATAGACACTCCCCCTTGCTTGGAATTGGATGGGTGATCGTGATCTGTCCAATCCAAAACAAGGGGGAGTGTCTATACGCGCGGGCAAAACAGCATATGTGTGGGACATGGCTGCATATGTGGGGGACATGGCTGGAGGGACATGGCTGCATATGTGGGGGACATGGCTGGAGGGACATGGCTGCATATGTGGGGGACATGGCTGGAGCGACATGGCTGCATATGTGGGGGACATGGCTGCATTTGGGAACACATTTTAAAAAAGTATCGATACTTGTACTCGGTCCTAAAAAAGTGGCATCGGGACAACCCTACTATCTATCCTCTATATATTTCGAGACATTTGTTCTTTATATTGTAAACCTTAATAAAAAATATTGAAACTAAAAGAAAGCTCTATTTGTGTGGGGGAAAAAAGGACACAAATTTTGTTTGTGTACAGCATTGCATGACTGCGCAATTTTCAGTTAAATTAGTACAGTGTTAAATGGCAAAAAATGCTCTGGTCAGGAAGGGGGTAAAATGTTCTAGAGGTCAACGCCAAATGCATTAACATGCAAAAATTCAGCTTTTGCCACTTTTTTTTTTTTTATTCTGCTGCATTTCCACCATAGGAGAAAAGGCACCTAAAAATAATACATTGTGAAGTTGGCTTAAAGGAAACATTTGGGTGTATGTTTTATTAAAATGGATCTATCACCAGAAGAAGAAAAAAGCTTGTTGAATCCCTCAGGAGTTTCTTTTTTTTTTTTTTAGCCAGAAAACTATCCCTTTTACGTAAGGAGAGAACATGGTACAACATCTCTAGTACAAGTCACATCTTGTATATGCCATAAACCTTGTATCTTATTTCCCTGTACACTTATACCTCTAAGCCAGGCCTAGCCGTTTCCTCATATCTCTATTTCATTGTTTCTCCATACAATTTCAATTATCTTATTGTTAATCCTATTATACATGCAAATACAGACATTCTCATACTGTCCTCCTCCCATATTGTAATATTGCTTTTGCCTTAAAACGTAGAGGGACTGATATCTGCTGTCTAAGGTGGGCTAATTCATTCTCCAGAGCGGTTTCTGGTGTCCTCTTGTGTTGTGACTCAAGTCCTTAATAGATATTTAAGCTTACACAAGGTGTAGGGAAATCGCAGGGGGGAATAGAGTACACTTAGAGGAGAGGGTGAAGAGGGTATGGGTGGATCAGGTGGGTACAGAAAGGGCACAAGAACCTGATCACTAGTTGTGTGTTTTGTGAATATATATATATATATATATATAATTAGGGTTGTCCTGATACCACTTTTTTAAGACCATTACTTTTTTTTTTTTTCAATGCCATGGCAGTTTGACAGATGGGGACTGATAGGTGGCACTGACGTTTGGCTGGCACTGATAGGTGGCACTTGTGTGCACTGAAATGCTGTGAAAAACAACACTGAAGCTATAAAATAAAAAAAAATATGTTGCAATGCCCATCTTGGTACACCCTGCACTCAGCTGCAGTAAGCAGCAGCAGACATCTTGTTACACCCAGCACATATAGCTCAGGCTGGGTATAACAAGATGTCTGCTGCTGCTTACTGCAGGGTGTACCAAGATGAGCGTAGGGACGTTCAGCCGCTGACAGCGACTGAATGTGTCACTGATCCTGATGCAGCTGTGACCTACACCCCTGCCAGTTTACCAAGTTTAACTGCAGGTGGGGATTCGCTCTCCTCCCGCCGACTCCGTCCACCAACTGTGCCCGCCCTCTCCAGCAAGACTCCACATTTCCTTTCAGGGGTGTACCTAGAGCATTTTGCACCCGGGGCGTATCCTATATCTGGCACCCCCCCCCCCCCCACAGTACAATGTAAAAACACCCCACTGTGCCCCCTGCATACCTCTGTATCCTTCAATATCTCTGTCACTACTGTGTACCCCCCTCCACAACTGCACCTCCAAGACCCCATTACATTACACAGCACGCTGCATCACTGGACCCCTTTACAGCAACCTGCATCACTGGACCCCTTTACATTACACAGCACCCTGGACCCCTTTACATTACACAACACCCTGCACTTCTGGACCCCTTTACATTACACAGCACCCTGCATCACTGGACCCCTTTACATTACACTGCACCCCTTTACGTGCTGTTTCTCCCCCCCACCCGTGCTCCGTGTGCGGCCTCCCCCCCCCCCCCCCCACCCGTGCTCTGTGTGCGGCCTCCCCCCCCCCCACCCGTGCTCTGTGTGCGGCCTCCCCCCCCACCCGTGCTCCGTGTACGGCCTCCCCCCACCCGTGCTCTGTGTGCGGCCTCCCCCCCCCCACCCGTGCTCTGTGTGCGGCCTCCCCCCCCCACCCGTGCTCTGTGTGCGGCCTCCCCCCCCCCACCCGTGCTCTGTGTGCGGCCTCCCCCCCCCACCCCTGCTCTGTGTGCGGCCTCCCCCCCCCCACCCGTGCTCTGTGTGCGGCCTCCCCCCCCACCCGTGCTCCGTGTACGGCCCTCCCCCCCCCCCGCCCCCCCCCCACCCGTGCTCCGTGTGCGGCCTCCCCCCCCGTGCTCAGTGTGCGGCCTCCCCCCCCCCCGTGCTCCGTGTGTGGCCTCCCCCCCCCTCCCCCCGTGCTCCGTGTGTGGCCTCCCCCCCCCCCCCGTGCTCCGTGTGTGGCCTCCCCCCCCCCCCCCCGTGCTCCGTGTGTGGCCTCCCCCCCCCCCCCCCCCGTGCTCCGTGTGTGGCCTCCCCCCCCCCCCCCCGTGCTCCGTGTGTGGCCTCCCCCCCCCCCGTGCTACGTGTGTGGCCTCCCCCCCCCCCCCCCGTGCTCCGTGTGTGGCCTCCCCCCCCCCCCCCCCCCCGTGCTCCGTGTGTGGCCTTCCCCCCCCCCCCCCCCGTGCTCCGTGTGTGGCCTCCCCCCCCCCCCCGTGCTCCGTGTGTGGCCTCCCCCCCCCCCCCGTGCTCCGTGTGTGGCCTCCCCCCCCCCCGTGCTCCGTGTGTGCCTCCCCCCCCCCCCCCGTGCTCCGTGTGTGCCCCCCCCCCCCGTGCTCCGTGTGTGGCCCCCCCCCCCCCGTGCTCCGTGTGTGGCCTTCCCCCCCCCCGTGCTCCGTGTGTGGCCTTCCCCCCCCCCCCCGTGCTCCGTGTGTGGCCTTCCCCCCCCCCCCCCGTGCTCCGTGTGTGGCCTTCCCCCCCCCCCCCCCCGTGCTCCGTGTGTGGCCTTCCCCCCCCCCCCCCGTGCTCCGTGTGTGGCCTTCCCCCCCCCCCCCCTGTGCTCCGTGTGTGCCTTCCCCCCCCCCCCTGTGCTCCGTGTGTGGCCTTCCCCCCCCCCCCTGTGCTCCGTGTGTGCCTTCCCCCCCCCGTGCTCCGTGTGTGGCCTTCCCCCCCCCCCCGTGCTCCGTGTGTGGCCTTCCCCCCCCCGTGCTCCGTGTGTGGCCTTCCCCCCCCCCGTGCTCCGTGTGGCCTTCCCCCCCCCCCCCCGTGCTCCGTGTGGCCTTCCCCCCCCCCCCCCCCGTGCTCCGTGTGGCCTTCCCCCCCCCCCCCCGTGCTCCGTGTGGCCTTCCCCCCCCCCGTGCTCCGTGTGGCCTTCCCCCCCCCCCCCCCCGTGCTCCGTGTGTGGCCCTCCCCCCCCCCCCCCCCCGTGCTCCGTGTGTGGCCCCCCCCCCCCCGTGCTCCGTGTGTGGCCCCCCCCCCCCCCCCGTGCTCCGTGTGTGGCCTCCCCCCCCCCCCCCCGTGCTCCGTGTGTGGCCTCCCCCCCCCCCCGTGCTCCGTGTGTGGCCTCCCCCCCCCCCCCCGTGCTCCGTGTGTGGCCTCCCCCCCCCCCCGTGCTCCTGTGTGGCCTCCCCCCCTCCCCCGTGCTCCGTGTGTGGCCTTTCCCCCCCGTGCTCCGTGTGTGGCCTTTCCCCCCCCCCCGCTCCGTGTGTGGCCTTTCCCCCCCCCCCTCCCCCGTGCTCCGTGTGTGGCCTTTCCCCCCCCGTGCTCCGTGTGCGGCCTTCTTCCCCCCCCCCCTCCCCCGTGCTCTCTGTGCGGCCTTCTCCCCCCCCCCCCCCCCTCCCCGTGCTCTGTGTGTGGCCTTTCCCCCCCCCCCCTCCCCCTGCTCCTGTGTGTGGCCTCCCCCCCCCCCCCGTGCTCTGTGTGTGCCTTTCCCCCCCCTCCCCCGTGCTCCGTGTGTGGCCTTTCCCCCCCCTCCCCCCGTGCTCCGTGTGTGGCCTTTCCCCCCCCCCCCCGTGCTCCGTGTGTGGCCTTTCCCCCCCCTCCCCCGTGCTCCGTGTGTGGCCTTTCCCCCCCCTCCCCCGTGCTCCGTGTGTGGCCTTTCCCCCCCCTCCCCCCGTCTCCCCGTGTGTGGCCTTCTCCCCCCCCCCCTCCCCCGTGCTCCGTGTGTGGCCTTTCCCCCCCCCCCCTCCCCCTGCTCCGTGTGCGGCCTTCTTCCCCCCCCCCCTCCCCCGTGCTCCGTGTGCGGCCTTCTTCCCCCCCCCCTCCCCCGTGCTCTGTGTGTGGCCTTTCCCCCCCCCCTCCCCCGTGCTCTGTGTGTGGCCTTCCCCCCCCCCCCCCCCTCCCCCGTGCTCTGTGTGTGGCCTTCCCCCCCCCCTCCCCCATGCTCCGTGTGTGGCCTTTCCCCCCCCCCCTCCCCCATGCTCCGTGTGTGGTCTTCCCCCCCCCTCCCCCCGTGCTCCGTGTGCGGCCTTTCCCCCCCCCCTCCCCCGTGCTCCGTGTGTGGCCTTTCCCCCCCCGTGCTCCGTGTGCGGCCTTCTCCCCCCCCCCCCCCTCCCCCCGTGCTCTCTGTGCGGCCTTCCCCCCCCCCCCGTGCTCTGCGTGCGGCCTTCTCCCCCCCCCCCCCCCCCGTGCTCTGCGTGCGGCCTTCTCCCCCCCCCCCCCCGTGCTCTGCGTGCGGCCTTCTCCCCCCCCCCCCCCCCGTGCTCTGCGTGCGGCCTTCTCCCCCCCCCCCCCCCCCTGCTCTGCGTGCGGCCTTCTCCCCCCCCCCCCGGTGCTCTATGTGCTGCCTTCTAACCCCTGTGCCGACTTCTCCCCCCTCAATTTGTCAGGGTGGAGAGCGGAGGTAGGACCCGCTAAACTCGGCTCCTACCTTTTCCGAATGAACAGTCAGTGAACATCGTAACCTGTGTTGACGATGCTTCAGTTTATGAATCGGGGGTCAGGTAAGACCCCTGATATCTCTCCAAAGACCCCCAACAGGGCTGCTTAAAAAAAAAATTGCCCTAAATAGTTTAAAAATAAATAAAATGTAAATAATAAAAATTAAACACACTGACAATCCACCCCCCCCCCCCCCAAAAAAAATAGTAAAAAATTTAAAATTGTATATCAGGTGGTATCAGGACACCCTACTTTCTAGTCCCCCACCAGTTATTCCCCACCGTGCAGGATATATCAATAGAAAATATCACTTGGTCAGACCAATGCGCCAGTTACGATCAGACTTTAGCTGTCTGGGTCGTCCCATTGCTCGGAATGGAGATGGCGGCTGAACGAAAGCTTATTACATTCCCCTTAATCCGAGAGGATCTGATTTAAAGAAATCACAATGTACTTCCAGTTAAATAATACCACAGGGAGTGACCCGGGAATTGTATGGGAGGCCCATAAAGCAGTAATCCAATTTTAATCAAACATGGTTCCTGAGTAAAGAAGGCTCGAGCAGAGCAAATAAAGAAACTGCTGGAAGACATTTGGGGACTAGAGTCACAACACAAGAGGACACCAGAAACGGCTCTGGGGAATGATATCAGACCTTCTACATTTTTTGAGGCAAAAGCAGTATTGCAATATGGGAGGAGGACGGCATATGAATCCGGAGACAAGTGTGGTGAACTGTTGGCAAGGAAATTAAAGGAGTTAGACTCGTATATACCCCCAGTATTCGAAGAAATGGTGGCCAAAAAATCTCAATGCCGAAGGACATTGCACAGGAGTTTGAAAGAGTATTACTCCTCCTTGTACAACCTGACAGCTCCCACTTTGCCAACCTTGTCTCTAGAAGAATATCTATCCTTCACAACTGACTCTCTTGCCATCTCCAGTCCGCAATAAAATTAGAAGCACCTATCGCTACTGAGAAGGTATTCACAGTAATGAAAATGATTAAACATGGAAAGGCACCTGGCCCGGACAGCTTTACCACACAGTATTACAAAAGTTTTTTTCCACTGCTAGGCCCTTGCATGATTAACGCATTCAATGCATTAGGGCAATCTACTGATCCCCCACCAGACCCATTAAGAACCCATATCTCTGTCATCCTGAAAGAAGGGAAGGATCCATCAGACTGCGGTAGCTCCATCAGACTGCGGTAGCCATCGACCGATTTCGCTATTAAATGAAGACCTGAAAATATTCATAAAAATATTGGCCGCCCGATCGCAACCCCAGCTTTCCCAGCTGGACCAATTGGGGTTTGTCCCTACACGCAAAGCTAGGGACAATACTATTAAGGTAATTAACCTGACCAATTATGGAAATCGAACAAGGACACCTAGCATTTTTTGAGCACAGATGCGGAAAAAGCATTTGATAGGGTCAATTGGACATTCATGATGGAAGTCCTAAGATATATTGGCCTGGGCGATCAAAAGCTATGCTGGGTGGCAGGGGGGGTACTCCTCACCACAGGCCCTAGTCAAGGCAAATGGGGTGTATTAAAAAAAAATTCCAATTACAAATGGGACCTGACAGGGCTGCCCCCTTTCGCCCCTATTTGTTCTCACATTGGAGCCTCTGCTGAACAAAATTCGACAGAATCCCGACATTGTGGGGCTTGGATTTGGAGGACACAATTATAAAGTGTCTGCCTATGCGGACAACTTAATTTTCGCACTCTCCAGTCCGCAAGTGTCACTGCCAAATCTTATGAAAGAGTTTGAACAGTATGGGGCTCTATCGAATTAAAAAATTACAGCAAGTTGGAGGCGATGGGGGTAGCTCTGCCGGACCCCGTCTGTAGCACCGCTACACAGCTTAACTTTGTGGATGACATTGGCACTAAAGTACTTGGGTACATATGTCACACCGAATATAATGGATACTTTTGGACTGAATTTCCCCTTGCTACTCAACGCAGTTAGAACTCTTATGCCTTGTACACACCATAGTAATTTCTGATGAAAAAAATTCCATCAGACTTTTTTCATCAGAAATTCCTATCCTGTGTACAAGGCATAAGAGTTCTAACTGCGTTGAGTAGCGGTGGGAAATTTAGTCCCAAAGTATCCATTATATTCGGTGTGACATATGTGCGGGAAGCATTGAACTTAATTTTTCTTGGTTCATCAGTGTTTTACGTCACTGAGTTTTGGACGGTCGGAATTTAGTCTGACAGTGTGTGTATGCAAGACTGATGGAAGATGGCTTGGAATTTTCTGTCGGAATACCGTTCATCAGATTTTAGCCCATAAGAAATTCCTATTGTGTGTACAGGGCATTAGATAAGTGGAGTAGAGGTACACGCACTCATGGTTCGTTGGATGTATCATCATAAAGATGAATATAGTTTCAAAGTTCTTGTACCTTTTTCAGGCATTACCTATTGCTATTCCCATGGCCTTCTTCAGTCACATTCATGCCATGTTCACTAAATTTATCTGGGCTGAGCAAGCGTCCAGGGATCAGTAGAGTACTGCTGACGCTGCCAAAAAAGCAGGAGGAGTAGCGGCACCAGATTTATATAAATATTACCGAGCAGCCCAGCTTGGCAAAAATAGACAGGTGTAGACATGGAGAATACAAACTTTGGATGACCATGGAACAACGAGTGAGCCCTATTCCACTAAACCGTGCTGTATGGTGTTACACATCCATTCCATCTTTGCTAAAATACACCCTACGATAGGCCCCACACTACGAATAGGCTTTAAGATCAGCCAGAACACCAGATTCTCAACTAAACATCCTCCTTTGCTCCCCATATTGGGAAATCTGTATTTCCCCTCCGGCTTATGCCGCGTACACACGACTGTTTTTCATGACGAAAAAATGCAATTTTTTAAATTGGTCATTTAAAAACGATTGTGTGTAGGCTCCAGAGCATTTTTCTCAACGAGAAGGGAAATTTGCATTATCGGCTCAATGGGTGGCGCCATTCGAATGAAACTTCCCTTTTATAGTGCTGTTGTACGTCACCACGCTTTTGCTCTAGCATTTTTTTCATTATCGTGTGTATGCAAGGCAGGCTTGACAAGAATCGGGTTGAGAAAAACAACGTTTTTTCCATGACATGAAAAACGGTCGTGTGTATGCGGCATTAGTCACGAGTGTTTGGGAAACTAAGGGAGAAAGGCTGTTTCCAAGCCTCGCATTTTCTGACTGGCGATAACTGGCCAACTATAGATTTACTGACCCAACAGGGAGGACAGTTGGGGTGTCAAATTTAATCGCTGCATCGCGATTCGCGTGTTCCCGATTCGGCACCGATGCATGCGACCGTAATAATCGATTATTGGCCCCGCCCCTACCGGGAGAGAGCTCCGTTACGGTATTTTACCTTGAGGTGCGCTCATGTGACTCCCCGGCCCGCCTCTCCGATCATCTCCTATAGCATGTCTGCAGTCTCTGACCGTCTCCTGTACTATGCCCGCAGTCTCTGACCGTCTCCTTTAGTATTTTGGGGGGAGAGCCATTCGCACTTGCGCAGCAATCGTGATGCATCGAATCGTGGACTTGATAATCGTAATCGCATCAAATCGTGAGACCGGTGAAGATGCTCAGCCTTAGAGGACAGTACGAAATACCCGTCTGGCAGGCACGACGGGTATGACACTTTCTTTAAACATTGGGACCCACGAAGCACTATAGACGGCCCCGTACACAATTTAATGCCTACTGTGAGGTAGACATGTGCAATTGTTTTAACAAACGAAAACGAATGCGCAGAATACGAAAACGGAAAGATCCAACGTAAAACAAATGCTTTATTTTTGTTTTCTTTGCAACAACCGTTTCATATATAGATAGGAGATTTGACATGACACTGACAATAACAATCTGTGTCTATCAAACCTGTGGCAAATGTGCCTAACCTTAAAAGAGTTGTAAAGGGAAAAAAAAAATTTGGGCTAAAATGACTGTTTACAGGGTATAGAGACATAATAGTTAACTGATTCCTTTTAAAAATTAGATAAAAATCAATCATATAATGTGCCTGCAGTTTCAGTTTCGTTTTTTTATCTAGTTTCATGCTTCTGTGAAGTACAGTGACACAGAGCCAATACAGGGCGGTGTTTTGTTTTTAAAATGAAACTGATTGGTTCTGAGGGGTTTTAGACACACAGTAATCTCACCTCCTTGATTAGAGACCACAAAGAGAAGCTCCCATGACTTTTTTTTCATAAGGAAACAGACAACCAGGAAGTGTGCAGAACAGAGAAGAATTACAGCAACATCATAGCAAAAAATGAACAATGAGGACATGAAACCAGGACTGCAGTAAGGTAAAGAAGGCTATTTAGCTTAAAAAAAAAAAAAATTCCTTTAGTGACCCTTTAACTCTATTGGTCCAATATTATTCTACATAGAGAGAAAAGATTCGACATTATAGAAAAGACTGCTGCTGTTAGGGTTGTCCCAATACCACTTTTTTAGGACCGAGGACAAGTACCGATACTTATTTTCCGCACTGTACTTGGAAAAAAAAGTATTTGAACACCCTGCTATTTTGCAAGTTCTCCCACTTGGAAATCATGGAGGGGTCTGAAATTGTTATCGTAGGTGCATGTCCACTGTGAGAGACATAATCAAAAAAAAAATTCCAGAAATCACAATATATGATTTTTTTAACTATTTATTTGTATGATACAGCTGCAAATAAGTATTTGAACACCTGAGAAAATCAATGTTAATATTTGGTACAGTAGCCTTTGTTTGCAATTACAGAGGTCAAACGTTTCTTGTAGTTTTTCACCAGGTTTGCACACACTGGAGGAGGGATTTTGGCCCACTCCTCCACACAGATCTTCTCTAGATCAGTCAGGTTTCTGGGCTGTCACTGAGAAACACGGAGTTTGAGCTCCCTCCAAAGATTCTTTATTGGGTTTAGGTCTGGAGACTGGCTAGGCCACGCCAGAACCTTGATATGCTTCTTACAAAGCCACTCCTTGGTTATCCTGGCTGTGTGCTTTGGGTCATTGTCATGTTGGAAGACCCAGCCTCGACCCATCTTCAAAGCTCTAACTGAGGGAAGGAGGTTGTTGCCCAAAATCTCGCAATACATGGCCCCGGTCATCCTCTCCTTAATACAGTGCAGTTGCCCTGTCCCATGTGCAGAAAAACACCCCCAAAGCATGATGCTACCACCCCCATGCTTCACAGTAGGGATGGTGTTCTTGGGATGGTACTCATCATTCTTCTTCCTCCAAACACGGTTAGTGGAATTATGACCAAAAAGTTCTATTTTGGTCTCATCTGACCACATGACTTTCTCCCATGACTCCCCTGGATCATCCAAATGGTCATTGGCAAACTTAAGACGGGCCTTGACATGTGCTGGTGTAGTCCTGGGCTGATTTCTCACCTTTCTTAGGATCATTGAGACCCCACGAGGTGAGATTTTGCATGGAGCCCCAGTCCGAGGGAGATTGACAGTCATGTTTAGCTTCTTCCATTTTCCATTTTCTAATGATTGCTCCAACAGTGGACCTTTTTTTCACCAAGCTGCTTGGCAATTGGGGTGGACAGGTGTCTTTATGCAGCTAATGACCTCAAACAGGTGCATCTAATTTAGGATAATAAATGGAGTGGAGGTGGACATTTTAAAGGCAGACTAACAGGTCTTTGAGGGTCAGAATTCTAGCTGATAGACAGGTGTTCAAATACTTATTTGCAGCTGTATCATACAAATAAATAGTTAAAAAATCATAAATTGTGATTTCTAGAATTTTTTTTTTTTGGATTATGTCTCTTACAGTGGACATGCACCTACAATGACAATTTCAGACCCCTCCATGATTTCCAAGTGGGAGAACTTGCAAAATAGCAGGGTGTTCAAATACTTATTTTCCGCACTGTAGTCGCCGATACCGAAAACCGATTCTTTTTCAAATGTGTCCCCCACATAATGCAGCCATGTCACCCCCCACATAATGCAGCCATGTCACCCCCCACATAATGCAGCCATATCCCCCGCCACCTATACAAAGCTGCCGCTGCCGCCGCGAACATTGTAGGCTCCTTTACTTTCAATGGCTTTTTTCCCTGCAGCGCGCCATGGAAAGGACACTCCCTCTTGCTCGGGATTGGACAGATCCCGAGCAAGAGGGAGTGTCCTTTACATTGCGCGCTGCAGGGAAAAAAGCTATTGAAAGTAAAGGTGCCTACAATGTTCACGGCGGCTTTGCATATGCGGCGAGGGGCGGCTTTGCATAGGCGGCAGTGGGGGCGGCGGGGGGGAAGTGTTCTATTTAGGTATCGGGGGTATTTGCGGGAGTACAAGTACTCCCGCAAATACTCGGTATCGGCCCTGATACCGATACTTTTTTTAAATGTCTTCCACATATGCAGCCATGTCCCCCACATATGCAGCCATGTCCCTCCAGCCATGTCCCCCACATATGCAGCCATGTCCCCCACATATGCAGCCATGTCCCCCACATATGCAGCCATGTCCCTCTAGCCATGCCCCCCCATACCTAGCCGCCGAAAGCCGCCGCACGGAGAACATCACAGCATTCATTTGAATAGCTGTTTTGCCCGCGCGTATAGACACTTCCCCTTGCTTGGGATGGGACAGATCACGATCACCCATCCAATCCCGAGCAAGGGGGAGTGTCTATACACAGCGGGAACACTATAGCTATTAAAATGAAAGCTGTGATGTTCCTGCATGCCACTTAACCCATGCGGCGGCTTTCGATGCGGCGGCTTTCGATGCGGGGGGGGGGGGGGTGTATTCTATTTAGGTATCGGGGGTATTTGCGGGAGTACAAATACTCGGTATCGGTACCGATACTGGTATCGCGACAACCCTAGCTGCTGTAATTGGGTGGGGGAAGTAAAATAAAAATGATGATGATGATGACGATGAATGTTATTGGCTGACTGTAACCAAAGAGGAGGAGCAGCAAAATAGCTAGAACTGACTTGACAATTCAACATGAATGATGAAGATTCGACAAAGCATCGAAAAACATACAAACGTCAAATCTGTCATTGAAGGCTTATGGTGTCTGTCGAACGTTCTAGGAAGATTTGACGGAGCAGCTAAACTGTAAAACGCCGCAATCGTACATTTCCGGTCAAATGCTCTGCCCATAGGCTATAGAAAAATTCTAATGTTGATTGACTAGTAATAATAAATATTATTACTAGTTCTAGAACATTAGAATTCTACTATAGCTAGCTTGTAGGTGGAACATTCGACCGGAAATGTACGATCGCGTCATACAGTTTCGCTGCTTCTGTCGAATCTTCTTTGAACATTCGACAGACACCATCAGCCTTCAATAAAAGATTCAACCTTAATTCATTCAGATTTTCAGACGAATGCGATTTGTAATGAAAAACGTAACAAATGTAATTGAATTTCGGGAGTTACTAAATAAATGTTATTTTTCAGACGAAAAATGTAATTCCAAAACAAAATATTTCAGTGTGCACATGTCTACTGTGAGGAAGGAGAACATTATCTCAGGGATGTACGCACTGCTAACGACTGTGGACTTTTATAATACCTTGCTTGAACAAGTGGGAAAGAGACCTTTGACCAAACTTTCACACCACCTCAACGCCAAAATATTATACACCTGTCATTAAAATCATCTAGGTGTACGAAAATACAGGCATCCAACTATAAGTTACTAACACGTTGGTATTGCACCCCCTCAGTTCTTAACAAAATTTTACGGGATGCCTCAGATCGCTGTTAGAGAGGCTGTGGGGAACAAGGCACTCTACTCCACATTTTTTGGTCATGCCCAATAATTAGACAGTACTGACAGGAAGTACAGAGAATTGTCCAAAAACATACTGAATATCAAATTTCAGATGATCGTAATTTTTCTTATTACAGTGCTCACAATACCTACTCAAGAAATATAAGAACTTGGTAGTATGCCACTTGATGAATGCAGCAAATAGTTGCATCTCCATGTGCTGGAAGGCCTCGCGGCCACCTCCCATCTACATGTGGCTTGATAAAGTTGGAAGAGTGGGAATAATGGAAAATCTCCTACCCATGACATTGAATAGAACGGAACAAGTTACAGAAATATGGTCCCCTTGGGAAGGATTCATACAGTCGGAGGAGAAGAGAATACTTGGAGATGGGGAAGGGGAGTGAGAACCCCCTTGAGTAGCAAACAGGAGAGCCCGAATAGAGGGCCCTCACCTTCACTGTGGTCTCGGAGGAAGGTGTCCCCCCCCCCCCCCCTCCAGTTTCTGTGCACATAGCAGTTGTTTTCATCTAATTCCAAGCAGAGAAGTTAAAATGTTTTCTGTCTGTAGCTCCACCTCCCTGAAACCTAAATATATGGGGGCTCCCAAGGGGGAGAGTTTAAGCCACCACTGAGCCCTAGCTCCAATCCATTCTGCAGCACCTGTCCTCCTCTCGAAAGGTAAAAAATAGGAGCAGTGAGAATTTTGGAGCAGCTGTGCATGTCAAAAAATCGGCTTCTGTCTTTTCATTTTTAAAGTTTAATCACTTCAGCCCTGGACCATTTCACTGGCCATTGTGATTAGGCACTGCTTCGCTTTAACTGACATTTGCACGGCCGTGTGACGTGGCTCCCCAAAAAAATCTATAAAAAAACAAAGTTTCCACAGTTTAGGATGATACATATTCTACATATATTTGGTAAAAAAAATCGCAATAAGCGTATATTGATTTTGTGCAAAAGTTAGTGTCTACAAAATAGGGGATAGTTTTATGGCATTTTTATTAATTTAAAATATATAAAAAAAAATTTTTTTTTTTTTTTTTTACTAGTAATTGCGGCGATCTGCGTTTTTTTTTTTTTTTTTTTTTTATCATCCTCATGACTGCAACCTTATGTCGGACACTTGACACATTTTTGGGACCCGTAGTTGGGTCCATCTGCCTGCCCGTGCCATTCTGCCGACATCGTCGTGCGATGGTCGCCTTGCAGGCGTCTCCCCCCCCCCCCCCAGGGATGTTGTCCCAAGGGAGGGAGCGAGCACGCTGACTAACCCCCAGCCAGAACAGCTCGGATGATGGGGGCAAGCTTACTGAGGAGAAACGGGAGGTGAGAAATTCCGACAAAGGGGGAAAAAAAAAAACATTTAGAAGGGAGATCGAAGGAAAAGGTAAGTAAACCAACAATGTGCACTAGCTTAAAGAAACCTATTTAGAAAAAAAAAAAACTTTTACAACCCCTTTTTAACCAGCTTTATTACATGATTTGTACATGTAGGAGACAAGTGCCAGAATAGGCCCGGTATTGAGGTGGTATAAAAACCCGGTATTAACATGGTTAAATCGTTCAATCCAGTGCTCCTTATTACGTTGTGACTATTTTTACTATGTATGAACATCTCGGATGAAAGCATGTCTTTTAATATTGGTACTTCTGTTGTCCGTTGCAGAAGAGAATGTTATACAGTTTGTGGTGAAAGGCCATGATGTGCAGAGAAGTGAGAAGAATAGAAGTATTCTAGCAAGAAGGTGAGAAAAAAACACTTTTCATGAACATAGGTGGGGTCTGTTGTATGGCCGAAACAACTAATCGATTTAATCGATTAAAATGTATATAATCGATTAATCAGCCAGTAACATAATGGGGTTAAAAAATCTAAAATTAGCCCTTTATAGTACAAAAAAGCAAATTGCTACTGTAAATATTACTTTTACTGTCCCACAGTAAAAAAAAAATTGACCCCTTACAGATTATTTGCTCTTTTTGTACTTTTTTTTTTTTTTTTTTTAACCCCCATTATGTTACTAAACATCTCAGGCCTGGGTCCACACCTCTGTGTTTTTTGGTGCTTTTTGCAGAAAAGCACTACAGTTCATTTACATGTTTTCCTATGGGACACGTTCACATCCATGATGTTTCAGCTGCTGCGTATTTGGAAAGGGCAAGGAATTTTTTAAGGAAAACGGTGCTATTTTTTATTTTTTTTTGGTTCAATATACCAGTACTTCAATCGAGAAGCTGCATAAAAGCATGTAATGTGTTTTTGCAGGCAATTTGTGTTTTGTAATCTGCCCAACAACATTTATTTTTATTTTTTTAAGGCTATTATCCGATTAATCGAAACAACAATAATCGTCCAACCAATCGATTATGAAAATAATCGTTAGTTGCAGCCCTAGTCTGTTGTGACGTGTATGTGTGCAGGGGCAAAACGAATCCGCTTCTAACTTTAATTTTCAAAATGATGATGATAATGATTCTTAATAGGAGTGCAGTTAGTTCTGCATGCCTGATGTCAACAGACAGCGGGCTGAAGTCACAGAGCCGGTTTAGGCAAAGATCTTAACCCTATGGTCGGGATCCACCCAGAAGCCTGGTTCGGCACCTGGCTCAGCCTCTCTGCGATATGCCAATAGCCTGAGCAAATCTCTCCTGCCCCCTCCCACAGCCCAGTGCACCACTGAGCGCTGGAAAGGACAGCAGGGAGCTGCTGACAGTCGTTGCTCTCTGCTCAGAGTGAAGGGGGGGGGGGGGCTGAGCGATCAGTGGTGTTTGCTCAGTTTTCACTACAGAGCTGGTGGGGGAAAGCCATACTTCTCTTTAAATACCTCTTACAATTTACCACCAAAGTCTAATTGTAAATACATTAGCTCACAGTAATGACTTGCAGGCACATAACATTCCTCGACTGTCTTCCCCGTTATAAGGAATACAGACAGGAGCTGCGGTGGCTCAACGCCATTGGCACTGCGCTGACAAGCCGTTCACCTCTGCAGCTAAGGTTTCGGATCCCGGTCTCGGCTGCATGTGAATTGAGTTTGGTGGTCTCAGCCCGGCTCCCGGTGGGTGTGCTATGCGAGGTAAGCCTGCGCTTAGTACGCCCACCCCCCTCCCACAAAAAAACACCACACTTGCACGCACTCGAAATTGGGTTAACATGCACGCACTTTGGCCATGCGGTCTCTAAAAAAGAGAGCCGAAGGACTAACGGGGCTGGCTGAGCGGGCTAGGTCCTCTCACTCCCTCATAGGGGAGTCCCTCTGCCCCGTTGGGCTTCAAAGCGGAGCAGGTAGGGCGGGCTGTGTGGGAGGACCCCCTCACACCCGCCATTGTCACCCGGGGGCATGGAGAAAGATGGCAGATTGCCTCTGGGGGAGGCCTGCCTACTCCCAACTCCTGCAGTCCGGCTGCTCTTTTGAGTACACGCACAAAATACACTTTAAGAAAAATAAAAAAGGAGGAAAAATAAATAAAAATAACTTAAGGAATACAGACAGAGAGGCTAAGATAACCCTCTGACATCAGCAGGCCAGCTAAGAAATGTCCTGTGACCTCTGTGAGAGAAGGTATTTACGATTAGTTTTAAAAGAACGGACACCTTAGATCTTGATAAAACCAAACCAATGCCAGTTACTTTTAAAAGGTATTTCAAGAAATGGGGAAGAGGGAGCGAACGACCAGGGAGAAGACAGCTTGATCCCAGATTTTTATTACTACAGATGGCAATCAGGTTTTTATTCAATAAAATCTAACCTTTTTGATCTATACCATGAGCCCTTCTTTTTTCTCTTTGCATCTCTGCTCATCTTGGCTCTCTGTTTGACTCGTTGTCATCAACATTCGAGTCCACCATCTTTGGTAAGAGTACCTACCCCATTATTTTGGTTGAAGATGCAACACCTCAATGTTTCCACGTGCTCACTTTATCACTGTGCTTCACTTTTGAGCAACAACCAATCACTACATGGATTGGTTCATTTCATTTGGACATTTCCCAAAATCTTCAATATATGAGTTATATTTATACAGTATATTTAAGGTTTTCACACTTGGGTCCTACCATTCATGTGTATAGCAACATTTGATTATTTGAATGTTGCTTACTCAACGTTTATAGCGCTAAATTTTTCATGTATACCATGGAACACAGTGAAGATGATCCTCATTAAGTGGAGACAATATGGCACAACAGTGACATTACCAAGAACTGGACGTTCCTCCAAAATTGATGAAAAGACCAGAAGAAAACAGGGAGGCTGCCAAGAGGCCTACAACAACATTAACGGAGCTGCTGGAATATCTGGCAAGTTATGGCTATGTAGTACATGTGACAACAATCACCCGTACTCTTTATATGTCTGGGCTATGGGGTAGAGTGGCAAGAAGGAAGCTTTTCTTGCAAAGAAACATCCAAGCCCTGCTAAATTTTTCATAAACACTTTTGAAGTCTTCAAAAGCATGTGGGAAAATGTGTTCCGGTCTGATGAAACCAAGGTTAAACTTTTTGACCATAATATCAGAAAATATGTTTGACGCAAAAACAACACTGCACATAACCAAAAGAACAACATACCCACCGTGATGCATGGTGGTGACAACATCATTCTTTTTTTATTTATTTTTTATTTTTATTTATTCAGCTGGAACAGGGGCCTTAGTCAAGGTAGAGGGAATTATAAACCATTCCAAATACTAATCAACATTGGCACAACAGCTTCAGGCTTCTGCTAGAAAGCTGAACTTCATCTTTCAGCATAACAACGACCCAAAGCATACATCCAAATTGACAAAAGAATGGCTTCATCAGAAGAAGATTTAGAATGTCCCAGACCAGAATCTGATTGAAAATCTGTGGAGTGATCTGAAGATGGCTGTGCACAGGAGATGCCCTCGCAATCTGACAGATTTGGAGTGTTTTTGCAAAGAGTGGGCAAATATTGCTGATGGATTTATAAAAATAAATGCTGTAATAATCAAAAGGTGCTTCAACAAAGTATTGGTTTTAAAAGTATGCCTACTTATGCAACCATGTTTTTATTTTTTTATTTTTTCTACTTCCCTCCACCTAAAAGATTACAGTTTATACATTACATTAAAGTGTTTGTTAACCCAACAGTATAAAGCTGTACCAGCCCCTCTATTATAGACAGGCATAGCACACTGTATAATTTTGAAGCCACGTGTGTTTTTTTTTTTTATATAAAAGATTTATACAGTGTAAAATGCCAGGCTATAATAGAAGGGCTGGCAGTGACCATTTATAAACTTTATTTTTACTAATCGTGGCTGGGGGGCAGAGACAGACAGGAAGTGGACAGCCAGGAAGTGGACAGTGAGGGGGAGAGAAGAGAGCTGGGTTGCAGTTGACAAAAGCGATGTACACTGACCACGGTGATCAGGGCTCCTCATCCCTGATTATCGTGGTTGGCACAGAGAGGGGGATACAGGAAGGTTCAACCAGGGGTGTGTGTGTGTGTGTGTGTGTGTTTGTTTTTTTTTTGTACAGTTTAGAGAGGTGCAGATTACACAGAACAAGCACTTCAAGGGACCAGAATCTCTTATTTATTTGAGGTTAATAAACACTTTAACCACTTGCCAACCAGTCGCCGTATATATACGGCGGCAGGTCGGCTCTCTTGCACAAACCGCCGTACCCGTACGCCGGTATGTGCATGTGAAACTGAGCGGACGCCAGTAGACGATAGTGGTGAGGAGAGACAGAATGGGGATCTATGTAAACAAGGCGGATCTCCATTCTGCCAGGGGACAACTCTGAGATTTGATGTTCCTAGTAATCGGGAACAGCGATCTCTTTGTTGTCCCAGTTAGAACAAACACAGGCAATACAGTTAAAGGGGTTGTAAAGACAAAAAATATTTTCCTCTTAAATTAAAGTCTGACAGTATCTGATAAAGTAAAAAGTAATGTTTTGCATTATAACTAGTTTGATACCTGTTGAAATCAAGCTGTTTTATTCACCTCCATCACTCCTGAATAGTTATTCTCACTGACTTCCTGGTTTGCAGTGCGCGTTCATTCTTGCTACATCCCGGCCTAATGGGAACTACATTACGCTTAGCCTCCATGCCTGTGAGGGATAAGAGAGCATCTTCACGCAGGGCTGTAGTCCTAAGGAGGGGGAGAGCACATTCTGCTTTCCACCATGCAAAACGGTTTAGATGCTTGTGGATAGCAAGAAGAGGAGAGACAGGAAATGGCATTTTCAAACCTGGATTACTGTATTTTGGAGGTCAAAAGGAAAAACGAGGTAAGTGATATTTAAATGCTCTAGCTTACAGCAATCAATTGATCTAATAAAATACAAACCTTTAGTGTGCCTTTAACTCAGGGGTCTCCAAACTTTTCAACAAGAGGGCCACATTGTAGATTTTACAAGTAGTCGGGGGGCCGAAAACATCTGCATGTCTATGTCCATCAGAGTCCCCCCATTAAATCAGTATCCACCAGCAGAGTCCCCCCAATATATCAGTGTCCCCAGCAGAGTTGTCCCCATTATCAGTGTCCCCAAACATAGAATTCCACGTTATTAGTGTCCCCAACATATATGTCCCCATTTATCAGTGCTCCCAGCATAGATGTCCCCATTTATCAGTGCTCCCAGCATAGATGTCCCCATTTATCAGTGCTCCCAGCATAGATGTCCCCGTTATCAGTGCTCCCAGCATAGATGTCCCCGTTATCAGTGCTCCCAGCATAGATGTCCCCGTTATCAGTGCTCCCAGCATAGATGTCCCCATTATCAGTGCTCCCAGCATAGATGTCCCCGTTATCAGTGCCCCCAGCATAGATGTCCCCGTTATCAGTGTCCCCAGCATAGATGTCCCCGTTATCAGTGTCCCCAGCATAGATGTCCCCATTATCAGTGTCCCCAGCATAGATGTCCCCATTATCAGTGTCCCCAGCATAGATGTCCCCATTATCAGTGTCCCCAGCATAGATGTCCCCATTATCAGTGTCCCCAGCATAGATGTCCCCATTATCAGTGTCCCCAGCATATAGGTGCTCTCAGCATAGTTGTCCCTAGCATAGGTGCTCCCAGCATACAGTGCCTGCCGCCGAGAATGTGTTTTTAGCACGACAGCATCGCGCTGATTCTCGGCGACAGGGTGCCGACATCTCGCACTCGCTGGAATAGTAAAAGCACATTCCAGCGAGCGCGTCATAGAAGCGACAGGGATCCGATGTGGATTCCCGCCAATTCTACACGTGAGTGGCATTTGTTATGAATCCTGAAGGGGAAGTCCCCGACGGATTTTAAATAAAAATCCGGCATGGGTTCCCCCTCAGGAGCATACCGGGCCCTTAGGTCTGTTATGGGTTGTAAGGAGACTCCCCTACGCCGAAAAAACTGAGTTTGGGTCCCCCCACAATCCATGCCAGACCCGTATTCAAAGCACGCCAGCCGGCCGGTCAGGAGGGGAGTGGGGGCGAGCGAGCGCCCCCCCCCCCTCCTGAGCCGTACCGGGCAGCATGCCCTCAACATGGGGGGGTCAGGTGCTCTGGGGCAGGGGGCGCACTGCGGACTTATCGGAATCTGGGAGCCCCCTGTGGGGGGTCTCCTTACAACCCATAACAGACCTAAGGGCCCGGTATGCTACTGAGGGGGGAACCCATGCCGGATTTTTATTTAAAATCCGACGGGGACTTCCCCTTCAGGATTCATAATAAACGCCGCCCACGTGTAGAATTGGCGGAAATCCACGTCGGAAAACCCGTCGCTTCTGTGACTGCTTTGTCTCCATCGCGGCAAGCCAGCTTGGCGCTGGCTCCTGCGATGGGGCTCGCAGGTGGTCAATCTCGCCGAGAAAGGGAGCGAGATTGACACAATATCGCGGTCACCCACTGTATGTGTCCCCAGCCTAGATGTCCCCATTAACAGTGTCCCCAGCATAGGTGCTCCCAGTATAGTTGTCCCCTTTACCAGTGTCCCCAGCAGAGTCTCCTGTACATTTCCAGTATGTGTGCAGATTAATGCCCATTTCACGCTTGCCTGTACAATCCTACTTCTTCACTGTGGGAGCCGACTTCAGCTCTCCTGCACTTTAGCTCTCCTGCACCTTCCGACTCCCGCCCACTGCTGCACAAGCAGGCTGTAAGTTAGAAGGATTCCTAATGTAAACAGCGGGCGGGAAACTGGGAGGACCATGCTGATGACATTATCTCCTAGCAGCCAATCCTCAGCTCAGCACAGCAGCCAATCCTCTGGCAGCAAGGGAGGGTGTGTGGGGAGTGGCTTTTGTCCTGGACCTGCTAGACATTTACTGCATATAACAGCAGCTGCTTTTAAAAGACAGCAGATCGGCAGTGCTGTGTTGGCAGAGTCTGTGCAAGCTGGGGGCTGGACAAAACACACCCGCGGGCCGGGAGTTGGAGACCCCCTGCTTTAACTCATTAATTTAACCTTTAACTGCGTTGGAGGGTTCTTTTAGGATGCTTTCATATTGTGGCTTTGGCAGTAAAGCGTTTTTGCGCAGGTATGCAGCCTGCTCGAACAATCATACGGCAGGTCTGCTGGCTGAAAACCCGAACAAAGCCGATGCTTCATTCGGGTCTCGGATCTAGTAACCCTGAAGTGATGTCATGAATACCTAGCATCTTGAAGGCGCCAGTTTTAAAACTCAAAGTTTTCAAATACGCCGATCTTGACTTTTTAAATACTTTGCAGTGCAAAGGAAGGGTTTGGGGTCCTATAGACCCCAAATCTTTCCATAAAGGGTTCCTGAAAATGCCTATTACAAAGGATGTTTACATTCCTTGTAACAGTGATTAACCACTTCCCACTCGGTCAATAACCTATTGACGTCCGGAAAGTGGTTCTGTTATCCTGACTGGGCGTCATGACGTCCAGCAGGATAACATGCTGGTTGGCGCACAGCGCGGTGATTGAGGTGTGTCAGTCTGACATGCCGCATCTCCGATTGTGATAAGGAGCCTCTGTCAGAAGCTTCTTGCCACGTGATCAGCTGTGACCAATCGCAGCTGATCAGCGCGTGAACCAGGAAGTCCATTGACTGTGGTATTGGGTGGGGGGTCCAGTGTTTGGAGGAAGTGCTGAAGCGCTTGCCAGAAAGGTAATCCAAGCCGACCATCAGGTTGCATTGATATGGAGATTGTGGGCCAGGCGTTGGCTATTAAAAAAATTAGAGGTTTTGAAAGAAGCCCCTCCGCTTTAAGATCCTAAAACAGTCAATTTTCTTGCCCTGGAGTAAACCTGGGGTTACCTAATATGGGAACAGTGGTGAATGGGCGGGCATAAGTTCTGGTTTTGTGCACGCCATATGTCCGACTCGGAGAGTAGGTCCTATGGTTGGATTTGACTTGAGGGAAGTAGATAATGGGGAAGTTTAACACCATGGTGCACTATTCAGGGGGATGGCACTAAACTGTTGATCTATGTGTCCATAGCTTGAGATCCTTGTGTCTGCACCAGTCAATTATCCTACTTAGATGGACTGCATGGTAATACTAAACGTGTATGGACGGCCACCCCTCCATGGATCTTGGGTAGCGCCAGAAGGTGTCTATTGATCCTTGGTAGTTTATGTGCCCATATAAACTTGGTAAAGAAAGTATTGATTTGGCGAAAAAAGGTCGAAGGGCTGGAGATGGGTAAAGTCTGAAAGAGGTAAACTTTGGCAAGATGCCAAACCAGGAGTGCAATCATCGGTTCCATTTGTCTAAAAGGGAGTGAACTGCACTGAGCAAGGTTGGAAAGTTCATCCTAAACATATCGGCTAAATTTGGTGGGATGTTGGTGCCCCAGTATTTCAAAGGCGCAGACGTCCACTTAAAGTTAAATGTGTTTATAGTGCATGCTACTATGTGTAGTTTTAAAGTGAAAATGAAACATCAAACTCCAATGAATATAGTGAAATAAAAAAATCGGTAAACTCAAAACAAAATCACAAAAATATAATGAATGTGAACAGCTGCAACCACTTAATAGTGTACTCAAAATCACTGCATAAACAAATGAAAAAAGAAGGCAGGAGCGGTGCGCTTATTCAATATACAGGGAGTGCAGAATTATTAGGCAAGTTGTATTTTTGAGGATTAATTTTATTATTGAACAACAGCCATGTTCTCAATGAACCCAAAAAACTCATTAATATCAAAGCTGAATATTTTTGGAAGTAGTTTTTAGTTTTGTTTTTAGTTTTAGCTATTTTAGGGGGATATCTGTGTGTGCAGGTGACTATTACTGTGCATAATTATTAGGCAACTTAACAAAAAACAAATATATACCCATTTCAATTATTTATTTTTACCAGTGAAACCAATATAACATCTCAACATTCACAAATATACATTTCTGACATTCAAAAACAAATCAGTGACCAATATAGCCACCTTTCTTTGCAAGGACACTCAAAAGCCTGCCATCCATGGATTCTGTCAGTGTTTTGATCTGTTCACCATCAACATTGCGTGCAGCAGCAACCACAGCCTCCCAGACACTGTTTAGAGAGGTGTACTGTTTTCCCTCCTTGTAAATCTCACATTTGATGATGGACCACAGGTTCTCAATGGGGTTCAGATCAGGTGAACAAGGAGGCCATGTCATTTAGTTTTTCTTCTTTTATACCCTTTCTTGCCAGCCACGCTGTGGAGTACTTGGACGCGTGTGATGGAGCATTGTCCTGCATGAAAATCATGTTTTTCTTGAAGGATGCAGACTTCTTCCTGTACCACTGCTTGAAGAAGGTGTCTTCCAGAAACTGGCAGTAGGACTGGAAGTTGAGCTTAACTCCATCCTCAACCCGAAAAGGCCCCACAAGCTCATCTTTGATGATACCAGCCCAAACCAGTACTCCACCTCCACCTTGCTGGCGTCTGAGTCGGACTGGAGCTCTCTGCCCTTTACCAATCCAGCCACGGGCCCATCCATCTGGCCCATCAAGACTCGCTCTCATTTCATCAGTCCATAAAACCTTAGAAAAATCAGTCTTGAGATATTTCTTGGCCCAGTCTTGACGTTTCAGCTTGTCTTGTTTAGTGGTGGTCGTCTTTCAGCCTTTCTTAGTTTGGCCATGTCTCTGAGTATTGCACACCTTGTGCTTTTGGGCACTCCAGTGATGTTGCAGCTCTGAAATATGGCCAAACTGGTGGCAAGTGGCATCTTGGCAGCTGCACGCTTGACTTTTCTCAGTTCATGGGCAGTTATTTTGCGCCTTGGTTTTTCCACACGCTTCTTGCGACCCTGTTGACTATTTTGAATGAAAAGCTTGATTGTTCGATGATCACGCTTCAGAAGCTTTGCAATTTTAAGAGTGCTGCATCCCTCTGCAAGGTATCTCACTATTTTTGACTTTTCTGAGCCTGTCAAGTCCTTCTTTTGACCCATTTTGCCAAAGGAAAGGAAGTTGACCAATAATTATGCACACCTGATATAGGGTGTTGATGTCATTAGGCCACACCCCTTCTCATTACAGAGATGCACATCACCTAATATGCTTAATTGGTAGTAGGCTTTCGAGCCTATACAGCTTGGAGTAAGACAACATGCATAAAGAGGATGATGTGGTCAAAATACTCATTTGCCTAATAATTCTGCACTCCCTGTAGTGTGTGGTTCACTTCAAACCCAAAAATAAACTAAACTAAAACAAAGTGCAAAAAAAGGTCTAAGTAAAACCAAATGGTAGGAATTTGTTTTATATAGAAATTGATGTCTCCTAGAATGGTGGTAACTTGAAAATTTTATAGATTGGCCGCTTGCTTCCAACAATGATCAAAAAGTCAAACAAGGCTCATCGGATAGCGAATGGGGAATCCTGCTGGTGCATCTGCAGAGACATTCAGGTCCCAAGCGAAGATGAAATGTTGCATGGAATCTTGGCACCAACACATCCTGTGCTCACCACTGGGTAGTTCCATATATAGAGAAAAGCTTGCCCCAAAAAACAAATACTATTTGTGTAGATGGCACTCAATTGATACCCAGTGACTTCATCCATGGGTAAGTGTAGTTGTTTCGCTTCCTACGAAATAACTGCAGGTCCCGGAGGAGGTGACTACACAAGGGATGAGAGGAACATTGAAATCTCCTCCATGGATATGTTTTACCTTCTGCAAACTCTATCAGATTCAAGAGGGTTTTACAGATAAACGAGTCTTGGTGATTATTCGGATCATAAATGGTAGCCAACTTCGCTTTGATGCCTCCGATGTGGTCTTTAAGAAAAAGATACCGGCACCCTGTGTCAAAGCAGCTGTCGTTAAGAGACTAAGGGATACGACTAGAGACCAGGATGTGTGTGTGTGTATATGTTATATATAAAACTTATACACACACACATAAAACAATCTGTTTTGAAAGAAGGGAAGTCCCCCTGTTCTAAAATGAGTTTCTTGTACGAACGGCACGTCTGTTACGAGAACGTTTCAAATCGGTGAGAACCATCTTCCGCTTCTCTGGAACATTAAGTCCCCAGGAGTTTTAGAGAAGTAACATTCACTGCATCAATCACCACTGGGAGGGGGGAGGGGGTGAAGAGGTAGATTAGAGAGGGGAGAAGAGGTAGGAAGAGACGTAGATGGAACAGGAAAAAGTTGTTCAGTAAGAGGAACTACAAGTGGCACTCACTTCAGAACTCTCAAGTCCATGAAAGTGCAGGCCTATATAGGAAAGTGAACAGAAACAGCCAGAAGGTAGAGCCTGTACCGAAACCCCTCAGCATTGGTATAGAAGTAAACATAGAGCAGCAAAACAGTATTTTAGTAACAAAGCTCTAAGAGGAAGACAAACTGTTAACATTGTACACATTGTACACAAACCTTGTTCCCCCCAACTGGTATGGCATCTGTGTCTTGGCATGCAGTGGACCATGGCGTTAAACATATCTGTCACCCTCCTGCATACAGGAGAGAGGTGAGGTGGCTCCAAGGGGGTCATGGTTTCACCTGGTGATTATAGACCAGGGAAGCGTGTTCACCAACCACTCCATAGGTAATTTACCATGCCCGTGCATGTAACACATTCCAGCACAGCCCCTTATTCCCCTAGCAAACCTTACTAGGAGGCTCACTCCCAACACACAACCTCTTAACCCGTCACTCCCCTCACCCACCATAGTTGCCTGGCCGAACTGGAGGTACATAAAGCTCACAAGAGTTGTGAAGTAGCCATGAGGGGGGGGGGGCATAAAATACACATTGCTGCCCATCTGGAAAGAAGCAGCTCCCCTCAGTGACAAAGGGCAAAGGAAGCCGCTCCATCCACTGAAGGAGGGCCCTCTCAGGACCCACGCATCCCATGGCAATAACATGCCAATTCGGGTATATGATCCACATAGTGTGGTCGAGCAAGAAAGTCTCTGCACGTACGTGACCTACAGTATCTGTAAACAAATGGTAAACATTTCTTGTAAATGCAGTATAAGCATACATTGTGAGTAATATCATAAATGCAGAATAGATATATACAGCTCACATGAAGACCCAGGAGTGTGTGAGATCCAAACGGCCTTCAGGGCCAGCAGTGGTAGCAACCAGTGAGCCCTTTGGGAGTGGGGGTGCAAAGCTGAAGACATGTTTTTTCAGTGGTGGAGATAAGATACAGTTGAGGAACCAGGCCCTCCAGAGCAGTGTTATTTGGGCTCTGAAACGTACGATGGCCCCAGTTGACGATCCCACCCCAAAGATGGGTTACTGTGTAGTAATATCCATAGAAAATTGCAGAAATGTAGTCATTGACAGGGCAGGCATCTCCAAACAGGTGAGGAAGGAAGCAGCATGTACTAAGACCCACGGGCTGTTGAGTCTTGCAGGGAAAGTCCTAGCCTGTGTGGATTGAGCCTGCTCTAGCTGGGACAACCTACCCTCTAGTGAGTGGATGTTCCTACGGTACGCTTCCTCCAGATGTAGAACCAGCGCTTCCATGTCTGACTGCATCAGGAGTGCTTGGAAGAGAGCCCTGAGATCTCGGTTCTCCATGGTAGAGGGCGGGGTCTGATGTACCCAGAGAAGCTGGAAGTTAAGGGGGTGAGTTCCACTGGGTATCCCGACAAGGAATCGAAGTCGGGCGGTGAGGCAGAAGGGGGTGCCATTTGCAATCTGGATCGAGACACTCCATGTGTCTGCGTTGCGGGCCCAAGGCCTGTAATTCCAGTATCCGCGGAAGAAGTGTGGTATTTCTGACCGGAGGAGTCCTGTAGGTGCCCTTTACCTTCCTCTTATAGGTCATAACTGGGTATATAGCTGACTCAGACAGTGAAAATCTGAGGGAATGGACGAGCTCTTGTAAAACGCATCCTTACGCCGCCTTGTCCAGGCTCCGCCCCCAACTTGTATCTTTTTTTTATTTTATTTTTACCTTGCCTACTATGTAACAATACAGTTTTCCGCTTTGCAACAGGCCATTTTCAATGCATTTTGTCCCAAAGAAGACTGCAGCGTTTCTGCTACTGTGAGTTTTTTTTTTTTTGAACATCTGTATGATGTAAATATTTTTTTATTTTATTTTTTTGGTGGTGGTATTTGAACAAAAATAGAGCGACACTTTTGGAAAAAAATAAGCACTATTTTGTACTTTTTTGCTATAATATCCCCAATATTTTTTTTTTTTTTTAAACTTTTTTTTTTTTTTTTTTTCAGTTTAGGCTGATAAGTATTCTACATAATTTTTGGTAAAAAAAATCGCAATAAGCATATATTGATTGGTTTACTCTAAAATTATAGCATCTACTATTTTATCGTGACTGCGACTTTATGGTGGACACATCAGACACTTTTTTTTTTTTTACATAATTTTTGGGACCATTGTCATTTTTACAGCGACCAGTGCTATAAAAATGCACTGATTACTGTGAAAATTACAGTGAAGGGTTAACCACTAGGTGGCCCTGAAGGGGTTAAGTGTTTCCTAGGGAGTGATTATAACTGTTAGGGGGAGGAGCTACCAGTGACTGATCACTGGTCCCGATCACAGGGAACATTTTGATCAGTGACATGTCATAGGCAGAACAGGGGAATGCCTTGTTTACAAAGGCATCCCCCTGTTCTGCCTTTGCCTGCCGCAATCTCGGGCCACTCGGGAACATCGTGTTCACAAGGTATTTAATTATTATTATTTTTTTTGACAGTAAAAGACAAGGTATTTAATTTAAAGGGACATACAGGTATGCCCATTTGCCTGCCCGTACCATTGTCTAGCCGTATATGTGCGTGCCCTGGTTGCTAAGCAGCTATAGAGACTATTTTCTTTATCGTACATCACGGGACACAGAGCGCATAGCCATTATACTTGGGTTATATGGGTAACTTCAGGTGATGGACACTGGTGTAATCAATTTCACAGGAAGTTTCCTCCCTATATAACCCCCTCCCACTGGGAGTGCTTCAGTTTTTTCGCCAGTGTCTTAGGTGTTGGTCACGTCTAGCTGTCCCTCGGAGGTCTCGGGACCCAGGATAGCTAGCCGGATCCGTCCGAAGTGCTTCAAAGCCAAGGTGTACGGTACCCGGGCCCTGCTGGAATGGGGTTTTGCCTATAATGCCTCTCCTTGGAGGGCTGGATTCTGGGCTCCAGTGCCTTAGTCTCTTCCAAGAACTAAACGCTACTGATGCCAGGATGCTATATAGGTCCAGGTGTGTGGGTTCCTTAACACAGGACCCCGGTCCCTGAAGGTCCAAGACAATACCCACGGAGATGGGGGAAGATTGGGCCTCTTGCATTTTGCAATACCCTGCGGCGTGGAGCAGGTAAGAGGGAACCTGCGGGACTTGGTTCGACAGTAGGTATCCCCCTGGGGGTTCTGGGTCGGCTAATGGTATGCTTGTGCATCAGCCACTATCTCCACTATGTCTTTGAGGCAGGATGGGATGTACTAATGTTTACCCAGATAACATGTAGGTATATGTATGCTTTTAAAGATATGTATTTGCTACGCCCCCCAGATCTGCCTGTTAGCATGATACTGCAGCCCCACGTACTATAAAGGGGGAATGCTGGTGAAACTCCTGTTTCTTAGGAAGCCTATGGGGACAGCTTCCTCTGTGTGTGCACTACATTAAGTATTGGTGCTTACCTGGTGTCTGTTGGGTTGCTAGCACTGGTCCATGCTTCTCCTCTGCTTTCTGCTTCCTCCATGTTGGTTTTAGCGTGGGGGGGGGGTGGGGGGGGGGGGCGGGCCAGCAGTGTCAGGTCTCAGTTAAAGCAAAGCATTTCCTGGCTGGTCATTCCCTCCTGAGAGCAGAGGAGAGAGAGGACACAGAGCACGCAGCTGAGCCATTCTGGCTATGCAGTGACACCTAGTGGTGGTTTGTGGATCTTCAGGTCTGGACTTAGCTCCATACTGACAAAAAAAAAAGAGTTTTTTTCTTAAAGGGACTCAGCCTTAGATCCGGCAGTATCTGAGTCGGTGCAACCTTGGGCTCCGGCTAACGGGCATTGGTGTTGCAATACTCACAGGATTTCCTCGGTATTGCCGCCTTCTCGGGCGTGTGGAAATTTGAAAAAAAAAAAAATATATATATATAATTTTTTACCATAGCCTGTTCTTATTAATGATTCACTTCTAGCTACAACAGTTGGGTGTTGGCTACAGGGGTGTCTCAAGGTTGTGCAATGGCTCCCAAGGGATCAGGACCAGCTAAGGCTGCAAAGGGTGCCAAAAAACTAAAGAGGTCTCCATCGGGGTCAGAGGATTTGGGCCAGGCTCCAACGGTCCCACCCTCACCAGATAGACCACCGAGTAGCATGTTGCAGGAGCCATTGAGGGTGCTAGGGGCAGAGGCGGCCCCCAATCAACCCATTCCCGTTTACGTTACGGAAGAAATGCTAGCGACCACCCTGGGTGGGCTAGAGGAAAGGTTAACTGCTTTGATTGCCCGCTCTTTGCCAAGTGGCAAACGGGCTAGATCCCCGTCACCTAGATTGGTGTTTTCAGATGCAGAGGTCCTCTCTTCGGAGGAATTGGACCCACAGGAGGATCAAGCGGACCCGAGTCCCGACGGTTCAGACATTGAGGGTTCCACTGTAGATGAATTTTTTTTTCGGCTTCTCAAGCGGAGAGCCTGTGGATCCAGTCTCTGACAGATATGGTTCGCACTGCTTTTAAACTTCCAGTGTCAGAACTATTAGCCCCTGCGGTATCCTCTTTAGGTTCTTCAAAAGCACCATTAAGTTGTGCGTCTTATCCGATTCACCCCCTTCTGGAGAGCGTGATTTTGCAGGATTGGGCTCAACCTGATAGGATCTTTATCCCTCCTAAAAGGTTCTCTATTCTCTATCCTATGGAAGAGGAATTTGCAAAGAAATGGGCACTCCCTACTTTGGACGCAGCCATTTCCTGCGTGAATAAATCCCTGACCTGTCCGGTTGAAAATGTCCAGATGTTCAAAGATCCGGTCGACAAAAAATTGGAGACCCTACTAAAGGCTTCTTTTACCACAGTAGGTGCCATGGTTCAGCCAGCAGTGGCAGCCATTGGCGTTTGTCAGGCGTTAAAGGATCAGACTAAACAGATATTAAGGGACATGCCGGCTCAGCAAACTCGTGAATTGGCAGACCTACCAAGGAAGGCTTTTGGCAGGATTTCCCTTTCATGGTGGGAGACTATTCGGTGAAGACCTAGATAAATATATCCAGACCATATCAAGTGGTAAAAGTTCTTTCTTGCCTGTCAAGAAAAGATCGCGTGGGCCCGCGTTTAAGCGACAGGCCTTCGCAGGCTCAGCCCCTTCAACTTCCCGTCAGTATCGACGGCCTCATGGGCGTTCAGCATTTAATAGCCGCCCACAAGGACAAGCCACGGCAGGCAAGAGGCCATGGTCTCGCAAGCCGGTTAAACCAGTCATCAAGTCAGATTCATGAAGGGGCGCCCCCACTCTCTTGGGTGGGGGGAAGGCTTCGGTTTTTCTCCGAAGTGTGGGAGGCCAGAATTCCCGACTCTTGGGTACTGTCCGTGGTAGCCACGGGCTGCAGGCTAGAGTTTCGGGAAGTCCCCCCTCCTCATTTTCAGGGGTCTAGTCTTCCAAGCGACCCATTAAAGAGGGCCTCTCTTGTAAAAGCATTGGATCGTCTCTTGCTCCAAGGAGTAATTGTAGAAGTACCAACCCAGGAATGGGGTCTGGGATTCTACTCCAACCTTTTCATAATACCAAAGCCCAATGGCGACGTCGGGCCTATCTTAGACCTCAAACGCCTAAATCGCTTTCTAAAGATTCAGACCTTTCGTATGGAGTCCATACGTTCGGTGGCAGCCAGCCTACATCAAGACGACTTTCTAGCATCTATAGACATAAAGGATGCGTATCTGCACGTGCCGATCTACCCGGCACATCACAAGTTTCTTCGTTTTATGATAGATCACCGTCATTACCAGTTCGTAGCCCTCCCTTTCGGGTTGGCAACAGCTCCGCGGGTATTCACAAAGGTGTTAGCCCCGGTGCTAGCCGTCCTAAGGACAGAAGGCATTTTGGTCCTGGCATACCTGGACGATCTTCTGGTTATCGACAGATCAGCTTCCAGCCTCAATCATGCAGTAGTTCGCACAGTTCGGCATCTAGAGGAATTCAGATGGATTGTGAACCAAGAAAAATCGATATTGCAACCCACAAAGCAGTTGGAATATCTAGGCCTTCGGCTAGATACAGACTGCCAGAGGATATTTTTACCTCAAGCAAAGGTCAGATCAATAACTCAAGCAGTTCAAGTGATCTTAGGCAAGAAGAGGCCGACTATTCGCCTATGTATGCGACTGCTGGGGAAGATGGTGGCCCAAGGGGGGCACGAGGAGCCTAGCGGCCCAAAGGGAAGTAAACCTGATTTTCTCATGGGCCGAAGCCCATGTACCCTGCATCTCGGCGGTGTTCATCCCAGGGATAGACAATTCTCAAGCAGATTTTTTGAGTCGTCAACAGTTGCTCCCGGGGGAGTGGTCTCTTCACCCCCAGGTATTCCAAGAGATTTGCCAAAGATTCGGAGTTCCAGATGTGGACATTATGGCAACGAGATCCAACAAAAAGTTGGACAAATTCATATCCCGAGCCAGGGATCCCTCGGCTTACGGGACCTATGCGTTGGTTTGCCCCTGGCACCAGTTTTCTCTCCTGTATGCGTTCCCTCCACTGCAGATGATTCCCCGCCTTTTACGGAGGATCAGGGTGGAGCACAGGCCTGTGATCCTGGTGGCCCCAGCCTGGCCCAGGAGGGCTTGGTACGCACTCATCGTGAGGATGTCAGTCGGGGCGCCGTGGCCGTTCCCCCTGCGCCCAGATCTGCTGTCTCAGGGCCCAATCTGCCACCCTGCTTCACAGCAGCTAAATTTGGCGGCTGAATCCCTAATTCTTAAGGGCAGAGGCCTCTCAGCTCAGGTCATATCTACGTTGATTCAGGCTAGGAAACCAGTCTCTAGAAATATTTATTACAGAGTCTGGAGAACCTATGTGGAGTGGTGCGAGTCTCAAAAGTTTTTTATTGACAGGATCTTGCGATTCCTCCAGGTTGGCGTTGACAAAGGGTTGGCTCTTAGTACTCTAAAGGGGCAGGTGTCGGCTTTATCGATATGGTTTCAAAGACCCTTGGCCACCCATTCGCTTATGAAAACCTTCTTGCAGGGGGTCTTGCATGTGAATCCCCCTATTAGAGCTCCCCTCTGCCCCTGGAATTTAAATCTGGTCTTGTCAGCTTTACAAAGGCAGCCGTTTGAACCTCTGACAGAAATCCCTCTTGTGCTACTAACCCGAAAGTTGGTTTTCTTGGTGGCTATGGCTTCGGCCAGAAGGGTTTCCGAGCTGGCAGCCTTGTCATGCAGGGAGCCATACCTTATTCTGCATAAGGACAGAGTGGTTCTGCGGCCTCAACCTTCTTTCCTTCCTAAGGTCATATCCAGTTTTCACTTGAATCAGGATCTAGTCCTACCATCCTTCTTTCCTACTTCCCAGTCCAGAGAGGAAAGACTGCTTCATACTTTGGACGTGGTTCGAGCCATGAGGGTCTATCTGAAGGCTACAGAGAGGATTCGGAAAACAGATGTGCTTTTTGTTCTTCCGGATGACCCCAAGAAGGGTCAGCCGGCTGCCAAGTCTTCCTTGGCTAGGTGGATTAAGAAGCTGATTTTTCAGGCCTATGGTCTGAAGCGCGTTCCACCTCCCTTATCAGTTAAAGCCCATTCTACGAGGGCCATGAGTGCCTCCTGGGCGGCACACCATCAGATCTCTATGGCACAGGTTTGCAAGGCGGCAACCTGGTCTTCCGTACATACGTTTACTAAATTTTATAAGTTGGACGTTGCAAAGGGTACGGACGCAGCATTTGGGCAGGCGGTCCTACGGGCAGCAGTATAGAATCCTCTGGTCCGGGTCACGCCCCCTTTTCTCTGTTGGTGGAGCTACTTTACTTCCTGATAATTTTTTGTTTGGCTATTCTTGGCCTTACGGTCTCCCTCCCTTCATAGAGCATTGCTTTAGGACATCCCAAGTGTAATGGCTATGCGCTCTGTGTCCCGTGATGTACGATAAAGAAAAAAGGATTTTTAATAAACAGCTTACCTGTAAAATCCTTTTCTTGAAGTACATCACGGGACACAGAGCTCCCACCCCTCTTTTGGGGAACATTGTGTAACCTCGGAGGAATTGCTTGCTACAAAACTGAAGCACTCCCAGTGGGAGGGGGGTTATATAGGGAGGAAACTTCCTGTGAAATTGATTACACCAGTGTCCATCACCTGAAGGTACCCATATAACCCAAGTGTAATGGCTATGCGCTCTGTGTCCCGTGATGTACTTCAAGAAAAGGATTTTACAGGTAAGCTGTTTATTAAAAATCCTTTTTTTGGCAAGACCAGGACAGAGCGTTCAGTTTGATGGATAAATGTGTAATTGATACAAGGAAAGGTATTGTGTATAGAGAAAAAGTAGGTAGGCTTCTTGTCACACCTATGGGGAGACCTTCAAGAATCGAGCAGTAGGTGACGAGTCTCTTAACAAAATATGCCCATCAGTGTGCACATTAAAAATATACCCATCAGCGTGCCCCTTAAAATAAAATGTGCCCATCAGAGTGCCCCTTCACATAAAATGTGCCCATCAGGCGTGCTCATTAAAAATATACCCATCAGTGTGCCCCTTAAAATAAAATCTGTGTCCATCAGAGTGCCCCTTAAATTAAAATGTGCCCATCAGAGTGCCCCTTAACCTTAGAGGTGCCCATCAGAGTGACCCTTATTTTATGTTAAGGGGACTCTGATGGGCACATTTTATGTTAAGGGGACTCTGATGGGCACATCTGCTGTAAGGAGGCACTCTGACGGGAATGCTTGATGCAAATGGGTGCTGTAATGGGGGCAACTGATGTAAAGGGGCACTGTGATGGTGACGCCTGATTTAAAAAAGCACTGTGATGGGGACACCTTTAACTTAGAGGGACCATGGCTGAACTTGGAGGGACATGGCTAATCAGAGGGACATGGCTGCATTTGGGGACACAAGGCTGCATTTAAAAAAAAAAGTATCAGTATTCTGTATCGGCGAGTACATAAAAAAAAAAGTATCGGTACTTGTACTCGGTCCTAAAAAAGAGGCATCGGGACAACCCTACTTTGCAGTAGTGGTCGAATAGGGGCCTGTTAATCGACTGTCACTGGGCGTAAAGACTTCCCACTCTACAGACAAGGAGAGGTGTACAAAGGGGGAATATGAGAGGAGGGATATGAGACTCTGAGTTCTGTACTGGGTGAGGATTACCCTGATCCTGATGGAAGGGTTCACGTGGACCAAATGCTCCAATCATCACCTCTAGGTTAGAGATGGAGCAATCTTTGTGGGTGGGGTGCACCAGGACAGGGGAGATGAAAGTTGAGGATTGAGCAGACAAGCCAACCACCATGCTACACATCCTAGCATGTGAAGGAGACCAGCGGTGCTATTAGGCCAACTAGGAAGGAATCAACAAACCGTTTTATAGCCAACAGTAGATGTGAAGTGAGAAAATGCGAGCATCCATATTGCCAGCAGTAGCTACAGTTGCTTTAAGATATACAGGCAAAATCTTAATCTGCATGCACCCTGTCATGGAGGCAAGTGAGAAATATGGCAAGCAGTCGATGGAGGGCAGGAACACCTCAACCCTCCTCGCTCACCAGATGGAGAGAAGAAAAGGAATCCTCGGCAAACTCTTCAAGCGCTCCCATTGTCTCCCTCATAATGAAAGACAGTCAATATACCATTTAAAACCGTCTAGGCTTTACATATAAACAATAGTACAGAGGCATTATAACGACAACGACAATTGCAATGTCCAACCCCAGAACTTTGCTAGAGACTCGCAAGGCCTCTACCTGCTGGAGGGGGCGGACATGTTCCAAGATGAGGATTAACCTAGCTAACTTAAACATTAAAATTGGTCACCATAAATTTGCGTAGGGCCAACTGAACACTGGGCAAGTCCTATTCTGAGGTACCTTGACTCAAGGGAGCGAGCAGTAGTTGGGCATCAGACTGGGAGTCAAGAGCATGGAACAACTGTTCTAGGTTCTCGGTCAAGTAGCAAGCATCAAGGCCATCCTATAAGAAGCTGACGCTTCCATGGGTTGTGAATCTGGAACTTACCCTTATTGGCTGTCCTTTCTACTATTTGTTCACTGGCCCGGAGACGGTACTGCCACTCATGTCACAAGTGGGCAATATCATTAGATAACAAAGGCAAGTCTTTAGATGGGGCCCTAGCAAGAGAGCCCAGGAGACGCATGGCTCATCTGCTGTTAGGCAAAAAATAAATTACTTGCCTCTCCTCTGTGGTCAAGTCATGAGTTCCTGCAATTTGTTCCCACTAGCAAGTAGTCACTGAATGTAGAAGACACGGCAAGAGCAGATAAGAGCTTGGTGAAGTAGCATTTATTGCATCCCTGTTCATTGGCTATTGGAGTTGAAGAGGAATCTTTTCAGCATGATGCTCTGGAACAGGACTGTCTCCGGTGTTGGGACCTAGGTGACTGATGAGGTGATGGGAGTTGAAAGTCTGGAACTCCAAGCTATCTAAGGCAAGATGGTCACTGCATTGTGGGAACTGTAATAGATCAGACAGTTGAGAGGGAGAATTCAGGTGAAAAGTAATGTTACCCTATGGATTAGGAGCAATAAGTGGTAGCCCCTTTTTAGGAGAGGTCCATGACACATAGACGATATGGACCATTTTGCGCCTCCTATAAAGTGTTTGGCAGCAAAAATCAGAGAGTATCTGGACCTGTGCACCGTCGGTCAACATGATCTTTGCTAACCAATAAAAAACAAACTAGCAGGCACGCTGATCAAGGGATGAAATCCTCTGGCTGGCTGGCTGGCTGGTTGGTAGCAGTACATCCACAGGACAAGTATATCAAAAGCCAACAGGGTGATGGCTCGCTACTATTCCACTGGGTACCAGGAACATTTCTAAACGAGTACATATATTACACTAGGGCGGACAGCTTTTATTGTAAAATTATATAAATGAAATACCCCAATTGTTGCACTCACATATTTCAGCTGCCCCATACTGTGTACTCTGCATTACACAATACCCTGCCAATACTCTGGCAAATACTCTGCAATACCCTGCAATATTGACCCCACGTCTCACTGGAAAGAAAGGCAATTTTGAACAGTGACATGTTTGGTATCTATTTACTCGGCGTAACTTCATCTTTCATATTGTGCAAAAACATTGGACTAACTCTACTGTTGTGTTTTTTTTTTTTTTTTGGCACAAACCGTTTCTTTTTTAAAGCGCGTTAGATAATTACTGTGCAAATACCGTGTGAGATGAAAAGTTGTAATGACCGCCATTGTATTCTCTAGGGTCTTTGCTAAAAAAAAAAACATATTTATAATGTTTTGGGGTTCTATGTAATTTTCTAGCAAATAAATGATGATTTTTCCATGTAGGAGAGAAATGTCAGAATTGGCTTGGGTGCTCCAGAACGCCTGATGGTGCTCCCTGCATGTTGGGCCTCTGTATGTGGCCACACTGTGTAAAAGTCTCACACATGTGGTATTGCCATACTCGGGAGTAATAGCAGAATGTGTTTTGGGGTGTAATTTGTGGTATGCATATGGTGTGTGAGAAATAACCTGGTAATATGAAAATTTTGTGGAAAAAAAAAGAATAAGAAAAAAATCTTGATTTTTGCAAAGAATTGTGGGAAAAAAAATGACAACTTCAAAAAACTCACCATGCCTTTTTCTAAATACCTTGGAATGTCTTCTTCCCAAAAAGTGGTCATTTGGGGGGTATTTGTACTTTTCTGGCATGTTAGGGTCTCAAGAAATGAGATAGGCCGTCGGTACTTCAGGTCTGGTCAATTTTCAGATATTGGCACCATAGCTTGTGGAAACTTTTACAAAGACCTGTTTTGTACTTATTTTTACCAAAGATATGTAGCAGTATAAATTTTGGCCAAAAATTATGAAGAACAATTACAAATTTTCTAAATATTATAACAGAATTTTGTGATTAATGGTGATTAAATGCCACAAAAAGACAGCTCCATTTGTGTGGGAAAAAAAGGACTACAATTTCATATGGGTACAGTGTTGTATGACTAATTGTCATTCAAAATGTGAGAGCACCAAAAGCTGAAAATTTATCTGGTTAGGAAGCGGGTTTAAGTGCCCAGTTGTGAAATGGTTAAGGGTAAAATGGTCCCTTAGGGACAAGGTCACGTACTATCCACCCATTGCTACCAATTTTTGTTCATGTTTCCGCAGACAGTTCCTATTAATATACATCAATTTGTATACATTGGTTAAACCCCATTGACCATTGATTACCAGGAGGATAGCGTAAGAGGGGAGAGGGATGCACATTTAAAGAGTATTTACTTTTTTTGCATAATATAGTAAATCGACAGCTAAGTATATCTAGGTCTTTGCTCACAAAGACCTAGACGTTGTGGTGCTCACAACGTCTCCCCGCGGGGATGTAGTCCCAAAGGAGGGGGAGAGCACGCTGACTAACCCCCAGCCAGAACGGCTCGGATGATGGGGACAAGCTTACTGAGGAGTAACAGGAGGAGTAATTCAGACAAAGAAAAAAAAAATACAAGGGAAATTGAAGGAAAAGGTAAGTGAACCAACAATGCACTAGCTTAAAGCGGGGGTTCACCTGCAATTTTTTTTTTTTTTAAAGCCAGAAGCTACAAATACAGAAGCTGCTGTCTTTTAAAACATGGACACCTACCTGTCCAGGTCGCCAGCGACGTCAGCAGCCGAAGCCGAGCCGGAGCTCGGCCTTCAGCTTCCCCCGCCGCCATACTTGATGAGGGAATAGGGAGGTGAAGCGCTGCGGCTTCACTGCCCGGTTCCCTACTGCGCATGCAAAGGATGAGAGTGGATTTACATCCACTTTAAAGGAACCTATTTAGAAAATAGAAAACAAACCTTTACAACCCTTTTTAATATGCAGCCCTCAATCTTGTTAAATGATGCTTACTATTCAAGCTGCTTGCTTTTTATTTCGACACATCTTCCTATAAAATGTGCATTCAATGTATTTTGTGTACGTTATGTACTATTTTAAACGCTTGCTCTGTGTAGAGACCTATGACTACTGCTGGGACCCCCATCTTGGATGTAATGTCAGAAGCTCCAGCAGATTTAGATAAGTCAATCAAGTGACATATTTTTTATAGTATCCCTTTTCACTCATCCCCCAGCAGCTACATAAGTTATGTAAGGAGAGGAAGAGAGGGATAGAGGAGCTGGGTCAGCAGAGTAATTTGACATTCCCAGGAGAGGGATATGATTGTACATTGATGATGGTACATTGCCAGTAAAACATTTAGCAGCTCTGGGAGAGATTAAAATGTGGTATTACTTTATTAACCTTGTATTAACCTTTAATGAGAAAGGCTATGGGAGGCTGAAGATTTGATGTCTTAATCATCCTTATACTGTCTGCTGTTTTCTATTTCAGCAGCAGGTCCAGACACACTTTATTGCTATCAAAATCTGCTGGTTTGCGGGATATGGTGGTTTATTTAAAGGAAACCTCTGCTGAAAAACATGGAAACTGCCATTGCCGATCTCTTATTGAAATGCTAGTTGCTTGGCTATCTCTAAACAGGGCTGCCATCAGTACACCTGTAAGGGGTTCGGAGGTCCCCAGGTGCCTGGATCGCAACCCCCCCTTTTTTTCTTGTAAGGGGCGCGGACGTCCCCAGGGGCCTGGAGGTTCCCCTACTTTCTTTTTATACATAATATATATATATAGGCCCAACCTCAATTCGCAGGGGCAGCACCCCCGCTTCTCAATTAGCGGTAGAACCCCCCCCCCCAGCTTAATTTGCTGAACCCCCGCCCCCCAGTTTTCTTCTCCAGGGGGCCCATGCCTGAAGCTGTATAAGGGGCCCCATAATTCCTGATTCTGAATAAAACTATTTTGACTCTCAGACCTAGAGCAAGCATGCAGAAAAGAAAGTTAGAACTTCTAATCTACTTTTACATTTAGTTTTTCTCCCAAGCGTCTTCCAGGACAGCCCATGAGACCTAGGGCTCCTCCCACCAGGACAGGAAACACGTTAACCCCCACCAGATAAAAGGGCGGTCCTCCAGGCCCCATGCCAGTATTAGTGTTTCCTCCGGACGGGGGGTAACATGTTTTGGTTTGTGGCTGCTGTCCCTGTTCTCGGTGCATGGGGAATGTCTGTACCGTCATGGTGTCCGTGCTCCCCCTGCAAAGAATCGCTGGTTCTTTTTTCAGCGCTGCGCTGGAGCAGCAGAGCGGCTTTTCCCCTGCCAGTACAGCCAGGCTAGAACATGCAGGGGATGGAGGAAGCCGCGCGGCAGGAAGGGGCGGAACTTGCGTTCCACGCTGGTTCAGGAAGTCCCGGAGGGGTCACTTCCGGGGCGTATGACGTCATTGGCGGGCGCCGGAGACGCTGGTTCCTGTCTCAAAAAACGGCGCGAACAGGGACGCTGGGTGACTGGCGTTTTTAAAAAGCGGTAACCCAGCACAGGCTGCGGACCACGACGGGGGCAGGATGGACTCCTTTGAAATTCCTGCACAGGCAGTGGAATCAAGCCCAAACGCCAGCTCCTCACAGGTAAGCCTGAAGTTATACTTTCTTCTTGCACAAACCTGTGAGTGTCTTTTCTTCCCCTTGTAACTAGTAAGGACTAGGTGAAGGGTGCACATTTTTCTTTTCTCCTGCACGGGGTGTGATGGAGGGTATGTGGCAAGTGTATTTATAGGGTTATTTGTTCTCTTGCAGGCCAAGATTCAGGACAAAGCCCAAGCGCAGCCACCAAAAAGAAAGTGTGCAGTGTGTGGTAGTAAACTGAGCTCCTCATGGAGTAAACCAGTTTGCCGCTCCTGTATTTCAGGCCTAACTAAAGATGAACCGGTAGCCTCATGTCAGAAAATTCTGACTTCAGTTAGTGATGAGCTTAAATCTACCTTTAGCTCTTTCAGAAATCTAATTGATAAATTGCAGGCTCCCTCAGAGGGTCCGTCTTCAAGCAGAAAATCCACAGTTAGTTACATTACACAACAGAATGTGGAGAGTGAAGACTCTGAGACTGAAGCTAGATCTACCCGTTCCTCTCCAGAGGAATCGGGGTCAGATTCAGGGCCCAGGGATAGAGAATCCTCTAGGGGCTCAAGATTTAAGTTGTCTCTGGAAGAAGTGGATAGCTTATTAAAGGCCATTTATGCAACTCTGGAAATGGAAGAGGAGGAGGTACATTTGTCTAAACATGACCTTATGTACAAAGGTTTGCACAAAAAGAAATCTAAAGTTTTTCCTGTGCACAGTTCCCTCCTTGATACTATCAAGCTGGAGTGGGAAAATCCAGAAAGAAAACCTTTCTTTTCCGGTAACCTAAAAAGAAGGTTTCCATTTGATGAGGATACAGCGCAGCCGTGGAATAAAAGTCCAAAGTTAGACGCACCTCTTTCAAAAGTTTCAAAAAATTCGGACTTAGCGTTTGATGATATGGGTACGCTTAAGGACCCGATGGACAAAAGAGGAGATATTCTCCTTCACAGAGCCTGGGATTCAGCTATTGGAAATCTCAAGCCGGCTCTGGCCTCCACTTGTGTAGCCAGAAACCTGGAAGAATGGCTTACACAGATAAAAAACCATCTGTTGGCAGGTACCTTTAGGGAAGAGATTCTGAAATCCTTTCCGATTCTTTTTAATGCTGTGGGTTTTCTAGCAGACTCTTCCGCAGAGTCGGTAAGAATGACGGCTAGGACTTCGGCCTTAGTGAATTCAGCCAGAAGAAGCCTTTGGCTTAAAACCTGGTCAGGCGATGCAGCCTCTAAATTACGCCTATGTGGGCTTCCCCTAATGGGGGATCATCTTTTCGGCCCAGGGCTGCAGGAAGCACTGGAACGTACGGCCGATAGAAAAAAGGCCTTTCCAGAGAACAAAAAGAAACAGACAGCCAGAAAAAATTTTCGTGGCCAATACAGGCAGCAGGGTCCTAGAGAAAAGGACAATAGGCCCAAGAAGCATTGGGACGGGCACAAGGGCAAAGGTAGAGGGGGTGTTTTGTTTCGCACACCTCAACAGCCCGCCAAGCCACAGTGACCAGCATCTCCCTGTGGGAGGAAGATTGAGGGCCTTTCTCCCACAGTGGGCAGCAGTCACTTCAAGTCCCTTCATCCTGGATCTAGTGGCAAATGGATACAGGCTCGAATTCTCCTGCCAACCACCAGAGCGACTATTGATCACCTCTCTTCCCAAAGATCGGGAGAAAGCGAGGGCTCTGGGTCTCCAAATAGGAGACTTGCTAGATCAGAAGGTCCTGGTTCCTGTTCCCCAATCAGATCAAGGCAAGGGGTTCTATTCCCATATTTTTGTGATCAGAAAGCCGTCAGGAAAGTTTCGGCTTATTCTGAATCTTCGGTCTCTAAATCGATCGATCAGGTACAAGCATTTCCGGATGGAGACAGTATTCTCAATCCGAAATCTGCTTTACCCAAACTGCTTCATGGCCACTTTGGACTTAAGGGATGCTTATCTACATGTCCCGATCCATCCAGCATTCCAGAGATTCCTGAGGATAGCGGTCAAATTGGGAACAGGAATCCGGCACTTTCAATTTCAAGCCCTCCCCTTTGGTCTGTCTTCAGCCCCACGCATCTTTACAAAGGTGTTAGGGGAAGCGCTGGCTCCGCTAAGGTTGAAAGCAATAACTGTCATCCCTTACCTGGACGACCTGTTAATAGTGGCAGATTCTTACCAGAAATTACTAGGAGATCTCCAGACGGTACAGGACTTTCTTTCAGTCCTTAGGCTGGCTCATAAACAGGGAGAAGTCTTCCCTAAATCCAGCTCAGAGGGTGAAATATCTGGGCTATGACATCTGCTCAGTAAACCAGAAGGTTTTTCTCCCAGAGGAAAAGGTCTCCAAGATGGTGCAAGCAGTTTCAGCTCTACAGACCAGTCAGTTGGTCACGCTGAGGGAGATTTCAAGTACTGTAGGTCTGATGACCTCATGTTTTCCGGCAGTGCCATGGGCAAGATTCCATCAAAGACCGTTGCAGATGTTTCTCCTGAGAAACTGGGATGGAGATGTAAGGTCTCTGCAGTCAAAAGTTCTGTTACCTACCAAGGTGAAAAGAAGCCTATGGTGGTGGAGGACACATCTTCACCTAACAAGGGGCCTGCCATGGTCCATTCCTGTGTCCAAAAGGATCACGACGGACGCGAGTTCCTGGGGATGGGGGGCCCACCTCAACGACCAGGTCGCACAGGGAAAATGGTCTGGGAAAGAAGCCAAAGCTTCATCGAACCAGAGGGAACTACTAGCGGTTCAGAGAGCCCTGCAAGCCTTTCAGTCGGAGATCAGGGGTCACAATCTCCAGATCCTATCCGACAATATTGCAACAGTGGCGTACCTCAACAAGCAGGGAGGCACGAGGAGTCGGACACTTCAAGAGGTTGCTCAGGGAATTTTTACTTGGGCAGAAGTAAATCTAGCCTCAATATCCGCTGTGCACCTGAAGGGGACGAAAAACTGCCTGGCAGACTACCTCAGTCGCCACAGGGTGGAGCGAGACAATTGGTCGCTTCATCCAGAAGTATTTGCAGAGATCACCAACAAATGGGGTTGGCCCGAAGCAGATTTGTTCGCAAATCGGCTCAACCGCAAGACGGAGGAGTTCTTTTCTCTGAACCCAGAAGATCGATCACTGGGGATCGATGCGCTGGCGAATCCGTGGCCATTCGACCTCTGCTACGCCTTCCCGCCGATCAGGCTTATTCCAGAAGTACTCCGGAAGTTTCTCCTAGAAGAAACGGACCTAATTCTGATCGCCCCCTTCTGGCCCAAGAGGTCATGGTTTTCCCGGCTACAGTCTCTGGTCTCGAAGCCTCCATTGAGACTTCAGGAGAGAGAGGACCTGTAATCTCAGGGTCCAGTGTCACACCCACAAGTAGTGTCCTTAAGCTTGACGGCTTGGTATCTGAAGAGAAGATACTGAAGGCTCAGGGGTTTTCTGACAAAGTGATCAAAACTTTGGTGAATTGCAGAAAACCAGTCACTAGAGCCATATATTCCAAGGTTTGGAAAAAGTTTAATTCATGGTTGTCTGAAAACCAAAGATCAACGCATGATGTTCCTTCTATTTTGGAATTTTTTCAAGAGGGTGTCGACAAGGGTCTTTCGGTTAGTACCTTAAAAGTACAAGCGGCAGCTATTAGTGTTTTCCTCCAGGTTTCTCTTCTGGAAAATCCTACGGTAGCGAGATTTTTTAAATCCATTTCCAGGGCCAGGCCAGCAGTGATAAGAAGTTGTCCAACTTGGGACCTGTCCCTGGTGCTTCCAACTCTGGTAGAACCTCCTTTTGAGCCCTTAGAGGATATTTCTGTTAAATTACTTACCCTAAAAACTATTTTTTTTTGGTAGCAATTACCTCAGCTCGTAGGGTAAGCGAGTTACAGGCTTTGTCAGTAAGGGAGCCCTTTCTCACAATTTTTAAGGATCGTGTCGTGTTAAAAACGGATCCAGGGTTTTTACCCAAAGTAGCTAGTGCATTCCACAGATCACAGGATATTGTACTGCCACCCTTCTGTAGTTCACCGCAGGGTGATCAGGAAAAGAAATTTAGTTTTTTAGACATAAGAAGATCCCTTCTCATCTATTTAGAGGTCACAAAGACCTTCAGAAAGACAGACGCTTTATTTATCCTTTTCTCAGGCACACACAAGGGTAAGAGGGCATCTAAAGCCACATTGGCTAGATGGATTAAACAGGCCATCTCAGAAGCCTATAAAATTAAAGAAATTCCTACCCCTTTTGTTACTGCGCACTCAACGAGAGCTTTGTCCGCGTCTTGGGCTGAGAGGGCTGGTGCTACACCGGAACAAATTTGCAAGGCTGCCACATGGTCCAGTTATTCGACCTTCATGAAACATTATCGCCTGGATTTGCTATCTGCTCAAGAACAGGCGTTTGGTCGAAAGGTCCTTCAGGCAGTTGTCCCACCCTAGACTGGTAAGTTCTGGCTCATCGTCTCATGGGCTGTCCTGGAAGACGCTTGGGAGAAAAGATGAGTTAGGCTTACCGGTAACTCCTTTTCTGAGAGTCTTCCAGGACAGCCGGATTCCCACCCGGTTTTTGTATGGAAGTTATGTGTATTTATGCATATGTTTTTCAGGGAAGTCCTACGGTTCTCGAGAAGACTGGCATGGGGCCTGGAGGACCGCCCTTTTATCTGGTGGGGGTTAACGTGTTTCCTGTCCTGGTGGGAGGAGCCCTAGGTCTCATGGGCTGTCCTGGAAGACTCTCAGAAAAGGAGTTACCGGTAAGCCTAACTCATCTTTTTTTTAAGTTATTTGTTTGGTTATCTGTCTGGCAACAAGCATATTTTATAAAATTAAAAATTGCAAGATACATGGTCTTCATCTTTTACCATTATATTTTAATTTATATGTGGCAAAATTATTCAGAAAGTAATTTGAAAAGGGCCGCAGTGTCAAAGTAGCAGTTACTCATAGTTGGTCAGATTTTAGAAGCTTACAGTATCCATTAAGAGACTGTTGTGTGGTTAGTTAAATCCATTGCATTTTGATCCTTTTTTATTTTTGAAAATTAATGATTTATTTATATGATAAAAAAAAAACAATTGTACGGCTTAATTGCAAGTTTTATAATTGTCAATTTTACCATTTTGAAGTAGCTTTTAGTAAGTAAGTGACACAAATTGGTTTAGTTATTGAATTATGTCTGCTTTTGTGTAGATGCAAACATTCTATTCTATTTTTTCCCCTCTAGAGCTTAATAATGGATAGCGCGATTACTCTCTGGCAGTTTCTACTTCAGCTTCTTCAGGAACCTCACCATAATAAGCTTATTTGTTGGACGTCAAATGATGGGGAGTTTAAACTTCTGCAAGCCGAGGAAGTGGCCCGGCTGTGGGGTGTGCGCAAGAACAAGCCAAGTATGAATTATGACAAACTGAGCAGGGCACTCCGCTACTACTATGTAAAGGTAAAAAGCATATCTTGTAATCCTAAAGGATTATGCTTTATAATTTTATGAATACTATATTTGCAAGGCCTTATAGGTTGTGCTCCCTGTCAAACTTTAGTTTTATATTGCGAAAAATGTTAGGTCCAGATTTTTCAAACCATGGCCATTTGTCTTTATAATGGACAAATGGACAACTCCACCCACAGAACTCCAGACCACAGATGCTGCAGCAAGTCAGTAAGGCAGGGGATTAGCCACAGGAGCTCCACACGGCGCACGTCTCCTAGAGTAGGAGCGTGTGTGCTATAGCTCCAGGCAGGCTTAGGAGGCAGACAGGCAGAGTCCCTCCCAGCCCTGCAAGCTTAGTCCTCCCTCCAGTTCCTAACCTGGAAATCCTGGGCCCCTGATCTCTCTTCTCCTCCAGCACAGCTCCCTGGCTCTCTGCAGGTAAGAGCCCTCTACCAGTGCTGCTGACGGCCGTCCTTTTCAGGATAAAGCCGCAGCAGCAATACAGATCTCCTTTTCTCCTTTTTTTTGTGTCCCCCTGCACTCCCACACCTTCATCATCCTCAAGAGCCCCCCTCTCTATCCTCTCTAACCTCCGCCCGAAAATTTGCGCCGTTCCGGGGCTCTTTTTGAGAGCACCGCGCCAGGCCGCTCTGAATCGCGGGGCCGCGGTCTAGGAAAGACCGCGGCTTCACTTGCGGCCTAACGGCGCGCCGTTCCCTACGCCTCTGTGGTCCTCACCCAGCCTCCAGGGATCCCCCCTTACCCCAGAAAGACAGAAGGACAGTTACCCTGCCCTGCCTTACACCCACTCAGTTAAAGCAGCACCCTGTCAGTCCTCATCCCACCGCCTGTGCAGACAGCCATCCCAGCAACAGGGTCACCCTCTTAGCCCCAGCCCCCCTCCCCCCTGTCCTTCAACATACAGAAGCTTGATCCAGGGGTCACCCGATCGCCTCTTACAGGGGTCAGGAAGGAATTTTTTCCCTACCGGAGCATATTGGCCGAGCTCCGCCAGGGTTTTTTGCCTTCCTCTGGACCAAGCCGGGAGAGAGGAGTTTAGCCAATACCTCTCCCCACTGCCCTAAAATCCACCCCCCCCCCCTGGTGTATTGGCGATTATGGCATGTAGGCAATATTCTGCCGAAACCATTTGGAGTTTGAGGCAATGCGCCGCAATACTGCCAGCCATCACCAAAAAAGCCCTAAGAAATGAGCGACTATTGAGAATCGATCATAGATCGACGGTCAGACATTTCAGTCATTTACCCCAGCTCAAGCACATATCATGTGCTCTGATCAATACTAGATCGGCAGTAAAACACCGACTAGAAATCCGCGACTTCATTCAACAAAGGGATCTAGATTGTCTTTTTATTACAGAGAGCTGGCTCACAGCCGACTGTAACACCATTCTAGGAGAACTGGTGCCAGAAAACTATTGTATTATTACAGAAAACAGAATAGGGCAAAGAGGAGGCGGCCTGGCGGTGATCTATAAGACTCATCTTACGATCACCAAACCAGTCCGCCAAAACCCTCTTCCATTCATGGAAACCCTTACTCTACAACTTCAAGCAAATTCAAAGGAGACCGTCCACATTCTGCTCTGCTATAGGCCGCCCGGCCCAAAATCGCAGCTGCTATCATCTTGGACGGATTTCTTCTCCACTTATACCCTCAACAGCAAACAACTTTTGCTGCTAGGGGATTTCAATCTCTGGGCAAACTCCTCACAAGACCCCATTGCCGACGCCTGTATTGACCACCTGGAAGGATTAGGATTGCAGCAACTAGTATGTGGGCCCACACATGCTTCAGGTCACACACTTGATCTTATTTTCAGACAAGCTCTGGAAATAAAGATTTGGGAAAATGAAAAATTGCCATGGACAGACCACCATGCAATTATATTCAGTATTACCACCATCCCCCCTACAACAAAAACATCAAGTCCAGTGACAACACACTGGACTAGATGTCAGAAGAAGCTCCACTCGGAACTCTTCAAAACGACTTTAAGGAAAAAGATAGAAACAACTCAGCCGCATCAAACGGCCGTTGAAACATTGGAAGCCATAAACTCGGCTATGCTACAGTCAGCCGACTTGGTAGCGCCAAAACGAAGAACCCGCATCCGGAAAAACAACCGCAGCTGGTTTAATAACCAGCTGTCGTTACTGAAGCAAGAACGCAGAAGGGCAGAATCTGCCTGGAAAAGATGTTCTTCAGAGCTAAACCTATCCATCTACAAGGCGACTACAAGAAAATACCACAAAGGAATTTTCCAAGCCAAGAAAAATTATTTTTCGGAGGCTATCAACGGTGCCCTAAACCGCCCCCGCGAACTCTTCAAGATGGTCACCCAGACCATGAAGCCAGGATGCATTGAAGCCCCCAGTTCAGACACACAAGAATTTTGCAATGAACTATCGGATTACTTCATTAATAAAATCGAGGTAATCCGCGAAAGCATTCAGCAAAACAATTCTCCCCCCAGCCCCCCCCGCAGCCTCTCACACAGCACCCATAGAAATTCTCCGATATCAGGTAAGTTCACCCTGGAACCCATCTCCATCGAGACCACCAAGAATGTCATTTGTACTCTGCGCAATGGCACAGCGCCAAATGACATTATCCCCACAAAACTGCTGAAGGAATGCGCCTACATCCTGGCTCCTCCCATCACGCAGCTTATCAACCAGTCTTTCTTGGAGGGCATAGTGCCCTCACAGTTGAAAGAGGGTATAATCCAACCCATCCTGAAGAAACCCTCCCTGGACCCCAAGGACCCACTCCACCGCCGTCCCATAACAAGCCTCAACGTACTCTCTAAGATAATGGAGAAAGTAGTGGTACAACAGCTGCAACTGCATCTAGATACCTACAAGCTACTTGACCCATTGCAATCAGGCTTCCGTCCCGGACATGGGACGGAAACAGCATTGCTGAAAGTATGGGACGATGTTCTCAAGGCCGCAGACGAAGGAGAATCTTGTCTCCTGGTTCTGTTGGACCTAAGTGCAGCTTTCGACACTGTAGACCACAAACTGTTACTGACTCGGCTTGCTGAAGTAGCCAGAGTCGCAGAAAGCGATTTATCTTGGTTCTCCTCTTTTTTGGAAAACCGATCGCAAACAGTGAAGTTAGGACCTTTTACGTCGGAAAAACGCACAGTAACATGCGGAGTCCCTCAAGGATCGCCTCTGTCACCAGTGCTGTTTAACATATATCTTCGTCCTCTTTTTGAGATTATCAGCAGCCAAAAACTGCTCTACCACTCATATGCAGATGATACGCAACTGTATTTCCGTATCTGCAACAGACAGGATCACCACCTCAATCTAGAGACATGTCTCTCTTTGATAGAGGACTGGATGACAAAGAGTTACCTTAAACTCAATGGAGCAAAAACAGAACTTCTTCTGTTTCACGCCAAGCGCAGGAATCAACTTTCAACAGCGTGGACCCCCCCGCCTATTTTGGGCAGAATCATCACCCCTAGCGCCAAAGTCAAAAGCCTAGGGGTCATTTTTGACTCCTTTATGACAATGGACGCTCAAATAGGGTCAGTAGTCAGCGGATCTCACCATCTACTGCGCCTACTACGCAGACTCACTCCGTTCATCCCTAAAGAAGATTTAGCGGTCGTGGTGGGAGCAATTGTAAACTCCAGGCTGGATTATGCAAATGCCCTTTACCTCGGCCTCCCCAAGTACCAAATCGCTCGTCTGCAAGTCGTTCAGAATACGGCCGCCAGACTTGTGACTGGGAAAAAACCGTGGGAATCCATCTCACCTTCTCTGAGAGCCCTTCATTGGCTGCCAGTTAAAGACAGAATTGCTTTTAAAGCTCTCTGTCTTACGCATAGATGTGTCTATGGGAATGCCCCCCTTTATTTATGCGAAATAATAAAAGCGCATAATCCCAATCGCGTTTTGCGATCCACGAATCAGAACCTGCTCCAGGTTCCGAAAGCCAACTTCAAGTCCAAAGGAGAAAGAAGATTCGCGATCCAAGGTCCCAGACTATGGAACGCTTTACCAACCACCATTCGGTTGGAGGAGAACCACCTAGCATTTAGGAAAAAGGTCAAGACTTTTCTCTTTTGATATCAAAGGAGACAGGAACAACAAGCGCCCAGAGGCGATTCAGTTCGCATGTGCCGCGCTATACAAGTTTTCATTCATTCATTCATTCATTCAGTGGTGTAGCTGCTTGTGCCCTGGAGAGACTATGATGTGGGCACCCCTGTTCATCGAATATGTTGAAAACAAATCTAAGCAGATATGGTCACTATGAGTAAGCTAATTGCTATGTAAAAAGTTGGATATAGCTTTCTTAACACTGCATACATTTACCAAGACATGAGAAATCTTCCCACATCCTACCAGATCAATTGTCTATAATGCATTAGGATCTTGGCCTTTAACTTTTCAAAGTATCTAAATTAACTCTTGCTTTACCTATGCATGCGTGATGTCGACCGTGGCATTCTTTGATCATGCATTTGCAAATGGGAAAATAAATGAAAGTTTACTTACACTCTAAACCCAAATTACAAATCTTTTCCAATCCTACCTGGAGCAATTGGATAATATTGACTTTTTCATTGCAAATTCAAACTTCTTGATGTTCGCGTTCTTTTTGGGGGAAAATTTCTCAAACCTTTTGTCATGTGATCATTGAGAGACAAAGAGTGACACCCAAATCCATTTTTCAACAGGGATACAGATTATATATATATATATATATATATATATATATATATATATATATATATATATATATATATATATATATATATAATATAATATAAATAAAAAACTTTATTCGTATACAGTATTTATGATGCCAACAGTTTGTGCATCACTTTAAAATATAAAGGAGGCTAGAACAGTTGATTAACCATACAGAGTCTGGAGGGCCCTGCTAAGAGCTTACAATCTTTTTAGGTTGGGGCATGTGGTAAAAAAGTTATTAACTGGGAGGGATGAGCTGATGGAAGAATTAAAAGTTCAGTTGTTGGGTATGATCATAATGGGCTTTCCTGAAGAGATTTTTGGGGTCATCTAAAGGTGGACAGAGTAGGAGATAGCCGGACAGAATGAGGTAGAGAATGGGAGATGCTCTGGAGAAGTCCTGGAGGCAATAACAGGAGAGTGAATGAGTAGCTTTGTGGTTTTGTTGGTTAAAAATGGGCGTATTTTAGAGATGTTACGGAGGTGAAGTCTACAAACTTTTGACAGTGATTGGATTTGGGGCTGAAAGGACAGGTCAAACCGGAACGAGGAAATATAACCAGCTCAGCTTTAGAAAGATTGAGTTTGAGGAAGTGGTGTGACATCCATACCAATATGTCATTCAATAAGTTTGAGATTCTTGAGGAGTGGAGAGTCAGATCTGTGTGTCGTCGGGATAGAGTTGGTATTGGAAGCCATGGGAGGTTATCAGCTGGCCCAGGAAAGAGGTATAGAGTGAGAATAGGAGGGGCCCAAGGACTGAGCCTTGGGGTACCCCAACAGAAAGAGGAATAGAAGCAGAGGAGATGCAGTTGTAAGTGACACTGAAAGTGCGCTGAGATGGAAAGGAGAAGAACCAGGATAAAGCAGAATCACGGAGGCCTAGGGAGTGTAGTTTGCTGAGGAGGAGCAGGTGGTCGACTGACAAAGGCAGCAGAGAGGTCTAGGAGAATGAGTATGGAGTCATGGCAATTGGTTTTAGCAGTTAGTAGGTCATTGGTGAGTTTTAGTAGGGCAGATTCAGTAGAATGTTGTGGGCGGAAGCCAGACTGGAGGGAGTCGAGAAGGTTGTTGTCCATGAGGTAGTGACTCATTCGGTCATGGACAAGATGTTCGATGAGCTTGGAGGCAAACAGGAGCAGGAAGATCGGTCCTAAGTTATTCAAACAGGTGGGGTCTAGTGAAAGTGCATTTCGAAAGAGCAGGGGGAAAGAGAGGGATGTGTGGGAAGAACCTGGAAGGTGCATTGTGGGGAGAGGAGAAAAGTGACACCACCTCCTTTTCAGCTGAGTCCAGAGGAGGCCACTGTGGGACAGGGCAGATAGAGAGGTAGTGTTGAATTCCTGAAGCCAGGTTTTGGTAATGGCAAATAAATTAAGGGATTTGGAGAGGAAAAGGTCATTGACAGAAGCTAGTTTTATTGAAGACTGAGCAGGCATGCCAGAGGGCACTTAAAAGAGAGGGGCTGACTTGTGGAATCTGAGAAATTGGGATAAGAAGGTGGGAATTGTGACTACTGTTGGAGTAGGTAGAATGACAATTTGGGTGTGGAAGGTCCGGAAATTGGGAGTAGTAGGAGGGTGAGACTGGTAAGGCGGGAGTGGGATTTATAGGAGGGCAGATGCTGTGTTGGAGTGGAAGTGGTGATACTTTGTGGGCTTAGAATGAGCAGAAGGTGGGAAGTGCAGTAATATTAAGTGGGCAGAAGAGAGAGACAGATGTGTACAGGTTGCAGGCTGGAGGGGGGGGGGTAAAGAGAGGAGTTTGAGGAGAGAGGACGTTATAACAAAGATTAGTGCAAGCATGTTGGAGGGTGGGGAGAGGGGAATAGAAGTATCAACGTACCGGTAGGTCGGTCCGTGCACTAGCTTTTGCAGCCGCCACAGGAGCTCGCCCGCGGGTCTGCTGGAAAGATCCCCGTTCTGGCAGGGTATTGGAAGCCATAGGAGGTTATTACCTACAGGATCCCTACAGACAGAAATCGAGAGGAGAACAGAGTCGTAAGTAGTACTGAAGGAACGCTGAGGAAAAGAGTTTTGGAGGCAGATGGAATGGAGGTGTTGTGTTTTTTTTTTTTTTGAGGAGAAGCAGATGGTCAACCATATCAAAGACCGCATAAAGATCTAGTAGTAAGAGTATGGGGGAATTAGCTATTTATTTTAGCAGTTGCTAAATCGTTCATGCGTTTTAGTAGGGCAGTTTCTGTGGAGTACTGCAAGTGAAAGCCAGATTGTAAATGGTCAAGAAAGTTGTTGTCAGTGAGGTAGGTGCTCAAACAGTTGTAGACTAAGAATTATAAAGGTGTAGAGGTAAAAGAGCACGGTGATAGGTCTTAACATGGTTCACACTGTTGGGGGACCAGTGAGGGTTTTTGAGTATGGAGATGATCTGTGTATGCTTTACAGGGGAGAGGAAGGTGCCAGATGAGGGAGAAGATGTGAATGACATAGGATAGAGTAGTGGTTGTGGGGAACAGGGTCCAGCAGATGGGTGCTTATGAGGGCACATATGAGAACTTTGGTAGCCTCTTCTGTAATAGCCAGGTCAAAAAGGAAAGTATTGTATCTTCTGTAAAAGGGTATGTTAATTGGGGATGATATCCATCTGTACAGTGGAGGTGTCCTCACAAATTGCATTTTATCTCTTGTTTATGAAGCGATTTGTCCATCTCTGGGACAATAAGTGAGTTAGTAGGTGGAAATGGCAGGGGACAGAATTAATATGGTGAAAGGTATAGAAGAGCCAACAAGGACTGACTGGATAACAGTTTTTTATTTTTTATTAGTATGTTTGTTTGGCATCATGACGGTAAGACTTGTATTTTAGAAGGGCAAATTTTGTATAGGCTGAAGCCCTGCAAGTATTAATTTGTTATGGCACAGTCGCTTAAGAACCCATCTACGTTTCTTGAGATTTGTGGTGTCCTCGATTTTTGCCAAGGTTGTAACAGTCGGGGACAGATTAGTGTAGTTAGAGGAGCAAAATGCAATCAGGGAGGATGAGAGTGAATTTTTGTAGACAGAAGTGAGGAAGACAGGGGTGAGATTTTGTCTGTGAGAGGTGGTCAGTAGCGGAATAGAAATGCAAAGGGTTAAAGTGATGAATGTTTCTATGGGTAAACATTTTCTGCTTGCATAAATAGGTGGTTGAAGCTGTGAAACTGATGAGGTTGTAATCGGAGAGAGGAAAGGGAGTGTTTGAGGTTGCCAAGAGTGCAGAGATGGGAGAATACATGGTCATGGATGTTTCCATCGGAGAGAGTAGAAATGTGTGTCCATTGTGTTGGGTCAAAAGACGAGGTGTAGTTGAGATATTGCTGGGCTGTTGGAGATGTTGGTCACCAAGAATGATGGTGGGTATTTCAGAGTAGAAAAAGTAGGGTAATCAAGCAGAAAAGTCCACAAGGAAGCATGATACTGGGCCAGGAGGCCAATAAATCACTGCAATCCTCAGAAAAATTGGGAAAACCAGAGTAATACAGTAAGTCTCAAACGACAGGGATAGAGAGGGATGTAGGAAGGATTGGCACAGAAGTGAACTTGTTAGACAAAGAGGGCATTCCAGAGGGCACATGAGAAGGGAAATAGACACAGGCTGAAGTCATAAAATATAATTGATCGCAAAAGGAGATGAGAATCCATCATTAAAGCGGAGGTTTCCCCCCGATGTCTTCTGGGAAACGCTGTTCCTAGGGGACCAGTAATGGCGCGGCGTGATCCTTGCGCATGCGCAGTAGGGAATCGGGCAGTGACGCTGCAAGGCTTCACTTTCTGATTCCCTCACCAAGGATGGCCGCGGAAGCAGCCGAGGACCGAGCGATTGCTCAGCCTCATCTGCTGACATCGCGGCCATGCTGGACAGGTAAGTGTCCATTTTTTTAAAGTCAGCAGCTGCAGTATTTGTAGCTGCTGGCTTTAAAAAAAAAAAAACGGATGGACCTCCGCTTTAAGCACAAGTCTGACTCTTGCAAACAAATTCCCTCTCTGTGACTACTCCTGTCTTGACTCTTCCCCATACTACTAGAAATGTTGCTGTTGTGTCCGTTTTGAAGCGACCTGCCTTTTTTGTTTCCATTCTTGGTAAACCACCATTACAGGGACAAAAAGCGAAGGAAATAAAACCCCAATGAATTATGAAAAGTTATGGCTGAATCTTAACTGTAACTTTTTTCCAAGGATCAACACCCATTTTGATGTATTTGGTTACTTAACTGTCAATTGCTGTTTCTGTTATATAAATTATTGAAGAAATGTGTTAACTATATTTCTTTTCTTTAGAATATTATCAAAAAAGTAAATGGGCAAAAGTTTGTTTACAAGTTTGTCTCATACCCGGACATCCTTACTATGGATCCACTGGCTTTGGGTAGAGGAGAGGAAATGGATGGGAACTCGGTTGATGCCATGAACACCTGTATTTTGCGAGACAAAGAAAACTGTAACAAGGAGCGACTGCCATGTCCTTCTGCTAAATCGTCAGGACGTAATGATTACATTCACTCTGGTCTGTACACATCATTTACCCTTAACTCATTGAATACAGCTGGTGTAAAGCTGTTTAGACCTGTTGTAGAAAATCCAACAGAGAAGAAAGTGGCCTTAGAGCCACCCCCGTCAGTTATTAAGTTTGTGACAACACCAGCCAGAAATCTAGATCCTGCATCTATTGTTCCATCAGGCTCTCCCCAACCCCTTGAACCTCGAAACAAACCTGCAGAGCCTCCTCCAGATATAACCATTAACTCTTGTATTTCTCCTCCAACCACTTGTATCTCACCCAATCTGGCGCCTTCTAGACCGTTATCACCTGCTTTGACATCCAATCAAGATATGACCATTGATGCAGATTTGCAGTCAGTAACTTCGCAGTCTCTTGATTTTCCAAGTGAAGTAAATGTGAATGTTCAGGAACCAAAAATGCAGGTGCAGGAGGGAGAACCAGAGTCTGAATATGATCCCGAACCAGAACTTGATCCTGACCTCGAAACTGAGCATGAACCTGAACGATATGTGCTGGATATGAAGACTGGAAAATCTAAAAAGCCTAAAGAGCTAGAGTTGACTCCCACATTGGTAATCACCACAAGTGATTCTAACCCCTTGGGTATTCTCAGCCCTTCAATACCCACAGCATCTCTTACACCAGCATTCTTCTCCCAGGTAATGATTTTTTTTTAATCTGTCTAGGCTTTAAGTTGAACTAAAACTCTGGCTAGTGTTGGCATTCCATGGCTTTTTTAAAAGAGTAGTCTGTTTTTTGTTTGGATGCCTTTTTTGAGGTTTACTTGGAAGAGAGTATAAACCTATGAGCAGAGAGATTATGCTGCACACCCCGTGGTAATGGCAGAGAAAGTTTCCCCAGTGGGGTTTTAAGGCAGCTCAGGTAACAAATATATAGAATGCAATGGGTATAAAAAAAGGTTTTATTGGTGGATAGTAAAAAAATATTAAAATAGTAGTGAGGTAGTTAAAGGATGAGTTGCGGCATTGGTTACAATCATTAAAATAACCATACATTTGAACAAGGTATGACAATTTTGATACACGGCCTATTGAAAAGCACAAGCGTACACAATATCCTAACGCGTTTCGACCAAAAAGGTCTTCTTCAGAGGGTTTTTGCCATAGCTGAAAAATATTACATACGATTATTGTCATTCTTTGTATAGTCAGAAATAATCCTCCTGTAAGTCCACCCCTGTCAAAGGACATGGAGGGTCCAAGACTGGGGGGGGGGGGAGGAGGAAAAGAGTCAGTAGGATTAGTTAAATAAAGATCAGCTAATTTACCAGGTTAATACGTAATGGAGAATTCCAAGCCAAACTCCTATGTGGAAGTAAGGAGGGCCCCGTGGATTCCACAGATGGACTGTGTGTCGTCAGCGAGCTCCAGCAGACTGTCCCATATATGTGAGGTGACCACATGTGACTAATTGAGAACGATATGTGTGTGTATATATATATATATATATATATAATATATACACACACACACATTTGTAGTTTGGAGAGATGGGAGCATAGGTGGTAGGCAGGATATATAGCTATATAGATATATATGTCTGTATGATTAACCCTTTGATTAACCCCTGTCCTTTGACGGGGTGGACTTACAGGAGGATTATTTCTGACTATACAAAGAATGACAATAATCGTATGTAATATTATTTTTCAGCTATGGCAAAAACCCTCTGAAGAAAACATTTTTGGTCGAAAAGCCTTAGGATATTTTGTACGCTTGTGCTTTTCAATAGGCCGTGTATCAAAATTGTCATACCTTGTTCAAATGTATGGTTATTTTAATGATTGTAACCAATGCCGCAACTCATCCTTTAACTACCTCACTACTATTTTAATATTTTTGTACTATCCACCAATAAAACCTTTTTTTATACCCATTGCATTCTATATATTTGTTATCTGACCTGCCTTAAAACCCCACTGGGGAAACTTTCTCTGCCACCTTTTTTGAGGTTTTTCCATTGGCTTTTCAGGTTGGCCTCAGATGCCTTGTTTTATTTTCAATCGGCTAACAGGCAGATCGGAAAAACTTAAATGACTTTCCACATCAAGTTGATGTGGATGGAGGAGTCTTCTTCACTGCACCTTTTTGTGTTCTGACAATGATCAGCAGCTGATTGGTTGCAAGCCATTGATTATAAAAATAAGTCCGCAGTCCTGTTTGACAGAAGTCGATTGCTATATTGACTTCTGTCCAGCGAGAACAGCCATAGATGAATTGAAATTTCAATCCATTTTATAGGCAGCTTAGGTGATGCCTGCCCTTTTGACAATCTTTGTTTTTTCTGCACCCAAACTAAAAATCTAGTTTAAAGCGGAGTTCCACCCTGAAAAATATTTTTACATTTTCTCACAGCCCTCTATTAATAAAAATTATTTATGGAACTTTACCTGTTAATTTGTGGCTCCTAATCTGCCACTTCTGGCCCCACGGCACTCCGCATCGCTTCCTCCCTCGCCTGTGCTCCTGGGAAATAGGGACTCGCACAGTCAGTGGGCAGGAATTTCCAGACAGGAAATTACGTGATTTAAGGCAGATCGATCTATCCATCTATGTTGCCCAAACATTGTGGGACCTTCCTCTGTCGCCGCCCGTTGTTATGGCAACTTGCTAAACAAGGACGATTTTCAAAATTGTAAACTTAAAAAAAATATAGGATGTGTGTTTATTACTGCAGTGTGAGAAAATCCCTGTAAAAAAAATGTATGTGGTCAGAACTCTGCTTTAATACTCTATTCACACTGGTATGTCTCCAAAGTCGGGTGTCTTTCAAGTGCAACTTTAGAGCAACTTTGATGCAAATTTTAAGCAACTTTGGATGGGTGCGACTTGGATGTGACTTTACTGCTTCATGTAAAACATTCAGGTATGACTTTTATGCAACTTTTGAGGGTTACCATTAAAGTCTATGAAGTTTCATGAAAATCTGACCAAAGTAGTACATGAACTACTTTGAAGTCGCTGTGACTTTAAGCCTTGCATATATGAATGGTCATCATTGGAAAACATGGTATGACTTGTCATATGACTTTGATGTTCAAAGTTGCATGACAAGTCACACAAGTGTGATTGGGGTATAACTTGTCAAAGTTTTCTGTGTGCATTGTATCATCATTTTTAGGTTATGTTCATTATGTACCATAGCTAGAACAGGGTTTTAATGCATGTTTTTATTGCTCATCATCCCCTTCCTGGTGACAACTGCTCCCTCCCCATATTTGTTCTTTAGGGCCCCACAGGTCCAAATCTCTCCATAGGGATCACAGACCAATTAAAAAAAACTGACAAACGTTAAGTCTTCCCCACTGTATAAAAAAAAAAGTGATAGTTGGGTCCATAAATATTGGGACATCGACACGATTCAAATCTCTTTTGGCTCTATACACCACCACAATGGATTTGGAATGAAACAAGGTTTGTATATGTGCCTCCCATTTTTTAAGGGACCAAAAGTAATGGGACAATTGGCTGCTCAGCTGTTCCATGGCCAGGTGTGTGTTATTCCCTCATCATCTCATTTATAAGGAGCAGATAAAAGTTCCAGAGTTCTTTTAAAATGTGCTATTTGCATTTGGAATCGGTTGCTGTCAACTCTCAATATGAGATCCTAAGAAATGTCACTATCCATGAAGCAAGCCATTATTGGGCTGAAAAAACAAAATGAACTCATCAGAGATAGCAAAACATTAGGTGTGGCCAAATCAACTGTCTGGAAATCCTTAGAGCGCACAACATCAAAAGACCCGGAAGACCACGGAAAACAACTGTGGTGGATGACCAAAGAATTATTTCCCTGGTGAATAAAACACCCTTCACAACAGTTGGCCAGATTACGAGCACTCTCCAGGAGGTAGGTGTGTGTGTGTCAAAGCCAACAATTTAGGGAAGACTTCACCAGAGTAAATACAGAGGGTTCACCACAAGATGCATTGGTGAGCCTCAAAAACATGAAGGCCAGATTTAGGTGATGTCTATGCATTCCAGACTTCAGGCTGAAATTGACTGCAAAGAATTTGAAACCAAGTATTAAAAAATGGAAGTTTGATTTATGATTGTTAATCTGTCCCATTACTTTTGGTCCCTTAAAAAGTGGGAGGCACATTTACAAACTGTTTAAATTCCTACACCGGATTTGGATGTAAATACCCTCAAATTAAAGCTGAACGTCTGCAGTTAAAGAACATCGTGGTTGTTTCATTTCAAATCCATTGTGGTGATGTATAAAGCCAAAAAGATTACAATTGTGTCGATGTCCAATATTTATGGACCTGACTGTATATTCCAGGTGGAGCCTGTTGAGGTTAGCCCTCCTCTGGCTTCTTATAGTTTAGAGATATGGTAAGACCTTCCTGTCATGTTCACATCAATCCTTAGATGTTGGCACATTTTCATGTATATAGTGGATGTTCCAACAAATGGCTTACAGTATTTAGACATCGGATTTTAGTCACAGCCATCTAGCTGCCAAAATGCTTGGCAGATATTTTGAAAAAAAAATCTTACAAAACTGAAATATGCACGTTGGGTAAATTTACTATGTAATGTGCAAGGGCATATGTCTCAGTCCTTTTCTGATAAGCTGTAACTTAGTGTTTGCAACTAAGGAATTTTTGATATTGATGAAACTTACATTTTTAGATTAAATTTACATTTTTAATTTTGGATAGAGTGGGGGAAAGCTTGAAATTCACTTCCTGTCAGGTGGGGGGAAAAATCCTCAGGACAGGGAGTCTTTCTCTCTCTCTCTCTCTCTCTCTCTCTCTCTCTCTCTCTCTCTCTCTCGTCAGAGTGGTCCAATCAGCGGGTTTTGCGGCCATGACGGCTGCTGGGGCACGCTGCTGGTCGTTCACAGGAGAGGCAGAATGGCGGTCTGGCACACCGCCATTCTGTGAGGGAGGAAGCTGGAGATCTTGTGTCTCTGCTAAGCTTAAACTCAGATCTGTCTTCCTCCAGTCACAGCATTCCCCTCCACAGTTAGAAAACACTCCCTAAAAGCACAGTTAACCCTTTGATCTTCCATGATGTTTTTTTTTTGAATCAAAACAACTTTTATTGAGCATAAGGTAAAGACAGGAGTACAGTCGGGTAAGAAGTGCAACATGCACTACAGGTACAAGTAGATCCATTTGACATTGTGCATGTACATAAACATGAATAGAGTAAGCAGGGAGTAACAGTGGGGGTCACTACTGGTGTGGTACAGGCTAGGGGGCAGCAAGCAACCGTATGGGAAGCGGGGGGGCGCACAACAGGATAAGTTGGCAGACAGCGTGTGGGAACCGCATCTAGCCCACATCAGTGCAGGAGGAGGAGTCCCCCAGCCACCTGTCCCAAACCTTGTTATATTTCTGTGGGCAGCCCCTGTTGGCATACAACATTTTTTTATAAGGGAGGGCAGCATTAACAGCACTGATCCATTGTTGCAGGGAGGGCGCGGTTCCCCTCATCCAGTGCCTGGCAATTTGCAGACGAGCAAGGAATAACGTTTCTTGTAGAAATGTGTTGAGATATTTTTCTTCTTCAGGAAGGGAGAGAAGTCCCAGTATGCACTGGCGGGGGCAGAGGGACACAGGGGAGCCCATCCGATCGTGTAGGAACCGGACCACCTGAGTCCAGAACCCCTGGACGGGAGGACAGGCCCAGAGTAGGTGAAAAAAGGAGGCATCAGGGTGGCCGCAGCCGGGGCAATTGGGGTCTTGGTCGTTCTTAAATTTGGAGATGCGGTGGGGTGTTAGGTATGACCTGTGAAGAATGAACAGGTGGGTGAGGCGGTCGGATAATTTAGGGGAGACCGTCTTGCAGTTGGCAAGAGCCTCACCCCAGTCCGCGTCGGACACAGTGCCAATATCAGGCTCCCAGCGGTCTTTGAGGCGGTATGCTGTGGCCGCCGCAGAGGGCTGTATGAGGTAGCAATAGAGTTGGGAGATGAGCTTCTTGTGATCAGATCCAGTCACAATGTCAACCAGGAGAGGGATCTCGAGGGTCGGTGCGGGGCTTACAAATTGGGAATTGAGGGCATGTCGGAGTTGGAAGAAGCGGAAGAGCATATGATTAGGTAGTGTAAATTTATCTTTAAGAGCTTGAAACGACGTGACCGAGCCCCGGGCCATCACCTGTGACAGATAGATGACACCACTGTTGATCCACAGGCCACGGTCGGGGACGGAGGCCAGCTCGGGCAGGAAAGGGTTGTCCCATAGGGGGGTGTGAGAATGGGGGGAGGGGGCTGCGCCAATACGCAAAGCTAATTGCCATATTTTACGGTGGTGAAAGAGCATCCGACCAGCGACATCGGTGTGAGGTGGGGCCCGTGGCTCGCAGAACAGGAGTTGGAAGGGGTGGAACAGGGGTCCCGGGGCGTGGGAACAGACCAGGGCAGAGTAGCGGTCTTTGTCAGATTGATTGTAATGAAAAAAGTGAGAGAGCTGGGAAGCTATGTAATAGAGGAGCAGGTCCGGGAGTGCAGTACCGCCCAAGTCGGCCGGGCACTTCAGGACCCGCCAGGACAACTTGTGACGAGACGGGCCCCAGACAAAGGTGTTGAGGATGGATTCCATGGCCTTCAGGGTGCGCTGGGGGAGGTATAGAGGGGCGTGCCAGAAAACATAAAGCAACTTAGGGAGAAGAATCATCTTTACCAGGTTGATCCGACCCATCACTCCAAGGGGGAGTCGGGACCAAACCTGGGTTTTTTGTTTCAATAGTGCAAATAAGGGCTCGACATTGAGGGGGGCATAGTCAAAGAGGGATTTAGAGATAGTGACACCAAGATATTTAATAGTGCTAGCTCTCACGAGAGGTAGCCGGGCCTGGTCGAAGGAGGGGGCACCCGAGTCTAGGGGAAGAATGTGGGATTTAGTCCAGTTTATCCGGAGCCCCGAATATTTCCCGAAGTCAGTGATAACCTGAAGGGCCGTCTGAAGTGAGGGTCCCGGGTCCGCTAGGTAGAGGAGCATGTCGTCGGCATAGAGGCTGACCACCTCGGTCAAATGGCCGTGGCGGAGGCCTCTGATGCCGGGGTGGGTCCGAAGGGTCATGGCCAGGGGCTCCACGGCCAAGGCATAGAGTAAGGGAGAGACAGGGCATCCTTGGCGTGTGCCACGGGAGAGGGGGAAGGGGGGCGAGATCCTACCATTGACTCGGATGCGTGCCGAAGGGGAGTGGTAAAGGAGTTGGAGCCACTTGACATAGTTGGGGCCGAATCCGAACCTGCGGAGGCATTCCCACAAGTATGTCCATTCGACAGAGTCAAATGCTTTGGCGGCGTCTAGGCTAACCACCACTCTGGAACCCACGTCTTCGTGTTGCGCCTGAAGGTTCATGTGCAGACGTCTGAGGTTGAAGGCAGTGTTTTTGCCTGGCATAAATCCAGACTGGTCGGGGTGTATAAGGGTAAGGATAACTTTGTTGAGGCGCAGGGCTAAAATCTTGGCCAGAATTTTGATGTCGAGTTGTAGGAGGGAAATAGGTCTGTAGGATTCGGGAAATAGTGGGTCTTTGCCTGGTTTGGGGATAAGGACTATGAGGGCTTCGCTCATGGACGGTGGGAGTGAGCCTGTAGCGAATATGTGCGTATATAGTTGGCAAAGGCGTGGGACAAGAGTGTCGCCGAATTGTTTGTAGAATTCGAGGGGAAGGCCGTCGGATCCGGGTGTTTTGGACGCGGGAAGCGACGCCAGGGCCTCAGCAACGCAGACCTCAGTGATGGGTAGCTCCAGCTGGGCCACCTGGGGGGGCGTAAGTGTAGGGAATTCAATGTCGCAAAGGAAGGCCGATAGCTCATCGGGGGTGTGTTGGGCCGTGGAGGAGTAAAGATCGGAGTAGAATGATCTGAACTCCATGGCCACCAGGTCTGGGTCAGTGACCATGGCCCCGGAGGCCAGCTGGAGGGAGACCACCACCGGGGGCTTGTATTCAAGGTGAGCGAGGTACGCAAGGAGCTTGCCAGCACGTTCACCAAACTCATAAACACGCTGCTTGCTAAAAAAGATGCCCTTTTTGGCCTTTTCGAAGTGTAGTTGGTCGGTGAGTCTGGCCTGTACCCGGACGCGGGCAGCGTTGGCTGCTGTGGGGCTGTCCCGAAAGGTCTGCTCCAGGGCATCAAGGCACTCCTCTGCCTGACAGAGCAGTGCCTTGGATGCGACCTTGTGTCTGTTGATGCGGGTGGACAAGATCAGGCGAGCATGTGATTTAAAGGTCTCCCAGACGGAGCCAAACGAAGCGGAGCCGACATTTATGTGGAAAAAATGGTCCCACTCGAGCTGGACCGAGTCCAAGTCGGGTAGGATATTGAGCCAGAACGGATTTAGTGTCCATAGTCTGACTGTGGGGGGTGCTGGGAGCCGCAGTTTGATCCAGCAGGGGGAATGGTCAGAAAGCACTCTAGTGCCAATGTCAGCTTCTAGAAGGTGGGGGAGGAGGGAGGGGGTAAGGAGCACTAGGTCTATGCGGGACATTGCAGAGCGCGAGGGAGTGAAACATGAGAAGTGTGTTTGCGTTGGGGTGTGTGACGCCAAGCATCCGTAAGGGCGAATTCAAGGAGGAATTTACCGAATCTGGTGATATCAGGCGGTAAGGGGGAGGAGATGGTAGGGCTTAGCCTATCAAGGCTAGGGGAGATCACCATATTAAAGTCCCCGGCCCAAATGGCCGGCACCAGGGGGTGTTGGGCCACAAAGGCCACCCCGTCCCTCAGTGCCTCGAACTGGAAGGGGGGGGGGATGTAGAAAGCAAGGAGAACGAGTTCGAGGCCCCCCACAGTTGCATGTAAAAACAGTGACCTACCCTGGGGGTCCGACTGCAGGGAGTGTAGGCAAAATTGTACCGTCTTGGCTATAAGTATGGCAACACCACGAGAGTTGGAGGTGTACGGGGCCTGGTATAACCAGCCCACCCAGGGTTTTTTCAGGCATAGTTGTTTCTGGCCTGTGAGATGGGTCTCCACCAGGATGGAGATGTCTGCACGAAGGGATTTAAGGTGGGAAAGGACAGCAACACGCTTGGCCCTCTCACCGAGGCCACGAACATTCCATGTTAGTACCTTAAGGGAAGCCATATTGGGATGGGGGGGTAATGTGAGCAGTCGGACGCCCAGGGGGGACCACAGTACACAATAAACGGCAAATTAGGCATACCACAGAGCACAGTAGGACATAGAGCAATATAACAGTTCTCAGCACAGTAAACGCACAGGGAAGGCCCTGGCTTAAGGTACATGTCAAAATGGAGCAGAGAAAAAACAAACTGAAAAATAAAAAAGTTAAACATATGTACATATGGGCAGGAGCCCAACAGTCTGCATAGGCTCTGGACCAGCGATGCAGATGAAACACCCTGCCATTCACCAAACAAGGGTGGGCAGGGGCTGGCCAGGGAAACAAAACGTAAGGGACAGTCCTGGCGGGTGGCTCAGGTGCCATGTCACCGGTACAGGTCGGGGGGCGACCAAACAGCTGAAGAGCACACAACAGTGCAGCGGGAGCAGCCAGGCAAGGTGGATGCTGGTGTAGGTGAGCCGCCCGAGGCACAGATAAACAGGGGGGGATGAGGGGGAACATAAAACAAGGGTAAGATTACCACCTCTCAGTGTGGTTCAAGGGCACAGTCAAACAGCTGGAGGGGCAGGTAATGAAAAAAGGCAACTCACGGTTCTGTATGGAAGTCCAGGCGGGGAGAATGTTCTCAGAGCAAGTGACCACAGCAACAGTGACCTGATGAGTGTGGGAAGAGGCAGCACAAGAGTCCAGGCTGCACCATGGCACGGGGAGAATGCCGGTAAAATACTGCAAAGGGGCAAAGGTGTGCAGGGTGCCTGCGACGCTGGAGGTCACGGCTGGGGGGGGGGGGGGGGGGGGGGGGGGGGGGAAAGGCGGCAAGCAGACAGGCAAGGGTTAAGGGCACGGCCTAGGCAGCCGCACCAAGGTTTTCCAACCAGGATAGGACAGCTTGCGGGTCTTCAAAAAACTGGGCTTTGCCCTCACACACCACACGGAGGCGAGCAGGGAAAAGCATCGCGTAGGGAAGGTGGCGGGCGCGAAGCTGCCTCTTGACCTCGACGAAGCGGGCCCGCTTTTTCTGAACCTCGGCCGAGAAGTCCGGGAAAACGGCCACGTGTATGTTGCCGATGGGGATGTTACCTCGTTCACGGGTGAGTCGAAGGATCGCGTCACGGTCCCGGTAGTTTAGGAATTTTGCAATGAGAGTGCGCGGCGGGGCTCCAGAGGGAGGGGGTTTTGCTGCAAGGCGATGGGCGTGCTCCACCACGAATGTCGAGGAGAAGGCCTCTCTGCCAAACGACCTGACCAGCAGATTTTCGAGGTAGGTAGGGGGGTCGGCGCCTTCCGCTCTCTCAGGGATCCCCACGAAGCGCAAGTTACACCTCCTGAGACGGTTCTCCATGTCGTCCTGCTTGGAGAGGACGGCGTTCAGTTGGTATTGTAGCTGTTCCGTGGTCACCTGGAGGGGATGCAGGCCTTCCTCCACATGGTCGATCCTGCGCTCCGTCTCCGACACCCTTTCCCGCAGCTTTTGGACGTCGTGGCGGATCAGGGAGATATCGACCTTCACCTCCTCGATCCGGGCTGTAAGGGTGGACTGGCAAAGGGCGATCGCTTCCAGCACCTTAGCTGTATCTCCCGAGGCCGGAGCCTCGGCTCCACGAGGCTGGTCGACGCCATCTTCATCCTCCGTGTCGGCCCCTTCATGGCGGAATTGAGCCAGTTTGGCTACTGCTCCGGACCTTTTGGTAGGAGACATGAGGTCTGGGGGTGACTAGGGTGCCCGGGGATCGTTGGTGTCCAGGTGTAGGGGAAGAAATCCCTCAGGATTTAACAGAAAGGATTTGCCTCGAGCGGAGCTCTCACCCTGCACGTCCTGCTACATGCGGCTCCAGACCACGCCCCCCGATCTTCCATGATGTTAACCCCAATCCCTGCCAGTGTCAGTACAGTTGCAGAACATATTTAGTACTGTCACTGTATTTGTGTCACTGGTCCCCAAAAAGTGTCGGGTGGCAAAATACATATTGGCCTAAACTGATGAAGACCTTCATCAAATAGCACCAAAATAAAGCTCTATTTGTGGGGGGGAAAAGGACGCCAATTTTGTTTGCGAGCCACGTCGCACGACCGTGCAATTGCCAGTTGAAACGACGCAGTGCCGAATCGCAAAAAGTGCTCTAGTCATTGGGCAGCAATATGGTCCGGGGTTTAAGTGGTTAAATTGGTGAGAGTAGAAGGTAAGAATAATAGAGAGGTGAAATGCATAGAAAATCAGGAACCATTACCCAGAGGAAGGTGGAAATCAAGAAAAAATGAAGGTACAAGTGCAGCATAGGTACACAGGATCAATTTACCCAGTAAGCAATTAAATTCTGAGTGATACACAAGGTGTTCAAGTAGGAAGCTAGAATCGCCATGTGAGTCAAACTGCCCCAGAGTGGCTTATAGGGCTGGTCTGCCACACCCACCAACATCATGGAGGCGTGCACTGTAAAGAGTAGGCAGCTGGGCAGGACCACCCTCTAGCAAAACGGTGCCAAAATGTCCCTCCACCTGGCTGCTAGATGTAAAAAGCGTTGGAAAATGGCGGCACCAAAACCGTGGCACAACAGTTCCATAGCATAAGGCATGGAGTGGATGCGTAGTACAGGGACATCGCTCCACTCCATTGGGGGGAGGAGGAAGCGCAGTGCAAAAATGTGAATTTTTTTTTAACAAAATGTACAGTTTTTTTTTGTTTATAGTATAAAAAATAAAACCGTAGAGGTGATTAAATACCACCAAAAGAAAGCTCTATTTGTAGGGAAATTTTTATTTGTGTACAGTGTTGCACAATTGTCAGTTAAAGTAATGCAGTGCCACGTCGCTAAAAATGGCCTAATCATGAAGGGGAGAGGGTAAATCTTCCAGGGCTGAAGTGGTTAAACCCCTCAATTTCTAATCGTATGCCTGCTTGAACCTTGCTTCTTTCTAGACTTTGTAAATGTATTCCTGCATTCTTATTGTTTCCTTTTGGGTTTCATCTAACTACTGCTTGGAATGAACCTGAGGTGTTTTCTGAATCTGATCCGTTTTGTCTGTTATACAGATTAAATCTTGTATCTCCACTCCCAGATTTCCTGTTCTATTTGCCTCAGTTTGTTCAGTCTTGTCTTGACATGAGTAGGCAAAACCATCTGTACAGAAACCCAAGGCTGTAATTGTTCAGCTTTTAAGGCAAAATATACTCTATGATCTAGAATCGCTTGTTTTTCAAATAATCAACAAGGCTTAAAATAAGGACCTTTTTTCTATATTGCATACACAGGCTTGATGTTTTTTACAGTATTACCGTAATATTATTAAGGCTAGAATCACCCTAATAATTTTGTTTGTTGCTCTAATAGTAAGATATTTTGTTTTGAGGTAGTTGTCAGAGCTTAGGTTAAGGTTTAAGCTCGCTCCATTCACACCATGTGTTGGCAACTTGGCATATGTTGATCAGTGCTTGCCAGAACATATACCGTATTTTTCGGACCATAAGGCGCACTATCATTGAGTGCCTGTTAACAGGTTTTTTTCAATAGATAAGGCGCACGCGGGTATAGTAAATTAATGAATGAATGCACACACCTCTGTCACACGCAAGCGCCAGCTCTGAAATGCCGTTGCATTCCAGTGACGTCACGTGGCTCGCGCTGCGCCCCATGCCTCGCTTTCAACAGTGTCACCGTACCAGCTTGTTCCACTGCTATACCGACGATTTGACAGAGGGGCATAGGAGCATTTTACAGCTTACATCTGGTGCGGAAGGACGTTACAGTAGAGACTATTTCCATGATCTACATGCCGGATCTCTACTATTTACATGTAAGTGGATGCTGTAAACCTATCATGTATGTCTGTAATGCTCAATACAACCATACATAAGGCGCGCACCGCATTATAAGGCGCACTGTCGATTTTTGAGAAAATGAAAGGAATTTTAAGTGCACCTTATGGTCCGAAAAATACGATACTTTTTTTTTTTTTTTTTTTTTTTTTTTTTAGCAAATTAGTATACACCAATGCATTGCGCTGATGTGTACTGAAAGAAAAATACAACAGTCCCTACTTAACACCAATTGTTTAAGGATTTCCTCCATGTTTAGTCACTCTAGGTACTGGTCTTTTTAAGTAGTTACTTACTACAGCTGCCCGCATTCTCCACCATATGTAACCTGGGGGACAGGTAGCTGGTACACAGTTCCCCGGGATGAGCAGGCTTTTGGGCATCGATACCAAGTCCAGTGAGGTAGTGATAAACAGTGCGTGTTTATTGGTTATTATATACAGGTGCTGTACAGTGTTTCAGAAAAACAAACAATATAAAAATAGCCAAACAAAATCTAGCCGTGTCTCGGTACTAACTACACAATATATACAGGCCCAAGCTACCAGGCTAAGCAAGCCTACAGCTTTTCAGCTTCCACGGATATAGCTTAACCACTTTTTACCAAGCCCGTTTGCTCTCACAGACCAATATTGTCTGTGTTTCCCAGGCAGAGAGCAAAGGCTGTCTGTTCAGGTGAGCTTAAATTAGCCTGGGGAAAGAGGACCAATACCCAAACTGGACCATGGATCAGAGATCCCTGAACGTATATATGGGAGGAGCCTGGGAGACGTATAAACCCCGAACAGGACTTTCTTTATCGTACATCACGGGACACAGAGCGGCAATCCATTACTATGTGGGTTATAGAGTCTACCTTCAGGTGTGGACACTGGTGTAATTAACTACACAGAAAGTTCCCTCCCTATATAACCCCTCCCATACTGGGAGCTCCTCAGTTTTTTCATCAGCATCTAAGGTGTTGGTCACGAATGAACATGTGCTCTTAGGAGCTCCACTGGAGGGATCCATGCTGGATGTAAAAAACCTCCATAAATCCGGATCCGTCCAAGGTGCTTCATAGCCAAAGTGGACGGTACCCGGGCCTCGGTACGAAGAACGAGGTTTAGCCTATAATGCCTCTCTGCGGAGGGCTGGATCCTGGGTTCCAGAACTTTGTGCCTTCCAAGGACCAAATGTTTTTTCTGCTGCCAGGATGCTATATAGGTCCAGGGGAGTTGGTGTTCCTGCCATGGACCCCGGTCCCTGAAGGTCTAGGACAATACCCACGGTGAAGGGGGAAGATTGGGCCTCTTGCTTGGCAATACCCTGCAGCGTGGAGAAGGTAAGAGGAGGGCCTACGGGACTTGGTTCGACAGTAGGTCCTCCGTGGGGGACTTGGGTCTCGCCTATATTATGCTTCTATGCATGGGCAATGTAAACCACTATGTCTTCTGAGACAGGATGGCTCAGGGCACCCATATACCTCCCCTAGCCGGCATGCAGCCTGGCCCACCATGTCTGTTAGACAGGATGGCTGCAGTACCTATATATCTCCCCTTGAAGGGGCCGGTACGTAAAAAAAAAAAAAAAAAAAATATGCCCTTAATCCTATACAAAGGATTGTCTTCCGTGAGTAGTTGCAAGTCTTATCTGTGTTTCCACTACTATGGGCAGTAGAAGACATGCCTGATGTTTTTGCTTACCATGCTTTCCAGAAAACGGAAGCTTAAGTGTTAGCTGATCTATTGTGTCCCACTTCCTCCGCTTCAGGCTCTACCATGTTGCACGTGCTCACCGGCTCAGTGCAGTCTTAGAGAAGGCTCTTCAAAGGGCCCAGACGTCAGAGCTCTGTAAAGCTAGGGGGACACAAACGTAAGCACCTTGTGTGAGTTGGATACAGATTCATCTAAGACGCCTACTTGCATCTAGCTGTGCAGATGAGCAGGCATTGTGTCAGACTAAATTCAGCTATTTGATGCACCTGCGTTAAGTGCCTCTGCTTATAGCTTAGGACTTGGTCTCCCCATTGAATAAGGTCAGGGGTAGGAATATAAAGAGGGATCGCCACCTGAACCTGGTAGACCCTTATTCTCCTCTGTAGAGACTTAAACAGCTCATAGATTGAGCCATCAGACCTGTCAGGCAATGCAGCCTTCCCCCAACATTGCAATCACTCTGCATGTGTTTTGTTTTTTGCACGAAAAAAAAAAAAAGGGGGGTGTCCCCCTTTTCATGCTTTAATGCTGAAACAAAGGGATTAGAAGGCTTGGGGATAAAAGTTTCACTGTCAGAGGACAGGAGACAGGAGCTGCAGCCTAACAAGGAGAAGTTATCAAAAGCCCTACAGGTTCTGATTACACCTCTATCTTCTCCTTAGAGTGTAAAGAGAGGTTTTCCTATAGGTGGCTAGTAAGACCTCCATATAATCCTCAGCCTGGTGTCGGCTTCAGGCTAACCAAATGCATCGGAGGGATGCACAGTTGCGGGCACACATTGCTAATGTCTCTTAATTGAGGAAACGCACATCTGCAGAGGATAATTTCCTCTTTACCAGTCCGCATGTTGCATAACATACATGAGTTTGGAATGCATGTGGGATAAAAACAAGTAACAGAGCAGATTCTATTGTGGATCGCATAAGCATACATGTTTCTGTCTGTATGGTGCTGCATGTTTCCACAAAAGAGGTTGCATAAAAGATGCTTGTATGCATAAAAATGCTGAATCGCATAAAGACGTTTGTAGGCATAAAATGCTGAATCACACATGATTACCTGATCACCCAAGTCCTTGTTTCCCCCAAGGATGTTTGGTTACACAGAAGAGGTTTGTTTCCACAGGAAGGCCTAAAATCGCATAAAGTTGCTTGGATGCAAAAAAGATGCTGGATCACACATGGTTACCTGATCATCAGCGTCCTGGATTACCCAAGGATGTTTGGTCACACAAATAGGCTTGTTTCCACAAAAGTACCTAAAGTCGCATAAAGATGCTTGTATGCATAAAAATGCTGAATCGCATAAAGGATGCTTGTATGCATAAAAGGGTTGAATCACACAGGATTACATGATCACCCAAGTCCTCGATTCCCCAAGGATATTTGGTCATGCAAAGAGGCTTGTTCCCACGGAAATGCCTAGAATCGCATAAAGAGGCCTGAAGGCATAAAAAGGCTGAATCACACAGGATTACCCGATCACTCAAGTCCTGGATTACTCAAGGCCTAAAGGGATCGCTTAAAGATGCTTGAATGCAAAAAGAAGCTGGATCACACATGGTTGTTGGATCAACAGAGTCCTGGATTACCCAGGGATACTTGATCACATAGAGAGGCTTGTTTCACAGAAATGCCTAAAGTCGCATTAAGATGCTTGGGTGCATAAGGATGCTGGAACGCACAGGGGTGCTTGGTCACACAAGGGTTCTTGTCCGCACAGTAGTGCTTAAAATGCATTATATGTTGATCGCATGGAAGATGCTGAATCGCATGCATGGTTACTTTAAAGTTGCACATGGCGGCTTAATTAAGCAATACAGGATGCCTTGTGTTTGCATAGAGATACGTGTCTGCATGGGTTTCATGTTGCACATTGTTGCATAACACGTTTATAGCACATGCTTGCTTGCTTGCAAGGATGCTCGTTCCAGAGCACACGTGCTATATGCATGTTTGGCGTGAGACATATTTATATGATTTCATGCTTCCATGAACACACACTGCCATGTACACGCGCTTCCATTGAGGCATATGGCTTTAACACTTGCCACATACACAAATGGGGAGCCAGTTGCATATGTGTTTATTTACTTGGGACTGCAGAGGTTGTCTGCGTTTCGCAGGGGAACAGCACTGTCTCCAGTTGGTGGTCTTGCCCTTTTGGGTTAGCCTCCGTGTCTGGGTTGTCAGGGCGCTAGGGCCCGCCTCTAGCAGGTCTGTAGGCCCAGGGTATAGCAGTAATGGCATACGGAAGCAGACTCCTGCTGATGGATCAGTCAGCAGCATGGCTGGACCTAAGGGTGTCCAGCATGGTCAGGTATCTGGATCTCCTGGGTTAGGATTCCAGTCTAAAGATACATTCTTCATTGACAAGAAGCTGGGTATGTTTTGCACCAGGAGAGTCCTTTTGGCCTAAGACAAGACCATCGCTATGAGAAAGCTGGTCTAGGTGGTTACGGCAAGGAACAGTTCCTTACTTTTTGCCTTCTGCTTAAGGCACTAGGGAAGATGCTGGCTTCATTCAAGACAGTTCCCTATACTTTTATTCAGGACTGTTATAAACAGTATTGTGTTGGCCTAGAAGGAGTGGATCTTGACCTAGCATTATCCAAAGAACCCGGTCCCAGAGATATGCTGGAATTCCTCTTGGTGGTTCTTAACTAAAGGGTTTGCCAGGTCAGGAAGAGACCTTGGCCCAGGGGAAGTAGTCGAGCTCCAAGGGAGCTTTATCGGTCAGCTAGAGCTACCGATGGAGCATCTGGCTTAGGGGCCTGAACGTTCAGGTGGCTGGTTGGTTCGGTCAGAGTTCAATCGGACTATACTATATTAAGTGATTTACTTCATTTACCAAGGAGGAGCTTGTGCCTTGCCTATTGACATTCGTCATTTCATGAAATGCAAAATTGGCAGGCGATTCGCTGTAGCCGTCAACAAGTGTCTCCGGGAGAATGACCTCTACACCCCAACTGTTTTCCTGACCAAGGGCCACAGAAATAGTACCCTGTACATAAGATGTATTGGCGTCCAGGCTCAACAAGAAATTGAACAGCTTGAGGTCAAGGACAAGGGATCCACCCGCATGCGGGGCAGATGTGTTAGTAATCTGGTGGGACCAGTGGTCACTGGTTATGTCTCTCCCCCCAGTGCCGCGGCGTTTGTGGCTTCTATGCAACATTAGAGGATGGCGGAAGCTGGCCTGATTACTCCGGCATAGCCCTGACGACCTTTTCTGTGCAGGGACAGTAGGGGTGGTAGTAGAGGACCCACGGTCCCTTACATCTTGTCCAGGCCTACTTCGAAAGGGGGTATTACATCCTGTCATGCAACAGGTGAATTAATGGTCTGGCTATTTTAGCCCACATTCTTCAGGATCAGGGTTTTTAGAATCGACGGCACTTCCTTGATTCATACAGGAAGGCTGGCCTCCAGGACCAGATATCCCTGGATCGGGAGAGCCCATGTTCCTGGTATGAAACAGATGGTGGCATCCTGGGAAGTTTGTCAAAGATAAAATTCCTTCCTTCCTGCATTTGGAAAGGAGACGGAGCCAGCCTTAAGTTACATCAAGGATCCAATCTCGGCCTTGCCTCCAAAGGTCGCTTGCTTCACACTCTTTGTTCCGAGCCATTATACAAGGGGTGACGCGCATAAGTCCACCAGTTTAGTCGCCCTTGTGCTCGGAGGATTGGCTCTAGTTTTGTTGGCTTACAGGGTCAGCTCCGTGGGCCGATGCACCATATTTCCCTTCAGCCTTTAACAAGGGAATTGGTGTTCTTGGTTGTGGTAGCCTCCAAGAGAGTTTCAGTATTGGCAACCTCTTGGTATAAAACCAGACTTATTCTTACAAGTAGGGTGATGTTAATCCTCACCCAGCCTTATTTACTAGAAGGATCTAGTGTTCATTTGAATCTAGATATTCTTACCTTCCCCTTTTTCAAAACCTTGTTTTCGGAAGGAAAGGTTATTGCTTTCTCTCAGTAGAGATGAGAGCAGTTAAATATCTATCTGAAGGTTCAGATATAGAAAGCTGAAGTTTTTTGTGCTGCCTGAAGACCCTAGATGTGGGCAGGCAGTGTTCAGTTCAGCTATTAAAATGGTTACACTCTCTCTCCTTTGGAGTAGAAGGGTCAAGGCCTATCTGAAGCGGCTGCTCGGATACGGAAAGCTGATGTTGTTGCGCTACCAGGAGGCCCCAGGAAGGGGCAGGCAGCGCCTAAAATCAACTGTTTTCAAGATTGATTCATCAGGGTATTATTCAGGCTTGTGGTTCGGAGAGTGGGACTCCCCCTGTTTCTTGGGGGGGTGCTCCGTACCAGGATAGTAAGCGCTTTATGCGCGATGCTTTACCGAGCCTTTATGACGCAGATTTTCAGGGCTGCAACTTGGCGTCTGTGCTTAGGTTCACTGATTCTTGTCAGATGTACATAGGAGGGCAAAAGGATGCAGCTTTTTGGCGCAGTATGCAGCATTATAGATCCTCACATCTGATGGCGGCCTGCGTTGTTTGTGTCTCCTTCCCCTCAGTAAGCATTGCTTTCGGACATCCCACAAAGTAATGGATTGACGCTCTGTGTCCCGTGATGTACGATAAAGAAAATAGGATTTTTTATGACAGCTTACCTGTAAAATCCTTTTCTTGGAGTACATCACGGGACACAGAGCTCCCGCCCCTCTTGTTTGGGGATATGGGGACACTTATTGCTTTGCTACAAAAACTGAGGAGCTCCCAGTATGGGAGGGGTTATATAGGGAGGGAAATTTCTGTGTAGTTAATTACACCAGTGTCCACACCTGAAGGTAGACTCTATAACCCACATAGTAATGGATTGCCGCTCTGTGTCCCGTGATGTACTCCAAGGAAAGGATTTTACAGGTAAGCTGTCATAAAAAATCCTATTTTTCCCTGTTCTCTGTGACGCTCTGCTACAATGCGCACTGAACATCTGGCTTACAGTGCCAGACCTTCAGAGCCTGTGCCAGAAACAGCGCCTCCTGCACACCTGCGCAGAAGTCATGTCATCGTGGCCACTCGTGTAGCCAGAGGCCTGCAGATCCGGAAAGACCGGGTGACGATGTCACCCGTTTCAGAGCTGATATCTCGACGCTGGAGGGCTTTGTTCTAGGGAAGTCTTTTGTAATGTGCTACTACTAGCACATTGACATTGGTTGTAAATTGGTGGTGGTAAAAAAGGCAATTTAGGACGACAAAGGTTTCTACGCGTAATTGTTAGGTAGTTGGAAGACAAGGAGATGGTGAAACTAATAAGGTGGTGATCAGAGAGAAGAAAAGGAATGTTGGAGATGTTGTAAGGTGTGCATAGGTAGGAGATTACAAGGTGGGGGAGAGGGCAGCAAGAGGAGGAAAGTCGGATATGTGAAGCCAGGTTTCAGTTATTACTAGTAGGTTAAAGGAGTTTAATAAAAAGGTAATCGATGGAGGTGAGCTTTTTACAGATGAAGGGGGCATTCCAAAGGGCACAGGAGAAGGGGAGGCAGGTTTTAAGAAGAAGAGGAATATAAAGCAGATTGTGTAGATTGCGGCTGTTAAAGGATAGGGGGTGCTGGGTATGTTGGCCAAAGGTAAAGGATGGCGGTTCAGCATTTAGGGAAATATCTCTAGAAGTTAGGAGAAGCAGATGAGTGAGAGGTGATATGGGAGTATGGGGGGGATCAATGTTAAGAAGCAGACTGGGAGATGAAAAAGCTGGGTGGGGAGACAGGTCATCTGCAGTCTGTTTTAGTGTTTTGCAGTAGTCTGCTGGGGATTCTCGCTTTGTCTATTTGCTGAAGTGCAGAGCCAAATTGCAATACTTTATCCAGGATGTTGCCATGAAGGCTACAAGAGAGCAGGAGGGCAAATAGGGATTAAAGTGGAAGTCCAGTCAACAATGAAAATGTTTCTATTAATTCTATGTATAAATATCTTTCTTTGTCATTATTCATTTTCTGTATAGCAGTATTGTGTCTCTCTTAGAAAGTTCAATCGAAGCCAGACAATCGGCTTCTTTCCGTTCTTTAGGGACAACCTTACTTATTTCACAATTCTGCATGGGGGTCTCTTACTTCCTGAAAATGTTGTCCTCCTTTGATACATGCCCCACCCCCATCCCTCCTCTCCTTTAGACAGACATACCTAAACCTGCCTAGCCCCACCCCCATCCCTCCTCTCCTTATCAGATGTCTTTCTGTCTTCACAGCCTCGTTTTTGACAGCAGTTTCTCTAAGAGTGAAAGGGGAGGCTTTGGAAGTATGTTAGAAACTAATTTATGTGCATGGTGTGGCACTGTGATGGCACTAGAGGTAGACCAATATGTTTTCTTTCTGACTGATGCCGATATTTAGAAATTGGGGAGGCCGATTGCCGATATATGATGCTGATTTTTGTGGCCGATATTTTAGGCAGTTAAAAAAAAAAAAAAAACACCACCTTACCCACTCCACTCCTTCCTGCTTACTCCTGTCACTCTAGCACACGCTTGATGTCCTCGGCACAGATGGCACAAGGGTGTCACTGGCAGGTGGCACTGGTTTGGAACTGACAGATGGCACTGGCAATTGGAACTGGTTGGCACTGGCAGGTGGCACCGATTGGCGGTGGCACTGCTTTGCAGTGGCGGGTGACACTGGCTGGCAGGGGTTGGCACTGGCGGGTGACACTGGCGGGTGACACTGGCAGGTTTCACACTAAGCCGAATGTAACTAACTTTGTGTAACAGAGGAGAGAGAGGAGCTGTCAGCTCGATGTCGGGGGTGGGCGGGACCCAGCAGTTAAATTACACCAGCCAATGATTGGGCTGCTTTAGAAAGGGGACGGGGCCACCTTACACATAGCGGCCCGCCCAGATACCATCCCATCCACTAGTGTGACTTGTCATGCGACTTTGGACACAAAGTCGCATGACAAGTCACAGCCCATTGATTTCAACCCTTTTTCGCCCGCAAGCAGTAGTGAAGAGACACACCACCCCCAGCGGCCGAATAGCGATGCTAAATAGCTGCGTTTTACCGCCGACGCCCGGGGTGGCACAGTGTGAAAGGGGTCTAAAGGAAAAGCTATTTTTGGCTGTACTTCTTCTATGGATCACAGGAGTGCAGTTCATTCTGCTCACCGGTCACCTTTTTTCAGCAGACAGTGGGCCGAAATCCGCTATCTGCTGACGTCACTTATGTCAGTCCAGGCTCCGAGTCATCACGACCAAGGAGCCGGGATCTGGCAGATCCCTGGACTGACATCGGGCTCAGCCTCTCAGAGAGCCTGAGCGGGTCACCCCTTCCACAGCCCAGCACTCTAATGAGCGAGGCGGGAATAGAGAGCTGTGTAGACAGTCTACAGAGCTCTGCACAAGGCACTCTGAAAACCGAGTGATCGACAGTATTTGATGGCTCGGTTCTCGTTGCAGAGCTGCATCCATTTAGGTAAGTATAATTCCTAAAAATCAGCTCATAAATTTAGATTTAGACAGTAAGAGAGGAAAAAAACATCACAGCAATATGAACAGATGTAAAGATTTTGAAACGCAGCATAAATGACCATTAAGCACATTGAAAGCAATGAATCGGTTTTCAGTTAGAGGTGGATTTTGAAAAGCAGCAAATATTACCCGTACAGGGGGCATAGAGAAAAGTTATTCAGTTGATGCAGAGACGAAGTGCAATACTTGGGCTGGTCACATTGCCTTCGGATGCGGCTCACGACAGGGGTCGAGTGCGTCCCTATTCTCACTTTCATGAACGAATTGGGCCCAAATTTTGGCTGAATTTTGGCCTGAAACATAGCCAAAGACGCCACAGAGATGTCCGATCACATGTCAAGTCGGCGGCATTTGCCAGCAATGGCACTGTGCTAATCGGTGCGGCGCTGTATTGATTTCAAAAAGTAGTTTCTGCACTACTTTTTGCAATTTCAGGCTGCGATTTACATCTTTGCGGAAACCTGCGCAGATGTCTCTGAAATCATGGCTGAAACCAGGACTGACAAGCGGAGTAAAATTGTGCGAGTTCAGCTAAACTCCCAAGGCTTCATTCCCGCAGCTCGGTGTAAACTTGGGCTAAACCTCATTTGTCACATAGTTGCCCAATTAGACATTGAATTGAGTTTGGCTTGTAAATTGGAGACATCCCGTGAGGAAGTTATTCCACTACATAGCTTAGTGTCATCTGCAAAGACAGAAATATGCCAACGTGCCAAGGCAGTACAAATATTCGCCACATTACCCCTTTTTGCAAATTAGAGAGTCCAAGATATTTAGTAAGAGGCATGGTGGGTTTTTTGAAGTTTGCTTTTTTTTTTTCACTCAATTCTTTTGGAATTTTTCACAAAAATTTCATATTACGTTTTTTCTTACACTCGGCATAAACATACTTGCAACTACACCCCAAGACACATTCTGCTACTCATCCTGCGTATGGCGATACCACATGTGTGAGATTTCACAGCCTATCCACATAGAGAGGCACAACATCCAGGGAGCACCCTTCATTCATTATGTACCTTTTTTGTTTCCTAAATAGCTTCCTTTACCTTAGTGCAGTCCTCCTTCACTTCCTTCATCCTGCGATTTTGCTTTTAAATGTTCTTCTTTCTTCTGAGAAATCCTCACTTCCGGTTCTTTGGTTTGTAACTCCATGCTGTAATGCAAGGCTTTCTCCCTGGTGTGAAGTGTCGTCCTCGCCCCCTCCCTTGGACTACAGGAGTTGGGACACTCTCTATGTTGCAGATAGAGAAAGGAGCTATGTGTTAGTGGGCGTCCTGACTCACGTGTGGTCCAAGGGAGGGGGCGAGCACGACACTACACACCAGGGAGAAAGCCTTGCATTACTGTGTGGAGTTACAGACAGAAGAACAGGAAGTGAGGATTTCTGAGAAGAAATAAGGACATGGCCGGGTGAGGAAGTGAACTGGCGTGCTCCCGCCGTATCTCCACGGGCTCCAGCTTGACTAATTGAAGGACCGCTCTGAGGTGCTCTATCGCGCGGCTGTAATTTCCTGACGCCCGCTGCTACCCCCTGGTCTTACCTACCTATTTTGGTGCCTGGTGCTCGCTGACTACACGGAGCGGGTAAGCGGGACACAAGCTATGAGACCAGACCTCCGGTCCGTGTGCCGCTCTGACACTCCGACACCGCTGGTTGCTGACAGCTGATACCGTGGGGCTGGAGATCGTGACCCGGAGCAGCTGCCGCAGAGACGCTGGCATTCGGAATTACGAGCTGCGGGGGAGACAGTAGCTGCTGAACTGCTGACATGTGCGGTGGCGTCCTTTCCACTCCTCTCCTCTCCTCTTCACTACTCACTCCCCGCTCCCCCCCCCCCCGGAACATTCCTGGAAGGCAAGTCAGAAGCCAGAAGACAACATTTGCAGGTACTCAGTTGGCTAATGGGAGGGGGGGGCGAGTGTTCAAAAAGGGGATCAGAGTGAGATACTGATACAGTTATCAGCCTCTTTTTTTTTTTTTGCAAACAATAAAAAAAGACATTTAAGCACCATTTTAAGAGGAGGTCAGTGAACATGACTTTGATTATCTCTTGGGAGTGAGCAGAGTTAGAGATATAGGACGCACTGTGGACTTTGTAAGAGTCATTGGACTGTTTTAAATAACAGAGCGGTCTGAGACTTGACTGTCTAGTCTAGCCAGGTGCACAGCAGCACACAAGGTATGTGAGGTATGCGATCTCTGAGACAACGAGAGAGTCGCACCTCACGTAAGGCAGCAGCGGGAATACAAACAACGCAGACAGCACAGACGCCTCCACCCAGACCCACTGAACAATTGGAGATCTCCCGGTATTTCTCTACTTTACAGGGTACGGCACGGGCCGCTGGACGCAAGAGTGGGCCACTGCGGGTTGAGTTGGAGACTGAAGGGGGTGACACTAGGGGTTCTTTGCAGACAGCACCCCAAACCCCTATGGCAGTGAGAGCAGACGTGGAGGTTCTGCAGACTACACCGCAGAGCCCGCGTATGTTTAACATGTTGGCAGGGTCCGCTGCCCCCTCCCCTATCCGGGAAGACTTTAAAAGCGAAATGGAGATTCTGAAAGCCCTAATCTAAGCACTCCCCACAAGGTCTGATATAACTGAATTAATTTCAAAAGTGGAGGAAGCGCACTCCAGGGACCTGGAGTCTGTCAGAACTGAAATGCAGGGTCTGGAGGTCCGTTTGGGAGAGGGGGAGGTTGGGCTAAGGACCCTGGAGCAACGTGTTGAGGTGTTGGAGAATGAGAACCGTAATCAGATGGAGGTCGCGGTGTCCCTGCAACTACAGCTGGAGGATCTCCAGGATAGGGGACGCCGTAACAATATACGTATACGTGGGGTCCCGGAAGTGGAAGGAAATGAAGATCTTCAAGCTATGGCCCAAAACATTCTGCAAAGTGTTATGCAAGACACTAGTGCACTCAATTTTGAGATGGACAGAATCCACAGAGCCCTGGGTCCAAAACCGAAAGACAAGGGTCGTCCCCGGGACGTGATCTGTCGATTACATTATTTCTCACACAGGGAGGCAATCCTACGGAAAGCATGGCAGACCGGCCCAATAGAATTCAAGGGGACACAGCTTAAGATTTTACCAGACTTATCCGGAGCTACCCTTCAACGTAGAGCCCTACTCCGTCCAATATTAGACCGTGTAAGGGCGTGGGGAGGGACATATAGATGGAGGTTTCCCATCTCCGTCCTTATTAAGAAAGCCTCGCTTTCATTTTGGCTTCGCTCTAGAGCAGACCTTCCTGATTTGTTTTCATTTTTGGAAACCGAACCGTTTCCAGTTCCGAACTGGTTACAGTTAAACCCAAGAACTATAGACCTGAAGAATGTCTGATTTTGTTTCTTTGTTTTTCTTTTCTTGTTTTTGCTCAAAAGGATAAGTGGAGGTCAATCTGAATTGGAGCACTGGAGATTTTACACCTTTTTTTTTGGCTCCTGAACTTTCTCATTTCATAATATTTCGGATTATACTAGGGACCTCAGTATACCTCAGTACGCTATATGTGGACTTGTTTTGGACGCCGGTGTTGCCCTTTCTCTGCGCCCCCTGAGTAGGGGCCACAGGGAACCGGGCAACAAGGTCAACAAGGTCTAAATAGGGGGATCCATTCAGTACCTGGGACAATGCCGCAGGGGAGGGGATGGGATGGGAGGGAAGGGTAGGGTAGGCTAGGGGGGAAGGGAGGGAGTTAAGAGGATTCACTTATAGATTTACAGGCAGCAGCCTGCTTACTGTTTTTTCACAGCATTTTCGGGGGGAGGGGCGGGGGTTTCCCATTGCAGATTTCGGGAAGGGGGGTTAGGGAGGGGGGTACACGGATGTTGTCAGCTTCTAGGGGGAATGGGAGGAGGTAGGGTCGGGAATAACACATTGTGCACCCAAGGGTGCTCAACCTACACTGACACTGGGACTGATTTTTTTGAAGTATACTTTTTTTGCCTTTTTTTTTTCTCCACTGCAGCTACCTGCAGCGGTCAATGGGGTTCACACGGGCACTGCGAAGGCTTGGGAGGGTAAGGGGGAAGTTTGGGTTGGGGGGCTGGACCCAACCCCTAGGGGTGGGTGTCGCAGGGGGAAGGGGTGGGGGTGTGCTGGAGGCACTGTGGTCAGGTACTATAAGATTACCATTCGAAGGGAAAGAGTCCCCAAAGGTCCCAAGAGGTCTTAAGATCGGATATAAATCAGTGGAAACCCTGTCTAGAGACCTGTGATTGGGTTTGTTCATTCGGTATGATATATCAGAGGAAGTCCTACCCCTGGTAGTCAGAATGACCTAGGGGCAATCAATTTAGCTCAGAGCGAATTTATGCTATATTTTTGTGGATAGAAGGAGCGTGTGGAGGCGGCGGGAGACCCCTCACCGGGGGAGCCGTGGGTCAATAACCCCGATTTGCTTTGGGATACCCTTGAAGAGGAGGAGGATAATTTAGTTCCTCTCTTCTCTGTCTTAGGGTACCAGTTTAGAGTAGGGGTATAGAGGGCTGGGGGGGGTGGGTTTGCTGGGTCGGGTTTTTTTTTTTCTCTCCTTTTTTCTTTTCCTTTTCTTCTCCTCTCTTGCAGGGTCCGGGTGCTCGGGTCCATCATAGGGAACGGAGGTGCGCCCAGAAATGGACGCCCTTTAAGTAATTGCAATCAATGTTAAGGGACTAAATATTCCGGAAAAGAGACGTATCTTACTGCAGGACTTAAAAAAAAGAGGCAGAAACATAGCTTTGATACAGGAAACACATTTTAGAAAAGGGGGGCTCCCCTTTCTTAGGAACCGATACTTCCCGACAGTATATCATGCGACGAATCCTGCGGTAAAAAAGAGGGGAGTATCAATACTTATATCTTCTAACACGCCATGGTCCTTAAAAGACTCCCTGGTAGATACCGAGGGGCAGTATTTAGCGGTAAAGGGGATGATAAGAGGAGCGATATTTACGTTCGCTACTTTCTATGCCCCCAATGTACAACAGGACCAGTTCCTGAGGAACTTCCTGGACAGGTTAACAGGTTTTCAAGAAGGTCAGTTGATTATGGGAGGGGACTTAAATGTCCCTCTGGACCCTACTTTGGATACGTCAACCGGTGCCTCTTCAGTTGCGGGGGGCACCTGGAAACGAATCCGACAGTTGCTACAACAAGAGACACTGATAGATATATGGAGAATGATGCACCCGGGAGAGCGAGATTACTCCTTCTACTCTATCCCGCACAAGACATACTCACGCATTGACTATTATTTTGTGCCGCATAGCCAGCTTCACGCAGTTATAGAAGTCGGAATAGGTGAAATTTCTTGGTCCGACCATGCCCCAATCCTTCTGGAATATAAAATAGGGGACTCCAGGCCTCTTGGACGGGGGGGCTGGAGACTAAATGAGAGATTGTTACAGGATGAGGTGGTGCTGGAAGATGTCCAGAGGGAGTTAAAATGGTACTTTGAAACCAATGACACCCCAGAATGTAACTTGGGGGTAGTATGGGAGGCCCATAAGGCAGTCATAAGGGGTGTCTTGATGAAACATGGCGCAAGGGTTAAAAGAGATAGGGAGCGGAATATAACAACCCTTATGATGATCACAAACCTAGAAAAGAGGCATAAACAGAGATCTAATCCAGAAGTAGAGAGAGCTTGTGACGGCACGTAGACAAATTACCGAACTGCTCTTACACAGAGCAAGAAGGGCGATACAAAACGGCAAAAGGCAGAACTATGAATATGGCAATAAATGTGGGAAGCAACTGGCGAACTCACTGAGGGAACAACATACTAAGACTTGCATTCCTATGATCAAGGGGGCAGAAGGGCGAAGAACACATGCTACCTAGAGAAATTGCACAGAGATTTAGTGACTTCTATAGCACTTTATATAATTTACAAACAAGCCCCCAACAACAACATGAGGCAATGGGTAATTATATAGAAACCTCAGGTTTCCCGACACTAACAGTAGAGATGAGTCAATGAATGGAAAAACCTATAACCTTAGAGAAACTGCAGGAGGCAGTGAAAAAAGGGAAAGGAGGGAAATCACCGGGAGCAGATGGGTTTACCATTGCTTACTATAGACTCTTTCTCCCTGTTCTAGGCCCCTTTATGGTCAGAATGTTTAACGGTCTGGGTAATACATGTTCTTTTCACATTGAAAGTCTGAAAGCGGTAATCGCGGTCATATCCAAAGAAGGTAAAGACCCCTCTCAATGTGGGAGCTATAGACCCATTTTATTACTCAATGAAGATCTGAAGCTTTTTGCAAAAATTTTAGCGGCACGTATACAACAATATATACCCGGGCTTATTCACAAAGATCAGTTGGGGTTGGTCCAGATGCGTGAAGCTAGGGACAATACGATTAAGACTCTGAACTTGATCCATCTGGCTGACTCTTCCCGAACCCCGTGTGTCTTTCTTGGTACTGACGCCGAGAAAGCTTTCGATCGGATAAACTGGCAATTTATGTTTATGGTTCTGAGACACATGGGGTTCGGCAACAAGATGCTACAATGGATCACAAGTAACTATACTCATCCAACGGCACAGGTTAGAGTGAATGGAATATTGTCTCCACCCTTTAAATTGTCTAACGGGACAAGACAGGGATGCCCGTTATCCCCTTTTTTGTTTGCGTTATCTGTAGAACCTCTGTTAAACAGGATTCGATTGAATCCAGATATTAAAGGAGTGTCTTTTGGAGATGCAGAATATAAGATCTCTGCTTACGCAGACGACATGATGTACTCCTTGACGAGCCCGATGGAATCCCTTCCTAAGTTGTTACAGGAACTGCAATTATATGGAGGCCTATCAAACTTTAAGATAAATTATGATAAGTCAGAAGCAATGGGAGTGGCGATCCCGGAAGAGGATCTGTGGTCCTTGAAAACTAAACACAGATTTAAATGGTCTGACATGTCACTTACATACCTGGGCACCTCCATCCCGGCGGACCTGTCACAGGTTTTCAAACTTAATTTTGTGCCACTATTGGTGAAAACACGGGTCCTCCTGGATAGCTGGAGGAGGGGGTTCCATTCTTGGTTCGGGCGAGTCAATGTCGTCAAAATGAGTATTTTACCGAAATTTTTGTATCTCTTCCAGACACTCCCCATCGCCATACCAAAATCCTTTTTTAACCAGACGCAAACTCTTTTTAATAAGTTCATTTGGGCCAACAAATCCCCAAGAATCAAGAGGCGCATATTATCATTATCAAAGCGAGACGGAGGCGTGTCGGCTCCAGATATCCACCGATACTATCAAGCGGCTACTCTGATCCGCCTGATAGATTGGAGGCGACACGGCGGTGAGAAAATATGGCCAGGCTTGGAGCAAGCCCAGTGCAGAAGTATACTCCACCTGGCAGCATGGTGTTAGAGACCTACCGATAACTATCAAGAAACACCCACTGATAGGCCCAACATTGAAAGTTGCTTATGGGCTATTTGTGAAGGGGACATTGTCCACTCTGGATTCACCACTCTATCCAATTCTGGGGAACCCCCAGTTCATACCAGGGTTGATGAAGGGGCCTTTCAGTGGGTTAATAGATCAGGGCCTGGTACAGGCATCCAATTTTGTCAAAGAGGGCTCGTGGCACACTATGCAGGAGATGGTAACGGGTGAGATCCCCTACCAACTGGACACTTGGAGGGCATTACAACTACGGCACTTCTTGGACACTTTGAAATCCCCTATAAGATATGGGCGTAAACTAACAAGATTCGAGGAATATTGTAGTGGGAGTGGAGTGCTTCGGCACGCCCTCTCAAGAATTAACGAATTATTAAACGCACCGATGGAGGACTCTCAAATCCCTTTTTTTAATAGGTGGGAGGTGGAGCTGGGAAGACCCTTTACAGAAGAACAAAAGAACAAAATACTCCGGAATATATTTGAATCATCAGTCTGTGTGAAGACACAGGAGATGAATGACAAGATACTAACTCAGTGGTATCGTACTCCGGTAGTATTAAAAAAGTGTTACCCAGACATCTCGGATAGATGCTGGAGGTGCGGAAAGAAAGAAGGAACGTTATTACATATTCTGTGGTTCTGCCCAAAGATCTTAAGCTTCTGGACAAAGGTTCAGGGAATAGTACAGAAATTCAGCAAAGAAAAATTACCAGACGAATGGTCTTACTACTTATTACAGGACTCTGAGCTCTCTGTAAAATGTTATAGGAAATCTATGGTCTGCCACCTTCTAAATGCTGCCCGTGCCTGTATTCCAGGGATGTGGAAACAGACACAACCTCCAACGGTAAAGATGTGGCTTAATAGAGTAGAAGATACAAATAGAATGGAGGACCTTGTGTGGACCTCCAGACAGAAACGTAAGGTGTACCTTGATACGTGGACTGAATGGAACACGTTCAGATACTCAGAAGAAGGAAGGGTCTTGATAGATGCGTAGATGTGTGATATGGGAGGGATCCGGCCCTGTGGATGAGGAGGAGGAGAGGAGATGGACAGAGGAGGGGGTGCTCCCCACAGGTTTTTTTTTTTGTTGTTGTTGGGGGGGGGGGGGGGGGTTATATTCTTGGGTTGGTTTGTTTAAAGGGGGGATGGCCTGGAATGACAATGCAGAGAGTGATATCACAAGGGGTGGTCCAACTGCCCCTCCCTGCAGGGGACACGTGGATCCCCAGGTGGAGGAGGGGTTCACTGGCCTGATGTAGCAAGGGGAAGGCACCCACAGATTTGAAAGGCAATTAGAACTATGGAGGACGAATCGTAGTTTGAGAGAGAAGTGATACGATATGTTTTGGGAAACATTTCCCCTTTATCTTTGTTTAAATGATTTGATTTTGTACTATGTGGGTGTTTCTTTTCCTTCTTTTTCTTTTTTTTTTTAACTTGTATGTTGTAATGACTTTACGGCCAGAGGGATGACCCTTTATATGTATATCACTACGCTTGTTTTGAAAATAATAAAGGAAAATTTAGACAGTCAAAAAAAAAAAAAAGTAAAATCGAAGGATGAGGTAAGTGAAGGAGGACTGCACTAAGGAAAAGGAAGCTATTTAGAAAAAAAAATTGTACATTTACAACCCCTTTAAGACCAGAGCTTATTCCGACACTTTTTGTTTACAAGTAAAAATCTGTGTTTTTGCTAGAAAATTACTTGAAACCCCCCAATCATATATTTTTGTAGCAGAGGCCCTAGACTCCGCTGTGGTCTCAAGCTGGTGGCCCTCCAGCTGCCAAGTCCCATCATTTCTCTACCTGTGGGAGTTATGCTTGTTGCTTGTAACTGTCAGTCTTGCAATGGGACTTGTAGTTCTGCAATAGCTGGAGGGCCGACAGTTTGGCATCTGTTTCTTCGAGAATACAATGGTGGGTTTTGCAAATTTTTATGTCCATTATGTAATTTTTTTTATTGGCGGTACACTAACAGATGTTTTTGTACATTTTGACAGATGTTGATCGTCCACTGGCGGACACTGACAGATGTTGGGAGATGTTTTTGTGCACTGGTACAGATATTGATGGTACACTGTGACAGATGTTTTGTGCACTGGTTTAGATATTTATGGGACAGGGACAGTGGCGCTTGGTGTACTATGTGTGGGATGGCTGCAGTCTGTGTGATCTATGACAGCTCTCTGTAAAATCATCCCTTACAGAGAGGGCTGTCAACACAGCCTGTAGCATTCCCCACAATGAGCTCAGCGGAGAAAACTGTCGGAGACACGTGTCTCTTTACACAGTGAAGGCTGTGATTGGACACAGCCAATCAGATTGGGATATGGGCGCTGTAATTGGCTCTGCCGAACGTGTGTCGGAAGATCATAGCCATACCAGGACCATGCTGACACAGAATGACAAATCGCCCTCCCCCCCAATTTATGTACAGACCCCTTTCACTTTTTAAAATTTTGTAATGTTGCAGCCTTAAAAAAAAAAAATATCAATCTATACTCATAGGGCCAGATTCAGGTAGATGGGCGAATCTTTAATTTGAAGTAACTTTTCTCATTTACGTTACTCCGCCGAAACTTTAGGAGCAAGTACTGTTATTCACATAGCACTTGCTCCTAAAGTTGCGGCGGCGTAGCGAAAATGAGCCGGCGGAATTCAAATTGGGCGGGTAGGGGGCGTGTATTATTATAACTAGGCGCGATCCCGCGGCGAACGTACTGTGCATGCGTCGACTGTCAGTGCGCATGCTCCAAATTCTGTCAGTGAACGTCAATGACGTCAATCCCCATTCACGGACGTTTTACGCAAACGACTCGAATTTTATTTTTTTCGACGCGATGACGACGGCCATACTTAGGATAGCATAGGATACTCCACTAGGGGGCTGCTTTATCTTTACACCGCGTATCTCTTACGGAAACGTTGGAAAGTCACTGCGTCGGGCCCGAATACGATCGTGAATTGCCGATTCTCGCTGATTAACATATTCTCGGCGTTAATCAGCGGGAACGCCCCGCACACCATTTTTAAAATTGCAGTTCCGATACGACGGCGAAATACAATTACGCCGCTCGTATAGGAACTCCAACCCGGCGTTTCTTGTTTTCTGCTTACAGAAAACAGAAACGCCGGCTCAAAGTGAGAGTTAGGCTGGAGTATCACTGATACTCCAGAGTAACTCTACCTGAATCTGGCCCATAGTGTACCCTTTAATGACAGAATTTTAGAAATGTCTGTGAATTTATATATAAAAAAAAAAAATGGTAGCTAACTACATCCCATATCCTTAATTAATACTGACTGAAATTATTCACCGAAATTCTGTCAAACTGGCTGTTGACGTTTCTAGGTAGCTAGATACTCTGACTAGGTGGGCTTTCTACCGTTTAGATAGGCAGTCGACCAGGTCCATGGTCAATTGACCTCATATCAATACTTCACTCCTTCTGTGGCAATGGGGCGAATGGGACAAGGGATGCTGCTGTCCCTTGACATCCGCAAAGCGTTTGATTACCTGACTCCCTATCATGGTCCTTCTTTTTCCAAGTGTTGTGAAGATGGAACTTCAGTCTTGGCCTCGCTGTATTCATTATATAGCTCACCCACAGCCCAGATAGTCGTGTGGCCATGAATCGGGTACTTGGCAGGAATGCCTGCTATCTCCCATATTGTTTGTCATAGCCGTCGAAACCCTCGCAATATATCAAAACCAGACCTTTTAGGAAGAGAGCGTGGGGGAGGAGCCATAAGTGTGCTTTATTCACAGATGACCTGACACTGGTCATCTCCTCACACCACTCTGACAAACCTATTGTTTCTTCTGAACCGTTTTGGAAAACTTTCCAGGCTCTTGGTCAACCCTGATAAATTTTAGGTTCTGAATATCAATTTGCCAATTCCGACTTTACAGAGTATGCAGACTCGATACCCTTTTCAGTGGCAGCAGACATCCCTTCCCTATTTAGGAATCCGACTAACCCCCACCATCTTTTCATAAGGTTAATTATCCAACTTTGTTAAGCTATTAGAGGATGTGCAGGCAAGGTCTGTCGTGAATTTGTTGCCTCAGTGAAAATGACCGTCCTACCTAGGTTACTAAATTTATTTTGAACTTTTCCAATCCAGGTTAATGCCACATGATGGTTTCAATCAAATATCCTCTGTTATATTTTGGGAACCAAAGGCGCCAGAATAGCTTGGGCCACAATGTATGCTCCTAAGGATTCGGGCGGATTGGATGTGCCTGATTTTAGGAAATATTATGTGGCTGGGCAGCTCACCTAATTATGCCAACTTCATAGCCGACACTATCGACCAGATTGGGTTTCCATAGAGGCCCTGGCGTGCTTTCCACTCACAGTAGAACTTGTCCTCTGGATTGTGGTGGTCCCAAGATCCTGTTTTTAGATGAGGGTTCAATCATTTACTTTTTTCATGTTATGATGGTCAACATGACTAAAGATGCCAGACAACCAGATTTTAGAAGAGTCCTAGTTGTTCCAAACTTCTTCCATTTGAGAATTTTGGATGTCACTGTGCTTTTGGGGCCGGGTTCACACTGGTACGACACGAGTCGTACTACTTTGCGCACCCCTCCTAAAAGCAACTTGCCCCAATGTTGATGAGGGCAAGGGGCTCTTTCCGACAACCCTGGCCGTTATTTCTCTTTTGCCTGCTCTTGCCTGGTCTTCTCTGCTGTCTTCTTCCCCTTGCTCTTTATCCAGTGTTGACACAACGCTGTGCACAGTGTGCCACTACTTATATAGGCATGTGACGGGGTCACAGGAGGCCCACCCCTTATGACGTCGCCACCCATCATGTCTAGGGTGGTGACATAAGCGGTGGGGCCTCCGGAGGAGACCCGGCAGAAGACAGAGGGAGAAGAACCGGAAAGAGAGCTGGAAAGGGCAGAAGTCGAAAGAGACCCCCAGAGCAGCAGTTTTTTTTTTTTTTTTCAGGTGAATGGGTAGAGGTACAATTGTGTCGAACCAGTTAAGATGGCTCCCATAGGGAAACATAGATTTTCACACCTCATGCGACATTAACTTCAAATGTCGGAGCATTTGTCGTACCAGTGTAAACTCGACCTTATACAGTATGCATTGTCAGCCTTTTATAGAAAGGTGTGTGCCTTTCCAAATCTTGTCCAATCAATTTAATTTAAAAACAGGTGGATGACATTCAAGATGTAGAAACATCTTCGCAAAGATTAAGAGAAACGGGAGGCACCTGAGCTACATTTGAGGTGTTGTCGCAAAGGGTCTGAATAATTATGTGATATTATTGATATTTCAGTTTTTGCTTTATCACTATCATTATTTTCAATGGGCCAGATTCAGCAAGACTTGCGCTGGAGTATATTGATATGCGCCGCGTAACTGTAAAGATGCGCCGTTGTATCTATGTGGCCGTACCCACCAACCTAGATGCGCCAGAAAGCGGGCCTTTTCCGTTCGGCTTAACTTTCCCTCGCCAGAGTATCGTTAGCGCATATTTTCGCTTGTCGCATCCGTTGCGCCTATTGATTTGCCATGCAAATATGCAAATGAGGGAGATTTCCCGATTCACGAACGGATTAGCACCATACGCTGGCTACATGCGCCGCGCACATGTCGTCCGTCCGTCGCAAAGTTATTTCTACAAATAGCTGCTTTATCTTTACTCCAGACGGCCACAGGTCAGCAGGAGAGCAGCTACAGCAGCAGCGTTACTGACGAAACTAGCAAGCTGAACAACCACACGTGCAAGGAAAACACCTCTGTGTGCCAACATGCCAGGGGCAGTCGCGGTCCTAGCACTAGTACTGGGTCCCCCGGTACGAAGGAGGCGGGCACGTGAGAGGATATACCGCACGCGCATGAGCCTCTTTGGCATGGGGGATGAGGAGGTGTATCGCCTCTTCAGATTCAGCCCTGATGCAATACTTGAACTAACCACAACCCTGCAGGGTGACATCACCAGCAAGACACATCGCTCACAAGCAGTGCAGCCACTGGTGAAGGTACTGGCAACACTTAATTTCCTTGCCAGTGGATCATTCCAACGTACAAGTGGAGTGGTGGCTGGGATATCACAGTCCTCCATGAGCAGATGTGTGCACCAGGTTGTCCCTGCAATCCTCAGACGCATGTCCAACCAGTTCATCAGACCCACCACTGAGGAGCTGCGGCTGAAGGCAATGACAGATTTCTACAGCATTGCCAGATTCCCACGCACTGTGGGGGCCATTGATTGCACACATGTGGCCCTACAGCCCCCCAGTGCCACAGAGCACATATACCGCAATCGGAAGCATTGGCATTCCATCAACGTACAGGTGATAGCTGATGCCCAACGCCTCATATGGCACGTCCGTGCCAAACACCCCGGATCCAGCCATGACAGCTTCATATACAATCAGAGCCCCATCCCAATGGAATTCAAACAGAACATGTATGGGGACAGCTGGCTGGTTGGTGAGTGACATGGGTGGCAGGCATGACTGTCCCCCCCCCATGATGCACACATCACAAGGGCCACATGCATGACTAACATCCTCCTGTCTTTTCCCTTACAGGTGACTCTGCATATGCACTGGGACCCCATCTAATGACTCCTTTCCGGAACCCCCAAACCAGAGGAGAGAGAAAATACAATGAAGCACACATCAAAACCCGTGCAGTGGTGGAGCAAACATTTGGGCTCTTGAAGTCCCGTTTCCGCTGCCTGGATAAGTCTGGGGGGGCCCTATTGTATTCCCCTACCTTTGTGTGTCAGATCATCGGTGCATGTTGCATTCTGCACAACTTTGCCATGAGAAAAGGCCTGCAGATTGACATACCTGATGACCTGACCCCCCAACCAGGCAGCCCCCCCCCTGCCAAAGGAGACCCATTCAGCTGATGGAAGAGCAGTCGGGAGGGTCCTCGCCGTAGGCATCTTTGGACACTAAACAAATACAATGATCACACGGACAATGCATGCATGCACACCACTGATGTCCCTAGATCACACACACCACATCCACATCGCATTGGATTAGCCCAAGTCCAACATGTAGGACTTGGGAGCAGCAACGCCAGCGTCAAGGCCCCAATGATGTCGCTGTCCATTCATACACCTTTCACACGTCATTCACACAGCCGTGGGGATAACTTCTCCACCACGGCCGAGGGTGACACCCCTTACTGGCAGGAGTGCCACCCCCTCACATTCACACTGCAACGTGTGCAGTATCAATAAAAAAAAAATCTCATGTCCTGAGCATTAAAAACAAATAAAATAAAAATCTCATGTCCTGAGCATTAAGAACAAATAAAAAAAAAATCTCATGTCCTGAGCATTAAGAACAAATAAAAAAAAATCTCATATCCTGAGCTATAAGAACATAAAAAAAAACCATCATCTGGGATGCCGGGGGCTCCTTCTGGTGGCCCCTCTCTGGCTCCTCAGCTGCCTGGATGGAGTGGGTGGGGGTGGGGGGGCATCTGGAGGTGGCTGATCCCCGGGTGGGCCACTCCTGGCAGGTGTGGCCTGCATGCCCTCCAAGGCCATGGCTATCCGGCCGAGGTAAGTTTGTCTGGGCCTGCATCCTGAGCTGCTGGGCCTGCATCCTGAGCTGCCGGGTGACCTGGTATTGTTGGGCCCGCCGACTCTGCCTCCCCTGGTCCCGGATGGCAGCAGTGTTTGCCTGGACGGCTGCAGTGAGGTGCCTTATATCACCCTGCACCTCCCCCAGACTGGTCACCACTGCAGCGCAGTTGCAGCTGACATCCTGCACTGCATTGGATATCTGGGCCCGGAGCACAGGTTGTCAGCCACTCTGTCCAGGTGCCCAACTATGTCCCCCATTTGCTGGGTCTGCCTGGCGTGATCCCTTGCCACCTGGTCCTGGACCAGATCAGACACCCCCCTGGTCTTCCGGGTGACCTTCCTGGGACCAGGAGATGGTTGTCCCCGGGGGGATGGAGTCGCCCTTGAGGGGCTTCCTAGGATTGGGGAGGGTATTACAGAGGGCCCTGCAGAAGAGGAGGACTCCTCCAAAAATAAAATAATGTCCTGCTCTGCCACAACAGGCTGCTCCTCAACCACCTCTGCAGGTGAGGTGTGGGCACTCTCCTCCTCCACCTCGGTCTCTTCACCACCCAGGGGCTCGTGGCACAGGATGCCGTTGGGGGGATGGGGTGGACTGGCCGCCAACAGATGATGGCCCAGCTCTGTCATCTGTGGATGACACAAAGCAGACACATGTTGGGTGGTCCCACACACTTGGCACATGTACCCTCCCCCCCCCACATGCAACACACCAAAAAGGGGGTAAAAATCACTTACCTGTCCTGGAGCCTTCCTCCATGGAGTCATATCCAGGGACCCCCTCCAACTGCTCCCTGTCCAGGCAGCGGGCGACCACCTCCTCCTCCGTGGTCAGGCTGACCGCACATGGGGGTCCACCACCCGTGCCCCTCTCATGCCTCCTGATGGTGGCCACCTTGCCACGGACCTTGCGCCGCAGGTCATTTTTTATTTTTTGTATATCGCCAGCAGTCCGGGTGGAGTACCCCAAAACATTCACCCTGCCAGCAATGGTCTCCAGGATGGCTTGCTTCCTATCCCGGCTGGTCTTCCGACTTTTTTTGCCGTGGAGGAAGTCATTAAAAGTCTCCATAGCGGAGATTATAACAGAGACCTCCTGTGAATTGAAATTTAAGGTTTCTCCTCTCTTTGGGGGGAGCGGGAGCAGCCATCTCTTTGCAAAAGTAACTTCCCTGGGGTGGGGGGAAACGGAAATACTTTTGCGCCGGAATGGCGCTTCCGCTAGCGCTTTTAAACGCACAACGGAACACATTGCGCTGACGTTTACCGTGAAGTGGTGCCGACGGAAGTTGTGAGCATGCGCACAGGGGGCCGCGTGAAGCCTCACTCACTGCGCATGCTCCGTGGATGATGCGCTGAACGTAAGCCTCTGCGCTGGGCTCCGCCCATCATTTACATGTGATCACACCCACTTCCACTTGCGTCGGGTTACGCCAGCGCATTTCCGTTACTCCGGCGCAAAGTAACGGACAGGCACTTGGTGAATACTGTACTTCACTCGCTAGTTCGCGTCAGCGCAGCGTATATGCGCTGCGATACGCTGGCGAAAATATGCGCGCATCTACCTGAATCTGGCCATATAGATATAGATATAGATATATATATATATATATATATATATATATATATATATATATATATATAGTGTAGCAGAGCGTCCCAGAGAGAGCCTGGGAAAGTCCAGTTCGGGGTTTATACCTCTCCCAGGCTCCTCTCTTACACGTTCAGGGATCTCTGATCCATGATCCAGGTCAGGTGTTGGTCCTCTCCCCCAGGCCAATTTAAGCTCACCTGAGCTAACAGCTATTGCTCTGTCCTGTGAAACAGTGTGAATCTGTGAGAGCAAGGAGGCTGCTGAAAAAACTGGTGAGGAGTTTGTGTTTGAGCTAACAAGCGGTAGGCTTGTTTAGCTTAGTAGTTAGGACCTGCATATTGTGTAGTTAGAGCCGAGACACGGCTAGGTGTTTGTTTGGCTATTTTTGTTTTGTTTTCTGCACACTGTACAGCACCTGTAAATAGACTTTGTATAGCACCAATAAAACATCCCACTGTTGTTCACTTATCCTATGGACTTTGGTATCTGTGCTGGCTCATCCCAGGGAGCTTTTGTACCCGCTACCTATCCCCAGCTTACATATATATATATATATTATATTGCACACAAACTTTTTTTTTTGATTATTTACAATAAAATATTTTTTTTATATATCTGCACAAATTTCTCATTGGTATTTTGCGCAGGTACAAGACTGTTTAGTTCTACTAATTGCAGAATATGTTCAGCTAAAAAAAGGGAAACGTTGAAGTCCTTTTCTTCTGGTTGTGCACACACTAAAGTGTGTGCACCCCGGCTTAACTGACTTAAAGTTAAAAGGTGGTTAAAGAAACCAAAGGATGCAATCTGTGTGCTCCTGTTTTGGAAAATTCTAGTTGCTTGTTCTTCCTAATGATCCAAAGGCTTCTGTAATTTTGCTACTTGCTACCCAATAGTGCCAATCATGATTTCTGTTTTTTTTTTTCCAAAGATGTTCATTCGTTTTTGTTCCAACATAGACAAATAGCACAACAGTGTGTGTCAATTCACAATACAAATATGTGCGGGCGCAGCCGCAACGCGTCATAAGGAACAGAGAGAAAAGGACATCTGATAGCAGCGAAACAATAATCATATATGGCAACAATCAAAGCAAGTAGTATTAAACAGTGAACCTTGTGTCCAAGGGCTCCAGTGACGACATGGCGGATGGTGCCAGCAGCTCCTGCTATGTTGTATTTGAAATTGAAAAGAGCAGTGTCTGAGTACGCAATATGCCTCTAGGTCACTAAGTCCTAGTCTAGCATTAGTCTACTCTAGAAGGTGGTAGCGTCCGGTGCCATGCGGACACTCATCAATAACATTCCGTTTGTCAAAGATGAAGGGGGGGGCTTTGTAGTCCGCCACAGCTCGGGAAGACAGGGGGGGACGTTGGTCCGTGGTCAATGTCGTCAGGGTCTAGTAGATTTGTATTCTTCAGTCGAGGTGAAGTGGATCCAACAGGCTCAGGTCTCTGTGAACTTTGCAGGGTTATCGTTAGCTTGATGGATTAGGTCTTCCATCTCCATCGTCTGTTGGAGGCGTTTGAACCAGTCAGCAAGAGATGGGGGGTTTGGGGATAGCCATTTGAGCGGAACGCACATCCGTGCAGCATTCACCATGTGCATGGCTAGGGATCTGCAGTACCCATTCGGGAGTGACTGGGCATGGTGGAGAAGGAACTGGGCGGGTGTGAAGTCCAGATTGTCAGTCATTATGCGCGTTATGTGGTCGTGGACCTCCGCTCAAAAGGGTTGGAGGGTAGGGCAGGTCCACCAAATGTGAAGAAAACAGCCCGTCGCCAGATGGCATCTCCAGCAAACTTTCGGAAGCGCAGGGTTAATTCTGTGTAGTTTGAGCGGGGTTTTGTACCATCTGGAGAGGAGCTTGTAGGAATTTTCCTGAGTGTGAACATTGACTGAGCACTTATGGGCAAGTCTGTATATCGTTCCCCATTCCCCCTCCGTAAGATCTAGTGCGAGATCCCGTTCCCACTGTTGGTTAGCCCAATGTAGTTTGGAGGAGTGTGTAGAGAACAGTAAACCATATATAGTCGAGATCAGGTGTCGTCGTGGTTCCCCGTTCGAGCATAGGCGTTCGAATGGGGAGTAGGGCCTAGACCAGTGGGCATTCGTGGCTGTCTTACTTAGGAAGTGTCGAATTTGCAGGTAGGTCCAGAAAGGAAAGTTGTTTCTAACAGTTTTGACAGCCAGCTCCGATTGAAGCATAAGCCTACCCCAGGGGTCTTCAAACTATGGCCCTCCAGTTGTTCAGGAACTACAATTCCCATCATGCCTAGTCATGTCTGTGAATGTTAGAGTTTAACAATGCCTCATGGGATGTGTAGTTCCGCAACAGTTGGAGGGCCGTAGTTTGAGAATCTCTGGCCTACCCGATAAATTGGCCAGCTAACACCGTGGAGTGGGGCCAGCCGTCAGATAGGAAGGCAGGGTGCATGCCCGGTGGGAAGTCAGGGTTTAATCTGCGGGGAGTCATGGGACTGCACCGGTCCGATAGTTTATGTTTGGTACACGCCTCCCAGAAGGCCCGTAGAGAGGGGAGTATGAAAGGTTGGTCATTGCATTCGCGCGGGATGTTTCCGCGTGAAACCCATGGTAGATGAGATAGTGGAAGGGGAGAGGATGTCTGTTCCAGTCCCACCCAGTTCTTCCTGTCCCCGTAAGCTACCCAGTCAACGATCCTGGTGAGGCCACAGGCCAGATTGTATTTGTGGAGGTCCGGCAGTCCTAAGCCGCCCTGCTGTTTGGGGACCGTGAGGCGGGCGTAGCTGAGACGTGGGCGGGCGCCGTGCCATATGAAACTTAGGATTTCTGATTTAAATGTAATATATAAAGATCACAATGGCAGCCCACAAAACTCTCTCAATAAAAGCTTCCTATGGCGAGCCCTTGTGATTTGCATGAACAAGGTCAATTTATTATAATTGTAAAACAGAAATTCTGTGATTTAAGCAACTTTTCTGTCTAGTGCACAAATCTACTGTATGTATGTAGCCAAGCAATGTCAACAACCAAGTTTTTAAAATATTGTAATTTTCTTCTTCCTTCCTTTTTTTTTTCTTTTATATATAGACCCCCATATTGCTAACTCCAAATGCCATGCTCTCCAGCATACACTTCTGGAGCACATTAAGTCCTGTTGCTCCCCTCAGTCCAGCAAGATTACATGGTGCTAATACCTTGTTCCAGGTAAGTGAGACAGTTTTGCAGTGCCCATAATTTATTTTCTGTTTCTGCTAAAATTAGCTTCAAGTCTTGTGTTTCATTACAATATATTTATTCATTTCACACTAGTTGGCTGCTTCCTTTTGCTAGATGTCAAAGCCTTACTTTATTAGGAGCATTTATAAAAGAAAAATCTTAGAGCAGTTCATCCTGCAAAACTAAAATTCATTCTGTGCAGTTGCTGGCAAAGTGAAATGTTCTCTTCTATAGTCATGCGAATAATGTGATTCGGGAAAATACCACCTTATGGCCACTAGATGAAGCTTATAATCATAAGAAATAAATACTTCTACTCATTCACAGGTTGAACAGCTGTGCAATCATTATTTTTTTTTAAAACATCCTTAAGGGTAACCGGAATAATGGGGCTTTTTATGTCCGTCTTTATATAATCTTAAGCCCTCGACTATTAGGCAGCTTACAGACCAGAGGACTTTTTACAATTTGGCATTGCGCTGCTTTAACTGGTAATTATGTGGTCATGCAATGTTGTAAACTAAATTTGTTTCCCCCCCACAAATAGAGCTTTCTCTTGATGATATTTGATTGCCTCTGCGATTTTTATTTTTTATTTGTTGCGATATAAACGGAAAAAGAACGTTTTGAAAAGTTATTTTCTACTTTTTGTTATAAGAAAAATCTAAATAAACTCTATTTTAGTCATACATTTAGGCCAAAATTTATTCAGCCACATGTCTTTGGTAAAAAAAAAAAAAAAAAAATTGCTACTGCAGTGCTGAATGTACGTCCATGGTGTACTAGGCCACTGGTGATTGCCAGTTCACCAGAAGGATGAGCAGCACTAGTACTTCTCTGCTCCATACGAGATCCCTGCGGTTCTTGTGCCTCAAAAAAATAATGGGGTCGGTACACCTGACCTTGGCAGGGACTTCAACTTTGTCGTCAGTGCTATCTGTCATGGAGCCGCTGTCATCTACAGGATCATATGCTGAGCCTGAATCTGACAGATGAGTGACTATCTGTCATGCTCAGAAACATGTTGGCCTCTTCACTACTGTACCTTCGATTTGCCATTGTGGGCTCTAAATTTACTGGTACAACTATGAGATTCACAGGTAAAAAAGCACCTAGGCTGTCAGCAACTGAGTCAAACGCTACAAAAAAAAAAACTGTTAGTGATAACAGGGATCAGGCCTGACTCTGCAAACGCTGCAGTTATGTATTTAGTGTTTTGTGACAGTGATCGATCGATATTACACTTGACTGGGCGGAGGGGCAGGTATCTGGGCTGATCCCGCTAACACTGCGTTTTTGGGAACCCTAAACTGCTGGGGACGCTAGTATAGATCTGATCAGATATTGATCCGTTCAGATACCATACCACTAAGGGCGGTGTATGCTGCGTGCGTGGGTGTTAGCGCTACTGGCACTAATCTGAGGCTGCCTGGGACTACGTAGACCCTATCTGACACTAAAAATGAACTGATATCACCCGCCAAGCGATCAGGGGGTTAAACCTTTATTGGGTAATAAATGGTGGGTGCCCTGATGCTATGACATCACTTCCTCTGCTTCTGTTTACATTTGCAGAAGCAGATGAAGCTTCTCATTCGCCAGGAGTGACTATGAGAGGTGGCCTCCCCCTCCTCTCGGATCGCTTCTGGAAAGATGGTGACCGCTGCATGCAGTCGTCAAGTAGTAAAAGGACAGACGTGGACAGAGACAAAGCTTAAGTAAGTATTAGGGGGGGGGGGCAAGGTGGGCTGCTGCACACAGAAGGCTTTTAATCTTGATACATAAAGATTAAAAAAAAAAAAAAAACTTCTGACTTTACAACCTCTTTAATATATGTATATATGTGAAAGTTTATAACCAACATTTTCTTATTGCATTTATCTGAATTCTTTTTCTTGGTTATTTTTAGTTTCCTTCTGCCTACAATAGTCACGTTCCACTCACATTGTCAAGCTTCGATGGTTCTTCTACACCAGGACCCTTTACTCCTGATTTGCAAAAGTCCTAGCATAAAGCCATGGACAAAAAAGGGAAATCTGCATCATTTTATATTTTTCTGTCCAAGTTTTGATTTCATCTGTCATTTTGGAATACCTTTTAACCTGGGAATTGAGCATGCAAATACTGTATCCATTAACCAATGTTATTGCAGAGTCACACAATTTGAATTTGCCAGGATCTATTTACCCCATTCTCCTTGCACTTGGTTTATTACAGTGGGAAAAAAGGAGCAATGAACAAACACCAGGAAGAGCACTTTTTTTATTTTTATTTTATTTTGTTTTAATAAATACAAGTGGGATCATATATTTTTTTTTATATAATTCCATCTAGCAAATGCCTTGGTTTTATAAATTGCTTTTATGAAAGAGGAAGTATTGGATACATTTTTATATAACCAAAAATATGGAGTTTTTAAAACCAGTGTGTGGCAAAATTAATTCATGCATTGTACAGAAATGGCACTTTTTTTTTTTTTTTTTTTTTAATGTTGAATACTAAGAGACAATTCAGAAACTCAACGCACTTAAGTTGAATGGAACCCAAAGGGAAGAAGCAAACCTTCTAAGAATGTTATGCACACAGTTTAGCACTGAAGAAATGGTAAAAAACGATCTAGATTTTTAGAAAATGACAGTGTGAAACTGAGTGCAATGCATTTATTTCAAAATCTACAAGTTCACAGATACAATCACCATCAACTTTCTTGCAAGATACTTATCCTGCATATTTGGTTAAAAAAAATGGAAATTAACTTTATGTGATGGATTGACATCAGAATTTTGTTATTTTTATTTTGTCAACATGAATCCTGATATGTCTACAAGAAAGTGTTCCTGTTTAACGGTTTTTGTAGTCTGCTGCAAGTTTTTACCCTATTGTTTTCTACTGTAAGATCTATGCAAATTATTAGTGTTTTTTGATGTAAATAATTTTTTTTTTCTCGTAATGTTTTTTTTTTGTGTGTGTTTTTTTTATTTTTTTTATTTTTTTAAGCAGGTGACAAGGTGACACATACTGCCATCTGTTGGTGAATCTAAAGAAGATTGTAGAAATGCTAAACAATCTGTAAATTACAGTAAACTATAGAAATTTCTTATATATTTATCAACAAGTAGATGGGTTTGAGTTTGTCCAACTTTATATTGGCCACTGTTGTCTGACACTGCCTTGTGATCAGAAAATGTATTACTTCTGGCTTTGTGCTCTGCACCTCCTTAGTGATTAATCTGTGCACATGTTTAAGGGAACTTGACTGACACATGGTGGCCAGCTCTTTGATGGCTCTGTTAAAAAGATGAAACCAATAAATCTCCGCCATCTACCATAAAAGGTCAAAATGGTCTTGATTGAAATACAAATCAATTGTCCCTCAGATTACAGATAATTTATTCTCAGGATATTTTTTATATGCACTAGAATTTAATGGTGTGGTGGTTTACAATGCATTAGTCCACCACTAGTAAAAGAAAATTATCTTAAATTTTTATACTAAGGTAAGAACTGTTTACATAGCGATCAGCACTTATATTTTTACATGAGTAGAAACAAATTAAAAACATTTATTTTTTTAAGAAAATATTTTTTTTGTGCCCAGCAAAAAAATATTTTTTTTTTTATTATTTTACCCCACCCTTATGCATTGCTTTTCAATTAAAACAAAAATTACTATTTTGACCATGAGATCTGTCTAATTTTGTTTGGCTGTTCCTACAAAGTGGACTTTGTATATATGAGCTGCTGTTAAGATGCATGCAAGTTGCCCATGATTCAGTTCCCTTTTTTTTTTTTCTCGGTCAAATAATGTTTGGCCATTTTATGTCCTACTTATGATGAACCTTGCAGTCTGAATAAACCTGATAGGGTCATAGTAGAGATTTTGTAAGCTGAAAGCAAAGATCCACCCTAAAGGGGAAGCTCTGCTCATCTGCTTTTGGTGGGGGTGGGGGGACAGGTACCCATTCCCACTTCCGGGAGACCTGGATGTGGCGAGGTCCCCCGAAAGTTCAGCCCCCCTACTGCTTCCCCTGCCGCCAGGTCATTCAGAAAGTGCTGCATGCTTCATGTATGCGCGGTAGGCTATGAAACCGCAAGGCTTCAGTGCCTGTTTCCCTTATAGGCAATGGTGGCGGCAGCACCCAAGAGCTGATGGGTGCTGACATCACTGGATTCCAGGACCGGTAAGTGTCCCAATATTAAAAGTCAGCAGCTACAGTATTTGTAGCTGCTGCCTTTCATATTTTCTCAGGGGGGGGGGTGTACCTCCTCTTTAGGGCTTAATTTACATTGGTGCGATGTCAGACATCGCATGTGATGTCAGTGTGACGCGAACTCGGCCATACCAATTGTATGTCTGAACTAGCATTGCATTCGAACCAAACTCGTGCAGGACCCTTTTTGATTGGTCCACACCAGAATCAGATTTAGGGGGTATTCGCACCTTCGCAATCTGATTCCTGTACAAATTGACAGTTCACACTGCGATATACGAACCGATCTGGGGCATTTAACTTTTATATGGACACTCCCAGCAGTTTGTATAAGGCAGTGTGTACTACCTGCGAGTCTGGTGCGATGCGGGAAACTGCAGTGGATTTGCAGGGTTTCCCGCATCGCACCAATGTGAACTGAGCCAGAATAGCCTTGGATTGCTAGGTGCTGTGCATACCTAGTATATTTGGCACATTTATGTCCAGAGTCCAACCTCAGGAATTGCCAGTTATATGAAATAGGAATTCGAATAGCCCTGTCTAGTAATTCCTAAATATTTTTTTTTGTGTTTTTTTTTTTTAGTCACTACAATGTAGCAAATACTTAATGATGATATTTCAATATAAACACATAGGGCCAGATTCTCATACAAATTCGCCGGCGTAGCGTAAGCTATTTACACTACGCCGCCGCAACGTAACAGAGCAAGTGCCGTATTCTCCATGCACTTGCTCCGTAGTTTGCGGAGGCGTCGAGTAAATCGCCCAGCGTAAGCCCGCGTAATTCAAAGGGGGCGGCTTGTATTTAAATTAAGCGCGCCCCCGCGTCGAACGAACTGCGCATGCGCCGGCCGGGGATAAAGCTCAGTGCGCGTGCTCCAGCTCACGTCGGAAAGCATCGTGGAAACCGACGTCAAAACGACGTGATCGACACTACACAATGCCCTATTCGCGAACGAGTTAGTAAAACGACATAAGCGACGGAAAAAGCCGCCGCTGACTCGACGCCATACTTAACATGGCACCCGACGGCATCCGACGGTACTGCGTAAGGTTAACCCTCATATTAGCAGGGGTAAACTTACGCGGACGAAAACGACGTACGCGACGACGGGGCGGCATAAAAGCGATCGGGAATCGGCGTAGTAGCCTCATTTGCATAGGCAAATGAGAAAACAATGTAGAGGCCACCTAGTGGCCGGAGTTGTCATTACAACTACGATCCGCAAGTGTAATGGTATTACACTTGTCGGATCTTCAGCCGTATCTATGCCAAAGTGATTCTAGGAATCACTCGCATAGATACGAGGCAAAAAAAAAACGGCGATACGACGGGGTAACTGAGATACTCCGTCGTAGCGCCGCTGAGAATCTGGCCCATATGGTTTTGCATTGGCGTGATTGATTTAAAGCAAACCTACCACACAACAGGGGAATGCAAACAAAGCATTCAAAAACCTGCATAAACTGGTTACTTTTCATAAAAATACAGAATGAACTGTAGATCCAGATATTGATAACTGCATAATCAATAATCGCTACCAAATGTGCACCTGGGGCTGATTTTATAAAAGTACTTTTTCACTAGTCTTGCCCCTATCCTTCTATTACCTTATCTCTTTGTTTACACTTCAAAGTGTATTGTGCATGGACTTCGTTATCTCCTTTATTTCACAAATACAGTACTTCTTTTTGCTGGAGGGTATTCTATAGTGAGTATGTCCATTTTTGTCCAGTTTTCCTCCCTTGTAACAGAGGTAGCTAATTTCGATATTTGTCATTGCACAATGAATTTCTTAATTTTTTTTTATGTTTTCAGTTTTCTCTTTGGCCATTGTTATATAATTGGGTGCAATTGTGTTTCTTCTATATAACCGTATATTAAAGAGTTATTTTTGTGTATGAACCATTGCAGTATATTGGGAGGATCTCTTTTGTGTGTACCATTAAAACTAAAAAAAAAATAAAAAATATTCTAGCAGGTAAGGTCTTTTAATATAAAATAATTTTATAAATCTCTTCTGCCAGAAACTTTTACTTGCCTGCTAGCAGTTTTTTTAACCTGTACACTGCTGCACATGCATCATAGTGCAACACCTACTTGATGCCGAGATTGGAGCCAGGTTCTGAGATAATGTTACTTAGGCTCCTGCACAATAGGTAAAACATGAGGACGGCAGACCCTCAAAAAGAGAAGGACATGGCACCAGCAGTGATGTAGTGGATGTGGGGAGCTAAAACCGCACATCCCTAGAGGAGTACACCCCCAGAAGTGTGTGTCATCATGTGCAAGTATGCTGTGCATATTCGTAACGCTATAGCAAATGCTGGCTGTCCCCACCATGCTTTACTTCTGCTTAATTTTTTATATTATTGTGTTTATAAGAGCACATTAAAGGGAAACCATAAGCAAGGGGTTCTTAACATTCATGTCATAATACCTTTTAAAATTTGATATTTTCTTATAGCAAACGTGTTTTTAATATTAAAGATACTCCTATTTTTATATAGCATTTTTATATATAGATATATATATTTGTGTAATGTTTGTGTGCAAGTGTAAAATTTCAAGGAAATGGAATTGCAAAATCATTTTATATCCAACTCATGCTTCTAAAGCACTTTCCAGCATTTTATTCATATGGACTTGGTGACTTTTTCAGTGTTTTTGTATGTAAATTACCGTTTTGGATTGATCTTGCTAATACCTTTTGACTGTCCTGTCTGTGACACCCCTGACATCAAAAGGGAGCACAGAAAGCATACATACGAAGGTAAATATATTGCTGCCCTGTACATTTTTTTTTTTTTTTTTTTTTACAAGCAATGTCTTTGTAATTTTTTTAAGGCTGATTACAAGTGCTAAAGGTCTCTCTGACGAATAATTAAGTAACTGCATCCCAGCTTTGGTAATAAAGAAACTGATTGAATTATTGGAATCTTGTGTTTTTTAAGAGACATAATGGGGTTTATTTTATTAAAACTAGAGAATGCTAAATCTGGTGCAGCTGTGCATGGTAGCCAATCTGCTTCTAACTTCAGCTTGTTCAATTAATCTTTAAAAAAAAAATGGAAGCTGATTGGTTTCTATGCAGAACTGCGCCAGATTTAGCATTCTCCAGTTTTTTATTAAATCAACCCCAATATGTCTACAACATGTATGGTGAAATTCTTATGTGTAATAGGGCCCAGTAACTTCATAAATCCAATAATAATATTATAGAATGAGATTGAGCAAGCTGGGTGTATCAGATTAGCTGCTTAGGTGTGTGCCAGCTGCAGACCGACCAGGAGTTGCCCACTCCAGAACCCAGCAGTAAGTTTGGGATAATCACAGAACTGTTGAACAACTCCCTTATCTGCAATTGTTGTCTTAAGTGTAGACCCTTTTAAAGCAATTTTACTTTGCAAATCATGCATGTATTGTAAACAAACAAATCTTTTCAAACATCTTGTGTTGGTTTAATTTTGTTCAATATTGTAATTTCCTGTTAAAATAGGTGGGATTGTAGGATTATATTATAATCAGCTAAAAGCCAAAAAAATACATTTATCTGCTTTGTTGGTAAATGTGCAGTCAAAAATGCTATTTTTTTTCTAAATAAATGATTTAAAAGTATGTGTCTGTTGTATTGTTACTATTCAGACTTGCAAAAGTCTGAAAAAAGAAGTCAGCGCATCTAATGTCTTATACATTTTACATTTTATGATTTTGTGGCTGACCTGTTTCAGATATTTTGGTTCTTTGGTAATGCATATCACTAAAGAACAAACTTGGTATCAATTAAGTTTGTTATTCAAAGCCCAGTGCTATTTTTCTACTTGCTAACTTCAAATTAAACCCATATTAAAAGAAGTCATGTAAAAAGTGCTCTCCATGAAGATCGCTGTTCTTTTTTCAACATACTGTAATTGGACAGGCAAACATTAGATCATAATGTAAAAATGAATAAGATCTTTGTTCCAAAAAATGATGATGATAGTGATGAGACTGAATGCACCATGACAATTTTGTATCATCCAAATTGACCAAAATGTCATGGAAGAAATAAATCCTGACATTTACCAACCCTATAAATCCATAAAATTTGCCAGGTGTTCCAATTTAGGTGGTTGTGGTTGGAGCCTTCTTCGTAATAAGTAAGCCTGCTTTATTTAAATCTCAGACTTCTACGGTCTGATGTTTCTTTACAATTGATGTGTGTGTGATGTCATATCCAGATGATAAAGGGTTTTTATAGGCACCTGCAATATTCTTTCTAAGGGCATTAAAGTCTGGCAAGGAATTTAAAAAGAATGCCAAACTTGAAATGGATAATTTCTCTGTAAGGAAAATCTACATGTGGCTTAGACTCCTGCTAGTTTGTCCAGGTCTGTGCAGCCCAGCATAGTCAGCCCAAGAACTAATGAGTCTCCCAAACCCCCAGAATTTAATGACAGGATATGCATATAACTATTGTAGATGCATGCACTTTAAAACCATCAGAATTTGCACTGAATAAACCTGAAAAATCTTTTGATGTTCGAAAAAAATCACTGACTACATTTGGCCACATAGACCAGGTTTTCTGGAAGAAAATGGTATGGACTTATGAGTCAAAGCTTTGAGTCATTTGACACAAACCTAAAACAGCATTTCAAAAGAGCCTTATTCCAAATGAGAAGAATTGTGCTTGAAATCTTATTTTTTGGGAAGCTTTGCCGTTTCAGAACTTTGGCAATCGTCGTGCCAACTATGAATTCTACATATTTCAAAATGTGTCCAAAAACTGAATTTTAAAGGGGTTGTAAAGGTACACGTTTTTTTACCTTAATGCATCCTATGCATTAAGGTAAAAAAACATCTCACAGCACCGGCCCCCCCCCCGAGCCCCCGTTGTACTTACCTGACCGTTCGAATCTCCCGGGCGCGTCCACGTCGTCCTCTTCGGTTCCCAGCCTGGCCGTTGATTGGCTAGGCTGGGCGGATTGATAGCAGCGCAGCCATTGGCTAGCGCTGCTGTCAATCAGAGCGGATGACGCGGCGCGCCGGGGGCGGAGCCGAGTGATACAGTCGGCGGCTATGGCCGCCGCTGTATCACGGGAGCGCGCTCGCAAAAGCTTTCCTCCATGCGAGCGCCCTCGCATGAAGAGGGAAAGCTTTTGCGAGGAGGAGCCCAGACAGCCGCCGAGGGACCCCAGAAGACAGCTTTCCGGGCCACTCTGTGCAAAACGAACTGCACAGTGGAGGTAAGTATAACATGTTTGTTATTTTTTTTTTTTAAAAAGCCCTGACTTTAGTGTCCCTTTAACTTGGAAATGGACTCTTCAACACAAGTATGCAAAGCACACTACCGAATCCACCAAGGAATGATTTGGATAAGAAATTGTTTCTTAATGATTTGCCTAGTCCAAGTCCTGGAAGTCTTCCCCCGGGCTTCTTACTGCACCCGTAAGTGCCAATTTTCAGTGTGCATGCAAACCTTGCAGCCTTCACGCCATCCTCTTTGCCTATCTCTACCATCCTCCTGGATGTTCACCTGGGCTTCCTGCTGCCTTGCAGTGTCCTGCTCACAGATAACATGAACCCTTCCTGTTCAAGCATCAGTTTGTGAGTACCCCTTGTAGGTGACCTCTCACTGGTAGATCTAGGATGGGGGATCATAAATATGAGGGCAGCAGTCCTGAGGGCCTTGTCAGCTAAGGATTACCCAACAATGCCAGGGGGTCTTGTAATGTACTCCCTAAGGTAATGGACACTGCTGGTCCAAACCCACTGTCCCCTGTCTGAGTCACAATGATCCTCAGAATCCTCCCCAACCCCTTAAGCTGCAACTCCCTGCTCTGCTTTGTTTTGGGTAGAAAATTATCTGGCACTGTGCGTTTTGTCATTGTGGGAAAATTTGCAGCCATGTTAGCTGATTTAGAGTGCAGTGACCACAAGCATGTTTCCACGGCCCTTCCTCCATAAACCATCACTGATTTCTCTATTGCTGCAGCTGCTTCTACATAGTTGAGGATGAAGAGAATTGTATCCTACCCTTATTTGAGGATTTGTTACTGAAGGGTTTTAAGCTTGCAGTCATGATTCCAAAACTACTGGTCTTTATTGATGCAGTCCACGCATTCCAAGACTTTGGTCTACCTGTGTTGGCTATGCCTAAGGTTTGTTAAATACAGTGCCAATGTTACTAAAAAGCGAACAAAGTCTTTAGTAACTACAAACTGTTCTAGAAGTTAGTTTAACTTCTATAGTCAAAGACCCCAAAGAATAATTTTTGCTAGAAAAAAAATATTTTAAACAATCGACCACATTGATTCATGAAAGACTGACGTCAAACAAACCTGCTTCTTTTTATGAAGTAGTAAGCAAAAACTTAGCCTGTCTTAAGTTGGACAACTGTTCCCCACACACGACCAATGTGTAGGTTAAAGTTTATAGGCTACAAATTCAGTTTGTAAATGGATATAAAACTGACTAAAAGATTATCATCCAACTAGCACTGTTTGATTGGGCAACTGTGTGGCAAATGAGGTAGAATGTAAAGTATTAAGTTATGTACTTAAGGACTAAAAACATGCATGCATGCATCATACATTCAGCTGGGAGAGTCAATTCAATGTTTTTTTTTTTTTATATATTGTGGCGACACAAAATAATGAGCTTGGTGTTTTATGTCAATAATATGAACTAATATGTTACTATGCAGTTATGCTATCATGTTACCATATATTATAAATGAAATACATTTTGCTTTTGTATGTATTATGCCATTATGTAATATTTACAGTCATAACTTGCAATACACTTGCAATGATCGCTGTAGTATCTTACTGTTAAGAAGAAATGCATGGATAGTGTTCACCTTGAACGGGATTTTGAAATGTGTATGTGTGAATGCACACAATGAAAAGAAAGATGCAATACCTGCAGAGATGATTAAAATGGGAGAGATGGGGACAAAAGCCCTGAAGAGAATTGATAAAGCAGCTGCCTCTACATATTAGTCCACCTAAGTGAAGTAAATAGGGTTGGATAGTAGGAGTGGCGCCATTTTATTAAAATCCCTAATTCTTAAACAATTTCCTGTTTGGTTCTCAAAAAAATCCCTTGCCTAAAGTGCAGTAGTGAAAATGAAATAAATGACATGAATTGAATAAACAAATTACACTATTGTTGGAAAAAAATCCTTTACAAAGTGAATGCGTGCCTGTTCATTAATTAGTGATTATCTCATGTGCAAGACCTGAAGCATAAAGTTGTGTATCAATGTGTGCAAACTAGCAAAAGGTGCTACAAATATACAATAGTCCAGAGATAAATAATATAAAATGAATATGAAACTTGGAAACTGGCAAAAAGTGCTTCAAAAAATTCAATAGTCCACAATAAATGAATATAGAAACAAATGAATCAATTTGTGCAGTAATTAAAAAAAAAAAATATATATATATATATATATATATATATATATATATAAGTCAAGTCTTTGTTTCCTCGATTGCTGAGTAATCAAAACCGTGCTTGGTGCCAGGTGAAAACCGTTGCTATATTCCAAAAGTGATCACAGCAATTCATGCTTTTTTAAAGCCTGCACTCACCGAATATTCCACCCCCTCTTGGGGTATGAAGCATTCACAGTGTGGCGGTATCTTGTCAACCCACTGAGCTGCTGGTGATGCTTCAAATATTAGCCCATCTGCACACAGGCAGACTTCCTATAGAAGACTGTGAGTCCACAGTTTTCTGTGCCAATAAGTGCGGTCGGTGTGCCGGGTGCTGTGAGGACACTGCGCTGTGTCTGAGGGGGTGATGATGGTGTGTCTCAGGGGATGTCTTCTATAGAAAGTCTGTGTGCAGATGAGCTAATATTTAAAGCATCACCAGCAGTGCAGGGGGACTCCTACTATCCAACTCTATTTTACCGAACGGGATCTTACCATTCCTTTGCCAGTATATCTAGGCCGCAATATAAAGTCACTTGATATGTGCTCTGGCAGAAAGACAATGAGAGGTGTCTGTCGTGCCGCTTGCTGAACTCTGCCATTCGAAATAGCAAAACACAAGCGGACAGTTTGTTTGTCCAGAGAGATTTCCTCAAAACCACCGGTTCAGTGTCTGGAATGAAGAGCCCATGGTGGCCGGAATGGCTCAGTCATGTTTGCCGAAGTAGACTTGTTCAAAACTGGACCCTTAGTTGTTAATTGTAAGCAAACGCCTTACAATCCTGGATTGGGGGCCATAGTGGAGTGTGGGGATGGGCTAGCGTCGGCTACGTCGATGCATTTCATGCATTTAGCTGTGCACTTCTGGACGTTGTACATAAGTAATCATCATCTTTATATAGGAAACAGTGTCCAACTTCACTTATGTAATTTTTACTATATCCTGCCATCTTGTGGTGACACAAAGTACTACAGTTAGTTAAAATAGACAGGTGTATGTAAATATTCCAGTGGAAGAGGATTAGTAAAACAACTATTTATTCACATTAATCATGTCTAAACTTTACAGTTGAGTCCTAAGAGATTCACCACGTGAGAATAGCAATTTCCAGGTGAAAATATGCTGGCTCAATGAATTGGGGACACTTGGCCATTTGAAAAATGCCAGCCTATTAGAAAAATTGGAAATAGAAAATTAGATAATGATACAAAATAATTATAAAAATAGACAAAAATAATAGTAATAAAGAAGAAAAGGAGAACTGTATCAAAATCTCCCCTTTGATCACCGAGATCAAGGGAGATCTCGGTGAACTAGTCCAGGAGGACCTTGAGAAACTTGACTGGAAAAATAATACTGTGGACAGTCTGTCACGTGATGAATGTAAGGTCTTAAAAGAACTTTGTAATGCTGATGAAATTGTCATCAAGCAGAGCGACAAGGGGGGTAATGTTGTGCTTCTTTCAGTGGACATGAAAGAGGTACGCTGTCTTCTTCAGATGAATCGACCTATAGAAAACTTGACTACAACCCCTTCAAGTGGAGGCATTATACACGTCTATTCCACACGAATGGGGAATCTCCACAGTATATCATTTCCTTAAACAGCAATTTCCAAGAATTGATGCTCCAGAATGAGTTCATTATTGAGCTTCTAGAAATGGTGTTAAAGCACAACTTTTTTCAAATCTCAGGATGTAATTTCCAGCAACTCCGTGGTACATCCATGGGTGCCCCGTAGGCACCCGCATATGCCTGCCTCCATCTGGGTTGGTGGGAGGAGGAAGTTGTGTATGCCTCATTCATGTACCTTGGCCATGCAAGTACATGGCTAATGTACATCGACGATGTCCTAATGTTATGGGCGGGTACCAAGATGGAACTGGTAGATTTCATGGAGGAATTGGGCAACAATACCCAAAATATATGCCTCACTTATGTGGCTGACCTCCACGAAATGTCATTCCTAGATCTTTTCATTAGGCTTGTAAATGGAAGATTGGTAACTAAGACTTTCAAGAAAGAAACAGCAGCCAACACCCTGCTCCAAGGGGATAGCCATCATCCCAGGTCTCTAATACGAGGAATCCTGGTGGGACAGTTCCTCTGGATTCAGAGGAACTGTTCCATCAAGGACGACTACCGACGTGAGTGGGAACAGCTATACCGTAGGTTCAGGGAGAGGGGTTACTCCCACTGCACATTCAGAAGGGCCAAAAAATTGCGGGACAGAAGTCAAGAGTTGATCTACAGTCATTGCTGAAAATGTTGGCACCCCCAGATTTTTTTTTTCTCCAGAAAATCAAGTATTTCTCACAGAAAAGTATTACAGTAACGCATGTTTTGCTATACGCATGTTTATTCCCTTTGTTTGTTTGTCTTGGAACAAAACAAAAAAGGTAGCAAAAAAAGCAAATTGGACATGTCACACAAAACTCCAAAAATGGGCTGGTCAAAATTCCTGGCACACTTTCAAAATTGTGGATAAATAAGATTGTTTATGTGATGCTCCTTTAAACTCACCTGGGGCAAGTAACAGATGTGGGGAATATAAAAATCACACCTGAAAGCAGATAAAAAGGAGAGAAGTTCACTTTGTCTTTGCATTGTGTGTCTGTGTGTGCCACACTAAGCATGGACAACAGAAAGAGGAGAAGAGAACTGTCTGAGGACTTGAGAACCCAAATTATGGAAAAATATCAACAATCTCAAGGTTACAAGTCCTCCTCCAGAGATCTAGATTTGCCTTTGTCCACAGTGCGCAACATAATCAAGAAGTTTGTAACCCATGGCACTGTAGCTAATCTCTCTGGGTGTGGACGGAAAAGAAAAATTGATGAAAGGTTGCAACGCAGGATAGTCCGGATGGTGGATAAGCAGCCCCAAACAAGTTCCAAATTCAATCTGTCCTGCAGGCTCGGGGTGCATCAATGTCAGCGTGAACTATCTGTCGACATTTAAATGAATTTAAACACTATGGCAGGAGAACCAGGAGGACCCCACTGCTGACACAGAGACATAAAAACGCAAGACTACAGTTTGCCAAAATGTACTTGAGTAAGCCAAAATCCTTCTGGATAAATGTCTTGTGGACAGATGAGACCAAGATGAAGCTTTTTGGTAAAGCACATCGTTCTACTGTTTACCGAAAACGGAATGAGGCCTACAAAGAAAAGAACACAGTACCTACAGTGAAATATGGTGGAGGTTCAATGATGTTTTGGGGTTGTTTTTCTGCCTCTGGCACTGGGTGCCTTGAATGTGTGCAAGGCATCATGAAATCTGAGGATTACCAAAGGATTTTGGGCCGCACTGTAGAGCCCAGTGTCGGAAAGCTGGGTTTGCGTCCAAGATCTTGGGTCTTCCAGCAGGACAATGTCCCCAAACATACATCAAAGAGCACCCAGAAATAGATGGCAACAAAGCGCTGGAGAGTTCATCAATGAGCCCAGATCTAAATCCCATTGAACATGTGTGGAGAGATCTTAAAATTGCTGTTAGGAAAAGGCGCCCTTCCAATAAGAGAGACCTGGAGCAGTTTGCAAAGAAGGAGTGGTCCAAAATTCCAGGTGACGGGTGTAAGAAGCTTACTGATGGTTATAGGAAGCGACTGATTTCAAAGTGTGTGTAACCAAATATTAAGTTAAGGGTGCCAAGAATTTTGACCATCTATTTTTTTGAGTTTTGTGTGAAATTATATCCAATTTGCTTTTTTCCCTCCCTTTTTTTTTGTTCCAATACACACAAAGGGAATACACATGTGTATAGCAAAATGTGTTCCTGCAATACTTTTCTTTGAGAAATGCTCGATTTCCTGGAGAAAAATTCTGGGGTGCCAAAAATTTTGGCCATGACTGTACTTCAGCCTTGTGATAAAATGAAAAATTACACTGATGGACCAGTGAGACTTATCACCCCATTTGGAGCACAGTGGCATCAGGTCAATTCTATCGATCATTGGCATATTCTGAGTCGTTCAGATGATCTGAAGGAGATAGTTGGTGACAGATCATTGATGGTAGCAAAAAGAACTCGCTCATCCAATTGGAATTTGTTTGCCTTCTGTACAGGAATTGGCTCATGGACCTGCCCAGAATCAAGGGCATGTTTCTGTGTGGTCATTGTTGTACCTGCAAGTATGTTGATCTTTCACAGGTATTTAGAGATTCAGCAGCAAAACATGAATATATGCGATCATGTAATTTTATCAACTGTGCTACAGCCAGGGTCCTGTTATCTTTGGAATGTCCATGCAAGAAACTATACATCGGAAAACAAAACGTCAGCTCTGTGTTGGATTCAGTGGGTATCTTAAAAGTATAAGACAGGGGGTGTGGCCAGGATGCCGGACTGAGCGAGCGTGTTCTCTGAGCTCTGCTGGATTGTGATCCAAAAACCTATCCACACCTTAAGACTGGGAGTATCTGAGGGTTCCTGTACTCTCTGGATGCCTTCCAAAATCTGTATCGGTGCCCCCGGGAATACAGGTCATGGCGGCCATTACTCCATGCCAGACTGCCTTGACATCTAAAATTGAAGCGGTCCAACTAGATGTGGGCCTAATTCGAGAGGACCTGAATAAAATCCATTCCAGGGTTTCAGAGGCTGAGCGGTGGAGGATACCGTAATGGACCCCAATGCCTCTATTCGGGCCCTGCAGATAAAGTTTAGAGCCCTGGAATATAGATCGGAGGATGCCGAGAATCGGAGCCGCCAGAACAATCTCAGGATTGTGGGACTCCTGCAAGGCGTCGAAGGTCTGTCCCCAACCCTGTTTACAGAGGACCTACTACACTCCCTACTACCGGTGGTTTAGCTTTCCCTGTATTTCGCTGTTGAATGGGCTCACCGTGTTCCACCCAGACCTGGGCTTGAGGGGGCCCCACCTCGCACCTTCATACTCAGGCTGCTCAATTTTCGGGACCGAGATGAGCTAATCAAGGCCTCTCAAGCTGCTGGTGAACTGCCCTATCGCAACGTTAAGCTCCTGCTGTTTCCTGACTACACTATGGAGACCCAGCAACAACGCCGGTCCTACGGGGTCAAGGCTGCCCTGCATAAAAAGGGTATCAAGTATGACTAAACAGCGGGTGATGGATGGAGAGACTAATTCTAAAGACGCATCTGCTTGGCTGGAAGCATTGCCTATGTAGGATTGCTGCACTATGCTGCCTTTCATGTACCCCTAGATCAGGGGTGGCAAACACAAGGCCCGTGGGCCGAATCCGGCCCGCCAGGCCTTGCCATGTGGCCGGCGCGGGGGTGGCAACAGAGTGTTACCGATCCGTGACACCATGCGATCCGCTCCGCAGCCTCGGCCATAGGAAAGTCCCCGGCTTCGGCCTAGCTCCGGAGCGGCGGCCATCTTGGTACACCCGGCGGCGGCTGTCTCGTCAGGAAGTGACGTTTCGCCGCCGCCATCTTGCTCCACCCCAGTCGGCTTGCCTAGTAACCAGTGCATGGCGTGACACTGCACCGCCTCCGCTCACTGATTACAGACCCGGGACCACAACCGCAGACATGAGGAGAACTGCAAGATCTGCACCTGCAGGTAGGAGAGACCATCACCCGGGGAGCATGGCTGTCTGTACTGAGCAGAGGAGGGGGACACCTGTGACACCAGAGAGGAGAGGAGGGGGACCAGTGTCACTGGGGCTCCTCACCTCTCTGGTGTCACAGGTGTCTCCCTCTCCTCTCTGGTGTCACAGGTGTCCCCCTCTCCTCTCTGGTGTCACAGGTGTCCCCCTCTCCTCTCTGGTGTCACAGGTGTCCCCCTCTCCTCTCTGGTGTCACAGGTGTCCCCCTCTCCTCTCTGGTGTCACAGGTGTCCCCCTCTCATCTCTGGTGTCACTGGGGTCCCCCTTCTCTCCTCTCTGGGGTCCCCCTTCTTTCCTCTCTGGTGTCCCTGGGGTCCCCAACCTCTCTGGGGTACCCCTCCTCTCCTCTCTGGTGTCCCTGGGGTCCCCAACCTCTCTGGGGTCCCTCTCCTCTCTGGTGGCACTGGGGTCACCCTCCTCTCTGGTGTCACTGGGGTCCCCCTTCTTTCCTCTCTGGTGTCCCTGGGGTCCCAACCTCTCTGGGGTCCCCCTCCTCTCCTCTCTGGTGTCCCTGGGGTCCCCAACCTCTCTGGGGTCCCCCTCCTTTCTGGTGTCACTGGGGTCCCCCTCCTCACCTCTCTGGTGTCACTGGGGTCACCCTCCTCTCCTCTATGGTGTCACTGGGGTCCCCCTCCTCACCTCTCTGGTGTCACTGGGGTCACCCTCCTCTCCTCTCTGGTATCACTGGGGTCCCCCTCCTCTCCTCTCTGGGGTCCCCAAACTCTCTGGGGTCCCTCTCCTCTTTGGTGTCACTGGGGTCCCCCTCCTCACCTCTCTGGTGTCACTGGGGTCCCCCTCCTCACCTCTCTGGTGTCACTGGGGTCCCCCTCCTCACCTCTCTGGTGTCACTGGGGTCCCCCTCCTCACCTCTCTGGTGTCACTGGGGTCCCCCTCCTCACCTCTCTGGTGTCACTGGGGTCCCCCTCCTCACCTCTCTGGGGTCACCCCCCTCCTCACCTCTCTGGTGTCACTGGGGTCCCCCTCCTCACCTCTCTGGTGTCACTGGGGTCCTCCTCCTCTCCGGTGTCACTGGGGTCCCCAACCTCTCTAGGGTCCCCCTCCTCTCCTCTCTGGTGTCACTGGAGTCCCCCTCCTCTCCTCTCTGGTGTCACTGGGGTCCCCCTCCTCTCTGGTGTCACTGGGATCACCCTCCTCTCCTCTCTGTCCCTGGGGTCCCCCTTCTCTCCTCTCTGGGGTCCCCAACCTCTCTGGGGTCCCCCTCCTCTCCTCTCTGGTGTCCCTGGGGTCCCCAACCTCTCTGGGGTCCCCCTCCTCTCTGGTGTCACTGGGGTCCCCCTCCTCTCCTCTCTGGTGTCACTGGGGTCCCCCTCCTCTTCTCTCTGGTGTCACTGGGGTCCCCCTCCTCTCCTCTCTGGGGTCCCCAAACTCTCTGGGGTCCCTCTCCTCTCTGGGGTCCCCAACCTCTCTGGGGTCCCTCTCCTCTCTGGTGTCACTGGGGTCCTCCTCCTCTCTGGGGTCACTGAGGAGAGGAGGGGGACCCCAGTGACACCAGAGAGGAGAGGATGGTGACACCAGAGAGGAGAGGGGACACCAGTGACACCAGAGAGGGGGGGACACCAGTGACACCAGAGAGGGGGGGACACCAGTGACACCAGAGAGGGGGGGGCACCAGAGAGGAAGGGGGACACCAGTGACACCAGAGATGGGGTGACACCAGAGAGGGGGGGGACACCAGTGACACCAGAGAGGAGGGGGGGAAACTCCTGAACCCTGCGCTCCCTACGCAGCACACTCCTGAACACTGAGCTCCCTACGCAGCGCAAGAAAACTGGAGTGCAGATATAACCGGCCCTTTGAGGGCAACCAAACTGCTGATGCGGCCCCCGATGAATTTGAGTTTGCCACCCCTGCCCTAGATGATCTGGTGTGGTTGGTCTCCCCTTGTTGATGGAACTGGGTAAACATGACTGTGCCCCTGTGTTTTGTGTTCAGATCCCCCTTTTTTCTTTTTCCTGCTAGTACCCCGGGTTTGCCAGGACGATCCAATTGATGCTGACTCACCACTACCACCTCAGTTTTTGACTCCATCTGTTGATCTCCTTTACTTTTCATTTCTTGTTACCTGCTATCTGCAACAGACTCTAAAGTATGCGCCCTTGCTCAGTCAGGTGAAAGACAGAATTCTTACTCCGTTGCATACATCACTCCAACGGCTCTGGGACGAGACTTGTGTTACATATACGCCTAGATCCTACGATCATTGCTGGCGTTGTGATGTCCTAGTCTGGTTACACGATTCCAACTTAAGTTACTAGTCCTCGGACTATGTTTTTAGTTTTTTTTTTTGGACTTAAGTGTTCCTCACTGTTCCAGGGTGGGGGGTGGGAAGGGTTAGCAGTTGCTAATCATGGTTGGTTGATCATGTTATCTCTGTGTTAGAGTTGGTTGGTCTTTTCATGAGAATGCTCGCCAGTATCTGGCAAATTCCTTGGTGTGACCCTGTTCTTTAAAATGCTGTGCTATGTGTTTCCAGTGGGACTGGGGGCAAGGGCTGCTTTCCCCTGGTATACTGGCTCCAGGCACTGCCACTACCAAGCCTCCTTTACCCTACTAATACACCTCCCTCATGGCCAAGTGCTTGGGAGTGTCATGGAATGTAGGGGGGGCCTAATTTGGCTGTCAAACGCTCTCTTTATGCTTAGCTACGGAAGTGTCACCCACAGGTGTGTATCCTCCAGAAGACGCACCTTATGGGGGTCCCGAAACCCAAGTATGAGTTAGGGTTAGAGTGGACCTCCCATTTGCCTCCTACTGTGAGGGCACGGGAGGCTTTGATTAATGCAATTTTGCATATGTATAAGTTGACCTACATAAGTAGAGGGTGTCCCCAGAAGTATGAGCGGGTGTGGCGGCCATGGACCGATCCCACTTGAGTCACCTGTTCATGGATATTTGACTTTTTTTCTTTTCTAATTACACATGCTATGTTCAGTAATCCCCTCCCCACCCATTTTTTTGTGGTATTAGGTTTGTTGACCGCTTTTTTTCCCCCTATCCTTGGGGAAGGATTACCTATGGAAACCTTTTGTACTCCCTCCTTAATTTATTGTTTGTTACGAATATGATGCTTTACTTTTCTGTAACTGCTATATTATTTTCGAGAACTGTGATGTGTCATGCTCTGTTTTCTCAAATAAAGACTAACCTTATTGTTAAAAAAAAAATATATAAGACAGAAAGAAGATACTCCTGTAGCTCAACAGTTTCTACAATACCATCAGGGGAAAGCATTGGGGCTTGAGGTAAAAGTTTTTTTTTTTCTCCCTTGATCGAAGGGGAGATTTTTAATACAGTAATCCTGGATCTTGTTTTAAATATATTGAAGTATATATACAATATATTTAAAACATTTTCTGGGTGCTAGATACACAACAGAAGTCAGCTGCTGTTTACTATTTCATTATAGCACTATATTATTAGTAGTATATATATTTTTTTTTTAACACTTTTGGTAGCGCATTAGTACTCTTGTTTACACATCAACCTGGATCTTCAAGCTCAATACTCTTCAGCCGATCGGCTTGAACAATTAATTGAGCTTGAAGACCTTCCTTGAGTACATGTATACAGCCCTTCAGTGGAGATCTGGATTATTTACATATGAAGTGAGATCATGCCACTCGGTACCAGACAGGGATGATCTTATGATCACTGGAAAGCTATTACCCTGTATCAATCATTGCTTTTCCTCTTTATTAGCTTTTATTACTATTATTTTTGTCTATTTTTATTTTTACTATTTTTTTGTATCATTATCTAATTTTCTATTTTCCATTTTTCTAATAGGCTGGCATTTTTCAAATGGATAAATGTCCCCAAGCCATCGAGCCAGCATATTTTCACCTGCGAATTGCTCTTCCCATGTTTTTCTTCCTAACAGTAAGATACTACAGCGAACATTCGCGGATGTATTTTGAACTGTGTTCAATGCCCCACTTCTCATGCTGCCTATATGATTACTGCAGCCTTTTACACAGACAAATATAGTCGTGTTAAGGTGAATACCACTGCTTGAGAGACTTGGCGTATACTCCATACCGCATACTGCAATTGATAGCTGTGATTTGTTTACTTGAATGGCAGACTTACTATCAGCTGAAGCAAGAGTCCGGAATGCTATGATTACATGATTGTCCACACTCTCTTTTACTACATGACCTCATGCTGAAATATCTGTACAAGCCCTTTTTAATGGACATAAGAAATTACCAAATAAAGGGGTGTAATATAAGACGAAACTGTGGTATTGTGTAGGACAATATAAATTAGTAGCACCATTTCTCATCCCTTCCTGGAGACGGGATTCATAAGGATGGATTTGCAGGGTTTTTGCGCTCAGTCTTTTTTTAAGACAACGTTGTCAATTTACTACAGTGACTTCTCAATGCGGGTACATTGGAGGAATGTGGTTAACCCGAGCGGTCATTGTGCCACTCTGGTTGAACTTAATTGATATTGTTATTAATAAATATAGTAGCGTGGCTTTCAGTGTACTTTTAAAAGTAGGGGCATCAGAGGCTAGGAAAGCGGTCAATGGCTCTGTGTGTTCTGCAGCCATATCAGTATGTGCTTGTTGCTTCTTAGCAGATGGAGGCTTGTGGGCTAAGTGAGCAGAGGATATTGCAGCTCTCTTACATCTATCTGCTGCTGTGGGAGAAGAGGAGTCCGATGGTGCCTCCTATGTATCAGATATCTGCTCCTGTGTCGTGTCATGCCATTGTGTTGGCGTGGAAAAGTGGCCATTCCCCTTTGCGCCAACTTGGGTCTTCCTTTAAGTCGACTGCATTAAATAATGTCAGGCGACGTGGTCTCGGTGCCCAATGTTTCTTACGAGACAGCCTGTTAGGTGCCCAATAGGGGTGCAACGGATCAAAAAACTCACAGTTCAGATCAGCAAAAAAAAAAAATCTCCCTCACTGTAATATCCACATCCCCCCACTGTAATATGCACATCTCCCCTTCAGTGGCTTCACTAGGGTTGGTGTCACCCAGTGCAGAAAAAAATAGTGTCACCCCCCCAACAACTATAGTCCCCCCTCAGTAAAGAACCCCCTTGGTGCAGACACCTGCATCAGTAAAGACACACCCCTTCTCTCAGGCAAGATACCCCCCCTCAGGTAAGACACCCCCCCAAGTAGTACAGACATTCCCAGCGGTGTGTCCCACAAGTGCGGGCTCCTCCTCCTCTGTGGATGTAAACAGAGGAGGGCCGCCGTCCCGTGTACCAAGATGGCCGTGGCTCCGGAGCTAGACCGAACCCGCGGCCTTTCCTAACGTTATGTCCGCGGCTCCGGAGCTAGGCCGAAGCCACGGCCATAATGTTAGGAAAGGCAGCGGCTTCGGCCTAGCTCTGGAGCCGCAGCTTCGGCCTAGCTCCGGAGCCGTAGCAATCTGCGGATCACAGTGTGTGCCGATCCGAAGGGGGTGACCCGTTCTGATCACAGTTTAACTGTGATCCGTTGCACCAATAGTGCCCAATGTCTTCCTCTCCCTCTTAAACGTGTTTTCGGCAGACTGTGTTGTGGTGGGCTGCTGTAGACACCCATGGTAGTGGAGCGGATCAGGACTAGGCAGCCATCTCACTCTGCAGCTACAACATCCCCCCTAAGTGCCCCAATTTGGTAAAGCTTGTTGCATGCAGGGTGATATCATGTAGGGCAGAGGGAATTGTAAAATAAAACGTGGAAATCTCAATCATTTTATAGTGTGTTCTGGACATAATGAAGGATTAGTAAGTGGCAAATGGTGATGGGTATTCTAGCATAATGACCCAAAACACATGGCCAAGGCAACAAAGGAGTGGCTCAAGAAGAAGCACATTAAGGTCCTGGAGTGGCCTAGCTGGTCTCCAGACTCTAATCCCATAGAAAATATGTGGTGGGAGCTGAAGATTCAAGTTAACAAACGGCCTCAAAACCTTAATGACTTGGAGAGGAACTGCAAAGAGGAGTGGGACAAAATTCCTCCTGAGGTGTGTGCAAACCTGGTGGCCAAATACAAGAAACGTCTGACTTGATTGCCAACAAGGGTTGCCATCAATTACATGTTTTGCCAAGGGGTCAAATATGTATTTAACTCATTGAAATGCAAACAAATTTATAACGTTTTTGAAATGCGTTTTTCTGGATTTTTTTTTGGGTTGTTTTTCTGTCTCTTGCTGTTAAAATAAACCTACCATTGAAGTTATATACTGATCATTTCTTTGTATGTAGGCCAATGTACAAAATCAGCAGTGGATCAAATACTTTTTTTTTTCCTTACTGTAGATTGTTTAAAAAAAGTGGATGCATTCATAAATGCACAAAATATAAGTGGCCACTAATATTTACAGGTAATAACAGCAGGGATAGCTGGTCCAGGGAATTTTTTTTTTTCCGCTGGAGTAAATTGGACCATGCATCATAGATGGGTTGTGTTTTTTTTTTTTTTTGCCGTCCTCTGGATCAACTGTGGATATGGGATTGTGTATATAGAAGTTTCTTTTTCCTTTTTTTTTTCTATTCCTAGAAACAGATGGACTTGTGTACAGTGATATTGAAAATGTTAAAAAGATAAGCACACACACACACTCAGGTAAAACTGGATGGGCCAATGTCATTATTCAACCTTACCAACTATGTGACTTTTTTCAACCTGACCAACAATGTGACTATGTAATTGTTTCCCCTCTACCCCTACCCTATATGTGTTGTATGGTGCCTTTCTCCTTTTAGGGGCACATTGTGGGGTCAATATTGGCTTTGAGGTTGGGGGGACTGTTCTTACTGTTTGTCTTCCAGGGTACTGTGTGTACGGTAATTGCTGCTACCTTTTTGGGGGACTGGGGAGGAGTCCTTAGAAGTGGTCTTGGGAGGACACAGCAGCCATGGGAAGCACTACTTCTCCTTGCTTGTATGTGCTTGGTCCATTTGAGGGCCCCTTTCTGGAGCCCATTTAATCAGTGTGAAGCCCCCCTCTAGTGTGGAGTATTTTCAGGCATCTGTAGTGGTTCTGCTGTTATTTCCATGTGGAAATCGTAGCCAGTTTTCTATCTATTTACAAACTTTTCTATAGAACTTTCTAAGCCTGTATATTTAAATTATCCATTAGCAGTGTGTGGTAAAGACTTCGATTTTTTTTTTTTTTTTATAGGCACCACGTTGACGTTCTGCCAATCCAGTGGTACTACTCCAGCTAATAGAGGTAATAGATCCTGATGTTGGTGACTGATGGTATGCTTACACCTTCATTATCCTTTTTGATCATCTCTCTCAAGTTAGTGGCAATTGAACAGAGCTCAGATCCACTACATCAAAAATCAAAAAGGTGCCACTCACACACCGCTGCAATATAGTTTTAAACAAGGTTTTGATGACATTGGTAAATGGCATCACCTCCCCAAATTAAACTGATTGTAAACGATCACCTTGTAAAACAAACCATTCAGTTTAGAATTGAAAGGCAAAACATGTCTGTATAGATATAAAAACAATTATAAATACTTTTTTTTTCTTTTTATATAAATCATTACATTCCTGCTGTTCTCAGCTGCATAAAAGCTGGGGGGAGAGGAGCCGCAGTACCCTGAGCTTCCCGGTGACAGGCTGTGCAGTGGGTGCGGGGGGGTCAGGACAAGTCTGATCATTGGGGGAAAGTACATGGAGTTCCCAGCATAGCTAGAGAACTTACCACAGTGTGTTCTCCTGCTTAGTGTGGTCAGTTTTAATAGAAAAAGCAAGGGGACCAGCAGGAACACAAGGGATTTCACATACAGTAAAGGAGGCAATACAAAGAGAGCAGGATACTTTCTCATCCAAATATTTGGTATAGCAGGCAATATGAAGTGTTGAGGTAACAAATGCTTTAATCTTGGTCCTGGAATATTCATCATCTTAGAAGAGGCAAGGTCTCTGAAGTGTGAACTTTTTAGCAATCAGGAAGGAAATTCTTATTAAAGTAATTCTAAAAAAAAGTCATACTGTACCATAGTATAGAATGAATGTACCCATATATTTTGAGGAAAGCCAAGCTTTGGCTCCTTTACGCAGTCTTTACCGTGTCATCGTTTTTTTTTTTTTTTTTTTAATACTTTATTATATATAGGTTTTGCAATAGTCAGTGCTTTCTCTTTTATGGATACAATTTATTAACCATCACAGAACAATCGGAGAAATTTTTTAAAAGTAAACATATGAAACACGACTAGGTTGGGCAGTGGACTAGAACTAAAAAGAATTGTGTGATACTGTTTCAGATCAAAGGGTATATAAGCACAATCGGCTTTTCTGTGTTTACAGTACAAAGAAAAGCCAATGAAACGTGTAAGACTTTATTAAACATTGACTTAAAAACAAACTGATTTTAGGTAGATTTGTCCTTCATACAACCTGCTGCCGCTAAAAGCTAGGTAAAGCTCCCAAATACATGAATAAGCAATAGTAGTGTGAAACACGTTGACCGCGTTTGCTTGTTCCCACGGTGTCTACTGTTGCTATATATGGCGTTTTAATAATTATCGATAAAGTGGATGCCGTTTTCAAGTGTGCAGCCCTTTGAATCCTATTTATTGCACATGCCCGTTTACCTCTAGTTCTGCACCAGCACCACAGCCATGGACCCTGAACTGAATGAAATGCTACTGAAATTAAATGCCAACCAGTGTCTACATGTGATGTTTATTACACTGTATTGGGTGCAATATCCAGGCTTTAAATGACAGAAAATATAGCTATGGGTTGCAACATTTTGACACAAGAGAAATGCTTGTTTTGCACATGAAAAGCTGTTGTCTGTGCTTGTAGGCATGCCTTATTTCTACCGTTGATATGATTCTGTATCTCTGCCTTGTTCTGATGATTTCCATGATGTATCTGTAAAGAAAAAATGTAGTGAGACAGATTTTGCATAACTAGTATTTAAAGTATGTCAAGGGCCTTGCACATTACAGTGGAAAATGCAATCACTAGTTTAAGGTGGAATAGCATCTAACCACTAGAGGCCCGCACTATAGTCAAATGGCTGCTACAGCGCAGACCTAAAAATCCAAGAGGATGTCAATAGACGCCCCCCCCCCCCTTTCCCCTCATTCTTCGCGCGCGCTTGAGCGCAAAGTGGGGAAATTCTGTGCTGGCTGTGTCCCTTGGATCACAGATCGCTGTATATGGCCAATAACAGCGGCCATTTACTATGTGATTGGTGTGGCCGATGAGACATGATCTCAAATGTAAACATATGAGATCATCTCTAATTGCCGGCTCTCTCTCCTCATACAGAGACCGTGTGTAAGGAGGAAGAGCGACATGGGTTACAGTGAGTGAAGTACAGTGCCCCAGTACCACAGTGCCTATTGGGGCCTGTGGCAGTCTGTGACCACCTGTGACGTCAGTGATCTGTGCACATCTTTGCAATCAGTGCCCATCTGTGCTGCCTCATCAGTGCACACCTGTGCCACCATTCAGTGCACATATGATCCGCCTCATCTGTGCCCATCTGTTCCACCTCATCGGTGCCCATCTGCCACCTCATCAGTGCATATCTGTGCCATAAATCGGTGCTCATTTGTACTGTCTGATTAGTGCACATGAATCAGTGCCTATCTGTGCGGTTTCATCAATGTCCATCTGTGCCGCCTCATCAGTGCACATCTGTGCCACCTCATCAGTGCCCCTCAGTGAAGGCTTAGCACACACCTGTGTAGTCGCATCACCACCAGCAACCATGTCCAAAAGATGCTTTTTCGCCAGATACTTTCCACACCCGACAAGAGCAATGGGGAGCTCTTTTTTTTCGGGTTTCCCTTTCAAATTCCAATTCTGAGTCAGATGTAAATTATGAGCCAGTCCTCACTAGTGCAACACTAACAGACTCAGACGACGAAGATAGTCTGCCAACCATACAAAGGCATTCTGGTGAGGAGGCCGTGCCATCCACCAGCGCCGCCGTGCCATCCACCACCAAGGACCCATGCCAGCCTTCCCTATGCCCTTCAGAGCCCTTTGTGGCTTCCTCCTAATTCAGGAGAAGCCAACATTCCCCCTTTCACTGCCCAGCCAGGAGTCCAGGTGGACACGGAGAATTTTTCCCCAATCATTTTTTTAATCTAATTTTTACAGAGGACATGCTATCCACAATTGTGACCCAGTGCAACCTATATGCACATCAATTTATTTTTAACAATCTAACATCATATTATGCCTGTCCCTATGACTGGAGAGACCTAACGGTGGAGGAGTTGAAGGTTTTTTTGGGCCTCACATTTTGTATGGGACTCGACAGAAAAAACACTTTGCATTCCTTTTGGTCAAAACACCCATCTACCACATGCCAATCTTCTCCAAGGTATTGCCCAGAACCAGATACATCACGATAATGAGGTTCCTCTATTTCAATAATAATACCCAGTGCCCTCCCCGAAAAAAAACACAAATTATGACAGGCTTTTCAAAATTCAGCCTTTACTAAATTATTTTTCAGAAATATTCCCCCAGCTGTTTACCCCGGACCAACACATATGTGTGGATGAGTCCCTTGTTAAATTTAGCATCAGGCTTAAAATAAAGGAATTTATCCCAAGCAAAAAGGCCCGCTATGGGGTGAAGGTATACAAACTGTATGCCTTCAGAGTGTACAAAGGGAAGGACAGCCAGCTGCATCCCCCTGATTGCCCAGACTACTTGGGATCAAGCGGGAAAATTGTTTGCGACCTCATCCAGATTTGGGTGGGAGAAGCATCTACCCCTGTCCCCATTCTGTCATTTAATGAAGCCCTACTGATGCCTGCTGCCTGTAGGACTTCCATTATGTATCTGCCTGTCGCACTGACCACACCACATGTTCCTGCCAACTACCAGGACCAATATTTTTGGCACTGCTGACAATATCTCTGCCTGCACTGACCCTGGACTGTATATGTACAGTATCCCTGCCTGCTGCCTGGACAATTGTGTATGCCGTTGCTGACCAATTCCCTGCCTGCTGCCTGGACCAGTGCTATCCTTCTGTGTACAACTGCGCTAATAAAACCACAGGTAATCTTTTGTTTACACTTTGCTCAGCATTATGTATTTTAGAGTGTAATTCTTGGTATGTGCATGCTATATGTCCCTGGAACGCCTGACAGTGTTTCTTGCATGTTGGATCTCTGTATCTGGCCAGGCTGTGTAGAAAACTCACACATGTGGTATCGCCATACCCAGAAGGAGTGGCAGAATGTATTTTGGGGTGTAATTTTTGCTATGTAAATGCTATGTGTTGGAAATATCTTATAAACGGACAACTTTGTGTAAAAAAAAAAAATCTGTTTTCATTTAGCAGTATACATTATGGCCAAAATGTATGAAGAAAAATTTATAATTTTATCACAGAAACTAAGATTTATTTATTTTTCGGTCTTTTTTCATTTATAGCGCAAAAAAAAAAAACAGAGGTGATCAAATACCACCAAAAGGAGGCTCTATTTGTATGAAAAAAAGGACATAAAAAAATATTTGGGTACAGTGTTGCATGACTGAGTAATTGTCATTCAAAGTGTGAGAGCACTGAAAGCACTGAGCACTGAAAGTCTGGGCAGGAGGGGGGTTTAAGTGCCCAGTAATCAAGTGGTTAATTCAAGTATCTCAAAAAGTAGTTTACCAACTTCCTGTCACTGTTTAGAGGCACAGCTCTACACTTTGCACATTACCATCTTATTTAGTTTGGCTAAGCCTATAGGTTGCCAGTTCAAATCCAACATATAGAAAGTAGAGTTTTGTGGCACAAGGCAAAGTTAAAGCAATAAAATGTGGGGCTTATGCAAATATGGAAGATAGAGTACACATGATTATTTATGCACTTGTGTCCTGTACGTGCCTTGGTGTCCATAACCATACAATGAAAACTTTTTGCCTGCATTTTAAATCAACCATGCTAACCCTATATTCCTGAAAGCAAAGATGCTTCTACTGTGCTACAAACCTTCATTCCAACTAACTACGCGTAACGTAATATTTCATTCCTGTGCTAAATACACATGCTCCCTGGTCAAGCTTTCTTAAACTGTGTCTGTCTCAAGCCTTGTCTTTTGCCTGCTCGTTGCCACCCACCTATTGGAATATATAAGTTGTTTATATTGTTTATGTTTATATGTATTTTTACTGGCACTTTTCTCCTGCCACGGACTTTCACAGACAGGAGAAAAGTGCCCTCGTTTTTACGGGCTGTCCGTAATTCTACGGACGGTTGGCAACACTGGTGTGTATGCAAGACAGCTTGAATGGAATTCCGTCAGAGTTTATCCTGACGGATATTCTGATCGTGTGTACGGGGCATTAGTGTACACCTTCCAAAACAATTATTAAAAAGACAACGTTGTCATTAAGAGGGATCGCAGCTGCGCATGCATCCATTCAACCATTCACATTGACGGCTGCTGTATTTAATGATAAATGGTAACATTGATTAATCTCTGCACTGTTACCAATCACTATAGTCTTTAGCGCCGAGATAGTGGAATTAGGCCTTATCTTTTTACTTTGTTTGTACATTCACATTGACACACTACCAGTTCAAGGGTTTAGGGATTAACTATAGTATTAGTTGCAAAAAACTACACAAGTTACTATCATATTCCCAGTATAATCCCGGTTTGCAAATAACCCGGGGGGGAATTATCATTTGGCTGGTTGAGGTGTTGATGCAGTTAAGCAGGTAGGTTATCCAGGGCCGCCCTATAGTCATGTACTAAGTATGTACCAGTAATAATTGGAAGCCCTTATAATCAGGGACTCTGCTCTGGTTTTCCTACAAGAGGCATTAGTGATTGGCTCTCTGAAGAAGTTGGCTGTCATTGGCTAACGAAATAATTGTTTTGGAAGGTATATACTTAGATTGCCTTTGTTGTTTTCCATTTTATGGTGTGTTTTTTCTACAATAAAATGTATTTACGTCAACCATAGTTTCCTGCAATCGTGGCCTTTTCGGAGGGTTCTTTCCTTCCCTTTTTGCATATTCCAAGGCATCAAGGCATTGATTTTTACTGGTTACACTATAGCAATTATTTTCTGTAAACTGGGTCAGCTAAAAATGGCCAAAAAAGGTACTAATGTAAGAGAATATTGTTATTTGTAGCTCAAAAATATTGATGGCTGTGTGTATTATATTTTGATTTAACATTAGCCGTCCAATTTGAAGATTCGGATAGCCTTTCCAACTGACTGTATCTTTGATAATTATGATCAGACATAACAAATTTAGGGGTCTCATTTATGGCTACTATAAAACTGTCAGGGCTGGGCTCAGCCCTTTCTTCTCTGAGCTGGCCACTCAGCTGTCGGCTAATTGCCAGCTCCTTTCTATCCACAGTGACTCACCTGTTGATGATCTGCTCATCAGCCCTGCCTACTTAAAGCTTTTTACCTCACTTCATCTCTGCCTTCGCCTTTGTCAACATCACAGAGACTTTCTGTGGTTCCTGTTGTGGACTTGCTCGGCTGGCGTTCCTTCTGGCTCCTAATCCTGCTTGTTGTACTACTACATTTATCCCTGGCTCTCTGATATTGGCTTGACCGACTACCCGATCCGGTTACTGAACTCTGGCTATGCTTTGACTACGCTTACTCTGTTTACCTTTTTATTATTAAGTGGATGTAAACCCACTCATCTTTTCTAAACTACTGCCATAGTGCTGATCTATAAGGCTATACATGCCTCCTGCATATATCCTTACCTGTCAAATATCGCCCCTCTGTCTGTTATAAGAACTGAAAAACTGCAGATTCTGTGGGTGAATCTGTTGTCTGGAGCTTGGTTGGTGGAGTTGTGATGTCACTAACTGACTTCTGCTATGATCACTAACTTCCAGTCAAAATCCAGAAAAGTAACCACATGACTTCAGAAAAGGAGTGGGGGTGGGAATTGAAAAATGCCTGTCTCCAGGCTAGTGAATGAGTGTAAATAACCTGTCACTCATGGCAAGGGGGTGGAACGTACTAAGGTTTTTCTCTGCAAGTCCGTTTTATTTCACTGAACAATAAAAGAGGATTGCTCAGAGCTGGATTAACTCTGTGTGGCAAGACTGGACACAGATGATAGGAAATCTTATACTGAAAAATTGTGACATAAATTAAAAAAAATTGGGTTTACATCCACTTTAAACAAGTGTGATTTAACTGTACTTCTGTCTCAGTCTGATTCATGGTTTCTGACAAAAAACAATGTATAAAGGTATTTTGCATTTTCTTAGATTTCTCTGGTACATACTGGGCTTTGTTTTTCTCTTGAAGTTTTTTGTTCGGTTTTCACCCCAACACTGGCATGCAAGAAATTTGTAGATAATATATATAGTATAGTATAATTTTGCTGTATATCTGTGCTACTGTAAGGCCCCTTTCACATGAGCGGACCGTTTGTCCGCTTATTACAATTCCGTTTACGGACTTGTAATGGGCCCCTAACGTCCAACGATCCGCATCCGTTAAGGTCCAGTTTTTCGGACTGAAGAAAACCCTATTTTTCTTCCGTCCGGCGGATCGGATCGGATGAAAACAGACAGACGGTCCGTTTTCATCGGATTCCCCATAGGGGATAGCGGAGGAGAGACGGGGCGGTCCCTGCACAGTGCGCGGGGACCACCCTGTCCGCCGACAGCTCAGCGGGACCTCCCGCTGAGCCGACGGACACAAACGAAGCAGACCGAAAAATGGCCCGCTCCGTGTGAAAGAGGCCTAAAGAGTTTCTTTTTAAAATGAATGCTACATGTGCCAGCATTAACCACTTAACCCCCGGACCATTATGCTGCCCAATGACCAGAGCACTTTTTGTGATTCGGCACTGCGTCGCTTTAACTGACAATTGCACGGTCGTGCGACGTGGCTCCCAAACAAAATTGGCGTCCTTTTTTTCCCACAAATAGAGCTTTCTTTTGGTGGTATTTGATCATCTCTGCGTTTTTTGTTTTTTGCGCTATAAACAAAAATAGAGCGACAATTTTGAAAAAAATGCAATATTTTTTACTTTTTGCTGTAATAAATATTCCCCAAAAATATATAAAAAAACTTTTTTTTTCCGCAGTTTAGGCCGATACGTATTCTTCTACATATTTTTCGTAAAAAAAATCATAATAAGCGTTTGGTTTGCGCAAAAGTTATAGCGTTTACAAAATAGGGGGTAGTTTTATGGCATTTTTATTTATATATTTCTTTATACTAGTAATGGCGGCGATCAGCATTTTTTTCAGTACTGCGACATTATGGCGTGCACTTCGGACACTTTTGACACATTTTTGGGACCATTGGCATTTTTTTAGCGATCAATGCTATAAAAATGCATTGGATTACTATAAAAATGCCATCGACAGTGAAGGGGTTAACACTAGGGGGCAGGGAAGGGGTTAAGTGTGTTCCTGGGTGTGTTCTAACTGTATGGGGGGTGTCCTCACTAGGGGGAATCACTGATCTTCTGTTCATACATTGTATGAGCAGAAGATCAGCGTTTCCCCCGCTGACAGGACCGGGAGCTGCGTGTTTACACACATAGCTCCCGGTCCCCGCTCTGTACCGAGCGATCGCGTGTGCCTGGCGGCGATCAGGCCCGCCGGGCACGTGCGCTGGACTCGGGGGTGAGCGGGGCGTGCGCTCCGGCCGCCGGCGGCACGTACTTGCGCCCTAGTGGCCGCTTTAAAAGCGGACGTATAGCTACGGGCTCTCGCCCAGGCGTGCCGACTTCTCGCAGTAATATGACGGCGGGGAGTCGGCAAGCAGTTAAAGTGGTTGTTACCCCAACCACACAACTTAAACCTACAGGTAAGCCTAGATAAGGCTTACCTGTAGAAGCAAGAAATATCTCCTAAACCTGCACGGTTTAGGAGATATTTACACTAATGACAGTCACCGATGTCTACGGCGCATACGCGCCATAGACAACGGCGCAGGTCCAGTGACCTTGCCGGTTTTGTCAATGGCATTATTGTAGATATGCTGTGCATACTAGCTCATTATGTATGGAGTTAGTTGTATGGGATTGTACTGTGTTTTATTTTGTTTGTTTATTTTTTTATGGTTGAACTGGATGGACTTGTGTCTTTTTTCAACCTGACTAACTATGTAACTATGCCTTTCTCTTGCAGGTTTTTTTTTAAATGACGGGTTTACTTCCTCTTTAAGAGCAAAACTATGATTTTTTTTTTAAGCCTATTCCAAATCGGCTTCCTATTCTGCAGGTTTCGTGCAGATCATGGCAAATTGAGGAAGATTTCTGCCAGATCTATTCATCGGATGAAGAGAGCAGCTGCTAAAACACCATTACATAGCAGCAAACAGATATTTGAAGCTGCTGGTACCTTTGGAGTCCCACGGACATCAAGCTGTAGAGTCCTCCAGAGTCTGGCAGCTGTGCATAAACCTTCCATTCGGCCTCCACTAACCAGTGCTCACAAGCAGAAACGGCTGCATTGGGCAGAAAAATACATGGAAGACTAATTTTCAAACGGTCCTGTTCAATAAATATGTATTCAAAAAAACTAAAATATGACAATGTCCATAAAAGTATTAGAATACAAACAGCGCTAGTGTTGAGCAATTAGGTGGCCAACTGCACCATATAGTGACAACAGGAGATGAATAACCAATCCCAGGTGTTTTGAAATAATGTCCAGAAAATAGTCTTTAAGAAAATAAGTAGCGTGCACCTTCCACCATATTTTCAATTTCACCTCCTGTGAACACTTGCCCCGCAGGGGTTCAAACTCACCAGAGGGATTCGAAAAGCAGGCCGTTCAATAAGAAAATTCATCAAACTGGAACTGATACGATATAATTCTATCAGGGAGCCACTTGTATGGAATCAACCTCAGATACAGCAAATAAACACGGAAAAAACATACATAGCGTGATCCAGTTTATTAAGCAATACCTTTCCCATTAAGTTCCCCCATACATTAAACGTACATTGTATATACAATCAAGAACATTGGAAAATGTATAACGTCACCAGATCCTAGACCCAATCGGCATCCCCTGCTCAAAACCGCTGGCTGTTAACCAGGTTGTAAGTACTTCCTTGTTCCGGTCAGTGAAGCGCACAGGTCATTTCCGGCGTGTTGTGTAGCCAATGCCCTGACTAGTTTCGTCAGAGATGACTTCTACAGAGGGCTTAGCCACACACAACCACACTCACTTAAATCATCACTCCCACTCCCGCACCAGCCAATCGGAGTACACAGGGCGTGAACGAGGCGCACATCACACCGCAATGTTAGTAACCTCTGTCAGGCTATTCTACGGGCGGGCAGGAGGGACAGATCAAGTGTCACTGCATCACAATACATGATGCTGGATATTAGGCTTCACTCATATTAAGGGAAATGGACACTGCAATAAACATTCAATGTGTTTACTAACGTGCACCTCGTTAACACCCTGTGTACTCCGATTGGCTGGTGCGGGAGTGGGAGTGATGATTTAAGTGAGAGTGGTTGTGTATGTGTGTGGCTAAGCCCTCCGTAGAAGTCATCTCTGATGAAACTATTCAGGGCATTGCCTACACAACACGCCGGAAATGACCTGTGCGCTTCACTGACCGGAACTAGGAAGTACTTGCAACCTGGTTAACAGATGGCGTTTTTGAACAGGGGACGCCGATCGGGTCTAGGATCTGGTGACGTTATAGATTTTCCAATGTTCGTGTATGTATATACAATGTATGTTTAATGTATGGGGGAACTTGATGGGAAAGGTATTGCTTAATAAACAGGATCACGCTATGTATGTTTTTTCCGTGTTTATATGCTGTATCTAAAGGTTGATTCCATACAAGTGGCTCCCTGATAGAATTATATCGTATCAGTTCCAGTTTGATTAATTTTCTTATTGAACGGCCTGCTTTTCGAATCCCTCTGGTGAGTTTGAACCTCTGCGGGGCAAGTGTTCACAGGAGCTGAAATTGAAAATATGGTGGAAGGTGCACGCTACTTATTTTCTTAAAGACTATTTTCTGGACATTATTTCAAAACACCTGGGATTGGTTATTCATCTCCTGTTGTCACTATATGGTGCAGTTGGCCACCTAATTGCTCAACACTAGCGCTGTTTGTATTCTAATACTTTTATGGACATTGTCATATTTTAGTTTTTTTGATTACATATTTTTTAAACGGCTGCTCTTTTTCTTCTTTGACTCGTTGTAGTCATAGAGAAACTCATTCACTATTTCTTCTATTTTTGGATTTACGGAGAGTTTCTGACATCCTATTGGCGCTGTGTAATATAAGCCTTTTTTTACAAATTTTTTATTTCTACTTTTAGTCCTGTTCACTGATGAGCGCCGTGTAATCCTGGATGGTCCAGATGGATTGAGCAGCGGATAGTTGGTGGACGGCCACCCTGTTCCAACAAGGCTGTGACGTCAGGCAGTGGTGGAGTCATGTTTTGGGCCAGAATAATGGTAAGAAAGCTGGTCGGCCCCTTTAAGGTCCCCAAATGTGTAAGGATGACCTCTGCAAAGTATGTGGAGTTCCTGGCTGACCACTTCCTTCCCTGGTACAGAAGGAAGAACTATGCATTCCGTAAAAAAAAATCATCTTCATGCATGACAATCCACCATCTCATGCTGCAAAGAATACCTTTGCATCAATGGCTGCTATGGAGATAAAAAGGAGGGAAAGTCATGGTGTGGCCTCCATCCTCCCCTGACCTCAATCCTATTAAGAACCTTTGGAGCATCCTCAAGCAAAAGATCTATGAGGGTGGGAGGCAGTTTACATCCAAACAGCAGCTCTGGGAGGCAATTCTAACTTGCAAACAAATTCAAGCAGAAACTGTCTAAAAACCCACAAGTTCAATGGATGCAAGTCTTGTTAAGCTGCTATCAAATAAGGGGTCATATGTTAAAATGTAACGTGACCTGTTAAAATGTTTAAAAAGTTAAAATGTTTTTCAAAGTTTGATTGAAATAGCTTTTGATTTCAGTAAATACGCTGCAAACATAACAAATTCCAATTTTCAGTTCTTTACAACCTTTTAAAGTGTTTTGAAACTTACTGTGCATAATAATTTGGAACAGAGCATTGTAAGATTTTGAAGTTTGAATTTTTATCATTAGGAGGTTTGTTCAATAAAATTTGAATTGTGCTCTTAATAGTTGGTAACATGAGAATTATGTTGACTGTTGTTTACATAAATTATTTAGGTAAATGAGAAAAATATCATTGGCATATTAATTTGGAACACTCTGTAAGTGGATAAATATGAAACATTTCACATTAATGTTATATTTTTGTGCTAACAGGTAGAACTCTTTGCTTTTTTTTTTTACATGTTTTTTTATTCAATTTCTTTACAACCACTTGTGCAAAGCTTGTTGTTGACAGACCTTAAAGGAGTTGTAAATAAAAAAAACGTTTTTGCTGAAATGACTGTTTACAGGGTATAGAGACATAATAGTTAACTGATTCCTTTTAAAAACGATAAAAATAGATAAAAATCAATCATATAATGTACCTGTAGTTTTTAGTTTTTGCATGTTGTTTCCTGCCTATCTGCCTTACAGAGCCAAAGAGCAGTGATGGTAGTAAAACGAAACTAGAAACTAGGCACACAGTAATCACACCTCCTTGAAGTTAATGACCACAGAGAGAAAGCTCCCAGTACTGTGGTTATCAGGAAACGGACTACCAGGATGTGTGGAGAAGAACCCTTTAATAGCTCAAGGTGATCAACTCATCACAGCAACATTTGTTTGACGGTTTCAGTCAAACAGATCTTGCCTCGAAGCAGAAAGCTTCTCTATAGTGTACCTAAATAGACATTTTTCTGTATTAAATGTTTGTTTATAAAAGAAAAAGTGATGGACATATTTAAAAAAAATCAGTTTGAAAACTTAAAAACATAACTGCTAGCCGATCAGCTGCCGCAGTTATACTGCGGTAGGTTGGCACAGCTGCTCAAAGCGCCATAGGTATACGTTGGCCTGGAAGGATTTGGCCCGGAAGGCACGATGTCCGCTGGGCACCCGCGAATGCTTCTGAGAGAACGAGAACGGGATCTGTGTGTGTGTGTGTCCTTGCTGTCCTATCAGGGGGGTAGAGACAGATCGTGTGTTCCTACTAAATAGGAACAATGATATGTCTCCTCTCCCAGTCAGTCCCATCCCCCCACAATTAGAAACACACCTAGGGAAAACAGTTAACCCATTGATCGCCCCCTAGTGTTAACCCCTACCCTGCCAGTGACATTTATACAGTAATCAGTGGCTATTTTTAACTCTGATCGCTGTATAAATGTCAATGGTCCCAAAAAGTGTCAAGTGTCCGATCTGTCAGCTGCAATGTCGCAGTCCCAATAAAAATCGCAGATTGCCGCCATTACTAGTAAAAAAAATATAATAAAAATTACATAAATCTATCCCCCATTTTGTAGATGCTATAACTTTTGCACAAACTAATCAATATAAGCTTATTTTTTTTTATTTTTTTTACCAAAAATATGTAATAAATGTAGAATATATGTCGGCCTAAATTGATAAAGAAATTCAAAACTTTTTTGGGGGGATATTTCTAATAGCAAAAAGTACAAAATAGTGGGTTTTTTTTTCAAAATTTACGCTCTTTTTTTGTTTATAGCACAAAAAATAAAATATTTCTGTGGAAATAAGTAAATCTATTTGGTTTGAGTACAACGTCGCAATGTGTGCAATTGTCAGTTAAAGCGACGCAGTGCCGTATCGCAAAAAATGACCTGGTCAGGAAGGGGGCAAATCCTTCTGGAGCTGAAGTGGTTAAAGCAATAACTGACCATTATAGTTTTCATTAAGAGGTCCTTAATGTTTTTATTATGGGCTTTCCATTGAGAATAATTGTAGTCTCCATCCTCAGCTTAGTGCATGCTTCTGAAAGATGCTTGAATTCTCTAGCGCAGATCCTGACTTTAACCCAGGCTCAATGCACTGACTTGGGGAAGTTTGGTCAGTTAAATGTTTCTTGTGAGACCCTTTGGTGAGGCAGAAGCCAGTGCAGTGGATTTATTTTTTTCTGTTGCAAATGGACTTTGGCATTTTTTCATGTTATGTGCAAAGAAAATGTAATTATTCTGTAAGTGTAACAATTTCGGGTAGTAATACCAATGCCTTTGTGTTACTTTCTCCCCCTAATGCCGCGTACACACGGTCGTTTTTTGCGATGAAAAAAAACATTGTTTTTTAAAACGTCATTTAAATTGATCATGTGTGACAAAACGTCGTTTTTTGTCTTAAAAAAAAACGACCAAAAAAAAATTCCAACATGCTTGAATTTTTTGTGTCGTTTTTCAAAACGTCGTTTTTTTGTTTCACAAAAAGTCACAGTGTGTAGCAAAAACGTTGTTTAAAACGACGTTTTTCAACCCGCGCATGCCCAGAAGCTAGTTATGAAGCGAGCTTCAATGGAAAAGAGTGGTGAGCGTTACCTCGCTTTTTGTGAAACAAACGATGGTGTGTATGCAACATCGTCTTTGAAAAGTGACGTTTCAAAAACGTTGTTTTTTACTTCACAGAAAACGTCGTTTTTTTTTCATCACAAAAAATGATCGTGTGTACGCGGCATAAGAGCTGGTGCCATTTTCGGAATCAAAAAGGTTAAGCATATTTTTCTTAGATTATGATGTAGTTCAAGGATGACACAATCATCTCAATCCTGTTGTCTGAGCAGTAGACTTCATGTTCTTTCAAATGCCGCGTACACACGGTCGTTTTTTGCGATGAAAAAAAACGACGTTTTCTGTGAAGTAAAAACGAAGTTTTTGAAACGTCACTTTTCAAAGACAATTTTGCATACACACCATCGTTTTTTCACAAAAAGCAAGGTTACGTTTACCACTCTTTTCCATTGAAGCTCGCTTCATAACTAGCTTCTGGGCATGCACGGGTTGAAAAACGTAGTTTTGAACAACGTTTTTGCTACACACGGTGACTTTTTGTGAAACATGTTGGAATTTTTTTTTGGTCGTTTTTTTTAAGACAAAAAACAACGTTTTGCCCACACACGATCAATTTAAATGACGTTTTAAAAAACGTCGGGTTTTTTTCATCACAAAAAACGACCGTGTGTACACGGCATTACATAGACCAGCTGCTGCTGCTGCCTTTCACCTTGCTATTCTATTATGCTTCTGGTGCTATTATCTTTCAATCGCTGGGGAAAAAGGACTAAGGAAATGCCTTCATCTGTGTGTAGCAGACTGATGACATCATTCTCCTCCCAGTCCAGGCTTAGTTACTTGCTTGGAGTCAAGGGCCTCTAATGATGACCAAGTAAAAGCTTTATTGAAAAAGGTGATGTGTAGAGCAGATTTAAAACCGCAAACTAAAATTTTGAGCAATGTGAAATAATCTAGAGGAAAAAAAAATGAGCATTCATTGGTCTGACCTCTTTTTAAATTGATGGAAGGTAGAATAGTGTTTGACAGGCTAGGAGATTTCAGACCAGTAGTGTATTTAAGTTCTGTGCTGCCCTAGGCCTGACTAAACTTCTGCACCTCCTAATTTAAATATGACCCACCCCTTCCTGTCAAGGCCACACCCTGTTTTTTTAAGGCCCGCCCTGAATTTTTTTTTTTGGGGGGGGGGGGGAGCACTAGTTCTGAGGGCCCTGGGGGTGGGCAATGGATTCCCTTAATTTGCATAGTTTTTCTCTCACTTCCTGTTTGGCTATGGGGCAGAAAGTGAAGGGAAATCTCCACAATTGGACAGGGATGGTAAAAAATAAACTGACAGGGGCCATAACCCTCCCTTGAAGAATAAATTGTGTATATGTGGCATATACTACCACGCTAATTGCATAAACCCAATTATCAAGAACATATAGAATATGTAAATTAACAATACATCCATAAACACCAGTGCTAGCTCAAAAAATTTCAACTCAAAATAAATGTATAGTCCTTCTGTGCATGCTGGTGCACCTATAAACGCCAGTGCTAGCTCAAAAAAAAATTCAACTCAAAATAAATGAATAAATATAGTCCTTTAGTGCATGCTGTTGCACCTATAATGCGTGCTATTGCTCCTATGTAGCAGTGCCTCAGTCCTATTAAACCTTCCAAAGTGTCAAAAAAGGCGTGCTCTCTACATGTAGAGGCATTTGGGCAATATCTCTCACACACACGGAATTGTGTCACCAGCCTCCGCCATTGTTTAGTACTGCAGCTTCCGCCCGCTGAACCACAACACGAGCGAGGGTTGGAACGCACGCCGCACAAACAGTAACGCTGGATAAGCTAATGCCGGCTGGGCATCGGAGCATGTGAGTGTGATCTTAAGGCTTTCTTGTTTTAAATAAATTGGTCGTAACTTTATTACACCATAAGAGGCTTTTTTTCTTTTTGGGAGAGCAAACGCAAAGAGCCATCTGGGTCTGACATTTATGATTGAGGACCGCGTGGAGCCGCTGTTTAAGGATGCTATATGCTGTCTCATTTCCATGATCTGGTGAGCGCAATCTTTGGATAGAGGTGGTGGTCACACTTTAAGGGTGTAAACGTCATGGAGATCATCTTTTAGCACAGCAGAGAGCACGCCTTTTTTGACACTTTGGAAGGTTTAATAGGACTGAGGCACTGCTACATAGGAGCAATAGCACACATTATAGGTGCAACAGCATGCACTAAAGGACTATATTTATTCATTTATTTTGAGTTGAATTTTTTTTTTGAGCTAGCACTGGTGTTTATAGGTGCACCAGCATGCACAGAAGGACTATACATTTATTTTGAGTTGAAATTTTTTGAGCTAGCACTGGTGTTTATGGATGTATTGTTAATTTACATATTCTATATGTTCTTGATAATTGGGTTTATGCAATTAGCGCGGTAGTATATGCCACATATACACAATTTATTCTTCATTTATCACCTGTCACAGGTGTCTACAGCAACTGCAGCAGATTGGAAACATAGGCATCATAAATTAGTTGCGCCGGTGTCACAACACACACATAACCCTCCCTTACTCTATCCAAAATGAATACTTCTACAAAAAAAAGTCCAAATCACAAATTTCTGATAATTTTATTGAGAGGACTAAGAAAATAGTGGTGCAACAGAACCATAGCACAGTGAGGAATGTTTGTGGTCCAGGATGATAGGACAATCAAAATTAGAAGCCCCTCCCCACACACACACACTGACACAGTTGCGGAATGCCAGACGGAAGAAGAGTGGCAGCTTTATGGGGGCGCTAGACTAATTTGCCTAACAGTGTAGTGCAAGCCGGCAGGAACTCTTTTTGTGCTGCCCTAGGCCTGGGCCTTGTTGGCCTAGGCCAGGATACATCGTTGCTTCAGACTTATTAATTCAAAGTAAAAAAATAGGACTGATGATATGTACCAGTAAGTTCATCATTTTAAAAAGCTAATGATAACCTGTTCAACTTGAACAGGGTTTCTTTTATATGTTTTCTATGGTAAAATAATGCCTTTACATGCACCAATTTTGCAGAGGCCCTCTTTGACTTACTAAATGGCAGTCCAACTGCCATCCATGCAACATGTATTGTTTATTGCTTACCACTAGACCCAGTACCACCTTCAATTTTATCATTATAAGAATACTCTTATCGTTATTTTGTTATATTGGCCAAATGTTGCAGCCACCTTCATTGTGAATTCCATTCGCATACAAAAAAAGCATTAGGTAAGTATAAAATTAATGGCTGCTTTCTACAAACAGTGCAAATGCCGTAAATACAGTGAACTAGGACTTTTCTGTCTTCCAGAACATAATAAAAACTGACATTTTGAGCATATCAAACACAGATTTTGCCATGAATCAATCCACTTTGTATGTAAAAGCAATACAAGAAACTGCAGCACCTTATGAGTGCACAAACTGGTGCCCTTACCTTTTGATTCCCTTGGATGCATGTTATCAAGCACTAACAGTACAATGTATAGAGTAAAGGCCAATGTGGAGAGACTGATCCCACAAACTAGGAAACTGTAACTTCCCTGAGTTTCAATCACCTGTAATACATAATATGCAAACATTATTGAGATATAATTTCTATTTAACATGAATGTACACCACCAAAAATTGCCCATGCAGAGCAAAGCTCCACCAGTAGCTTATATTAAGGTGGATGTAAACCATCTCCTATACCCAATGAAGTGAACAGCTTCAGATAATACACAGACTAAACAAATCTCCCTATATACACTTTACATGTATATCTGCTATCTTCAGCTTGCTATATTCTTTAGAAAGTGTTACTAAAACCACAACCGTAAAATCTGTCTGTTTATGCAAAATAGCATGCTTATTATATTCACTGTGGAACTTAATGGGTTAATCCTTTGTATTGTGTAAAAAGGCTCTTTGATCCTGTATGCACAGGTCCCCCTCCTGCAGGGTCTCTCCGATAAGACAGTGTCAGAGTGGTCCCATGCTCATGCTCAGTTTGGCCTCTATTGCTGGAGAGAATATTTCCTTGTTGAGCTGAGCTTTTCAGGTCACATGATATTGACATCACACATGCAGGCATGTATACAGATCTTAAAGGGGTTGTAAAGGTACAAGTTTTTTTACCTTCATGCATCCTATGCATGAAGGTAAAAAAACATCTAGCAGCACCGCCCCCCCCCCGAGCCCCCGTTGTACTTACCTGACCGTTCGAATCTCCCGGGCGCGTCCACGTCATCCTCTTCGGTTCCCAGCCTGGCCGTTGATTGGCTAGGCTGGGCGGATTGATAGCAGTGCAGCCATTGGCTAGCGCTGCTGTCAATCAGGGCGGATGACGCGGCGCGCTGGGGGGCGGAGCCGAGTGATACAGTCGGCGGCTATGGCCGCCGCTGTATCACGGGAGCGCGCTCGCAAAAGCTTTCCTCCATGCGAGCGCCCTCGCATGAAGAAGGAAAGCTTTTGCAAGGAGGAGCCCAGACAGCTGCCGAGGGACCCCAGAAGACAGGTTTCCGGGCCACTCTGTGCAAAACGAACTGCACAGTGGAGGTAAGTATCACATGTTTGTTATTTTTTTTTTTTTAAATCCCTGACTTTAGTGACCCTTTAAATGACAGCCCAGTCCCTCCCTTCTCTATGGACAGTTCTTAAAAAAGAACACAGTGGGTTGGATGTCACCTCTTGATGGGTGATCCGCCTACCATAAAAGCATGAGCACACATGTTGTAATGGAAATCTCCCCTTACCTGAACACTCGGCACTTGGGCAGACCCTGCAGTTTATCACGTGACCATGACCAAAAAGCTATATAGTGGCAGTATTTTAATGTAAAAAGATTTATAAGCGGTTGGCACTGCGGTAGGGGGGATGAACTATTTTCATATTACTGGGTTTAGTAACACTTGAACATCGTGTTAGGCCACGTACACACGATCGGTCCAAACCGATGAAAATGGACTGAAGTCCAGTTTCATCGGTCCAAACCGATCATGTGTACGGCCCAACGGTCCGTCGTCCTTCGAACCAAAGTTTTTAAACTTGCTTTAAAATCGGACTGATGGACGCCTGACCATCGGTCCAAACCGATCGTTAGTACGCAAAAGCATTGGTTCAAAAACCTACGCATGCTCAGAATCAAGTCGACGCATGCTTGGAAGCATTGAACTTTGTTTTTTCAGCACGTCGTTGTGTTTTACGTCACGCGTTCTGACACGATCGGTTTTTGAACTGACGGTGTGTACACACATCAGACCACTTCAGCTGTGACCCGATGAAAACGGTCCGTCGGACCATTCTCGTTGGGTTGGACCGATCGTGTGTACACGGCCTTAGAGATTTTTTCTTACTGTTCAGCAGTAGGAGTGGATTCTTGGCATACACTGTGTGACAGCTAATTGGAGGAAAGGCACACACCCCCACTCCACATAGGCAAAAGAAGGAAGAAATGTGCAGGCTGTTTTTTTCTTGATTGTCAGAGAACTTGTCAGAAGTTATCAGGCTGGTAACAGAAGAACTGAGTAGCAAAAATACATATGACTTGGGGCTTTGGAGAGAGATAAGAAAACACTACAGGTATTATACAGTATGTGCTTAAGTCAAATTTCATGAATTGGGTTTAAACATAATTTTCTGAAGAACAACACATATTAGGTTCTTGACCAAAAAATCTAGCAAGTCAACAATGTCCTGACCCTTTCCCTCACCAGGATGTAAAGCAGGCTCAGGATGGAAACTTGGAGATGGAAATTTATTTAATTTTAAGATAGTTTGTCTGAGCAGTTCTATGGGCAGCCTGATGTTAGTGGCCCAGTTTTAATGGAATACAAGTATTAAATGGAAAGTAATACATTCACTTTAATAGTAGATGCTACAGGTACTACCACATTGAATAGTTTTTCCCATATTACCTCATTTGGAGGCAGGTCATTACAGTGAATAGTTATTTTCTTATTCTTTAATAAATGGAACCTTGTGCTGGACCTTTTTAACCACTAGCCGACCAGCCGCCGTCGTTCTACGGCGGCAGGTCGGCTCTCGTGGGCGAGAGCCCGTAGCTCTATGTCGGGACTTTCGCGGCCACTAGGGCGCGCCCCCCGCTTGCCCACGAGTACCGCGCGCTTGCCCGGCGGGCGCGATCGCAGCCGGGCACACGCATTCGTTCGTAAACACACTGCTCTCGTTCCTGTCAGCGGGGGAAACGCTGATCTTCCGTTCATACAATGTATGAACGGAAGATCAGTGATTCCCCCTAGTGAGTCCACCCCCCCCCATACAGTTAGAACACAAATAGGAACACACTTAACCCCTTCCCCGCCCACTAGTGTTAACCCCTTCACTGCCAATGGCATTTTTATAGTAATCCAATGCATTTTTATAGCATTGATCGCTATAAAAATGCCAATGGTCCCAAAAATGTGTCAAAAGTGTCCGATGTGTCCGCCATAATATCGCAGTACCGAAAAAAACGCTGATCGCCGCCATTACTAGTAAAAAAAAAATATTAATAAAAATGCCATAAAACTATCCCCTTTTTTGTAAACGCTATAAATTTTGCGCAAACCAATCAATAAACGCTAATTGCGATTTTTTTTAGGAAAAATATGTAGAAGAATACGTATCGGCCTAAACTGAGGAAAAAAAAAAATTTTATATCTTTTTTGGGGATATTTATTATAGCAAAATGTAAAAAATATTGCATTTTTTTCAAAATAGTTGCTCTATTTTTGTTTATAGCGCAAAAAATAAAAACCGCAGAGATGATCAAATACCACCAAAAGAAAGCTCTATTTGTGGGAAAAAAAGGACGCCAATTTTGTTTGGGAGCCACGTCGCACGACCGCGCAATTGTCAGTTAAAGCGACGCAGTGCCGAATCACAAAAAGTGCTCTGGTCTTTGGACAGCAATATGGTCCGGGGCTAAAGTGGTTAATGCAATTTAAATTCACATTTCTAAAAGAAAATATACTGAGCACTTCTGTGCCCCATAAAGCGATGGTAAAAAGCTCCCATCCTGACAGATCCACCCTGTGCTGTCTGAGATGTGTTACCTGCTTCTCTAGCGTTACAGCAACAAGTGATCTTCCTTTTCCACAAACCCTAGTAGAGAAATCTGTACACAATGAGAGTCAATTCCATCTTAGACAAGTCACAACAAGTCTCCAGTGGTGACATAGCCTGGGTAGTCACTGTGACCAGAACTATGTAATGAATGAATGAAAACTTATATAGCGCAGCATATGCGAAGTAAATCGCCTCTGGGCGCTTGTTGTTCCTGTCTCCTTTGAGATCAAAAGAGATGAGTCTTAATCTTTCTCCTGAAGACTAAGTAGTTCTCCTCCAGCCGAATGCTGGCTGGTAAGGCGTTCCATAGTCTGGGACCTTGGACAGCGAATCTCCTGTCTCCTTTGGACTTGTATCTGGCTTTCGGTATCTGAAGCCGATTTTGATTGGTGGATCGTAGAATACGATTGGGATTGTGAATTTTTAATTTTTCGCATAGATAATGGGGAGCATTCCCATGGATACATCTATGCGTTAGACAGAGAGCTTTAAAGGTAATTCTGTCTTTAACTGGTAGCCAGTGAAGGGATCTCAGTGAAGGTGAGATTGATTCCCAGGGTTTTTTCCCAGTCACAAGTCTGGCGGCCGTATTTTGAACGACTTGAAGACGAGCGATTTGGTACTTGGGGAGTCCGAGGTAAAGGGCATTTGCATAGTCCAGTCTGGAGTTTACAATCGCTCCCACCACGACCGCTACGTCTTTCTTGGGAATAAAAGGAATGAGTCTGCGTAGTAGGCGCAGCAGATGGTGAGATCCGCTGACTACTGACCCTATTTGTGCGTTCATTGTCATGTCGGAGTCAAAGATGACCCCAAGACTTTTGACTTTGGCGCTAGGGGTGATGATTTTGCCCAGAATGGGCGGGGGGATCCAGGTTGTTGCCGATTGATTCCTACGCTTGGCGTGAAACAGAAGAAGTTCTGTTTTCGCTCCGTTGAGTTTGAGATAACTCTTTGTCATCCAGTCCTCTATCAAAGAGAGGCATGTCTCTAGATTGAGGGGGTGATCCTTTTTATTGCAAATGCGGAAGTACAGTTGCGTGTCGTCTGCATATGAGTGATATAGCAGTTTTGGGCTGCTGATGATTTCGAAAAGAGGACGCACATAGATGTTGAATAACATCGGCGACAGGGGAGATCCTTGAGGGACCCCGCACGATAATGTGCGTTGTTCAGAAGTGAAGGGTCCTAGCTTCACTATTTGCGATCGGTTTTCCAAAAAAGAGGAGAACCAGGATAGATCGCTTTCTGCGACTTTGGCTATTTTAGCCAGCCGAGTCAATAACAGCTTGTGATCAACTGTATCAAAGGCTGCGCTTAGGTCCAGCAGAACCAGAAGAGAAGATTCTCCTTCGTCTGCGGCCTCGAGAACGTCGTCCCATATCTTAAGCAATGCTGTTTCCGTCCTGTGTCCGGGACGGAATCCTGATTGAAATGGGTCGAGTAAGTTGTGGGTATCTAGATGCTGTTGCAGCTGCTGTACCACTGCTTTCTCCATTACCTTGGAGAGAACATTTAGGCCTGTTATGGGGCGCCAATTGAGTGGATCCTTCGGATCCAGGGTGGCTTTCTTCAAGATGGGTTGAATAAAGCCCTCCTTCAGCTGGGAGGGCATTATGCCCTCCCTGAAGGATTGGTTGATAAGCTGCGTGACAGGAGGTGCCAGGATGTCGGCGCATTCCTTCAGCAGTTTGGTGGGGATAATATCATTTGGCGCAGTGCTGTTGCGCAGAGTGCCGATGATATTTTTTGTGGTCTGAATGGAGATGGGTTCCAGCGTGAACTCACCTAACTGTGGTGAATTACTGCCGGTGCTGTGTAAATAACTACAGAGGGGGCTGGGAGAGAAATTGTTTTGCTGAATGCTTTGCCGGATAGCCTCAATTTTGTTAATGAAGCAATCCGATAACTCATCGCAAAATTCTTGTGTATCCAAGTTGGGGGCTTCAAGACATCCTGGATTCATGGTCTGAGTGACCAGCTTGAAGAGTTCGCGGGGGCGGTTTAGGGCACCGTTTATAGCCTCAGAAAAATAGTTTTTCTTGGCTTTGAAGATTTGCTTGTAGTATTTTCTGGTTATTGCCTTGTAGATCGAGAGGTTCTCATCTGAAGAGCTTCTTTTCCAGGCTGCTTCTGCCCTTCTGCGCTCTTGCTTCAGTAACGCCAGCTGGTTGTTGAACCAGCTGGAGTTATTTTTCCTGATCTGGGTCTTTCGTTTCGGCGCTATCAAGTCAGCTGACTGCAATAGTGCTGTGTTTATGGCCTCCAGTGTTTCTTCCGCTGTTTGGTGCGGCTGAATTGTGTTTATTTTTTCCCCTAACGTGGCTTTGAAGAGTTCCGAGTGGAGCTTCTTCTGACATCTGGTCCAGTGTGTTGTCACTGGATTTGATGTTTTTGTTAAGGGGGGGAATTCGGAAATAATGAATTTAATTGCATGGTGATCTGTCCATGGCAATGGTTCATTTTCCAAGATTTTTATTTCCAGATCTTGTCTGAAAATAAGATCGAGCGTGTGACCTGAAGCATGTGTGGGCCCACATACTAGTTGCTGAAGCCCTAATCCTTCCAGGTGGTCGATACAGGCGTCGGCAACGGGGTCTTGTGCGGAGTTGGCCCAGAGATTGAAGTCCCCGAGCAGCAAAACATGTTTGCTGTTGAGGGTGTAAGTGGAGACAAACTCCGTTAATGATGATAGCAGCTGCGATTTTGGGCCGGGTGGCCTATAGCAGAGAAGAATGTGGACGGTCTCCTTGGAATTTGTTTGCAATTGCAGAGTAAGGGTTTCCATGAATGGAAGAGGGTTTTGAAGGGCTGGTTTAGTGATCGCAAGGTGCGTCTTGTGGATCACCGCCAGTCCTCCTCCTCTTTGCCCTATTCTGTTTTCCGTTATGATACGGTAGTTTTCTGGCACCAGTTCTCCTAGAATGGTGTTACAGTCGGCTGTAAGCCAGCTCTCTGTAATAAAGAGGCAATCTAGATCGCATTGTAAAATGAGGTCCCGGATTTCCAGTCGGTGTTTTACTGCCGATCTTGTATTGATCAAAGCACAAGATATGTGCTTAGGCTGGGGTGAATGGCTGAAATACCTGACGGTCGGTCGTTGATCGACTCTCCATATTCGCTCAATTTTTAGGGCTTTTTTGGTTTTGGCTGGTAGTATTGCGGCGGATTGCCTCAAACTCCAAATGGTTTCTGCAGAATATTGCTGATATGCCATGGTCGCCAAACACCGTGAGGGGGGTGGGTGGGTGCGAGTTTCAGGGGGCGATGGGGAGAGGAATTGGCTAATTCCTCTCTCCTGGCTTGGTCCAGAGGAAGGCAAAAAAAACCCTAGCGGTGCTGGGCCAATGTGCTCCGGTGGGGTAAAAAAATTCCTTCCTGACCCCTGTGAAAGGCGATCGGATGAGCCCTGGATCAAGCTTCTGTTGTGTTGATATGAGAAGTGGCTGGGGGTGAGGGGTGTGCTTATTGCTAGTATAGCAGGAGAGCTGCCTGATCAGGCAGCAGGATGCAGCCTGGAGCTGACACCTCGGTGGATGGAGATACTATGGGGCACAAAAGGTAAGCCAGGGAATAGTGGCTGTCCTATTAGGCCTCGTACACACCATCGGATCAAATTCCCCGCCGCCGGACGGCGCAGTGACGTGACGGTGACGTGGCGGTGACGTTGACGCCGCCACGTCACCGCCACGTCACCGCACCAGGAAGTTAAACACTTCCGCGCATGCGCCAAATCCATTCGGTGGCGGTGGGGGACGACATGTCTGCTGGTAAGTGTACTAACCAGCAGACATGTCGGGCGGACAGATTCCCACCGGATAGATTTCAAAGCATGCTTTGAAATCTGTCGGGTGGAGAAATCTGTCCGCTAGCCCATACACACGAGCGGAGATGTCTGCTGAAACGGTCCATCGGACCGTTTTCAGCGGACATATCCCCTCGTGTGTACGAGGCCTTAGGGAAAGGGGGGATTCCTGGAGGATTTGGGGGGGATTACAGGGAGTGGGGGGCGCCGCGCCGGTAGGCCCCGGGTGAAGCCGTGGTCTTTCCTAGATCGCGGCCCCGCGAATCAGTGCAGGCTGGCGCGGGTGTCCGGAAAAAATGCCCTAGGATGGCGGAATTGTGGCTGGGGGGTAGTAGGAGGGTGTCTCAGCTGGCGATGGCGGTATGGGGGCATAGGGGGTGGAGGATAGGAGCGAGGGTGTGGGGAGCGCCGCAGCGGTAGGCCGCGGGTGAAGCCGCGGTCTTTCCTATATCGCGGCCCCGCGATTCAATGCAGGCTGGCGCGGGTGTGCGAAAAAGTCGCCCTAGAATGGTGAAGTTGGCGATGGTGGTATGGGGGCACAGGGGTTGGAGGATAGGGGCCGGGGAAAGCCGAGGGGGCATGGGATGTTTGCTGCGGCTGTCCTGACAAGGACGGCTGTCAGCAATTTCTTACCTGGAACAAGGCAAGGGATTGAGGAAGGCCGGAGGGCCAGGGAGCTGATCCGCTGTGGTTCTGAGTGAAGGAGGGAAGCTGGAGGAGAAAGGCCAGGTTGGGGACGAGTAGTGCTGGGGCTGGAGCTGGAGCTAGCAGAGAGAGGCTGGGGAAAACCTAGCCTGCCTGTCTACCTCCTACGCCTGCCTGGAGCTATGACACACACGTTCCTACTCTAGGAGACGAGCGTCGCTGTGAGCTCCTGCTGCTAATCCGTCTGCCTCAACTGACTGCCTAAAGATGAGAGAGGTCTATGATTTCTAACCCGAGGCACTGAACAATCCCATAGTGTCCCAAGGCAAAAGATGTTCCCAAATAAGTTTATAGGGCTGTGTCTTGAGGCAAGAGACAGTTCTATAGAAGTCTACGGGGCTGTGTCCCGAGGCAGGAGATGGTTCCATAGATATCTATGGGTCTGTGTCCTGAGGCGGTAAGGGGAAGCTCTCCAAAACGGATACAAAGAACAGTTAAAACACTTGTTTTTAGCAGAGTAGGGAAGGGTTGAAACATTTGTAAGGTTTTTATTGCTGGTAATTTCCATGATGAGATGATAATCCACACTTCCTCTGTGGCTGCCATGAGAAGATGGGAGATGCAGTCTCTTTAAAAGACAATCAAACAGCAATAACAGTGTACAAAATTGGACAGCGCTATCATCATTCTACTATATGTGCTAACAGACTTTAAAATATATAAAAATAGTCCTAGCCACAATATATGAAAGTTAAGGTGCTATATGTACAAGAAAGAAACAAGTATCAGTCAATGCAATAAAAAAACACATACTAACACTAATGCCGCGTACACACAGTCGTTTTTTGCGATGAAAAAAAACGACGTTTCTTAAAACGTCATTTAAATTGATCGTGTGTGGGCAAAACGTCGTTTTTTGTCTTAAAAAAAACGACCAAAAAAAAATTCCAACATGCTTGAATTTTTTGTGTCGTTTTTCAAAACGTCGTTTTTTGTTTCACAAAAAGTCACCGTGTGTAGCAAAAACGTTGTTTAAAACGACGTTTTTCAACCCGCGCATGCCCAGAAGCTAGTTATGAAGCGAGCTTCAATGGAAAAGTGTGGTGAACGTAACCTCGTTTTTTGTGAAAAAAACGATGGTGTGTATGCAACATCGTCTTTGAAAGTGACGTTTCAAAAACGTCGTTTTTTACTTCACAAAAAACGTCGTTTTTATTTCATCGCAAAAAACGACCGTGTGTACGCGGCATAAAGTGCAACTACTAGATTATGTGCATCAATAATATAACAATTTAGATGTGCAAAGTGTATGCAGAAAAAAAACCATATAATATAATCACTATGAAAAAAATCACGTGACAAAGTTTATGTGTCCAGAGTAATATCAATGCAGAAATACAAAAATTTTGCGTGAATCCTTCACAAATTCTTCTGGTGTTCACCAAACAAAAAGTGCTTTCCACCACCGTAAGTACTAAATAAACTCACCATAGACTGATGCTGGTAAAATTATAAACCAGCTATTGTGCATAACTCTCTATGGGGGTAATGATTTGCAGCTTCACAGCTCTCCACTCAAGAGACCTCAAGAGGATAGTTTCATATGCTTCATAACTCAGATGGAGGAGGAAGAAAGTAAGCTCCCATAGGGTAAAACCAACTAAACCTCTTTGTTTAATAATATCAACCAGTACACTTACATTTGTATGTGTCTTCACTGACACAATTTAATAGGCAAAATCAGAAAGCTGGGCCTCCTCTAGCCTAGTCTGTAAGTGTGAAGCCTGCATGCGTGGTGATGTTATGCATAAACCCCCGACCTACGCATTTCATCTGACGTCTTTTAGGGACTCTATGGAAGCTTTTCCTTTCCTCTTTCTTCCTCCTCCATGTGAATAGCTCACATATAGAAAAAACATAATATAATCACTATGAAAAAATTCATACAAAAAAATTCACGTGACAAAGTTCATAAGTGTTCAATAGGTAGAAAGGATCCTTGTAGTTTTAAAAATAATAAGGAAAAGAAAAGTGTCCCAAGTGATATCAATGCAAAAAATAAAGAAATCTTGCATTAAAACTTCACAAATACAGTGTAGTGTATAGTGTTCACCAAACAAAAAAGTGCTCTCCACCACTGTAAGTACTAAATAAACTCACCAGAGACCTATGCTGGTGAAATAATAAACCAGCACATAACTGTCAGGGAGTAACAATCTGCAGTTAGATTTATTTGTATGAATTTTTTTCATTGTGATTATATTATGTTTTCTCTGCATGAACTTTTCACATCTAAATAGTTATATTACTGATGTTTTTTGCACATAATCTTGTATCTCACATCTCACATACTCACTGAAAAATTAAAAATGCACCTACTGCTGGAGTCTTATCACCCTAATCTTACTATATATATATATATATATATATATATATATATATATATATATATATATATATATATATATGTAGCACTGGTATTTTTGCCATGTAATGCTAAAGATGGCATACCACTAGAGGGAGCCAAATACCAATGTGAACAAGATATGTTTTAACTCACACATGCAGAGCAGAAAAATGTTTATCTTGTGAAAAGACTCACTTACCCATGAACACTAGGTGGCTGAACTGCATGCTGGGTGGATAAAAAAGGCAGAGTGCAGCCATTTTTCTTGGGTTCTGGACACATGGCCTGCCTGCAAGGATCTGTGAAGGAGTGTTCAGAAGAGGGCCTACATCTTGCAGAGCAGAACAACATCCATTGACTCTGCCTTACCACAGTGTGCTGGAGAAGCAGTGTGATCGGGTCTGAGGATCCAGGACCTTTGACAGAGCCAAGTGGATGTCCAGTTTGCTTGCGGAGCGGAGCAGCGTGACAGTGCTGATTGGCAGCAGGAATGAGGCAGCCGGAGCAGAGGTTCACAACTTTCCAGGCTTGGTGTGGTGAGAGGGCTGTTGCCCAGAAGTTTTTTTAACACCCTTAACACACTTAGACTCATTTCACAAAGTTGCTGGGACCTGTAGTCCTACAGGGAGGTCTCATTCAAATAGACTGAGTTCAATCAGGCCTAAAAGCCTATGCTTCATTGAGGGCTGACTGACAGTTAAGGTATACCTACACCGAAGGCATCTACAAGTGTGTTTTACAGCAGGAACTGTTATAACTCTTCAGTTGTGTTACTTCATTACTTGTTAAACCTTTGGATTACAAACACTGCAGTATAATAGCTAGCTGAAGAAAAGAAGACCGGAGACTACACTTCTTCACAGGGAGGGTTTGTGCTTTGGATGCAGTAAGACAAAAGGCTGCCTTATACCTCAGGGGAAGCTCTTGAAAAATCATAGTGTGCTGTGTTTATATCTTTGCATTATTATAGTAAGTTTGTATGTTGATACAGTTAATATAAAACTACTGTCTTTATACCAGTTCCAGTAAACTTGCATTCTGGTTGATCGCAATTGGTGTGAGACTTGTTCGTTATTCTAACATGTGGAACAACGGATGCCCAGATAACGGTAAAGGTACACTATATACACATTGTTATGTGGGGTTGTTCCGTTTAGTAAAAGTTTCACATCCACACTGTTACACAGCTGTGTCAAGCGGGTTGAGACAAATTATTTGGGGGTAGTAGAGCAGAGTGCAGGCCCAATCAATTACCAGCAGCTCCTTCGGGGGTAAGTGCTACACGTGGGGGCTCGTCCGGGATCCTGTTACTCTAGAATTAAGCCCACCCTCTTGGCACCAGTATGGACCCCGTCAAGCAGAAGGCGCTCGCTCAGAAGCGAGCGTGGCAATCGCACTCCCAGGAGAAGCTTGGGAGGAAGAACAGGTCAGCCAGATTGTAAAGGCATTGTCCCCAGATAGAAAGGCCTGGGTGATCGCCGTTAGACCAGATTGTGGGACCTCTCACACTTATGCCCTATTGGAATGGAGAAAGGGAATTCCGGAGAACTTTAGAGGCTCGAGTGTGAAGCTAGCTGGCAAAACCAAATTTTACCTGACGCACACAGAGGGGCTCGGAGGGAGCTCTGCCAACTCTAGACATGTTAAGCCAACAATGCCGGGAGTTAGTTTTGGGTCAACCCCAACCAAAATCAGTACAAGGCCCTCTTTGGAGAAGGAAGAGGCCGTGGTTGACACGCACAGGAGAGGTTCCCAGTCAGAACGACAACTAGCTGACCTAAAACGGCAGTACCACAATATACAAGAAAGGTTCAAGGAGACCTCCGGCATGATCGCGGAACACATTGAAGAGCTAAGTGTCCCATGCAAGGACTTGAGCGGTAGTAAGCAAAGGCAAAGACCTGCTTCAGTCATCCAGAGACGCACTCATAGCCACTTGCCAGAGGTGACGATCCGAAAAGATTTCAAGATTGAAGGTCAGATAGGAGAGAAGGAACAGAAAGGCAACCTGTCCTATACAAATCTTCTGCATCAGATTGAACTGGGACTCCAAAGAGGATATCTTGAATCCGAAATTGTAGAGGCTGTAGTCAATGCCATTAGCCCAGGTCTAAGTATCAGAGGCATGCTGGAAATGAAAAATGGACTGACTTTAGCACAACTCAGGAGAATACTAAAGAGCTACTACAAAGAGGAAGATGCTGCTGAGCTATATCATCAAATGATAAATATGGCACAGAGCAGTCAGGAGACCCCACAGAATTTCTTATTCAGGGCCATTGAATTGAAAGACCGCCTGTTGTCTGTCTCGAAAGGAGAAGATTCAGATGAACACTTTGGGGCTGAACTGATCCAGAAGAAATTCCTGAGGTCTGTGGCTACAGGACTGAGAAGTGACTATATCAAGTTCCAGTTAAGGCAGTACTTGGACGATCCTTTCACTACAGATGAGGTGCTCATTGAAGAGACTAATGAAGCAGCGAAGATGGAGATGGAAAGGGAGAAGAAACAAAGGACAATTCAGTCCAGCACCACAGCAAGAACCAAAGGGCATCAATCTGAAATTCTACAGGGCTCCCAGGAACCCAGTGTCCTGACAGTGAACACTGATCAAATGCCCTGGTCCTTACCTGTACAACATCTGCCACAGTCTGAATTAGGAAAACTGTTTCAAATGCAAAAAGAGATGTTGGAAATTATGGCCTTGTTGACTGCAAAGCTGGTTGGACCACAGAGGGAGGAAGTCCCGGCACTTAAGACCCCGATGGATTCTACTGCCGCTCAGACTGAGAAACCGGTGAAGCCAAAGACCTGTTTCAACTGCGGGGGAGTTGGACACTACCGTCAATTATGCCCAAGCCCGGCAAAGCCTGAAACAAAACGTCAAGAGCAGGCGGAAAACTTCAGAGGGCCCCGGTGAAGGAGCCAGCTGGGCGCCCTGTTACAACAGCCAGCTCCAAACAACCTCATACATGCCAGGTCCCTGGGGACACACTTAGGCCGAATCCGGGCAAAAGCCCACAGAAGCGAGGTGTAAAAGTGCAAGCTACCAAACAGGCTAAACCTGCCACTCCCCATGGATTCCCTCCTGAGCTAGTGGGACCTTCTCCAATTGTCCCCATCCAAGTGGAAGGGATTTACACTAAAGCCCTGTTGGATACTGGAGCCCAAGTGACTTTACTTTACAGTGACTTTTATGAAAAACATCTCAGACACTTGCCACTGCGGAAGCTGGAGGAATTGGAGATATGGGGCCTAGGGACCCAGAATTTCCCTTATGACGGCTACCTACCCATTAAGCTTACCTTCGACCCGAGTGTGGCGGGAAAGGCCGAAACCTTCGATACCCTGGCAGTGGTGTGTCCCCGCCCCCCAGGGGCTGATAGAAGTTCTCTCATCATTGGGACCAATACCGACCTGGTCCGAAGACTTTTGACACCGCTTGTCCAAGTACAGGGCACTCCAGCCATGAAGGTACACCCAATGCTAGCACAAGTGTACCAAAATCTAGTGCATGAGCAGAAAGCCCCGGCGGAAGGAGTGGGAAAAATCTGGCGCCTAGGCAGAAGTGAGAAGATTGTGCAACCAGGTGAAGTAGTCTGTTTGAAAGCTTCTATCAAACTGACTTGGAGACAACCTGGCCCTTTCATCGTCCTTGAGACAGACAGAGAGAAGGAAGATAAGGAGTTGGAAATAATCCCAGAATTGTTATCGACCAAGGCGCTGAAGCGGAGCGGGGGGAAGGTCTCGGTCAGTGTCCGGAACACCACAACCTCACCTGTGAAGATGCCAGCTAGAGTGTTGCTGGGGAAGGTGAATCAAGCAACCCCAGTCTTATCGTATGGTATCGTGGGAGGACAAGAGGGAGAGATTCCTATGGAAGAGTTCTACCCGAAAAACACCCCCCTAACACCTGATTGGATGGAGAGAGCAAAAACCCAGCTCCTGAGATGGAGAACTGCGTTTTCAAAAAGTGAGTTTGATGTGGGGCTTGCAAAAAGTGCTGAACACAAGATTCGATTGGAGGAAGATAAACCCTTCCGAGAGAGGGTCAGGCGGATTCCATTGGGAGACTTGGAAGACCTGCGGGAACAGCTGGCTGAGTTGAAGAAGACAGGAATCATCCGAGAGTCTCGGAGTCCATATGCTTCCCCAATAGTGGTAGTGAGGAAGAAGAATGGGTCATTACGATTGTGCATTGACTATAGGACACTGAACCGGAGGACCATTCCCGACCAATACACCACACCCCAAATAGAAGATGCTTTACAGAGCCTGTCGGGGGCAAAGTGGTTCAGTGTGCTGGATTTAAAAAGTGGGTACTACCAGATCCCCATGCACCCCGAAGATAGGGAGAAGACCGCTTTCATTACTCCTGTAGGATTCTTTGAATTTAATCGCATGCCACAAGGTCTGTCTGGAGCCCCAGCCACTTTCCAGAAGTTGATGGAGAAGACTGTAGGCGACATGAACCTGATTGAAGTGCTGGTATATTTGGATGACGTCATAGTGTTTGGCAGGACATTGGAGGAGCATGAAGAGCGCCTGGAGAAAGTCTTAAGGAGACTTCATGATGAAGGCCTGAAGCTCTCCATGGAGAAGTGCCAATTCTACCAACCTTCAGTGAGTTACCTGGGCCATATTGTGTCCGCCGAAGGAGTGGCCACAGACCCTCAGAAGCTGGAAGCTGTCACCTCTTGGCCCAGACCCACAAATATGACCGAGCTTAGGTCATTTTTAGGGTTTTGTTCATACTACCGTAGGTTCGTAGAAGGGTTTGCCAAGATAGCTCATCCACTCACTGAGCTGTTGAAGAACCAATAGGAAGCTGGTTTAGACTCGGACAAACCTGGAAAACCAAAAGAGGGACCTAGGAAGAAGAAAGAGTCCATCGAAGACCAGTGGACTCCGCAATGCGAAGAGACCTTTAGACAGCTGAAGTGGAGCCTTACCACTGCCCCAGTCTTGGCCTATGCAGACCCTACCAGACCCTACAAACTGCACGTGGATGCTAGCCGAGATGGACTGGGTGGAGTGCTTTATCAGGAGTACGACAGACATTTACGACCTATTGCTTATGTGAGCCGGAGTCTGACACCTGCTGAGAGGAATTACCCAACTCACAAGCTCGAGTTTCTGGCCTTGAAGTGGGCAGTAGTAGACAAATTAAAAGACTATATGGCGCCGAGTTCGTGATTAAGACGGACAACAATCCTCTCACATACTTGCTCACTACAGCAAAATTGGACGCCACAGGCCATAGATGGTTGGCTGCCCTCTCTGCATTTACTTTCAGCCTGAAATATCGACCAGGGGTTGGGAATCGAGACGCCGATGCACTGTCCAGAAGGCCCCACTGTTCCCAGGACCACTCAGGAGGATGGACCCAGCTTACCCCTGAGGGGGCGGAACAACAAGTGAAAGGTGGAGCTAGGGCTGAAGAAGTCGGAGTGTCCGCTGCGGGGGTGCCTAAGTGCTATGGTAATGTCACTCAAATTGTGGAGGAAGGTCTACCTAAGCTATCTAGGAAGGACCTCCGGAGAGACCAACAGGAAGATCCCCTTTGTGGCCTGGTATTGAAGGCCTTGGAGAGCCAACACCCTGATCTACTTCTCCAGAGCGCTCAGAAGGAAGCTCGCCTGCTACGCAAAGAGTGGGATCGGTTGCAGCTGCAGCAAGGAGTGGTCTACAGAAGGGGCCCCTCTGAAGATTCTGAAGAGAAGTGGCAGTTGTTTTTGCCAGAGAAACATAGAGAGAAAGTATTAATTGCCCTGCATGATCACCATGGCCACCTGGGATCAGAAAGGACTCTTCAACTGGTGAGGGACAGGTTCTATTGGCCATACATGAGGACTGAAGTGGAGAGCTACTGTCATTCCTGTCTCAGGTGCATACAAAGGAAGACCTTACCCCAGAGAGCCGCCCCAATGGGCCATTTAGAGGTTCAAAGGCCAATGGATCTAGTATGCATAGATTTGCTATGTTTGGAATCTGACCTGAGTGGGCAAGGAAACATCCTGGTAGTCACTGATCACTTCACCCGATACGCTCAGGCATTTCCCACCAGGGATCAGCAGGCATCTACAGTGGCGAAGACCTTAGTGGAAAAATTCTTCATTCACTATGGTTTGCCTCAACGGATCCATTCAGATCAGGGAAGAGACTTCGAGAGTACCCTTATTAGATTGTCTGACAATATCACAATTCTTATGCCGATAAGAGTGGATGGGGTTTGATTTACTAAAACTAGAGTGTAAAATCTGGTGCAGCTGTGCATGGTAGCCAGTCGGCTTCTAACTTCAGCTTGTTCAATTAAGCTTTGACAAAAAAACCTGGAAGCTGATTAGTTTCTATGCAGAGCTGCTTCAGATTTCATACTCTCCAGTTTTAGTACATCAACCCCAATGTGTATACTTTAACCGCTTAAGGACCGCCACACGACTATTTTCACCGGCAAAATGGCACGGCTAAGCATATGGACGTACAGGTACGTCCGTGGGTCGCGAGCCCAGTCCTGTCCCCCGTGACCGCACCTGTGGGACCGGCAGACCCGATCGCAGCCGGTGTCACGCGACCGGGTCCCCGAGAGGAAGAATGGGGAGAGGTAAGTGTAAACAAACCTCTCCCCATGCTTCCTAGTGTGACTGTCACTGATTGTCTGTTCCCTGTGTTAGGGAACGACTATCAGTGACGTCACACGCACAGCCATGCCTCCCCACAGTAAGAACACTCCCTTAGGGCACACTTAACCCTTACAGCGCCCTCTCCTGGTTAACCCCTTCACTATCCGTGTCATTTTTCACAGTAATCCGTGAATTTTTATAGTACGTTTCACTGTGAAAATGACAATGGTCCCAAAAATGTGTCAAGTGTCCGATGTATCTGCCATAATGTCACAGTCACGAAAAAAATCACTGATCGCCGCCATTAGTAAAAAATTTTTTTTATAAAAATGCTTTAAAACTATCCCCTATTTTGTAAACGCTATAACTTTTGTGCAAACCAATCACAAATATGTAGAAGAATGCGTATCGGCCTAAACTGAGGAAACAATAAAAAAAAAAAGATATTTTTTGGGGATATTTATTATAGCAAAAAGTAAAAAATATTGAATTTTTTTAAAAATTGTGGCTCTATTTTTGTTTATAGCGCAAAAAATAAAAACCATAGAGGTTATCAAATACCACCGAAAGAAAGCTCTATCTGTGGGGAAAAAAATTGTCTGTTAAAGCCGCGCAGTGCCGAATCGCAAAAAGGGGGCTGGTCCTTTACTTGCATAATAGTCCGGGGCTTAAGTGGTTAAAAATGCAGATAATTCCTATCTCTTCTGTATTGAACTGTATTGTAATTGTACTGTCACCCCTCTACATTGTAAAGCACTGCACAAACTATTGGTGCTATATAAATCCTGTAGAATAATAATATCTAAACTTTTATAAAAACATTTTATTGTATGATAGAATTCTAATAGGTTGCAGTCATTATTTATAATAATTGTTTCCTATTCATAACATTTCGGCCGTTAATACCAGTAGGGCCGAAACAACTAATAGATTATGAAATTAATCGATTACAATTTTCATAGTCGATTAATCGGCCAGTAACATAATGGGGTTAAAAAACTAAAATTGCCCTTTATAGTACAAAAAAAGCAAATCGCTACTGTAAATATTACTTTCACTGTCCCACAGTAAAACAAATTAACCCCTTACAGTAGCGATTATTTGCTCTTTTTGTACTTTATTTTTGTTTTTTTAACCCCCATTATGTTACTAAACATCTCAAGCCTGGGTCACACCTCTGTTTTTTTTTTTGGTGCTTTTTTCAGAAACATACTACAGTTCATTTACATGTTTTCCTATAGGACACGTTCACATCCATGATTTTTTTCAGCTGCTGGACAAGGGCAAGGACTTTTTAACGCAAAACGGTGCTATTTTTTTTATTTTTTTTGGTTCAATATACTTCAATGGAGAAGATTCAGAAAAGCATGTAATGTGTTTTTGAGGCAATTTGTGTTTTGTAATCTGCCCAACAACAAATCGGCCCAATTATCCGATTAACCACTTGCTTACTGGGCACATATACCCCCTTCCTGCCCAGGCGTAATTTCAGCTTTCAGCACTGCGACGCTTTAAATTAAAATTATGCGGTCGTGCGACGTTCCCTACCAAACAAAATTGACGTCCTTTTTTTCCCACAAATAGAGCTTTCTTTTGGTGGTATTTGATCACCTCCGCGGTTTTTATTTTTTGCGCTATAAACAAAAAAATAGCGACAATTTTGAAAAAAAAACACAATATTTTTTACTTTTTGCTATAATAAATATCCCATTTAAAAAAAATATATCTATTTTTTTTCTCAGTTTAGGCCGATATGTATTCTACATATTTTTGGTAAAAAAAAAAATTGCAATAAGCGTATAGTGATTGGTTTGCGCAAAAGTTATAGTGACTACAAAATAGGGGATAGAATTCTGACTTTTTTATTATTATTTTTTTTTACTAGTAATACGGCGATCTGCGAATTTTGTCAGGACTGCAATATTGCGGCAGACACATCGGACACTTTTGACAAATTTTTGGGACCATTCACATTAATACAGAGAACAGTGCCATAAAAATGCATTGATTACTATATAAATGTGACTGGCAGGGAAGGGGTTAACACTAGGGGGGCATGGAAGGGGTTAAATGGCTCCCAGTTGATGGTGCTGGCTTACATGTGATTTTCTAAACAGAAGTGTGATTTTTAAACACAAGTGGGAAGAGTTAAAAAACAGGAGTTGCTTTTAACTGTTTTTGCTTGCAAGTGTAATTTGTTTCTCTCTTTTCTCTGACACTTTTTAAACAGGTTTTTATTTCTCTCTGCTAAGGGGAGTGTTTAATTGTGATCAGGTGAACAAGTTATTTTTTTCCCCTGCTAATCAAGGGGAGTGTTTTATTGTGAACAGGTGAGTATAAAGTCTCTGTCAAGCTCCCATAAGGAGCTGGCTCCCAGTTGATGGTGCTGGCTTACATGTGATTTTCTAAACAGAAGTGGGAAGAGTTAAAAAACAGGAGTTGAAAACAGGAGTTAAGACAGGAGTCTTCTAAACTGTAAGTAACATCTTAAACTTCCTACAAATAATTATATTGTAACTGGGAAATGTGTGCTAGCAGGGTGGAAGGTTTTGCTCAGTGCACAGTGTGTCCCATGTATGCAAAATTGGTGCAACAGCTCCAGGATGGATACCGCTGTGACAGATGTGAGCAGGTTGCCCTTCTGGAAGCTTGCATTAGAGATCTGGAGGAGCAAGTTGCAACACTGGGCAGAAAGGACAACCTTGAAAGGGGTCCTCTGCTTGCTGAACAGGTGGTCAGTAGGGTTAATGTCGAGGGTGGAGGGTGGAGGGGCGAGTCAGGATTATCAGATAGGAAGATGGATTAATGTAGTTAGAGGGAGTGGAAGGGGCTTGCAGACAAGGAAGGCCAATCCTGTATTTGTGCATCAAAACAAATTTGCCAAGTTGGGTGAAGATGTGAAGGTGGCTAACACAGAGGTGGCAGCACTAGATGTTACTGCTACCCCTAACAGCCGGGAGAGCAACCCATCTTGTAGAAGTGGTGAGGGGAGAGAAGGTAGGCCTAGATAGTTGGTGGTAATAGGGGATTCTATAATCAGAAGGACTGATAGAATAATTTGTCGTCAGGATCGCCTCAACCAAATTGTTTGCTGTCTCCCTGGTGTCAGAGTTCGGCATGTGGTGGACCGGGTGGATAAATTAATGGGAGGGGCTGGGCATGACCCAGCTGTCTTGGTCCATGTTGGAACCAATGTCAGTATACATGGAAGGTGGAGGCTCCTTAAGAATCAATTTAAAGAACTAGGCTGCAAGATGAAGGGAAGGACCTCCAAAGTGATATTCTCTGAACTATTGCCTGTGCCATGCGCAACACAGGAAAGGCAGGGGAAGATTAGAGAGCTGAATGCATGGCTAAAGACCTGGTGTAGGAAGGAGGGATTTGGGTTTCTAGAGCACTGGGATGACTTTTCATTGGGGTGCAACCTATATGCTAAAGATGGTTTGCACTTGAATGGAAGGGGGTCTGCTGTGCTGGGGGAGAGGTTTAGGGGAATGCTGGAGGAGTATTTAAACTAGACTTGAGGGGGGAGGGTGAACTAGAATTACATCGGGCACACAGGTCAGTTAGGGGTCAGACATTAATGGAGAGTGGAATGGGGATAGATGGAGGTGGGGTTATGGCAGGTGACAAGAAAGTTCCCATGTTGCAAACAGCCATTGAAAATTATAGTGCCATTTGCACTACTAAAAAATGATATGAATCATATGAAAAACACCAGCAAAAAATGTAACAATACATTTAAGTGTTTGTTCACCAATGCCAGAAGCCTTCCAAGCAAAACAAGTGAGTTGGAAGCTCTGGTGCATGAGGAGAGCTATGATGTAATCGGTATTGCTGAAACTTGGCTTCAATCCTCACATGACTGGGCTATTAATATTCCTGGCTATGCTCTCTTTTGGAAAGACAGGGTAAAAAATAAAGGTGGAGGCGTCTGTCTCTACGTGAGAAGTGACCTCAAAGCAAGCATGAAAGAGGACCTGGTTGATGGAGAGTGTGATGAAGTTGAAGCATTATGGGTGGAACTGCATACAGATGTGCGTAGTTCAAAGTTAATCATTGGAGTTTGTTATAGACCACCCAATGTTAATGAGGAGGTGGAGAGGCGGCTCCTTGCACAGATGGAAAGGGCTGCAAGGGCTGGGACGGTAATAATAATGGGGGATTTTAACTACCCAGAAATTGACTGGAATAATGGAATTTCTGGGACAGTTAAAGGACAAAAATTTAAAAACCTATTGCAGGACAATTTTATGGTCCGGTTTATTGAGGCCCCAACTAGGAATGATGCTCTGTTGGACCTGGTAATCTCAAACCATGCAGAGCTTATTACTAATGTTCAGATAAAGGAACACCTGGGTAGCAGTGATCATAACATGATTTCATTTAATATTAACCTTATAGTTAAAGAAATAGATACAGGAAAGATTAAAACACTTAATTTCAAGAGAGCAAATTTTCAAAGCATGAGGACTGCTCTCCAGGGCTTGGACTGGGAGGGAATATTGGCACAGATGAACACAGAACAGAAATGGGAATTCTTCAAAAAGACTCTTTGGAACCTCACTGCAAAGTATATTCCCATGGGCAATAAGTTTAAAAGGCTAAAGATAAAACCTATGTGGCTCACGGTCAAAGTTAAAAAAGCTATAAACAATAAGAAAATAGCTTTTAAAAAATATAAAAATGAAGGAACATTTTAAATGTTAAATGTTTAAATGTTACAAAGAATATAATAGAATATGTAAAAAGGAAATCAAGGATGCAAAAATTCAAAATGAACGACAGATTGCAAAAGATAGTAGGACAAACCCCAAAAAAATCTTTAAATATATTAATAGTAAAAAGGTCAAGTCTGAGCATGTAGGCCCTTTACAAAATAATCTAGAGTGGGTGACTGAGGACAAGAAGAAGAAGGCAAATTTATTAAATGCTTTCTTCAGCTCTGTGTATACAATGGAGAATGTGGGAGCTCATGTTCATAATGGGGGTGGGAGTGACACAGCCCCAAATCCACAATGGCTCAAAAGTGATATGGTCCAGAAATATTTAGACAGAATAAAGGTGGATAAAGCACCTGGACCAGATGGCATCCACCCACGGATCCTAAAAGAATTGAGCCCTGAAATTTCAAAGCCACTGTATCTAATATTTAGGGACTCATTAATGACAGGAATAGTACCACTGGGTTGGCGTAGAGCCAATGTGGTGCCTATATTTAAAAAGGAAACAAAGTCTTTACCAAGTAACTATAGACCTGTTGGTTTAACTTCTATAGTTGGGAAGATACTGGAACGTTTAATAAAAGACCACATGGATGAGTTCTTGCTGGAAACAAACTATTTAAGCAGCAGACAGCATGAATACATGAAAGACAGAAGTTGTCAGACAAACCTGATTTCCTTTTATGAAGAGGTAAGTAAAACCATGGACAGAGGCGTGGCAGTGGACGTGGTATACTTGGATTTTGCAAAAGCGTTCGATACAGTTCCCCACACACGGCTCATGTGTAAGGTAAGGTCTACAGGTTTAGATATATCAGTTTGTAAATGGATAGAAAACTGGCTGAAAGACAGGATTCAGAGAGTTGTGGTTAATGATTCTTACTCTGAATGGTCCAAGGTTATCAGCGGTGTATCCAAAGGTTCGGTGTTGGGTCCCTTACTTTTCAATATATTTATAAATGATATTGGGTCTGAGATCAAAAGTAACATTTCTGTCTTTGCAGATGACACCAAGCTATGCAGTGGAATAATGTCCTTGCAGGATGTCTCCAATTTACAAGCCGACCTCAATGCTCTGTCTAATTGGGCGACTATGTGGCAGATGAGGTTTAATGTTGATAAATGTAAAGTTATGCACTTGGGGGCTAAGAATATGCATGCATCATACATGCTAGGGGGAGTTCAACTGGGGGGATCTGTAGTGGAGAAGGATCTGGGGGCTTTAGTTGATCATAAGCTCAATAATGACATGCAATGCCAAGCTGCGGTTTCCAAAGCGAGCAAAGTCCTTTCTTGTATTAAGAGAGGTATGGACTCCAGAGATAGAGATATCATTTTGCCCCTGTACAAATCATTAGTAAGACCTCATCTGGAATATGCAGTCCAGTTTTGGGCTCCAGTTCTCAAAAAGGATATCAGAGAACTGGAGAAAGTGCAGAGAAGGGCAACTAAACTGATAAGAGGCATGGAGGAGCTCAGCTATGAGGAAATATTAGAAAAACTGAATTTATTCACTCTTGAGAAGAGGAGAATAAGGGGGGATATGATCAACATGTACAAATATATAAGAGGTCCATATAGTGAACTTGGTGTTGAGTTATTCACTTTAAGGTCAACACTGAGGACAAGGGGGCACTCTTTACGTCTGGAGGAAAAGAGATTTCATCTCCAAATACAGAAAGGTTTCTTCACAGTAAGAGCTGTGAAAATGTGGAACAGACTCCCTCCAGAGGTGGTTCTGGCCAGCTCAGTAGATTGCTTTAAGAGAGGCCTGGATTCTTTCCTAAATGCACATAATATAACTTATTACTAAGTTTTGTAGGTAAAGTTGATCCGGGGTAAATCCGATTGCCTCTCGGGGGATCAGGAAGGAATTTTTTCCCCTCCGGTAGCAAATTGGATCATGCTCTGCTGGGGTTTTTTGCCTTCCTCTGGATCAACTGTGGGTATGGAGTTGGGTGTTTTGGATGTACTGTGTTTTATTTTGTTTGTTTATTTTTTTTATGGTTGAACTGGATGGACTTGTGTCTTTTTTCAACCTGACTAACTATGTAACTATGTGTATCCTGGGTGTGTTCTAACTGTGTGTGGAGGGGGACTGACTGGGGGAGGTGACCGATGCTGTGTCTCTATGTACAAGGGACACAGCATTTGTCTTCTCTCCCTGACAGGATGTGGAGCTCTGTGTTTACACACAGAGCTCCACGTACCTGCTCTGACATTGCCGATCGTGGGTACCTTGCGGCCATCGTGGCTGCCAGGCACACACATCGGCATCTCGGGGACGTGCCCCCCAGTGGCCGGAGGACTCAAGGATGTCATATGACGTCCTCCAGGATTTACAGAGCCACCTTGAGGCCGTCTTTTGACTATGGCCCGGGGCTCAAGTAGTTAATCGATTAATCAAAACAATAATCGGCCAACTAATCAATTATGAAAATAATCGTTGGTTGCAGCTCTAATTACCAGTTAAATTAGTCCAAAAAGTTAAATGAAGAATGTTGGTTGCTATACTGTATATAATTTTGTTGTTTCTTACCGTTCCTACGAGTATCTGAAGAACCATCTCGCCTATCCCAGCAGCGGTTACAAGAACTGTGGTGGCACAGCCTGCAGGTAAAAATAGAAATCTATATTTGGTTGTGGGTTATGGCAGTAATTATATACATGTAAACAGTGGGCCAAATGCATATCTAAATGCTTGAAAATTATATTAAAAGTGGTTTCCTGAGGGAGACCTCATTGATCCATAATAGAGAATGTGTAGGGATGCATAGAACCAGAACAATATAGATATAAAATCTTTAAATGGCCAAGTAGTTATAGTATTTTAGAAAGTTTTGATGGCTTCTACTTTAGTATGCTGATTAGGTTTTTTTAAATACTCAAGGACCCAGGGCATCACGGCATGAGAAAGGTAATGTTATGAATTGTATCCACCAGCAGCAAAGTAATATCCACACATCAGGCATCAGCAAAATGTATAATATCACTGGCTTTGTTTAATGCTTTTGTGATTAGAGGTTATTGATGACTAGATGCCCAGTCCAAATAAAAAAAAAAAAAATGTTTTTTAAATATATTGATAGCAAAGTCAGAATACATCGGGCGCATAAAAAATGATCAGAGGAGGCAGATATAAAAAATACGTTCTTCTCCTCAGTTTATACAAATGAAAAGGAGAGGGGATAATAACATACAAGACAGCAATGTTAACCACTTGCCACCTGCCTGTCCACCATTAAAGGACGGCGAGATGTTCTGGGTGGACGTCATATGACGGTGAGGCTCTTGTTCTGGGTGGATGTCATATGACGGTACGCAAGATTGACCGCCGCCAAGCTGTGTTGCTAGGACATGGCGAGACCCTGATCTCTGTAAAGAGCCACTGACATGGCTCTTGAACGTCTGTGTCCGATCACAGCCCGTCACATGTAAATGTGAAAGTGCCATAAATCAGCTCTCCTAGCCTCACACAGACAGTGTGTGGCAAGGAGAACCGATCAGGGGCATCTCTTTGCAGTTGAGAACAGGGAAGCTAATCGCGGGACTGATTATGTTAAAGCCGCAGCAGTGTCACCAATGAGTGCCCATTAGTGACACAAATCAGTACCCATTACTGGTGCCAGTCAGTGCTGCCTTTTTAGTGCTGCCCAACAATTCCTATCAGTGCCCACCAGTGCCGCCTATCAGTGCCCACCACTCCTGCCTATTAGTGCCCATCGGTGCATCATAAGGCCGCGTACACATGATCAGAACGGTCCGATGAAACTGGTCTTAAGACCAGTTTCATCGGACCAATTCGATGGTGTGTACGGCCCATCGGAATTTTTGTCCGTCGGTCGAAAGTTTTAAAACTTGCTTTAAAATCTGTCCGACGGACACCTGTACGTCGGACAGATTCGATGGTTAGTACGCCAAAGCATCGAACCAAAAACCTGCGCATGCTCAGAATCAAGTTGACGCATGCTTGGAAGCATTGAACTTCGTTTTTTCAGCACGTCGTTGTGTTCTACGTCACCGCGTTCTGGTCTGATCGGATTTTTGGTCCGTTGGTGTGTACACACATCAGACCATCAGACCACTTCAGCTTTGTCCGATGAAAACGGTCCGATGAAAACGGCGGCAAGCTTTAACCACTTGCCGCCCGCCAATGACAGATTGACAGCGGCAAAGTGGTTACTAGTTCCTGACTGGACGTCACATGACTTTCTCAGGATACTGAGCCGCTGCGCACCCCCGGGGGCGCCCATCACGGCCATCGATGATGTGGGGTGTCAGTCTGACACCTTGCATCCCCGATCTCGGTAACGAGTCTCCGGCGGAGCCTTGTTACCACGTGATCAGCCGTGTCCAATCACGGCTGATCACGATGTAAACAGGAAGACAGACGCGAGTAAAGGAGAGCCGAAAGGCGGCTCTCCTGACAGGGGGGGTTCGCGCTGATTGTTTATCAGCGCAGCCCCCCCTTGGATCGCCACAATGGACCACCAGTGAAGCCCACACTAGACCAATAGGGAATAATAACAAAAAAAGGGGCACAAAATGGGCACTGATTGGCAACATGGATACATCAGTGCCACCCCACAGTGTCCATCAGTGCCACCCCACAGTGCCAATCCATGCCCAGTGCCCACCTATCGGTGCCCATCTGTGCCACCCATAAGTACCCATCAGTGCCACCCATATGTGCCACCCATGAGTGCCCATATGTGCTGCCTATGAGTGCCCAGTGCCGCCTATGAGTGCCCATCAGTGCCGCATACCAGCGCCGCCTATCAGTACCACCTCATCGCTGCCCATCAGTACTACCTTATCGGTGCCCATCAGTGCCACCTCATCCGTGCCCATCAGTGCCGCCATATCAGTGCCCGTAATTGAAAGAGAAAACTTACTTATTTACAAAAAATGTACAGAAAAAAATAAAAACTTTATTTTTTTTTTCAAATTTTCAGTGTTTTTTTAGTTGTTGCGCAAAAAAAAAAATCGCAGGGGTGATCAAATACCACCAAAGGAAAGCTCTATTTGTGGGGAAAAAAAGGACGCCAATTTTGTTTGGGTACAGTGTAGCATGACCACGCAATTGTCATTCAAAATGCGACATGGCTGAAAGCTGAAAATTGGCTTGGGCGGAAAGGTGTGTAAGTGCCCTGTATGGAAGTGGTTAAATGTCGGTTTAGAGGGACAAATGTGCACAAGCGCGTTGACATGCAAATGATCAGTTACCTGTGTTATGGGCTATTTTTTAAGACCATGTTGTGTCCGAGGGTTTACATTACAACCACTTTAAATGACTGGCATATTATTGAAAAAACTTAAACGTAAGGGGCCAATGGTAAGTCCGGCCCTGAGTGCTACATTAGGAATTAGTACATAGAACTTTGGACATTGTTATCCGGGTCATTGTTTAAATCCTTTTAAAGTTTTTGCCATCACTGCATCCTGTGGTACAGCATTTCACAGGTTAACCATGCTGTAAAACTGATGGCTAAATCTCTCTGCTTTACATATGTAACTGTTGTCTTGTCCTCTTTACAGTGCTTGAGATAAGTTTATGTGCCAAATATTTATGCTGTCTTTGAATAATTTGAAATATTAATTGAGTCACCTTTAGGTTCTTCCAAGCCAAGCATTTGACAAAACGTTTACTGTCAAATTTTCACTCTGTTGAAAGTAACCCTGTCACTACAGGGTCACTTTTACTCAATAAAGACCTTGCAACTTTTTCTGTCAGCTCATATGTATGAGCAGATGGGGAAACTATAGCATGTCGTGTATTGAGTTCATCCAACTGGTTTAATACGTGCTGCGGTCAAGGGAGAAGCAAAGTGCCATTTTTTCAACAAATGGGCCACTGGAATGGTAAGTTTAGTACCTTACCTTTTTATGAGAATTTTAGGAGTACAAGTGAACCCTCAAAATTCCTGTAATGTGGTGCCAAAAAACGTATCCATAATCAAGATGTGGCCCTAAAAGTGATTTATACAGAGGCAGAGGCCATACTATATTAGCATTATATGTTTTTAATCTCCCTTTTTATAAATCCTAACATTTTCTTGCTTTTGCTGTTGCTGCTTGGCATTACGTGGTGCTTCTAAGCTTATTGTGAGTCAATATTATCAAGTATTTCTCCAGCTCTGGCTTGCCTAGTTGTATTACTTTAATTGTGTAGGGGAATTGCTATTTCCATAGTCTAAATAATGGCACCCACGTGCAACTACAAATAGAAGCACATTTGTGCGGTACAGGAAAACTTGCAATTTCACACATGCTACCTTACTGCACCTGGTATGAAGAATCCCTAAAATGTAGTCTGTGCAGCAGAGTTCAGTGATCTTATATTGTAATCTTCTCCCTCCAAATTCCCTCTTCTAGCACAAATTCCCCACCAACCCCCCCCCCTCCTAGCACAACTCCCCCCCTTCCCAATTCCTGCTCCCAAATCTCCACTCCTAGCACAACTCCCTCAGATCCCCCCCTCTCCTAGCACATCACCCCCCCCCCCATTCCTTCTAGCACAAACCCCCACCCCAAATCCTCCCTGCTCCCAAATCCCAACTTCTAGCACACTCTAACACATCATTAACAACCGGTTACCTCATTGGTTGGTTGGACGTGGGTGGCTAGCAAAGCTTTATGCTTTGCCTTAATAGTTCACATAGCTGTTCACAAAGTTTACATAGCTGTTCACATAGCTAGAGGCGTATCTAGTGAAAATGTCGCCTATGGCAAGCACTGAAACTGCACCCCTGTCAAAACATTTGAAACCCATCTTTCAAATAACCAGGGACAGAGAGGGACATAACACAAGAGGGACGCAGTGCGACAAGGACAGAGAGGGACACTGGGGACAGAGAGGGAAGCCAGGGACAGGGAGGCACACAGTGTGACAAGGACAGAGAAGGATGCTGGGGACAGACAGAGGAACGCAGCCTCTGCTACCCTACCCTACGTAGACCCGGTCTAGCCAGTCATTAGCCGTCTTGGGGGCGCCTGTCACTCTCCTCCCCAGGCCAATATTATTAATTGTTGTGCTGGCGCCGCGCTTCATTGGGTGCGGGGGGCTATATTAGTGCAGGATGCGGCCGCAGGAGGACAGGTTTTTTTTTTTGTGCAGGGGGTGGCCTTTTGCACTTGCCATGGCTGCCATACCCTAGAGACGCCACTGCACATAGCTGCAGGGAAGAGGGGGAGGACAGAGGCATGCAGGCTGTGCTTTCTCCTCAGAGTTGCAATGCACAGGATTTAACACAAAGTAGCGCTCAGAACAGGATGTGGCTGCAGTATCCCTGAGGACTATGCAGCACCCCAGTTAAAAAAAACCCTGGTCTAAATCTACAAAAGTAAAACATCTAAAATCTAAAAAAAAAAAAGTTTTTTAAATGACTGTTGTTCTTACCATTGTAGTTTAAGATATCTTCTGTGTAGGCCAACATACTGGGGAAAGCACTGCTGATAAAAAGACCAAGAAAAGCTGTTCCAATGAAGAGGCAAGGCGTGCTGTTCTGTGACAAAATCAGGAACAGAAATGCCCCTAAAACACCAATCTACAGAGAAAACAGACAAATTATATCAGGCACCAATAAATGTATTATTATTCAGGATTTATATAGGGCCAACAGTTTGTGTGGCACTTTACAATATAAAAGGAAACAGTACAATTACAGCACAGTTCAATAACAAAGGAATAAGAAGGCCCTGCTCATACAATCTAAAGAGAGGTGGAGGATAATAATACTTTTTAAATAAATAATTAATTGTCTAAATAAAAATATTTAAATACTACATATGTTCATTCAAAGAAATTTGCTGCGTCGTGGCACAGCGGCACAGAAATATGCTGGACTGTGGCACAGTGGGTCGCTGGTTTGAATCCCAACCACGACACTACCTGCCTGGAGTTTGCATGTTGCCTCTCTGTGCCTGCCCTGAGTACCTCTGGGTACTCCGTTTTTTCCTCACTCTCCAAAGACATGCTGGTGGGTTAATTGGTTTCTGTCTAAATTGGCCCTAGTATACAGGGCCTGCCTTAGGTGTTCAGGTGCCATGTGCGAGCTAATCCTGTGGCGCCCCCCCCCCCAGACCACTACACACTGACCGCTACACAATACACACTGACAGCTACACAATTAATTACCCACAGACCACTACACAAAATGCTGGACCTTGTAGTGTGTAGTGGTCTGTGTGTGGTGGCCAGTGTGTATTGTGTAGTGGTCTGTGGGTAGTGTATTGTGTATTGTGTAGCTGTCAGTGTGCGTGTATTGTGTAGCGGTCTGTGCGTAGGGAACGGGATTGCGCCCCCCCAAATGCTGCGCCCGGGGCCTAGGCCCCCCTCGCTACGCCACTGCGACTTACATTCTGCGAGCTGTGATGGCCGCACAACGCCCCTGTTGCCCATGGCGCCCTGTGCGGCCGCACAGCTCGCACACACCAAAGGCCGGCCCTGCTAGTATATGAATGCGAGTTAGGGACCAATGTGAATGTACAATGTATATGTAAAGCAATGCGTAAATTAAATAGAGAACTGAATAATATAAAATTAAATGAGTTACTTAGAATGTGTAATAAACACATTTTCAAGGTGCAATGTATTACATGTTGTAGCGCTGCAGAGAAATCTTTTTCCTTTTTTTCTTTTGGTTTAAAGGGGTTGTAAAGGTTCATGTTTTTTCACCTTAACCACTTGCTTACTGGGCACATAAACCCCCTTCGTACCCAGGCGAAATTTCAGCTTCCGGCACTGCGTCACTTTAACTGACATTTGCGCGGTCGTGCGACGTGGCTCCCAAACAAAATGGGCGTCCTTTTTTCCCCACAAATAGAGCTTTCTTTTGGTGGTATTTGATCGCCCGTGTGGTTTTTATTTTTTGTGTTATAAACAAAAAAAGAGCGACAATTTAAAAATATATATATATTTTTTACTTGTTGCTATAATAAATATCCCATTTAAAAAAAATAAAAATAAAAATATTTTTTTCTCAGTTAAGGCCGATACGTATTCTCCTACGTATTTTTGTAAAAAAAAAAAAAAAAAATCGCAATAAGCGACTGCTTTGCGCAAAAGTTATAGCGCCTACAAAATAGGGGACAGAATTATGATTTTTTTTATATATTTTTTTTTACTAGTAATGGCGACGATCTGCGATTTTTTATTGGGACTGCGACATTACGGTGGACACATTGGACACTTTTGACACATTTTTGGCGCCATTCACATTTATACAGCGACCAGTGCTATAAATATGCACTAATTACTGTATAAATGTGACTGGCATTGAAGGGGTTAACACTAGGGGGTGAGGAAGGGGTTAAATGTATATCCTGGGTGTGTTCTAACTGTGTGGGGGGAGGGGGGAGACTGGGGGAGGTGACCGATGCTGTGTCCCTATGCACAAGAGACACAGATCGGTCTCCTCTCTCCCTGACAGGATGTGGAGCTCTGTGTTTACACCCAGAGCTCCAGGTCCCTGCTCTGTCACAGCCGATCGCGCGCACATGACGGACACCGCGGCCGCCGGGTACACGCATCGAATCCTCAGCGATGCGACGGCACTGTTTTCCCCGCTGTGCGCCACCCAGTGGCGTGCGGGGAATTGCAAAAACATTGACGTCCAAAGACGTGACCCCGGCGCCTCAGGTCCGCGCTGTTGACGTCTTTCGACAATAACGCGGACCTGAAGTGGTTAATGCATTCTATGCATTAAGGTAAAAAAACATCCGAGGATTAGCTCCCTTACCTGACCCCTCGAAAGTCCCATGCCGTGAACGCACTGGCTTCTCGGTTAATTCATTGGTTAATTGATAGCAGCGCAGCCATTGGCTCCCACTGCTGTCAATCAAATCAATGGCGCGGGGGCGGGGTCGAGTGATACAGTCGGTGGCTATAGCCGCAGGCTGTATCCTGGGAGTGCACCCGCAAGAACTAACCCCCATGGGAGAGAGCTCCCATGGAGGGGGTTAGTTCTTGTGGGCAGGAGCCGAGACAGCCACCGAGGGACCCCAGAAGACCAGGATCAGGGGTCACTCTGCAAAAAGAGCAGCACAGTGGAGGTAAGTATAACATGTTTTGTTATTTAAAAAAAAAAAAAGGGAACCTTTAGTGTTCCTTTAATATTCCTTAAAAGGGTTGAAAAGCCTCATGTTCTTTTCACCTTAATGCATCCCATGGTTATTAAGGTAAAAAAACATCTGACAGTTTAGCGCCCCCCCCCCCCCCCCCTACCTGTTTTACCATGAAAAAAGTCCCACGTCGAAACGCACTGGATAGTTGCCCCAGGGTTCTTGGCTCTTCATTGGATAGATTCATAGCAGATCAGATCCAATGACGCCGGGGGTGGGGCCGAGTCCTGCACTTGGCAGCTATGGATGTCGAATGCAGGACTCGGAAGCGCCCCCGCAAGGTAACCCCCTTGGGAGAGTGCTTCACATAGGGGATTATCTGAAGAGGTAAGGAGCCGAGAGAGTCACCAAGGGACCCCAGAAAACGGCGTTCGAGACCACTCTGTGCAAAACGAGCTGCAGCGTGGAGGTAAGTATGACATAGTTACATAATTAGGCTGAAAAAAGACACACGAGAAAAAGAAAGAAAGGGCGCACCAGCCTAGTGCAATATCCTTTAAATTAATTGTATTAAAAAAATGTAATAAAACTACTCACAAGTGTAGCTGAAAGGTTCACAATATAAAAAGTTTCCACAGGTAGCAGCAATGAGTCGGACCCAAAAACCCTCCAAATGGTCATAGAGGATGTAATGAGGGCCACTGCCGGCCTATGCATTTCAAAGGTAAACCCTCTTCCTCAGACCCCAGCAGTGTTACCTCCCTCTGCAGTCCCTATATACAGGGAGTGCAGAATTATTAGGCAAGTTGTATTTTTGAGGATTAATTTTATTATTGAACAACAACCATGTTCTCAATGAACCCAAAAAACCATTAATATCAAAGCTGAATATTTTTGGAAGTAGTTTTTAGTTTGTTTTTAGTTTTAGAAAACTGTGTGGCAGGTGACTATTCTGTGCATAATTATTAGCAACTTAACAAAAAACAAATATATACCACAATTATTTATTTTTCTGAAACCATATAACATCTCAACATTCACAAATATACATTTCTGACATTCAAAAACAAAACAAAACAGTGACCAATATAGCCACCTTTCTGACACTCAGCGCCATCCATGATTCTGAGTGTTTTGGTTCACCATCAAATTGCGTGCAGCAGCAACCACAGCCTGACTGTTCAGGTGTACTGTTTTCCCTCCTTGTAAATTACATTTGATGATGGACCACAGTTCAAGTTCAGTTGAACAAAATGTCATTCGTTTTTCTTCTTTTAAGACGCTGTGGAGTACACGTGTGATGGAGCATTGTCCTGAAAAATCATGTTTTTTTAATAACTTCTTCCTGTAACTGCTTGAAGAAGGTGTCTCAGAAACTGGCAGTAGGACTGGGAGTGAGCTTCACTCCATCCTCAACCCGAAAAGGCCCCACAAGCTCATCTTTGATACCAGCCCAAACCAGTACTTCACCTCCACCTTGCTGGCGTCTGAGTCGGACTGGAGCTCTTGCCCTTTACAATCCAGCCACGGGCCCATCCAACTGGCCCAAAGACTCACTCTCATTTCATCAGTCCATAAAACCTTAGAAAAATCAGTCTTGGATATTTCTTGGCCCAGCAGTTTCAGCTTGTGTGTCTTGTTCAGTGGTGGTGTCTTTCAGCCTTTCTTCGGCCACCCTGAGTATTGCAACCTTGTGCTTTTGGGCACTCCAGTGATGTTGCAGCCTGAAATATGGCCAAACTGGTGGCAAGTGGCATCTTGGCAGCTGCACGCTTGACTTTTCTCAGTTCATGGGCAGTTATTTTGCGCCTTGGTTTTCCCACACGCTTCTTGCGACCCTGTTGACTATTTTGAATGAAACGCTTGATTGTTCGATGATCACGCTTCAGAAGCTTTGCAATTTTAAGAGTGCTGCATCCCTCTGCAAGATATCTCACTATTTTTGACTTTTCTGAGCCTGTCAAGTTCTTCTTTTGACCCATTTTGCCAAAGGAAAGGAAGTTGCCTAATAATTATGCACACCTGATATAGGGTGTTGATGTCATTAGACCACACCCCTTCTCATTACAGAGATGCACATCACCTAATATGCTTAATTGGTAGTAGGCTTTCGAGCCTATACAGCTTGGAGTAAGACAACATGCATAAAGAGGATGATGTGGTCAAAATACTAATTTGCCTAATAATTCTGCACTCCCTGTATGTGCACACACATATGCACCACAAATCAAGCAGATGATGACCTCCCAGAGAAACTTGGGAGGTCTTCCCACTTCCGTGGGCGGTCAAAGGACCAATGATGACACCCACAGTGAAAATAGTATCAAGGCTTTTGCCAGAAAAAGGGAAAGACATCCAACACAGCTGTATACAAATGACTAGCAAGATACCTTCACTACCAATAATATATTATAATATTACAATCATAGTTATAATTATAGTTATAATTATAACTATAGTTATATAAATGGCAATATAATAATAATAGTAATAATAATACTAGTGGTAATGTTTAGTATTTATCGATAAACAGATCAACACAGGGGAGCACATATGTAAGATGGTTATCGGCCATAGAGATGGACTAATAGTATTGTAGCACTACCCCCAAAGGAGCTGCTGGTTTGATTTGGGTGGCATGTTACCTCTAATTCTCTGCCTTCTAGGGTACTGGATGAGAGCTGTAAGAAAGTTAATGTCCACACTGTAGGTATTTTTTTCTGTGCTTTCATTACCCAATGGAGTAAAAATTATAAAAGTAGTAGTAGGTGAGAAGATAGAAGAAGTGGTAGGTAATTGATTCAGGCGTATAACTGGGTTTCGGAAACAGTCCTGCTTCCAATGACAACTTTCGTTGCCACTCTAGCCAGAGTGAGTATAGTGCATCTGGATAGGCCACCATCACCGGTCTAGCAACCAAAGTCTCTGCCACAGCCCTTGCCAAAGGTGGAGATATTTCTCGGTCCAAAATCCTTCTCAACACTGGAATTAAGCACCCGGATCTCCCTTGAACAGCTTGTTTTATTTCAGAACTGATAGGCGACAATCGTCAAGCCTCTCAGAAACGATGTGTCCTTCGATGAAGCAGTAGGCCTCTCCTGAGATACCAGCCTTGTGCTAGGTATTCCCTCAGACAGGTTCTTCATCGGTCGGCTTCCTCCCTCGGGACGGAAAGCACAGGACAACTCTGCAACAGCAGACTCAGTCTACCCACTGAGCCCACAAGGCAGATTATTTCCTCCGGACCAACGTGGTCCCGGAGCCAAGAACACTGAAACACACACCCCGGCCAGGAGGGCCATAACACGGGGTAGTGGGACGACTTCCCAGGTGGATAGTGGCAACCAGCTATGATTAAGCGCTGATACCCTGGTGCGAAATGCGTCAGCTATCCACCCCACTGTCTGCTGCGACTTGTAGTGCTGTTTCCATTTTTTACCATTAAAGGCAACTTTTTTAACAAATTTCGTGGAAGTGCGGCTGTCCAGTCTTTATAAGATATAATATATATAATATAACACATGCTTCCACACAAAATCTGCATCTAGAACACATGCTATCTTGCCTGCGCTCCACGTGGCAGGAAGTGCGGTCCCTGTGTCACTTCCTGTGCGTCGGCCGTCACTTGCTAGTGACATTTAAGGCTGACGTGGATAACCACCATTTTAGAGTAGACCAAACTATAGAGGGCAAATTAAGACAATAAAAAATGTCATAATAAGAAATAGGCATATACCCAGCGTGTCACAGATGCCTAGAGTGAAAAGCGAAGATGTTCCCACTCCCCCTCAAAAAGAATCCTGTCAGTAACATGACAAACCGAGTCAGGATTTAAAATAAAAAATGTGCTCGTCTTTCACAACACTCGTTAACCATGTTACTCATAAACCAAAGTTTCACTGTATTTACATTTTAATTATGAAGGCAAGCAGAATTGTTTTCAAGGCTTAGTGTAGAAAGTAGCAATGCATTTGGTTGTAATTGAATATCTTACCAGATTAATAAGTAGCATAGTACGAGGAGCCATTTTATAAGATGCTGGAATGGAGATAAGTCTTCCTAAAGTGATGGAAGCCCAGAGGAGGCTCGGTAGATATCCTGCTGTTTTGTGAGCTAATGACAGTGGTTCCTTCACAGCGTAACTATAGACGAAACCGGAGTATTCTCCCTATAAAATAAACAGTCCTGTTTAGAAATGTGCTTATGACCCTTATGTACAAATTGTTTTCATTTTATTTTCATGCTGTCTTCAGATATGTCCTTGATTTTTTTTAGAAAACACAGAGCTGCAGCACACTGGATAGGTCACTGGCATTCATGTTTATTGTATGAGACATATTTAATCATGGCAATGTCTGTGTCAGGCCACGTACACACGATCAGACTGGTCCGATGAAACTGGTCCGACGGACCGTTTTCATCGGACCAGTCTGAAGTGGTCTGATGGTCTGATGTGTGTACACACCATCGGACCAAAAATCCGATCAGACTAGAACGCGGTGAAGTAGAACACACCGACGTGCTGAAAAAAGGAAGTTCAATGCTTCCAAGCATACGTCGAGTTGATTCTGAGCATGCGCAGGTTTTTGGTCCGATGCTTTGGCGTACTAATCATCGAATCTGTCCGTCGGACAGATTTTAAGCATGTTTTAAAACTTTGGTCCGACGGACAGCGGTCCGATAGGCCGTACACACCATCGAATTGGTCCGATGAAACTGGTCTCCAGACCAGTTTCATCGGACCGGTCTGATCGTGTGTACGCGGCCTCAGTGTCGATAATACATATTCCTGTATGTTGTGTTCACTTTGATGCACATCCAAGAGTCTTTTAAAGTGAATAGTTTGCATTTATATTTTTAGCCCCCAAGTGCATCGCTTTACATTTCTTAACATTAAACCTCATTTGCCATGTAGTTGCCCACCCCATTATTTTTTTCAGGTCTTCCTGTAAAATTTATATATCCTGATGTGAACCTCATTTTATGTGTTATTGAATTTATTTTTGTGTTGTCTGAGACGACTATTTATACCAACCTCTATATCCTTTATGAATAAACAGAATTGGTCCCAAGACAGAGCCTTGGGGTACCCCACTTACCACTCTAAACCAGTCAGAGTACACGTTATTTATCATCGTTATTTTTCTATCAAAGAACAAACCCTATAGTCCATGCCTACAGACCTCAGTTTGTAGATTAAGCGTTTATGGGGAACTGTATCGAATGCAAAATCCAGACACCTCACATCCACAGGCCTTCCCCTATCTAGGGGGCAGCTCACTTCATCGTAGAATGCTAGCAGGTTGGTCTGGCAGGACCCTTCGTAAACCCATGCTGATTACTGCTAATGATACTGTTTTCGTCAGCAAATCCCATCCCCAAACTGTTCCCACAAAGTTGGGAGCATGAAGAAGTCCACAATGTCTTGGTATGCGGACACATTAAACATGCTCTTCACTGGAACTAAGGGCCAACCCCAACCCCTAAAAAACAACCCCACACCATAATCTCCTCTCCACCAAATGATTTGGAGGGGTGGCTCAATACTTTTGGCACTATAGTGTGGATGAGCATGTTTGGGGTGGAGGAACTTGACTTGCCTAGTCCTAGTCCATAGAGTGTGTGTGTATATGTACATTTGTGTGTGTGTATACAGTGCCTTGCGAAAGTATTCGGCCCCCTTGAACTTTACGACCTTTTGCCACATTTCAGGATTTAAACATAAATATATAAAACTGTAATTTTTTTTTGAAGAATCAACAACAAGTGGGACACAATCATGAGGTGGAACGAAATTTATTGGATATTTCAAATTTGAAAAACATAAATATACTTTGTAAATCTGTTTTGCACTGTATTTTTGCCCATTCCTTTTTTTTTTGGAGAATTTGTGAATCAACAATTCTCAAGTGGGACTTGAAAATTTGTTCGTTTTTAAACTGCATCAGTCTCGGGTCTTTTGAAAAGGTTTTCTTCCAGAATTTTTGCTCCATCCATCTTCCCATCAATTGGTCCCTGCTAAAAAGTCTGGCCAATGGTCCCGTCTGTTCGTTTCCGTTCGTTTTTCTGACGCCCGTTTTCCCGTTCTCCCTTCAGATGATCGTTTCGTAAATCGTACACGGGAGATTCTGTTTAATTCAGTTTATTATCGTGGGCTTTATTCTGTACAAGTGTACTCACTACTTTTCTTTTGTTAGTGTAGTTGTATGTTCTTTGTTCAGCTATAACAAAAGAGAAGAATTCCTTCTTCTGCTTTCAGTTCAAATCACTTTTGTTTATGTTTTTTTTTAATGGGCAGAGAGTTAGGCTGGCCATACATGATACAATTTTCTGTGTACAATTTTCTTTAGATTTACCTTCAACTAGATGCAAGGGCCTGCCTGATTGCATACAATTGAAAGCGTTGTTTAGTTTGACTCATATATGGTTTTTGGTAAATCTAAAAGAAAATTGTACAAGAAAATTGAACATGTATGGCCAGCCTCAGTGACTGAAACAGCTTCTCTTTTGTGCTGAGTACTAGAGTAGTGAGTAACTTGTACAGTAAAGCCTAATAAACTTTTCTGTGGATTTTCATCTGAAGGGAGATCAGTTGGCCAGACTTTTGAACCCAAAAACGGTTTTCTGATGCAGTTTAAAAACGAACAAATTTTCTGAGAACGATCGGAAAACGACGTTTTTATGTTTGTTGTTAAAATAGTCTGTCAAGTGATGGGGCTTAACAATACTATTGTTACACAGCCCCATACACTTGGTCAGACTATTTTAACAACAAACATAAAAACGATTCGTTTTCCGATCGTTCTCAGAAAATTTGTTCGTTTTTAAACTGCATCAGAAAACCATTTTTGGGTTCAGAAGTCTGGCCAACTGATCTCCCTTCAGATGAAAATCCACAGAAAAGTTTACTAGGCTTTACTGTACAAGTGTACTCACTACTCTAGTACTCAGCACAAAAGAGAAGCTGCTTTCAGTCACTGAGGCTGGCCATACATGTTCAATTTTCATGTACAATTTTCTTTTAGATTTACCAAAAACCATATATGAGGTCAAACTAAACAACACTTTCATTGTATGCAATCAGGCAGGCCCTTGCACTACATAGTTGAAGGTAAATCTAAAGAAAATTGCACAGAAAATTGTATCATGTTTGGTCAGCCTAACTCTCTGGCCATTCAAAAAAACATAAACAAAAGATTTGCATTTGAACAAGTTTCTTTTGTTATTTTCGTATGTTGATATGACACCTATAACAAAAAAATTGCCTTCAGTATTTTGAATACACAGAAAAAAGAAAAAGTAATTTATTCAATATACATAATGAAATTCTTTTGTTATAGATGTCATTGAACAATGAACATACAACTGAAAACGAACACAAAACGGATTCAAACAAAATACACAATGCAAACCTCTTGATACAGATTTAATTTTCGTTATTTTGCCATTTTCGTTTTGTCGTTTTTTTCCCGTCGGATCGTTCGTTCGTATTTGCGGTCGTTCGTTATGCGGCTCATCCGTTATCCCGTCGTTTTCGTATTTTGGTGCTTTACCGTTTTCGTATGTACACATTATCCCGCGGGTACGAAAATGAACATTTTCGTACGAAAATAACATTCGTACGAATGGGAATGCACATATCTAGCCCAAACCATGATGCTGCCACCACCATGTTTGACAGTGGGGATGGTGTGTTCAGGGTGATGAGCTGTGGTGCTTTTACGCCAAACATAACGTTGTTGCATTGTTGCCAAAAAGTTTGATTTTGGTTTCATCTAAACAAGAGCACCTTCTTCCAAATGTTTGGTGTGTCTCCCAGGTGGCTTGTGGCAAACTGTAAACAACACTTTTTATGGATATCTTTAAGAAATGGCTTTCTTCTTGCCACTTTTCCATAAAGACCAGATTTGACCAGATGCAGTATACGACTGATTGTTGTCCTATGGACAGAGTCTCCCACCTCAGCTGTAGATCTCTGCAGTTCAATCAGAGTGATCATGGGCCTCTTGGCTGCATCTCTGATCAGTCTTCTTCTTGTATGAGCTGAAAGTTTAGAGGGACGGCCAGGTCTCCGTAGATTTGCAGTGGTCTGATACTCCTTCCATTTCAATATTATCGCTTGCACAGTGCTCCTTGGGATGTTTAAAGCTTGGGAAATCTTTTTGTATCCAAATCCAACTTTGAACTTCTCCACAACAGTATCGCGGACCTGCGTGATGTGTTCCTTGTTCTTCATGATGCTCTCTGCGCTTTAAACAGACCTCTGAGACTATCACAGTCCAGGTGCATTTATACGGAGACTTGATTACACACAGGTGGATTCTATTTATCATCATTAGTCATTTAGGTCAACATTGGATCATTCAGAGATCCTCACTGAACTTCTGGAGAGAGTTTGCTGCAGTGAAAGGGGCTGAATAATATTGCACGCCCAATTTTTCAGTTTTTTATTTAACAAATTTTGAAATATCCATTAATTTAGTTCCACTTCATGATTGTGTCCCACTTGTTGTTGATTCTTCACAAAAAATTACAGTTTTATATCTTTATGTTTGAAGCCTGAAATGTGGCAAAAGTTCGCAAAATTCAAGGGGGCCGAATACTTTCGCAAGGCACTGTGTGTGTATATATATATATATATATATATATATATTAGGGCTGTTACTGATCAAAAATGTTGTGTTCGATTAATCGTTTTTTATTTTAATCGATTAATCGACTAATTTTGATTAATTATAACGCACATACAGATCCAACAACTTTTAGCTGATCTCCTTGCAGGCTGATTCCCAGTGCAGCTGCCAACATCAGGATACAAAAAATACACAAAGGCAGTGCTCAATGGGAATAGCATTAAAACTTTTATAATCTTCAAGTAGGTACCAAAATAAATATTGCAGTGGAGATAAAATTGATGTAGCTACATAAACTGTAAAAATGGTGCGAGTAATACCAAATGGTACCAAAAGCAGTCATAAAAATATGTAGCCAAGTATGATACTGGTATAAAAATGTGTACAACGATACCACTGCTGAATCCAGATGAGGAGGGGTTAACATCAGTCTGTCGGCATGTAGCTGTCCCATGAAGGGAACTATCACAACTCCCAGTGGATGGTTGTAGAATCCCAGGGTGATAGAGGGAAGTGTAACAGCCCTTGCGTGTGGCAGATAGTAAGGTCCCGCGACCATGCAGATTTGAAGACACAGCTAAGGAGCCCTTCAGATGGACACGGCAAGCCCCGCCAGTGTCCGTGATGTTACTGGATCTCCGAAGGAACTCCCTGAAGGCCCAGAAGCCAGCGGAGAGGTGAGTACCAATGAAAATAGTTTTAATCGATCAAAAATATTTTGATCGATCAAAAACATTAAAGATTAATCGATTCATTAAAAGTTAATTTGCACAGCCCTAATATATATATATATATATATATATATATATATACACACACAGTATATACTGTGTGTATATTTATATACACACACACAGTATCTCATATATACATCTCTATAACTTGAGATCTCGGAATCTAGTAAGAGACGTGTTGTGTGTGGTTGAGGTTTCATCTGAGCACCGTCGCTAACGTTGCTGTTTTCGAACACAGACATGAGATATCCATTAAAGTGGTACAAAAGCTTCATTTAAAAAAAAAAATAAGAAACTCATCATAATTACCTCCACTGTGCAGTTCGTTTTGCGCAGAGTGGTCTGATCGTCCTCTTCTGGGGTCCCATGGGGGCTCCCACGGCTCTTCCACGCAAGAGATAACCCCCCTCTGGGAAGCTCTCTCCTGAGGGGGTCAGTTTCGCGGGTGTGCTCCTGTGCCATACAATCGCATCCATAGCTGACGACTGTATAACTTGGCCCTGCCCCCCAGCACCCATGGAAATTCAGGGCTCAAGTAAGTAAAACAGGCGCTCGGAGGGGGGGGGGGTTGGTCGACTGCAAGGTGTTTTTTCACCTTAATGCATTAAGGTGAAAAAACACAAAGGTTTACAACCACCACTTTAAGATCCAGTGTGTTTTTACTTTGCAGTCTGGGAAGAGTTGAAGGACCAATGCCCCGTACACACAATCGGATTTTCCTCTTAAGCTTGGCTTGCATACACACGGTCACACAAAAGTTCTCTGAACTTTCGTCCATCAAGAATCCGGTGACGTACAACACTACGACGAGCTGAGAAAATTAAGTTCAATGCTTCCGAGCATGCGTGAGAATTTTGCGCGTTGGCATTGCTACAGCAATCGGATTTTCCAATAGGATTTTTTTCCATCTGAAAAATTGAAGAACCAGCTCTCAATCTTTTGTTGGCGGAAATTCCGACAGCAACAGTCGGATGGAGCATACACATGGTCGGAATTTCCATTCAAAAGCTTACATCTGAATTTTGCTGTCGGAAACTCCAAACGCGTATATGGGGTATAATTTTTTTTTTTCTATGTTACCAAGGACTATGTTTATATTATAGTCACTTTTTGATAACTACTTTCTGGTCACTGGGTTTATATTTGTGTTTTGGAGCAATGTTTAAATTGGCACAGTGAATATTTTTTATATATTTTTTGTTTACATGTATGATGATAATAATGAGAGAAACGCACTAGTTTCACTTTTATATATTATGTATATTTGTTACACACACACACACACACACACACACATATATATATATATATATATATATATATATATATATATATATATATATATATATATATATATATATATTTTTTTTTTTTTTTGCACATTTAGATTACAACTTCTGACTACATTTTAACTTTGGTGATTTGTATGTGACTTTTTTGCTTCACTTACCACAGAAAAACTGACAACTTTAATCTTGATCATGAATTGCAAAAACTGATATCAATTACCAGTTGATCTAATCTAGCATCAGTGCAGTTTTGTAGCACATGATTATCTCTGCTGTTCTTGAGCTAGTCATATCTTCAATGTCAATCTCACATTACGCTGTGTATGCAATGTTATTTTATAAATGACATGCCCAATATCCAACTTTATTAAAGATGCATATTATTATGTTTTATGTCTTACCACTATCCCATCGGTCATGAACAGGATCAATGCTGAACATATATGAATTGCTAAAAATGTGTATGGAGCATCCCGAAAGGTCTTACTCTGACAACAATGAAAATGACCTGAACAAAATAATGAAAAAATATATAGTTGTAATTATACTGAAATATAAACACAATAGATTTTGTATAATTTCATCACTTCACCATTAGACAACAATGAGGGGAAGCTTGAGTCATTGAGCTTACAAACACATTGGAGGGTTTTATTTCAGTACAAATACTTCTCAAAATGATTAGCACTGATCACAGCTATATTTAATATTGGTGACCGTGGGGCAGCAGGGTTATAAGGGGGAAAAAAAATATAGTCACCTTTTTTTTGTTTCCCTCTTCCATCCTATATTTGTGAAATCCTAGGAGCAGAACTGTAGGGGTAAGGGGTAAGGGTGTGCCTTAAGGCCCAATTCACACTATCAAGCTTCATTCATAAGTGTTTTTTTTTTGTGTGTGTTGTCATGCTACGCACATTGAAATTAATGGGCAGCCCTGTGCAGATAGTGTTCTGTAAAAATTGCGACAAGTACAGTAGCTCATGCACCTTTTTGAGTTTCAGGCCTATTTTTTGTAACCACACGTTTTGCCTTATTTGTTGCATTCACAAAGCTTAGTCATGCTTACATTGTAATTCACTGTAGAGGCAGCAGTACGGTTTGTTATACAAATTTTATCACAAGAAATGCACTTCAAGTCCAGACAACTCAAATAAAAGGCATGAAGCTCAAATCTCAAAAAGGTGCATGAGTTACTTTTCTGCATTTGTTGCACATAGGGCAGCCCATTAAAATTAATGGTCTACCCTAGTCATGTAGCATGACAACACGCAAACAAAATGCATATGTGCGACACCTGATGGAATGCATTATAGTGTGAATGAGGCCATGGAGATCAACAAACATTAGATTACCTCTTCTATGCCCTTTTGGCTGTCTGCACAGTTGAACTGTAGTTATGCATATAAAGCAGACAACGTCCTACTTTAAATACATGAAGCAGACTGCTGCAAGCCTCATATCCTAATACTGAACATGTATAAAAAAAAACTTCCAACATAGCTGCTCTGTCCCTTTAAATGCTAGACCATATAAAGGTGTTTGTAGTGCTCAATAACTAATCCGATCAAACATCAAATTACATGCAAAAGCAATTCATAAAAATACATGTTGTAAATTTATTTTTGTTTACAAACGGTTTATTGAAAAATAAGTCTCAATACAGTTTATGCATACATTGGTAAGAAGTACATATAGATAGATGGGAGCAGTAAATATCAGCAAAATATATGAGTAGCAGTTATATAAAAGGGAGGGAAACAAGTCATGGGCTGTATAATAGAATCATTGATATCATAATATAGAGGCATAGAAACCTAGTGGATTTGTTTAATGATAAAAAAAAATCAACAGTATCATATTGTAGTTCAATGAATTAACAGAGATAGATCCCAAGGTTTCAATTTTTTATCGTAAGTGTCCATACTATCGAATAAAGTGTGATGAATATGTTCTGATATCTTGATGACAAGCATGCGATTCATAATTTGAGACCATGGCACAGTAGAGGAACGCCAGTTAAGAGCTATAGCCCAGTGTATTGAGCTGAGCAATGTGTGTATTAGCCTAGTGTGTTCTATAGGAATATCAGGAATAGGATAGAAAAGGAGGCACATTTTAGACGTCTAAAGTTCTATTCTTCTACCTATTATTTGTTCTATTTTGTTATTAGCTTGTTGCCATGTAGTTTTGAGGTATGTACAATTCCAGAAGGTGTGTATGAGGGAACCCTGCACTGGGCATCCTCTAAGCATAGGGGAGAGGTTGTTGGATAGAATAAATAAATTTTGTCTGGGGTGAGGTACCACCTATACTGACGTTTGATGGCGGATTCTCTGATGGAGGCTGTCTTGGTGCATTTTCATAAATAGTTAATCATATTGTTCTGTAGAAAAGGATTCATTCGAGTTGGGTCCATATTTGTTTTACATGTAGCACAGCATTCATTTTTTTTGCATTGTTATACTGCTTCCATGCTTGGATGCTTGTTCTTTTGTTAACCAGTATCATTTCGATATTTTTCCTTTACTAGGTTTTGTTTATTTTATTTTTTCTTTATTTTTGTTTTCTTTAATGTTCGCTGCTCTATTTGTTGGCCTTTAAACTCTCTGCTTAAAGATTAATAAAAACTATTGAAACAGAAAAGGATTCATTCAGATCAGATTCCCACAGTGACATTTGACGTGTTTTGTCTGGTGTATTGTGTTCATTTATGTTTTTATACATTCTGGATATTAAACCTATATCGCAAGGTGAAGTAAGACAAATTTGTTCAAATATCGTCAAAGGGGTTTGAAGGGTGAGTGAAAAGTTTTTTTGGTAGAAAAGCTTGATGTTGTTATAGTCAGATACAATTACATTGGCGCAGAGTATCAGAGATACACTACGCTGCCGTATTTTACCAGGCTGTACGACGAATCCTGGTAGATTTTGTCCCTTACGGTACGGCGGCGTAGTGTATTTCTTGCCGCGTAATCGAAATACGTGATTAGGGGGCGTGAAGCATTTAAATTAGGTGCATCCCCGCGGTGATCGAACTGCGCATGCTCCGTTCAGAAATTTCCCGCCGTGCATTGCGCAAAATAACGTCGATACGTCATTCGTTGTTTGAGTAGCGTCGTTTAGGGACATTCCTATTCCCGGACGTTTTACGTCAAAAATAAAAAAAGACGTCGGAAAATGGTAATATTCGACGCGGGAACGACGGCCATACTTAACATGGGCTGTCTAATATTAGACCAGCAAAAAGCTGGTATAGTTTTACACAGCAAAAAGATGACTAAAGATGCCGTAAGAGATTGCGATAGACGTTCGTAATTTTGTGGATAGTCGGCAAAAGCTCATTTGCATACCCCGACGCGGAAAACGACAGGAACTCCACCCAGCGGCCGCAATTTTATTGCAGCGTAGATCCGAAGGCGTACGAACACGTAAACCAGTCGGATTGAAGCCCGCAGCCGTAATTTCATGGTTTGAGGTTTCAGAGTAGTGAAAAAACGTGCGTAATTCGAAAGTACTGCAGTCTTAATGCAAGATAGACAGGAGTAATCGCTCTGTGAATCTGGCCCAGAGAGTTTAGTGCCTGTAAGTTTATATTCTGTTTGCAAATCTGAGAATGTACGAAATGTATAATTTTTTGTAAGTGTTTTTAGATTTGACAGTTTGAGGAGTTGCCAAATAGTATATTGATTTGAGTTTAGGTCGGGGGGGGGGGGTAAAAAGGGGGTCCCCTAAGAAAGAGGCTAGGGGAGGAATCTCTAATGAGATGTTAAATTTATGCTTTTGTCTGTGCCATAATAGATCTTGGTGTACTACTTTGTTATGGTGGCCAATTTTTTGAGTTTTGATGGATTTGGACCATAGAAGGCCTTGAAGGTGGTACGGTAGGACAGATTGTTCCTCAAATAATAGCCAAGGTATATGGCTGGAAGGTGCAAACCATTGTGCGAGTTGTGTATATCTAGCTGAAAGATAGTATATCCGTAGGTTGGGTATACTCAGCCCTCCCTTCGATTGAGGTCTGAACATCAATGCATATCCAAACCTAGATTTCTTATTTTGCCATATGAACTTGTTTATCTCTCTCTGTATAGAATCTAGGGTGTTTTTAGGTACCAAGAAGAAAAGTAGTTTTGGTAGTATAACCATTTTTGTAGCAACTATCCTACCCATAAACAAAATATATTATGTTGACCATAATTTCTGTAAGTCTCTGATGTTTTGAAGTAATCTAGGGTAATTTGTGTGGTATAGGGTCTTGTAAGATTGGATGATTTGGATACCTAAATATCTAAAGGAATCTAAACACCATTGAAAATAAAATTTCTCTTTTAATATAGCAGTCAGATTAGGGGGGCAGTTGATTGAAAGGGCTGCATGAGATAAATTTCATAGAAAGTGCTAAAATATAAATTCCAATTCATATAAATTCTATGAAAGTCCATATAAAAGTCCATATGAATTAAGTACACAGTAATATATCAATACTGCAGACCTTCAACTTGAAGCTTGTGCTCCAGGTTCTACAATACACTTGCCAAGTGTGACTTCACCACTCTGAAGCCCTGTACACACGGGCCAGAATCTAGTCAGGAATCTCTTGCCACCCGAGTGTACAAACACTCCATTCAAAAGAACTGCCGTTCTTTTGAAAGGCAAGAACGCGGTGACGTCATCACGTACGACGAGTGGCCATTTGTCACATTCGATGCCTTCGCCGCCATCTTGCTGCACCCTACCTATGCCTAGGAAGCTACCGCGCATGCATCAAAGTCATTTTCGTTTTCATGCACGGGTTTCCACGGCGACAGGTTAGTATACACACTCTTGGGTTCCTCGTCAGGAAAACACTGCCGAGAATCACAACGAAAAAATAGAGAGCAGGTTCTCTATTTTTCTCAGTGTGATTTTGGGCAGTTTTCTTGACGAGAAACCTGAAAGCCTTGTACACATGCACGGTGTTCTCGGCAAGAAAGCTCTGCCAGCGGTTTTCTTGCTGGTTCTTGCCGAGTGAATGAATGAATGAAAACTTATATAGCACGGCACATGCAAACTGAATCGCCTCTGGGCGCTTGTTGTTCCTGTCTCCTTTGATATCAAAAGAGATGAGTCTTGATCTTTCTCCTGAATGCTAAGTGGTTCTCCTCCAACCAAATGCTGGTTGGTAAAGCGTTCCATAGTCTGGGACCTTGGACTGCGAATCTTCTATCTCCTTGCGTGTGTACGAAGCTTGACACACTTCTTACCGGAATTTATAACCTCCATATTCTAAAAGGTTAAGACAGCAAGAGAAAAGAACACTCCTCATCCTCAGAAGTAATCTCTTGGCTCCACAATCCAAGTAGCCTGTTTCTCCCCTTGGTGGCATTCACAGTAGATTTACAATTTCACTGATTGCCGTCAAAAGGTACATGTTACACTCAAAAAGTGTAAAGTGGAAGTGCTAAGCCAGTGTGAATGCCACCAAGGGAAGAAACACGCTATCTGGATTGTGCAGCCAAAAGATTACTTGCGCACCTATTTTTGGAAGTTTTTTTTTAAACATCCTACTTAAAATTGTGAATTCTAGCACTAGTTATTACACATTTAATCACATAACAGGGGCAATGTTTGTTTAAAAGGTTATCATTCAGGTGTCCCTAGGACAGTATTATGTCTACGTGCAGGCCTCACCATACTGTAGTTACTAATTATCCCCCCTACCCCACACAGACATGCATTTTTTTTTTACTGCAGAATTATTTTATGTGAAGACTAATTACAAGGCCATATAAGATGGCAATGCTATAAGCATAGGCACACTGGCTGTGCTCAATGTTGTTTTTTTACCCTTACCACTTTGCACTTCCTGTGTTCCTGTTATGTGGTCATCACTCCTCTCATTCCCCTTCTGAGTTTCCATTGCTAGCTCATCTGCAGACAGTAAGGACCCTTTCCTGTGTCCACACCCAGGCAGCATGCCTTTGCTGTACATCAGAAGGAAAACTGCAAAAGGTACTGGAAGCTAGAGAAAAAAAATGCAACAATATTTAGTTTGTCAGAAAAGTGTATTTTTTTTATTATGTATTGAAATAATCAATTGGGAAACACAAACTAGTCTCACATTGGTACATGACTCCTGACCACAGATCTAAATTCATCATGCACCCCCAACATACTTTTGGAGGCCGTAGAGAGCAGGGCACTCTTTCACATGTTGTGGTCCTGCCCCAAGGCTTCCCTATTTCATATACAGTGGAACCTTGGGTTGTGAGCAACGCAGTTAATGAGAGTTTCGTAATAGGAGCACTGTATTTAAAAAAATCGTGACTCAGTTTGCGAGTGTTGTCTTACAAAATGATCACGATTCAGACCAAAGTGGTGTACAGTACCACTTTTGGCCTGAGATGGGAGGGTGCCAGAGCCGAGCAGAGACGAATGCCGTTCGAAAATGCACGGTAAATGCCTGAGGACAGCACAGCTGACCTTGTCAAATCTTGGGTAGGAAGTCTTTTCGAGGTTTAACAAAGTCAGCCTCGGGCCTTTTTGGCCTTTTCAGAGGCTCTCCTGCGCCCCCTGCTTCTGGCTGCATGCGGTATTGCATCCCATTGAAGTCAATGCAGAACTAATTATTTACTTCAATGGGGAAACTCGCTTTTATATACAAGTACTTTGGATTACCAGCATACTCCTGGAACGGATTATGCTCATAATCCGAGGTTCCGCTGTATGTAGCAGGGTCATCCTATCAGAGACTATTGATAGGCCTGAATCCCACCGGAACTTTAGCTATGCCTGTAAATATGTTACGATACCTTTAAGAAGTTATGCATTGTGGGATTGCAAAGCCAGGAGATATGGACTCCATTGACTCTTCGTAGAAACAGACTATGCTTCACACAGTGCCCTGCACTATGGAACATGTGACACCTCCGCACAGACTTATGGGGGAGGTTACTTAAGCAACAGATTTCGAACAGAACATGTATGGGGACAGCTGGCTGGTTGGTGAGTGACATGGGTGGCAGGCATGACTGGCCCCCCCCATGATGCACACATCACAAGGGGCACATGCACTACTAACATCCTCCTGTCTTTTCCCTTCAAGGTGACTCTGCATATGCACTGGGACCCCATCTCATGACCCCATCTCATGCCAGCTCACATTATGCATCTTTGCACGTTAAACACACACATTAATCATGGCACAATGTGAATGCATGCATGCACACCACTGTGGTCCCTAGCACACACACACCACATCCTCATCAAATTGGATTGGCACCAGTCCACCATGCAGGACTTGTGAGCAGCAACGCCATGCCAAGGCTCCAATTATGTCACTGTACATTCATACACCATTCACACGGACCTGGGGATCACTTCTCCCTGGTCCTGGGGAACCCTTCTCCACCAAAATTGAGGGTGACACCCCTTTTCCGTCAAGAATGTCACCCCCACATTCAAACAGCATTCACAACCCAAAAAAAAATGCCCAACAAAAACAAAAATTTTCCAGCACAAAAAAAAAAAATTGCCAAAAAAAAAACCAAGCCAAAAAAAAAAGGAGAAAAACAAATTAATGCCGTTGACGTGAGCCACGCCTGGGGCGCCCACGGCTACGGCCCCGGCTCCTCAGGGGAGACTCATGGGGGAGGGGGTAAACCGGGGAAGGAGGAGCAGCCCCTGGTCTCTGCCCACCTGGCGGCCTGCCCTCCAAGGCCACGGCAATTCTGTCTAGGCCAGCACTTAATGATGCCGTATTGGCCTGGATAGCCTGGGTGAGGGCCCTCACATCCTGCCCAATGCCTGCTGTTGTAGTCTGCAGGTCGTTTAGGCAGTTTGTAAGAGCCCGGGAGTGGCAGTCCAGGTCCCCAAGCATATCCTTTATGGAGGACAGGCTCTCCTCCATCCGCCCCAAGGTCTGGCTGACCTCTCCCAGATGGCGGATCTGAAGGAACTGGTCCTTTCTCAGAGTGGCGGGCAGGAGATCGGCCAGCCCCCTGGTCTTCTGGGTCGCCTTTCTGCCTCCAGCTGATGCTTGTGGCCGGGGAGAAGGGGAGCCCCTTGGGAGGGGAGCCCTGTTGGGGGAGGAGTGGGGGGGGGCTACCCCTTATGGAGGGCTGGCTACTGCCAGCCAGAGGGGAAGAGTCCTCCAAAAACAAAAGTCCAGTGCCTGACATGGACTCCTCCTCCTCCTCAAACTCCTCCTCCTCAACCTCCTCCTCTTCAAACTCCTCCGAGGACTCCGGCCATGTCGGGGGGTCCTCATCAGGCTGCTGTCCTGGGGATGGTGCGTTCAGCCCAGATGGCCCAGCACCCTCCTGCTCATCTGTGGATGACACAAAACATTCACAGGTTGGAGGATCCACACACTTGCCACATATTCCCTTTCACCCCCTCCCCCACACATGCTACACACCTGATAGGGCCAAAAAACCTTACCTGGCATCACGCCTTTATGACTTGAGTCATAGCCGGACAGGCCCTCCATTTCTTGCCTATGAAAGGTCTGGGCCACCGCACGCTCCTCCGCTGTCAGCCTAACAGGGCATGGTGGGCCCCCTCCTGTGCCCCTGGCATGGGCTAGCATTTTGGCCAGCTTCTTTTTGACCAGACGCCGGAGGTCATTGATTTTCTTTTCAATCCCCGACCGTGTCCGGGTCTCCCAATCCCCCCCCCCCCCGATGCATTCACCTGGTCAGTAATCCTGTCCAAAATCTCTCTCCTCCTGGCCGGGGTGGTGTTGGCACTGTCCGGGCCGTGGAGGTAACGCCCATATTCGGAAATGGCCCGGGCAAGAATTTGTTTCTCCCCAAAAGTGAAATTTAACTTCCTCTTTCTCTCCGTCATACTCAGACAAAAACTCACTCCCAAACAGTCAGCAAAAATCACTCACAAAAACAAGCAGGAAAAATCACTCACAAAAACAAGCAGGAAAAATCACTCACAAAAACAAGCAGAAAAAATCAAGCAAGAAATCAAACAAACAAAAAATTAACAACCAAAAACTCTCACAAACAGTCACCAAAAATCACTTACAAATATCTTCTAACAAACACAAGATCACACAGTCCACAAATATCACAAAGACAAACCACAACGCAACTAACAGAACAAAAGCACCTTGCTGTATAGGAAGGGATACAAAGGGATGTACTTTTGCAAAGGAAGTGCGTTTGTGTCTGTCTATTTATGCTGTCTGCGTAGTTCATGATTTTGCCCTAGTCCACTTCCAATTTCACTGATTGCGCTGTTCCCGAGTTGGGAGCATGCGCACAGAGGTGCTGACATGGTCTGCTTCAAGCGCGCATGCGCGAGCCGGCCGGCCCTTCATTTGCATGGGGTCACGGCTCATTTCAATGTAACACGCCCACGTCCTTCCCAATTTGGATTACTCCGCCTTGCGCCTCAGAAATAACGTTGCGCAGGCGCTAATTTCTGCATAAAAGCGACGAGAATAGGGTGATTGCGCCGCTACATTGCGCCAGTCTAACGTAAAGGCGGTGCGCTACACCTGTCCAATAATGCGCAGATGTACCTGAATCTGGCCCAATATCTTTTACTTTTTGATTTAATAAATATCAATTGAAAAAAAAATGTCCTTAGATTAGGCCGATACGTATTCTTCTACATATTTTTGGTAAAAAAAAAAAAATGCAATAAGCGTATTTGATCGGTTTACGCAAAAGTTCTAGCAATAGGGAATAGAATTATGGCATTTTAATGTTTATTTTTTTATTTATTTTTTACTAGTAATGGCGGCGATCTGCGATTTTTATTGTGACCGTGACATTGCAGCAGACATATCGGACACTTTTGACACATTTTTGGGACCATTCACATTTATACAGCGATTAGTGCTTTAAAACTGCACTGATTACTGTGTAAATGTGACTGGCAGGGAAAGGGTTAACACTAGGGGGCGCTGAAGGGGTTAAAATGTTCCCTAAAGTGTGTTCTAACTGTAGGGGGGAGGGAACTCACAAGGGGAGGAGATTGATGTGTGTTCCTCTGTACTGGGAACACACATCGGTCTCCTTACCGCTGACAGGACATGGATCTGTGTGTTTACACACACAGATCCATGGTCCTGTCATGATTGCGGGCAATCATGGGTGCCTGGCAGACATCGCAGCCACCGGACACACGCACCAGGTCCTGAGCAAAGCAAGGACATCATATGACGTCCACCCGGAGGGAGGGAAGGTTCCCGCCAACGTCATTTTACAATGACTCGGTAGGGAAAGTGTTAAGAAGCGTTTAAGTCATTAACAAATCCATCCATCCTTTTCTTTCTTACAGGGCAATTTATGGCTTTGCTATCAAGGTATCTCCACTGAATTTTTATCTGTACTGCTTATCTTATTTTTGCACATGACTGTTTTTCAGTTGGAGATGAGATATGATATGCTTCTGTATTTTTGTACTGGTACTGATGTTGAGTACTCTTTATGCCACACTCTGTTCGGTGGACTTGTATACCCATGTCTTTTTGCTACTGATGTTTATTATTTGAAAAACTTAAAGTGGTTCTAAAGCTCTAGGGCCATATTCAGAAAGAACTTACCCCGACGTATCTCAATATGCGCCGCGTAAGTGTCACTATGCGCCGTTGTATCTATGCGCTGTACCCAGAAAGCGAGATACGACAAAAAATCGGCTTCTTCCAACCGATGTAACTTTTCTGCGCCGGTGTATAGTAGGCGCATATTTACGCGGGGAACAGATTGCGCACCCATTGATTTAGTATTCAAATATGCAAATGAGGGAGATACAGCGATTCAGAAACATACGTTTGTGCGGCGCTGGCTTTGCGCGGTGCGCTTAAGCTGTACGTCTTGCCTTAAAGCAGGGGTAACTTTGCAGCAGACATGCACAGGTCAGCTGGAGAGCGGCTACAGCAGCACCGTAACGGATGAGCTGAGCAAGCACACTTGCAGGACAACACATTTGTCTGCCAACATGCCAGGGGCAGCCGTGGTCATAGCACTACTGCGTCTACGGGCACGTAGGAGGTCACGGGAGAGGATATTCCGAACGCGCATCAACGTGTTTGGCATGGGTGAATCGGAGGTGTATTGCATCTTCAGATTTAGCCCTGATGCCATCCTTGAAATAGCCACAACCCTGCAGGATGACATCACCAGCCAGACCCACTGCGTACAAGCAGTGCAGCCACTGGTGAAGGTACTGGCAACACTGCATTTCCTTGCCAGTGGATCTTTTCAGCGTACAAGTGGAGTTGTGGCTGGGATGTCACAATCCTCCATGAGCAGATGTGTGCACCAGGTTGTCCCCGCAATCCTCACATGCATGTCCCACCACATCTTCAGACCCACCCAGGAGCACCTGCGGCTGAAGGCAATGCAGGATTTCTACAGACTAGCAGGATTCCCACGCACCATTGGGGCCATTGATTGCACACATGTGGCACTACAGCCCCCCGTGCCACAGAGCACATATACCGCAATCGGAAGCATTGGCATTCCATCAACGTACAGGTGATAGCCGATGCCCAATACCTTATATGGCACATCCGTGCCAAACACCCGGGTCCAGCCACGACAGCTACATATACCTTCAAAGCACCATCCCAGCAGAATTTGAACAGAACGTGTACAAGGACAGCTGGCTGGTTGGTAAGTGACATGGGTGGCATGCATGACTGTCCAACCCCATGATGCAGACATCACGAGGGGCACATGCACTACTAATATCCTCCTGTCTTTTCCCTTCCAGGTGACTCAGCATATGCACTTGGGCCCCATCTCATGACTCCATTCCGGGATCCCCAAACCAGAGGAGAGAGAAGATACAATGATGCACACATATGTACCCGTGCAGTGGTGGAACAAACATTTGGCCTCCTGAAGTCCCGTTTCCGATGCCTGGATAAGTCCGGGGGTACCCTGTTGTATTCCCCAAACTTTGTGTGCCAGATCATCGGTGCATGTTGCATTCTGCACAACTACGCCATGAGAAAGGGCCTGCAGATTGACATACGTGATGACCTGACCCCCAAACTACACAGTCCCCCCCTGGCCGAGGCTACCCATTCTGCTGAAGGAACAGCAGTCAGGAGTTGCCTCGTGGAATGTATCTTTGCACGTTAAATACACACATTCATCATGGCACACGGACAATGCACGCATGCACACCACTGTGGTCCCTAGATCACACACACCACATCCACATCACATTGGATTAGCCCAAGTCCACCATGCAGGACTTGAGACTTTGGAGCAGCAACGCCGCACCAAGGCCCCAATGATGTTGCTGTCCATTCATACCACAGTCACACACCAGACACACTGTAGCCTACACTCCTCACCGTATGCAGATCCTCCTGTAAGGCCGCTGCCAGGCTCCTCCCCTCCACATGCATGGCAGCTGTATTAGCCTCAAGAGCCACTGTAAGGCTCCGCACCTCAGACATAAGGCCTGATGTGGTGGCCTGCAGCTCACCCAGTCAGGTCACAATTGCAGTACAGTTCGAACTGATATCCTGCAGGCTGTCAGTTATGGAGCTAGACTGATCAGCCTGCTGGGTGAGTGCCTGCTGGACAGCCAAGGTGCAGGCAGCCTGGGTCTGGGCCGAGGAGGCCAGGCTCTCTGCCACATGGTGCAGGTCACCCACTAATGCACCCATATGACGGGTCTGCCTGGACTGGTCCCTAGACAAATTCTCCTCCAACTTGTCCGGATCACCCTTGGTCTTCCGGGTAGCCTTCCTGGGGGCAGGAGAGGCTTGTGGCCGGGTGTATGGGGAGGCCCTTGTGGGGCTATCCCTGATTGGGGAGAATATCCCTGAGGGGAAATCCCTGATGGGGGAGGAGGTTAGGGAGGGTTCTGGGATGGTGGTCTCCTCCACGATGTAGAAGCCCTTCTCTAGAGTAATGTGCTCCTCCTCTACTTCCTCTAGAGGAGAGGTGTGTGCACACTCCTCTGACGATGGCGTGGGTCGCCCAGCAGCCGATGGCCCAGCTCCCTCCTGCACATCTGTGAATGACACAAAACATTCACATGTTGGTGGACCCACACACTTGTCACATGTTCCCTTCCACCCCCTCACATGCTACACCCCGGATAGGAAATAAAACATACTTACCTGCCCTCAAGGCCTGATCCACAGATTCATAGCCAGCCAGGCCCTCCACCTGCTCCCTCTCCAGGCTCCTGGCAACGACCTCATCTGGAGTGAGGGAAATTTTGCAGGCAGGTCCACCTCCAGTGCCCATGGCATGCCTCCTCATGGTGGCAAGCTTCTCTTTCACCAGGCGCCGCAGATCATTAATCTTCTTGGCGATGTCCTTGGGGCTTCGGACCTCATGGGCAAGGGAATTCACCTGGACTGTAATTTGCTCCAGGATCTCTTCCTTCTTGACCTTGCTGGTCTGCCCACTCTGTGCCCCATAGAGGCATGCCCCATACTTGGAGAGGCCCTCAATAATGATTGCCCTCTCCTTAGGACTAAAATTCTTCTTAGTAGGCACCGGTGCAGACATGTTCCAAAACCCAAAAGTTTTTCTGCTGTAATTTTGCGCACGATGGGCGCATGTCTGGCCGCTTTTATTCACTGGACGTCAGCAGTACGTAGTTGTGAGCATGCGCAGAGGGGCGCGGGACTTGTGTTCACGTCACGGCGCATGCGCCGTTCGTTCGGCCCTTCATTTGCATGGGATCACGTTTCATTAGCATGGATAATGCCCACTTCCTACTTTGAATTACACCTGCTTACGCTTCAGATTTTCCGATACATCGGCGCATCGTTGCCCGCATTTGACTTCTTAATACTATCTTGCGTCTTCGCACTGCGCTGGTGTAGTGTAAAAAATATACGCTACGCATGCATAAATATGCGCCAATGTATCTGAATCTGGCCCCAAATGTTTTTTTTTTTTACCTTCATGCATTCCCTTCATTAAGGTAAAAAAACCTTGGTAGTGATGTGATCATTTCTTTGCCCATTTACAAAGTGTATACTCTTGTTATGCAGTGTTTGTTTGCCCTTTTCCAATATGGTTGCTATGCTGAACATGTGAAGAGAGACATGTGAAGGGAGAAAGAACAATGAATTTCTGCTAACAGAACACGGGCTCTGTAAGAGCTGCTTCTGTAGATTCATCTCACTGAGACATACATAGAGACTGTTAATGATTTCATGTTCCTGTGCTTGTTAAAGATCCTGTCCTGATCGCACAGATTATAAAGACTCTACTCCTAAATACTATACAGGTGATGCCATCATACCTCAGTAGCTGCAGAAAGAGAGAAAAATAGTGCTACTGTAGCGGGGGTCATGTTGTTAGAGACTTGTTGTGATCTTTCATATCTAAATCCCCCCCCCAGGAGTTCCAGTTGCACTGCATATGTGTGTTTTGTTTACTTTTTCTCTTAAAACAATGCATTGTGGGATTAGAAGTAACAGGACTCCATAGACAGATTAGTAGGAATAGACTACAGTTCCCACAATGCCTTGTCTTTCTGGAACACATGACACCCTCGCATAGCCTGATGGGGGAGTTTACTTAAAGACTGGGAGGAGTCAGGTTCGCTCTCTTGGGACCTGCGCTTCTCCCTCTGTGGAACGAGGGAGGACATCACCGGCAAGTACCTGGGCCTGAATCCTGGGCCTTGAGTTCATCGGAAAGGCCGCCCCATCCGGATAAAGACAAGGCCAAGAGTGTCCAGTGTGTGTCTTCAAGAGGCCGGAGACCTCCACCAGCTGACGGCTGTACCAGTGGTGAACGAGAGATCCGGGACTGTGTGTGTCGTAGAGGGACCACCGATCAACGTGTTTATCGTGGAGAGCGCAGGCGGACTAGGCCTGCTCTGGTGAGAGGGAATTTGCCCATACACTTTAAATTCTGCTTAAAACTTGTGACTTCAGTGCTTCGCTGTTGGAATATTAGTCTATGATTTGGCTCACCCGAGAGATATAACGTTTAGAAGTCACATTATCCAAGGTGACCGGAACTGCTGTAAGGATCGTTCTGCAAGCATCCGCATTGACTGTTAACTGTTCCTGTAGATTTAGTTCTGTTACCCGCTTGGATTACAAATAAATTAAAAGTGCATCAACAAATCATCGTTAATCTCACCCCCGAGGAACGCTCTGGAATTGACTAAACCAGGCCTGGTCAGATTTATTTGCACTTGAATTAGAAGGAATTGCCCACTAGCGGAGCTTGCGAGCATACACAATTAAGAGTGATTTTAAAATCCATTATATTAGTATTTCAGTAGGGCTCTTGCAGAATTCGCTGTATATGTATCTGTATTGTGTAATCTTTTGCTGAACTGTTGTTTGTTTCTTTTATTATTTTATGCCAAGTAAAGTTACTCTTGGTTTTTACTACAATATTTGTGTGAGGTGTGTTTGCTCCTGAGGACTGCAATCCAAGAAAGGTAACAATAATCTTGCATGTTGATATTTACCCATACAATGTTTATGTGTGAAATATTGTGGTCTTAGCTTAAATTGGGACTCACAATGTATTTGTATTTGCCTGGTGTGCCAAGGGTGGGTTTGAGACATTAAAAGGGGTGAGTAGTTTAGAGAGTAGACCCAAAACTAACCAGCAGCAACTATGGGGGTGTGCTACACTACATTTGGAGGCTACTCCTGAGATAAATATCTTGGATCAGGACATTAAGGAACAACAATGTTAGGCGGCGTACACACGACCGAGGTTCTCGCTGGAAACCAGCGAGAACCTCGCTGGAAGCTGCATTCCAGCGAGGACCTCGGCCGTGTGTACGCTCTCGGCGAGCTTCCCGTCGGGAAGCCCGTCGAGCAGAAATAGAGAGCACGCTCTCTATTTGCTCGACGGCCCGCCTGGATGAATGGCTGGTTGCCATTCCCGACGGGCGGGTCGCCGATTTCGACGGCCGGCAGGGAACCTCGACGGGCGGAACGATGTGTTCTGCCCGTCGAGGTTCTCTGCCGTGTGTACACGGCCTCACTGTTATCAACAGAAGCTGTGAGACAGTGGACCCTGGAAGAGAGACTTCCACCTAAAAGGATATTTGCTATTTTGTGTGTATATATCACTGTGCAAAACTGATTATAGCGCACACATGCAAAAATGACATTTATCCTGCAAGGCTAGTTAAAAACATCTGTACATATTCAAAAAATAAGGGGGTTTGGTCACACTATATGGTAATTTTTTTGGGTGTGCACCCCAAGTATGTCTATGTATCTATCACTGTGAGCACCCATAGACTGCAGGAGGCGCTACAAGCAAATGAAACATTGCAGTCTGTCTCTCTTGTGGATAAAAGAGAGAAAGATGAGAGTTAAGAACTCTATACCCATTGGCCCGGATTCACGTAGATCGGCGCATCTTTCATCTTTCTCAATGTTGCGCCGGCGTAGCCTAAAGAAGATATGCTACGCCGGCGCAACATTGAGAGGCAAGCATTGTATTCACAAAAAATATGCGCTCAACGTTGCGCTGGCGTAGCGTATAGTTGTCGGCGTAAGTCAAAGTAGGTGGAAGTGGGTTGGAAGTGGGCGTGATATATTAAAATGAAGCGTGACCCCATGCAAATGATGGGCTGAGCTTCAAAAAACGAACTGCGCATGCATCATCTCTTGGACGCATCCCAGTGCGCATGCTCACAGTTACGTCGAAATAGCTGCTTAAGATACGTCAATACACTGCCTACGACGTAAACGTAACCTATGCACAGCCCTATTCACGTAGTACTACGTAAACGACGTAAAATACGATGGCTGTTCCCTCGTCTATACCTTTTCATGTGTTGCGCCACCTATATGTTGAATAACTTTATGCCGGACGTAAGCCTTTTACGCAAACCGCGTATCTTTTCCGCCGGGCGCATCTATGTTCGTGAATCGACGTATCTCCCTCATTTGCCATATTTGCAATGGGGCGTCCAGCGTAACTATGTACCCAAGATACGCCGGCGTAGGCAAGTTACGTCGGGTGGCAGAAGCCTATTTTTCAGGTGTATCTAACTTGGGGAATCGGCGCAGGGATACGACGGCGCACATTTGTACTTACGACGGCGTATCTCTAGATACGCCGGTGTAAAGCTTACGTGAATCCGGGCCATTATCTCTGTCTCAGTGAGGTGGCTTTAAATCCAGTTAAAGGACTAAAGCAGCCGAGAGCAGCCGAGCTGCCCGAGCCAATCCTTCACTAAGCGGCGATGCCCAGCTCGAGTCACTGTCAGGGGCAGGCGAACCTTAGTAATCCTTTATGTTACTGGCCACTTCCTGTATATGGATTTCATTGGGTAGTGTGCGGGTATTCAGTCACTTCCTCGATGTCGCAATGTCTCCTGGGAGCTTTTGTCATTGTTCCCAGGAGACATTGCGGAGGTCTGCCGAAAGAACTTGCTTCTATCTAAATCCTGCGATAACTCGCTGCAGACCTCCGCAATGAATCCTGGAAACAATAACAAATGCTCCCAGGAGACATTGCGTCATCAAGGAAGTGATGGAATACCCACACACTACCTGATGAATCCATATACAGGAAGTGCCCAGTAACATAAAGGATTACTAAGGTACAGTGGATCGAAAAAAATAACATGCGGTTTAGTAATTATGCATATGAGCGTATCATTTTTTTTTTTTGATTGATTGATTTTTGAGCTTAGTTAGGTGCCAAATACCCACTGGGGAGTGAGCGTCTAAGTGCCGCTGGTGAGATGTTACCTTGAATCAATCCACGGTATGGAAGGAAAAATAGAGAGAAGAGAGGGTGGAAGAGGGAAAAGGGGTATCCAGCCCTTAGTTAAGCAAAAGGAAAGAGCCGTGGAGCATAAGAAAATATAAGAAAAGAAAAAAAGACGGAGAAATCTAAAGAAAGGGTACGTGACATCATTGGTGTCTGAATAGTCAGAGCCGTTCCGGGGTGATAATCACTAAAGTGGCAGGACTGGTCCCTTCAATGAAGGGACGGAGTGTATGGAGAAAAATTAAACAAAATTTATCCGTAAGCCTGGACGAACAGCTCCGTCTTCAGTTTTTTTCTGAAGAGGAGCAGGTTGGGTGTCAACTTAAAGGGTCACTAAAGTCAGGTATTTTTTTAAAAAAAAATAACAAACATGTGATACTTACCTCCACTGTGCAGTTCGTTTTGCACAGAGTGGCCCGGAAAGCTGTCTTCTGGTGTCCCTCGGCGGCTGTCTGGGCTCCTCCTCGCAAAAGCTTTCCTTCTTCATGCGAGGGCGCTCGCATGGAGGAAAGCTTTTGCGAGCGCGCTCCCGTGATACAGCGGCGCCATAGCCGCCGACTGTATCACTCGGCTCCGCCCCCCAGCGCGCCGGTCATCCACTGATTGACAGCAGCGCAGCAATGGCTGCGCTGCTATCAATCCGCCCAGCCTAGCCAATCAACGGCCAGGCTGGGAACCGAAGAGGACGACGTGGACGCGCCCGGGAGATTCGAACGGTCAGGTAAGTACAACGGGGGCTCGGGGGGGGCCGGTGCTGCTAGATGTTTTTTTACCTTCATGCATAGGATGCATGAAGGTAAAAAAACTTGTACCTTTAGAACCCCTTTAAGTTCCATGGAGAGGGCATTCCACAGCATAGCACCCCTACTCTGAAGTCGTTTGCCTCCCATGGAAGAAAGTTTAGACAGAACAACTATGGCTAAGTGTTGGGTCTTAGATCTTAATGGACGCGTAGGTGCACTGCCAGACTGTATAAATACTTGGGTCCCTGTCCCCAGTATGCACAGAAGAAAATACAGAGCGTTTTAAAGATTACTCTCTGCTCGATAGGGAGCCAATGGAGTGATCTCCTAGCCAGGCTAATGTGATCTCGTCTCGCTAGACCGAGTACAATGCGAGCAGTGTGATTCTGCACCACCTGGAGCTTGTGGACCCATTTCTGCGGGGGACCCAGTAGGAATATGTTTGCCCCGTCTAATCTGGAATGGATAAAAGCTTGGGCAAGTAAGGATCTGTTATTTTGCGTGAATAGGTGTTTCACTTTTCTGAGGAGCCTTAGATGATAATTGGCATTCCACAGGATGTTTCTAAAGTGGGGCACGAACGAGAGGGTGTCATCAATGATGATCCCTAGGTTTTTTACCTGCTTAGCTGGAATGGTTGTGGGTCCGAAAGATGGAGGCCATGCAGCCAGCAGTGTTGCGCTATTAGGACCGATTAATAGAACTACAGTTTTGGCTGCATTCAATCCAAGCTTGTTACCAGCCATCCAATCCTGTATTTCTACCAGGCATTTCGCCAGCTGAGCTGGCTGCTGAGGTCCTCCTGCTGAATCAACCAGAATTTGTGTGTCATCGGCATAGAGCTGGCACTCCAAGTTGTTATTCTGGACGATATTAGCAAGAGGACGGACATAGCAATTAAAGAGGAGTGGCGATAGAGCACTCCCCTGTGGGACTTCACAGGTAAGGGGTCTTGGGGTAGACCGGTGTGTTCCCATCTTAACATATTGTGTTCTCTCATGGAGAAACAAGCTTATCCAGCTCAGGACCACCCCGTTAAGGCCAAAGAGATTTTTTAGTCTGTCCAACAGAATCTCATAGTCGACAGTGTCGAATGCTGCGGAGAGGTCTAGCAGAATCGGAGCTGCCGACCCCCCTGCGTCACGGATTGTTAGTAGTCTTTCTCGCATGGCCAACACAGATATCTTAGTTCCTCTTCCCGGGCGAAAACCCGACTGGGTATCATGAAAGAGGTGGATCTTAGGACATGACCCCTGCCAGTAATCTCACCTCCAGTAAGGCGGAAGTTACCAGCTCTACCTGTAAAGTGTGAACCATTGAATACAAATGCTTTATCAGGAGAAACTCTGTTGACTATTACAGCCTCTAAGCAGGAAAAAAAAATGAGCACCTGGTGTTAAAATTCACTGAAGTCATTGCTCAGAATTTACAAGCTGATTCTTATCGCAAATTAAAGGCTTTTTCAGGGGTGCTCCCTGTTCCTGCTGGTATAGAAAGCTTTGAGGTGTGGAAAGATTTTGCACAACAAGGGATAGAAGAATGGACCTGCTCAGAGGAAAAGAAAAAAAAAACAGCGCATCATGTAAAGTTTAAGACCACCAGTATCCATTATCATTAGAGCTTACAAGGACACTAATGTGAGTGCCAGTGCTCAAGAACATACAGGTGAAACTCGAAAAATTTAAATATCGTGCAAAAGTTTATTTATTTCACTAATGCAACTTAAAAGGTGAAACTAATATATGAGATAGACTCATTACATTTTAACCACTTAAGGACCGCCGCACGCCTATGTACGTCCACAACATGGCTCGTACAGACACAAGGGCGTAAATTTACGTCCATGCCTTTGTGCGGTTCGGGGGTCCGATCGGGTCCGACATGTGGCTGAATTAATTTTGGCCTAAATGTTTTACTAAAATTTAGTTTATTTGATTTTTTTTATAACAAAAAGTAAAAAATAGTGATTTTTTTCAAAATTGTCGCTCTATTTTAGTTTATAGCGCAAAAAATTAAAATCGCAGAGGCGATCAAATACCACCAAAAGAAATCTCTATTTGTGGGAAGAAAAGGACGCGAATTTTGCTTGGGAGCCACGTCGCACGACCGCGCAATTGTCTGTTAAAGCGACGCAGCGCCGAATTGTAAAAACACCTTGGGTCATTTAGCAGCATATGTATCCGGGTCTTAAGTGGTTAAAGCAAGATAGTTCAAGCCGTGATTTGTCATAATTGTGATGATTATGGCTTATAGCCCATGAAAACCCCAAATCCACAATCTCAGAAAATTAGAATATTACTTGCAATCAATAAAACAAGGATTGTACTTAGAACAATATCAGACCTCTGAAAAGTATAAGCATGCATATGTACTCAGTACTTGGTTTGGGCCCCTTTTGCAGCAATTACTGCCTCAATGTGGCGTGGCATGGAAGCCTGTGGCACTGCTGAGGTGTTATGGAGGACCAGGATGCTTCAATAGTGGCCTTCAGCCCTTCTGCATTGTTTGGTCCCGTTTTTCCCATCTTTCTCTTGGCAATGGCCCATAGATTCTCTATGGGGTTCAGGTCTGGCAAGTTTGCTGGCCAATCAAGCACAGTAATCCCATGGTAGTTGAACCAGGTTTTGGTGCTTTTGGCAGTGTGGGCAGGTGCCAAGTCCTGCTGGAAAGTGAAGTCAGCATCCCCATAGAGCTCGTCTGCGAAAGGAAGCATGAAGTGTTCCAAAATCTCCTGGTAGACGGCTGCATTGACCCTGGACTTAATGAAGCACAGTTGACCAACACCAGCAGGTGACATCGTTCCCCAAATCAACACAAACCATAGAAACTTCACACTGGACTTTAAGCATCTTGCAGTGTGCGCCTCTCCATTCTTCCTCCATACTCTGGGTCCTTGGTTTCCAAATAAGATGCAAAATTTGCTCTCATCAGAAAAGAGGACTTTGGACCACTGAGCAACATACCAGGTCTGTTTTTCTTTAGCCCAGGTAAGATGATTCTGACGTTGTTTGTTGTTCAGGAGTGGCTTGACAAAAGGAATACAACATTTGAAGCCCATTTCCAGGATCCATCTGTGTGTGCTGGCTCTTGATGCACTGTCTCCAGCCTCAGTCCACTCCTGGTGAAAGTTTCCAACACTTTTAAATGGCCTTTTCCTGACAATCCTCTCCATGCTGCTGTCATCCCTGCTGCTTGTGCACCTTTTTCTTCCACACTTTTCCCTTCCACATAACTTTCTATTAATGTGCTTTGATACAGCACTTTGAGAACATCCAACTTCTATTGCAATTATCTTTTGAGGCTTTCCCTCCTTATGGAGGGTGTCAATGATGGTTTTCCACAGAACTGTCAGGTCAGCAGTCTTCCCCATAATTGTGATTCCTACTGAACCAGACTGAGATACCATTTAAAGGCTCAGGAACCCTTTGCAGGTGTTATGGCTTAATTAGCTGATTAGAGTGGGACACTTTGAGCCTAGAATATTGCACCTTTTCACAATATTCTAATTTTTCTCAGATTGTGAATTTGGGGTTTTCGTGAGCTGTAAGCCATAATCATCACAATTATGACAAATCACAGCTTGAACTATCTTGCTTTGCATGTAATGAGTCTATCTCATATATTAGTTTCACCTTTTAAGTTGCATTAGTGAAGTAAATTAACTTTTGCATGATATTCAAATTTTTTGCGTTTCACCTTTATTGATGTTTTGACAGATGCTTATGGACTGCACCGTAACCCTAATCAGATGCTTGCTGATTTTAAACAGACAAAGCATAATGAGGAAGAGGATGTTTCTGTGTTTGTGAAGAGGCTAGAAGTGCTTCTAGGGAGATTGCTCAACGAAAACGAAAAGGTAATCTTTCCTACAGACTGCTCAAATAATAAAGGGGCTACTGCCACATCACCCAATGTGACCAGGCCTAAGAGTTGTTTTGAGAGAGAGGAACTTTACTTTCACTGAAACGATGACTGCAGTAAAGAAACAGGAATCTGATATCCGTTTTAGTACCCCTTCTAAGAGCAAAGTTCAACAGTTCTTTGGTTCAGCACAAAAATTAGACTGTTCCTAAAAACAATGAAGTGGGTAGACACCCTGGAGCTCAATCAGTGATAAGCCTCTCTTCCACATTAAATGTTTCCGCTGTGGACAAGCAGGCCACACAGTTCTTTAGTGTCCACTGCTGGCTGATATTTCTGAAATTCAAAGTAAAGCTGGACATGTGTACAAAGGAAAACTGGTAAACATCTGTTTTCTAGATTTTCCCTAACTACCTGGGATAGGCTACAGATGTACTTTCAATTTGTTTGTTAATGATATATCCACTACTGCTCTGTTTGATACTGGTTCTCATATGACTATCTTATACAGGCCCTTCTATCAACAACACTTAAACCACCTCCCTGTGCAACCTGTGGACGCTATGCCTGTATGGTGTGGGAGAAAATCCTGTATTTATGGAGGGTTGTCTATAAGTTGAGCTTTGCATTCCTGGTGTGATAGCTGATGAGGATCCCCCACTTAAATCTATTACTTATGTGAGCCCTCCACTTTGGGGTAACGTGTATGCTCTTATGATTGTGGGTTCCAATGTGGAATAAGTCGAGGCTGCCTTCAAACGGTTTCTTTGGCCCCAACAGAGAACACCTCTACCCTCACTCCCTGTTGCTCCAGAACTTCAAAATATCTGCCAAACCTTTGCTCCTGATCTTCCTGGAAGTTGTGTGGGAAACCCATGGCATCCCATAGAGCTTCCAGCTGGGGGAGTGAGAGCATTGCGGGTTTATGTGGAAATTTCACCTAGTGCAACTAGTAGCTTTTTCCTGCTGGATACAAAAGAGGCTGCAAAGAATGGATGGGAGATAGTACCAGAAAGGAAAGACTATTGTTTAAAATGTCCAAGAATGGATGTTGTTACTGTTCAGAACATTACCACATACCCAGTTATAATACCAGCCTGGAAAGAGGTAGCCTATTGTTACCCAGTGGAAACCATTAGCTCCTACCCTGCCAAGGTCGCAGAGAAAGAAAACAAATTAGACGTTCACCTGAATGATGCTGATAATCCTGCAGAGCACAAACAAGCGCTAGGAGAACACCTAATAGAATACAAAGATGTTTTCTCAACTGATGACATGGATGTTGGGTATGCTAAAAGTATTCAGCACAATTATATAGCTCAAAATTATTAATAATTTATTATTAATAAATTATTAAAAATTATTAATAATTTTAAGCTATATAATTTTATATATTGATTCACCATTAATTACATGTTTGATCCCTCGCAGCATTTGTTTGTTTTGGTTATATAAGTTAATTGATTCACTTTATAATTATTGATATTTATTGTTCACTATACTCATTTGTGTATATTTTGTTGGTGATTTATTTTGTGTCTAGGGCTCTCTCTAGGCGTCCTGGGATGCCAGAACTTAGAAGAAAGTGAATGGGAGCAGTGCCTGGGCCTGTTGTGGCCTGTTGTTTCACAACTGGCAATCTGGCGGGACCTCACCGCAGTTCCGCTACCTTATTATTGAACCTTCCATGCTTTCAGTTGAACCTAATGTTTTTCTGTGAATGTTTGTCATTCATGTTATTTTTATTAAATGGAAAAACAGAAAATAAATGACTAGTGCAACAGTTGACAATGATGCTGTTAATGTTAATGTATAGTATTTTGTACGTTAACAAGTACCGTATAACATTAGGGAAAGTAATCCAGTTAGAATAAGCTGTAAACAAATGGCAAAAAAACGAAACCTGGATTTGCACTTTTTTTTTTGTAATTTTAACTAAATGCATTACAACACACAACATGTGCGTTATGGTCCCCTGTAGTTCAGGTTTATCAACACCTACTGTATTGTGCATTGGAGTGTCACTTTACATGAATGTTGCCATATCACACTGCACAGTATGTTACTGCAAATTTTACAACATTACTACATTGAATGAGTAAGAAGGGGGCCTAAAGGAACTTGGGGGTGAGCATGCTTCTGGTTATATTATGTGGTGTATTATGCCTACATGAAGAGAGAATTATTCACTCACATTGATGACAGCCATAATCCAGAATGCATAGGCCACATTAGTTAGTGCTGGCCCATCCTGTGGAAGAACATAATGCGACACATTCCTTGGATGATGAGATACAATTGAGTTCCTAATGTGTTCCAGATTGCTGCTCCCATTCAGGGTCGAGTTGGACTGGATGCAGTTGGTGTCCGAAAGGAATGGATCTGCTATCAAAGGACTCAGAAGTGCTCCAAAACCAACAAAAAAATGAAGCACCTAAAAGAAAAACACATATGTTTACCAAGTAATGCTGATTTTATTTTTTAAGCATTACATGTTTCTACTGTTGATGTTAATACATAAAGATATAAAACTGTAATTTTTTGTGAAGAATAAACAACAAGTGGGACACAGTCATGAAGTGGAACGATATTTCATTGGATATTTCAAACTTTAAAAAAAAAAAAAAAAACTGAAAAATTGGGCGTGCAAAATTATTCAGCCCCCTTACTTTCAGTGCAGCAAACTCTCTCCAGAAGTTCAGTGAGGATCTCTGAATGATCCAATATTGACCTAAATGACTAATGATGATAAATAGAATCCACTTGTGTGTAATAAAGTCTCTGTATAAATGCACCTGCACTGTGATAGTCTCAGAGGTCCATTTAAAGCGCAGAGAGCATCATGAAGAACAAGGAACACACCGGGCAGGTCCGAGATACTGTTGTGGAGAAGTTTAAAGCCGGATTTGGATACAAAAAGATTTCCCAAGCTTTAAACATCCCAAGGAGCACTGTGCAAGCGATAATATTGAAATGGAAGGAGTATCAGACCACTGCAAATCTACGAAGACCTGGCTGTCCCTCTAAACATTTAGCTCATACAAGGAGAAGACTGATCAGAGATGCAGCCAAGAGGCCCATGATCACTCTGCATGAACTGCAGAGGTCTACAGCTGAGGTGAAAGTGTCATTTAAAGTTTGCCACAAGCCACCTGGGAGACACACCAAACATGTGGAAGAAGGTGCTCTGGTCAGATGAAACCAAAATCGAACATTTTGGCAACAATGTAAAACATTATGTTTTTCGTAAAAGCAACACAGCTCATCACCCTGAACACACCATCCCCACTGTCAAACATGGTGGTGGCAGCATCATGGTTTGGGCCTGCTTTTCTTCAGCAGGGACAGGGAAGATGGTTAAAATTGATGGGAAGATGGATGGAGCCAAATACAGGGCCATTCTGGAAGAAAACCTGATGGAGTCTGCAAAAGACCTGAGACTGGGATGGAGATTTGTCTTCCAACAAGACAATGATCCAAAACATAAAGCAAAATCTACAATGGAATGGTTCACAAATAAACATATCCAGGTGTTGGAATGGCCAAGTCAAAGTCCAGACCTGAATCCAATCGAGAATCTGTGGAAAGAACTGAAAACTGCTGTTCACAAACGCTCTCCATCCAACCTCACTGAGCTTGAGCTGTTTTGCAAGGAGGAATGGGCAAAAATGTCAGTCTCTCGATGAGCAAAACTAATAGAGACATACCCCAAGCGACTTACAGCTGTAATCGCAGCAAAAGGTGGCGCTACAAAGTATTAACTTAAGGGGGCTGAATAATTTTGCACGCCCAATTTTCCAGTTTTTAATTTGTTAAAGTTTGAAATATCCAATACATTTTGTTGCACTTCATGATTGTGTCCCACTTGTTGATTCTTCACAAAAAATTACAGTTTTATATCTTTATGTTTGAAGCCTGAAATGTGGCAAAAGGTCGCAAAGTTCAAGGGGGCCGAATACTTTCGCAAGGCACTGTAAATACCTTTATTCATCAGCAGTATAAACCAGTCTTGTGACTTCTATAAGTTTCTGGTTAAAGCTTGTAGGAGGTGTTTTCATTCCCCCATGATTGTCATATGAGAATGCAGGACCCCTGACCCTCTGTTTGGACAGTGCTGATTGGCCCTGTGCTGATGACATGCACTCTCCCAAGAAAAAGAAAAACTCTCTAGCAATACAGACCAAACTGAGCATGTACATCAGGAAATATATTGCGAGTCAGTGGAAAAAGGAGATGATCAGAGAAGATGGGATCGAACAGCCTTTTTACACAATGCAGAGGATTAACCCCTAAGTTACCACAGTGAGCTTAATAAGCATGCTTTACTGCATATACAGACTGATTTTACTGTTGTGGGTTTAGTAACACTTTAAATAATGAGATGCCAAAATCATCATCTTTCCAATTGTCTGAGGTATTACAAAGCCAAATCACAGTGCCCTACTCTACCCAAAGAATTCTCCATTATGGGTTTGATGTCTATAAGTGTCATAAGTAATAACATGATTTTTTGTTCATTTTTTGGCAGTATAAACAGACAATATGCAAACTCACAAAGCAAACTTTTTTACTCCAGTCTTAAGCTACTTATAAACTACAATAGGTTAGTTTAACATTTTTCATTTCAAGAATGTTCAATCGATTTTTTAAACATTAGTGAGGACAAATCGATATTTGTTTTAAACTGCAGACAAGAAAATTTGAAGGAGCAGGATGGAAATCTTTTCTTGAACACATTTCTAACAGTGTATGTGGTTTTGGTTTGGAAAAGTTAATTTGTTCCAAAATCAAACGTTGAAACCAAAAAGTATATTAACAATTTTGGAATGACACTCTTTTTGTACAAATTTTGTTTGAAAATCTCTAAAATCGGGCTATAACCAGCTTACAGAGATTCAGACACTTAGGCTGGGTTCACACTATCTTTGCACGCGGCTCACAGCAGGGGCCCGGTGCATCCCCATTCACTGTTTTTAGGTCTGATTTCAGACCCAATTTTTGGGTGAATTTGGAACTGAGATGGACCAAAAGATGCACAGGTCTCCTGTGAAAATTCACACCGGTGCAGATGTGAACCGGCTCCATGGAGAGCCAGTCAAAATCTCCTGCTAGTGCGAATTGGATGCAGGGAACCCACATCCAATTCGCAATAGCATAAACCCAGCCTCAAAGATGCCCAATTGGTTATATTTGAATGAAAAGTACAACTCACTTTTGCTTGCTTTGTTTTATAAAAAAAAAATGTTTGTACGTCCTTTATTTTTAGAGGTCCTTCTGCTGAATATTTTCAATCTGCAGTAGGTGGTCCATTCACACTGCTTTACAAACCCTTATTGTCATACACTGGTCGACAGTCTCTTGAAGCCCTAACATGTAGAGTAGATATGTGCATTCCCGTTCGTACGAATGTTATTTTCGTACGAAAATGTTCATTTTCGTACCCGCAGGATAATGTGTACATACGAAAAAATTAAAGCACCAAAATACGAAAACTACGAGATTACGAATGAGCCACATAACGATCAACCGCAACTACGAAAGAATGATCCGACGAAAAAAAAACGACAAAACGAAAACGGCAAAAGAACAAAAATGACATCTATAACAAAAGATTTACATTCTGTATTTTGTTTGAATCCTTTTTCTGTTTGTTTTCAGTCCTATGTTCATTGTTCATATGACATCTATAACAAAAGATTTGCATGCTGTATTTTGTTTCAATCCTTTTTCTGTTTGTTTTCAGTCCTATGTTCATTGTTCATATGACATCTATAACAAAAGATTTGCATGCTGTATTTTGTTTCAATCCTTTTTCTGTTTGTTTTCAGTCCTATGTTCATTGTTCATATGACATCTATAACAAAAGATTTGCATGCTGTATTTTGAATCCAAAATACGAACAGAAAAAAGGAATTTAAAATACAGAATGCAAATCTTTTGTTATAGATGTCATATGAACATACGACTGAAAAAAGCAAAAGAAAAGGGTTTCAAGATACTGCAAATCATTGACGAAAATTCACGAAAATTATTGTCTAACAAGTAACGAACATGAATTAAACAGAATAACGAACCATCCCGCATGTACGAAAATAAAACAGTAACAAAAATACGAAACGATCGGAATACGAAAAAATCGCGTCATACAAAAAACGAACGGGAACAAACAGGAAAACGGCCGTCTTACGAAAAACGAACGAAAACGGAACGATACGAAACAGAACAAAAAAAAAGGTTTTTTTTTTCTGTGCACATGTCTAATGTAGAGGTTTGATTTAGGCATTGTCACAAGTGGTGATTAGTAGTGTGCCTTGTGCAGGGTCATGTGTTACCACCACAGGTATGCACAGATGTTGCTTGCATCCCTGTTTGCAGTCCCATATATATGTATTGGGACACATGGTTGCATGGACAGTCACTGTGTCCCAATGTGACATCCATGTCGGTGCAGGTGCACTTGTGTCACACTGGGACACAGCGGCTGCGTCCATGCAACCACGTGTCCCAATACATATCTATGGGACAGCCAACACAGTGATGTATTCAACACCTGTACATACCTGTGTCGGTAATATACATCCCTGAACAAAGCACATAGCTAATCACCCCCTGTAAACGTGGTTCTTGTCACTTTTCCTGCTCATAAACTGTCTCTGACCCAAAGATGACTGCGAATCTGCTTGTACATATTGTTTATATTTTTCTCTATCCCTGTAGCCTCTGTAGGGAATACAGAACCTAGAAAACATCTAGTAGGTGTTGCAGTTTGCAAGTGATTTATGGAGAAGCGGCCGGCTGGTCACATTGGCGATAAAAGACTTGATCGTCTTTGAACGCCTCTATGGCCTTGGAGGACCAGAGTGATGCCTTCCTTGGTGTCCTTTCCAGTCCAGGCTGAATGTAAACCATTTTTTTTTTAAAGCAAAAGATTTTTTAGATTGTAGCGCCCCCTTACTTTCAGAAGGGATGCTATTTGTAAATTTAGCGGGGTGAGAGACTTATTTGCTCGCACCCAGGTTGATTTATGTTAAATTAGGCTGTTGCCAGCCCTGAATTATCCTGTGGGTCGTTCTGTGCTCCAGGGATGCAGTTCCATCTCTGGGCAGCAGGTGGGGCAAAAAAGGTTCAGGCAGAGACACTTTTTTCCAGCAACCAATTGGAGGAGTGTTTCCCTCGCGGGGCATGCTGGGGGAGGGTATATCTGTGGCAGACGCCATTTTTCGGGGGTTCCTGGTTCCAGGTGTGGAACCCACCTTCAGGGTGTGCGCACGTCACAGGCCCCTTCACTATGGCCTACCTGGCCGGGCCCGTGCTACGCAGAGTTCCTTACTCTGGGCCCTCATGGCTTCAGAGCAACTGAGTTGCCGAGGGGCCCCAGTGACTTACTGGGTCCCTACACTTCAAGAGAAATTGACTGAAAGGATACGCTTTATTGCTCTCAAGTATCGGACCTGTGGCAGAGGCCTTTACTAATTTACTAGAGCCAAGTCGTGGAAGAGACTTTTTCCTTCACAGCATTCTCAGTGACACTCTGGCTGCCAGGCCTGTGGGAGAGGCCTGTCCAGGTGCACTGCGCCCACTCCGGCTGGAGTGGCGACGGGAGAAAAGAATATACTCTAGAAGCAGGACTGCTTCTGCTCGTTATCTATAGCCTGATTCTGCAAAGTTATTCTTTTCACCAACCTATCCTGTCTACCTTAAGTTGACTGTTGGTCGTGTTGGACCCAAAATAAAGCTCTTAGAAAACGTCAACCATTGGCTTGGACATTCTGTTACTGCTCTCACAGTTGCTACCATCAATTTCCCTAGACACATCAAAGGTAACTTAACTTACGCCGATCCCACATCTAACCAGCGGCTCCTGAATGGGGTATCGCTACAAGATCTTTTGCTTTTAAAGGTAAAGTCGAGATGTGGGGTCTTTTTCACCCCAGATCTCTCCATAAAGAGGACCTGTCATCCTTATTTCTGTTACAAGGGATGTTTACATTCCTTGTAATAGGAATACAAGTGATTAAAAATAAATTAATTACAGGGACAGTGTAAAAATAGAAACATGTTGGAGTTATAAAGGTGATGATACGGCCAGATGTATGATACAATAGTGATGATACAACCAGGTTGATTTCTGTTGGCATAATGTTTCTTAATTATGTAATTATTTTCATTATATATTTTATATGTGGCTGTGAACTAAGGTGATTAACATCTGTTTGTTTCCTTTCTAACACATAAGTGCTACCTGCATCAAACAACATTAAAACAAATAATGTTTTTTCTACTTTTTTTTATCTTTTACTGTTTACAGATAGACTACACAACTCTTACCTGTAGGAAAACAGCTGAGTCCTGCTTGTATATTTTTACCAGTTGCATATTGGAGATTGTGTCAATGCACCCCATGGAAAGCCCAGCCACTGCCATTACCACTGCAAGCACACCAACATGTCGGCAAAATGGAATTATAACAAATACCATGGAGATGATCAAAGAAGATGTGAAAAGGACAGACAAACACAGCTTCAACCTGTGGATAGTAGAAGGGGTAAAAGTATTCAGAAGAAAACAGGAGTAACTACAGATGTATGTTTAGTTTATAATGGTATCCACTATCCATGGGTTAGCACTATACCTATCCTTAAAATATACCTTTCAAATATTTGAACATTTCGATTTGAGCTTGTAACTTTTAAAAAACTCATACAAAAAAGTTGCCTTTTCTGAACCACAAATGTTAAAATTATCAGTCATGGCATATTGGAGAATTTTTATTATGTTTTTTTCAATCCAGGAAACAGAGGGACTGCAGTTTGTTTGTCACTTCTTTCGCACTGTATACATTTCAGATATGCTGAAAGCTCATCAGATAGACCAAGGGTTTAATTAGACAAACATAGTATCTAAGCTTTATTTGCTGCATTTTTTTTTAGCTAGGACAGTGCTCTGCAAATTCTTTGTCATATATTAAATGTTATTTGTAGAACAAATCATAAATCGTATTTGCTGAATTTAGAGTAAACACAGAAAAAACACCAATTTACTAAGGAACAAAATCAATTCTACAGCTGAAAATACATAGCGTCATGTGAAAAAGTAAGACAAAAAAAAAAAGAATTTGTTGACTTTTTAACCACTTCAGGAAGGATTTACCCCCTTAATGACCAGGAATTTTTTTGCGATATGTCACTGCATCGCTTTTACTGACAATTGCAGAGTTGTATACAAACAAAATGTGTCCTTTTTTTCTACAAATAGAGCTTTCTTTTTGTGGTATTTGATAACCTCTTCGGTTTTATTTTTTTTGCGCTTAAAACAAAAAAAAGACAGTCAATTTTGAAAAAAACAAACAATATTTGTTACTTTTTGCCATAATAAACCCCCCCCCTCCCAAAAAAAAAATAATAATTTAATTTATTCATCAGTTTAGGCCAATGTGTATTCTTCTACATATTTTTGTTAAAAAAAAAAACGCAATAAATATATAGTGATTGGTTTGTGCAAAAGTTATAATGTCTACAAACTAGGGGATATATTTATAGCATTTTTATTATATTTGTTTTTACTAGTAATGACGGTAATCAGGGTTTTTATGCGACATTGCGGCGGACAGATCGGACACCTTTGACACTTTTTTGGGACCAGTGACATTTATACAGCGATCAGTGCTAAAAATAGCCACTGATTACTGTATAAATGACACTGGAAGGGAAGAGGTTAAGTGTTCCCTAGGGATGTGTTTCAAACTGTGGGGGAGTGGACTGACTGGCAGTAGAGAGAGATCACTGTTCCTGATCACTAGGAACAGATTTTGTTTGTCTACATTGACAGATCTCATTCTGGCTCACTGTGGATCACAGGTTGCCAGGGGGCCTGTAGAAGGAGCAGGAGCTCCGAGCGCGTAGCCTGTACTGTTTCTCTTCCTGTACCTACCAGTCCATCCGGACATGACAGACCAAAGTACTTTCTGGGATAGAATCTCTCTCCCACTGCAATCATTTAAGCCTATATGTGAAATGAACTACAGCGCTAATTAAATTATTAATCCCAGGAACACCTAATAAAAAACCAAATAACACAGCTGCTATCCTAAGTGATACCAAATCAGAAAAAGCAGTGACAAAAATTATATAATATGGAAGCGCTATGTTAACTTAAAAGTGTAAACCGTACAAACAAATCAGGGAGAGAACAAACTCCATATACTGTGAGTGAAATAAACAATAAATACACACATGTGATAAGTCCTTAATCAAGTGCACGGTGAGAGGCAAAACCAAAACATTCCAACCAGGAAAAATCATACAATGCCTTCCTCCACTATGAATGTAGATCCCAGCACTTCAGCGCTGTAATACGATGAGCAAGCACTCATAGGCAGATGAATATGAAAGGAAAAAAGGAAAGAAAACCTCATTGCGCAGACATCAAAAACAGACGGATAAAACAATCTGATTCATCAGCAATTGCACTCACGAATCCCCGCTTTGTGAAAGCATGAAACACAACCCATGAATAAGTCGCGTGCCCGTGACGTAACGCGTAGGGAGGAGCCTACGATCGTATCCGATCCCATCAGATCGAATTGAGGAGACTGCACACTGAGCGGCGTTTCATGCTTTCACAAAGCGGGGATTCGTGAGTGCAATTGCTGATGAATCAGATTGTTTTATCCGTCTGTTTTTGATGTCTGCGCAATGAGGTTTTCTTTCCTTTTTTCCTTTCATATTCATCTGCTTATGAGTGCTTGCTCATCGTATTACAGCGCTGAAGTGCTGGGATCTACATTCATAGTGGAGGAAGGCATCGTATGATTTTTCCTGGTTGGAATGTTTTGGTTTTGCCTCTCACCGTGCACTTGATTAAGGACTTATCACATGTGTGTATTTATTGTTTAGTTCACTCACAGTATATGGAGATTGTTCTCTCCCTGATTTGTTTGTACGGTTTACACTTTTAAGTTAACATAGCGCTTCCATATTATAAAATTTTAATCATTTAAGCCTGATATTTACTTACTTGTGTAAGTGAATTTTGACTTTCAATTAAGTGGAATGTTAAACCTCTACACTGAGCTGTCGCTTCCTTCTCTCTTCCCCTGGCTTACTCTTAGGATACCTGCCACTTTTACCTTACGTCTATGAATCTCATACAACAAGAAGTTCAACCACTGGAAAACGTATGCATACAGTATACTTTATGTATAAACCATATGAACTGCCTGTCTTCATCATGTGACTATCTGCATGCTTATCCGTCTATTGATTTTGTGCCAGAATACTGCCTTTTTTTAAATGTAAAAATAAATACATAAGTACATTCCTACAGGGAGTGCAGAATTATTAGGCAAATTAGTATTTTGACCACATCATCCTCTTTATGCATGTTGTCTTACTCCAAGCTGTATAGGCTTGAAAGCCTACTACCAATTAAGCATATTAGGTGATGTGCATCTCTGTAATGAGAAGGGGTGTGGTCTAATGACATCAACACCCTATATCAGGTGTGCATAATTATTAGGCAACTTCCTTTCCTTTGGCAAAATGGGTCAAAAGAAGGACTTGACAGGCTCAGAAAAGTCAAAAATAGTGAGATATCTTGCAGAGGGATGCAGCACTCTTAAAATTGCAAAGCTTCTGAAGCGTGATCATCAAACAATCAAGCGTTTCATTCAAAAGAGTCAACAGGGTCGGAAGAAGCGTGTGGAAAAACCAAGGCGCAAAATAACTGCCCATGAACTGAGAAAAGTCAAGCGTGCAGCTGCCAAAATGCCACTTGCCACCAGTTTGGCCATATTTCAGAGCTGGAACATCACTGGAGTGCCCAAAAGCACAAGGTGTGCAATACTCAGAGACATGGCCAAGGTAAGAAAGGCTGAAAGACGACCACCAATGAACAAGACACACAAGCTGAAACGTCAAGACTGGGCCAAGAAATATCTCAAGACTGATTTTTCTAAGGTTTTATGGACTGATGAAATAAGAGTGAGTCTTGATGGGCCAGATGGATGGGCCCGTGGCTGGATTGGTAAATGGCAGAGAGCTCCAGTCCGCCTCAGACGCCAGCAAGGTGGAGGTGGAGTACTGGTTTGGGCTGGTATCATCAAAGATGAGCTTGTGGGGCCTTTTCGGGTTGAGGATGGAGTCAAGCTCAACTCCCAGTCCTACTACCAGTTTCTGGAAGACACCTTCTTCAAGCAGTGATACAGGAAGAAGTCTGCATCCTTCAAGAAAAACATGATTTTCATGCAGGACAATGCTCCATCACAGGCGTCCAAGTACTCCACAGCGTGGCTGGCAAGAAAGGGTATAAAAGAAGAAAAACTAATGACATGGCCTCCTTGTTCACCTGATCTGAACCCCATTGAGAACCTGTGGTCCATCATCAAATGTGAGATTTACAAGGAGGGAAAACCGTACACCTCTCTGAACAGTGTCTGGGAGGCTGTGGTTGCTGCTGCACGCAATGTTGATGGTGAACAGATCAAAACACTGACAGAATCCATGGATGGCAGGCTTATGAGTGTCCTTGCAAAGAAAGGTGGCTATATTGGTCACTTATTTGTTTTTGTTTTGTTTTTGAATGTCAGAAATGTATATTTGTGAAGGTTGAGATGTTATATTGGTTTCACTGGTAAAAATAAATAATTGAAATGGGTATATATTTGTTTTTTGTTAAGTTGCCTAATAATTATGCACAGTAATAGTCACCTGCACACACAGATATCCCCCTAAAATAGCTAAAACTAAAAACAAACTAAAAACTACTTCCAAAAATATTCAGCTTTGATATTAATGAGTTTTTTGGGTTCATTGAGAACATGGTTGTTGTTCAATAATAAAATTAATCCTCAAAAATACAACTTGCCTAATAATTCTGCACTCCCTGTACACTAGCACCCCTTTAAATCCAGGAAATTAGAATCTCGAGTTTGCAGGTAGGATCTGTATTATTTAAACCTCAGATATCTAGGGTATTTTGTTCACTTGACATATGTGGTGTCATATAATTAAGATCAATGGAGCTCTCTGAGATTCTCAAAAATAAAGTTGTGGATGCGTGTGAGTTTGGCAAGGGATTTAAGAAGATGGCCCAATTATTTGAAATTAACCATTCCGCTGCAATAAAAAAAAATAGATTTCATTTGACTTCTAATTTGTTTAAGACTGGTCAGCCCAGCAAATTCAGCCCAAGAGCTGATCGTTTAATGCAAAAAGTCTCCAAGAATCCCAAAATTGTGAAGACTTCATTAAGAACTAGTTCTGGTCAGCTCAGTAGATATGATAGATGTTTTATAAAGGTGGATGCATGGATAAATAGGGAGAAGCCTGAGTCTGAGAGAGATACAGGAGTTTCAGAGGAATCTGCCAGCTTTGAAGGACATCAGTCATGGACTACACCTTTTTAAGTATGCCTGGGCAGCCTCAACTTAGTCAGTTAGGGTTGGAACTGTATTACACATTGCCACAGGAGTTCTCAGTAAAGTTTCTAAAATGTTCTAAGCCTGGTATGAAGTTATTCAAGGGGTGCATAGTAAAATATGGCATATCAGAAGAAAAGGGCCTATAAAGCACATATAGGGTACGAAACAAGGGCACTTACAAAGGGTTAACACGGCAGGAGTGTTGGAGAGTAGTTGAGTGAGTGGGTGAATAACTTCAAGGCGCTTGGCATACATTTTTTCATTCCGTTTATCCTTTCAGAATAGGTGGGTCTTGAGTTTTTTTCTGAAGGCCAGGTGATCAATTTCCATTCGGATGTTAGTCGGTAATGCATTCCACAATCGTGGTCCTTGGAATTGGGGATTTGTAGTAATTTTGGAATCATTGATCGAAGAACGTGATTGGGGTTTTGGTGTGGAGACAAGCTTGGCCAGTCCATCACCTTTACCCTCCGCTTCTTTGGCAAGACAGTTGCCACGGGTAACCAAGAACTGGTGGGAAGTGTATAGCAGCCAGTAATAAAGCGTGGGCTACCTCTGGTAGCAAGGGCATTGGTGATCTGGCTGCCTCCCCATTTGTCATTTCTCCTAAGTAACTGGGGCTGAACATGTGGTATGGAGACCACATGTACCTATCCACATGATACAGAAGGGAGAAGGGGTTGATTTTGAGCATGCATGAGGTCTAGTGCTCAGCAGCATTCTGTCACTGGGAGTGAGGTGGTAGAGGTACTCTAGACTGAAGGGCATGGGCTCAGCAATATGCCTCCTAAATGCAATGTACTGTATATAGAAGTTGTGTAGTAACATGGGACAATACATTTTACAGAGGGAAGCTGTACATGTACAGTATATGGCTCATCTCCAAGCTACCATAGTGTTGACTTGCACATGAACACAGCCCCACCCAGTCCTGGGCATTTATGAGCGTGTACACAAGAGAATAGGTACCCCCATATGCATGGCGAGCAGGCCCCATCCACAGACCTTTGTCTTCTTTCAACCGGACTAACTATATAACTAAAAACAGCTTGCAGCTAAAGGAATTCTATTAACTAATGTGCCAATGCATAAAGTGCAAATGCCAGTGGTGATAAGTAATAAAAAAAGAGAATAACGTGACAATATGAGTATTGAAATGTGTATTGCCACTATATATGAGTTTCTCTATTGGCAATCATTAATATCAACCCCCATACCAAAGTGCAAGTGCTAAATATAATATAAACCTTCAATAGATGAATATAATCTTAATATCTTAAATAATAAATCACTTCAAACAAATCTGATATAATATCCAGTGCTTCAAAGGGCAAAATCCACAATCTAAAGTGCAAGTGCTAATCAAAAAATACCTACATGCAAACCATAAAATTAATACATCTGTGCAAATATAGATAATAATACAGTCCAAATAAATTTGATATAGTGTCCAGTGCTCCAAAGCGAATTCCACAGTGACTTGTCACAGTACTTCTCAAATGGAAACTTTTCATTGACTTTCAGTGATTCCACACATGTGTCCCCCCTGAAAATCGAACAATCCCAATCCGGCAGGTGTATTGTTATGCCTCTAGTCACCTCGCTGTTAATCAGGATGGGTCGGGGGGGCTTTTTTGCCACCCTATGCAAAGTGCCGCCCTAGGCCTGGGCCTTGTCGGTCCAGGCCAAGAGACAGCACTGCCCTTGTCCTAGAACAAGGGGTGCAGGCTTATCCTGATGCCAATCCAGAGATCTAGGAAGTGTAAACATCTACAACTAGGTCTCTGTGGGCAAAATGCATCAGGGTGTGTGGTGTGGTGGAGGTGGATTAGGGGTGTATGGTATGGTGGTGTAGGCTGAGACCGCTCCTTATTGTTTATTCTCCTGGGCTGGTTGGGGGGTGCGGTTAACCCTGCATTGTGAGTACACCCCTCACATTTTTGGATATATTTTATTAAGTCTTTTCATGTGACAACACTGAAGAAATTACACTTTGCTACAAGTAGTGAGTGTACAGCTTGTATAACAGTGTACATTTTCTGTCCCCTAAAAATAGCTCAACAAAAAGCCATTAATGTCTAAATTGCTGGCAACAAAAGTGAGTACACCCCTATTGGTCCTAATTAGCCATTTTCCCTCCCCGGTGTCATGTGACTCGTTAGTGTTACAAGGTCTCAGGTGTGAATGGGGAGCAGGTGTGTTCAATTTGGTATTATCACTCTTATGCCGCGTACACACCATCACTTTATGTGATGAAAAAAAAAACGATTTTTTTTGTGAAGCAAAAAACAACGTTTTTGAAACGTTTTCAAAAACAACGTTGCCTACACACCATCGTTTTTTCACAATGCTCTAGCAAAGCGAGGCTACGTTTACCACTCTTTTCCATTGAAGCTCGCTTCATAACTAGCTTCTGGGCCATGCGCGGGTTGAAAAACTTTGTTTTAAACACATGGTACACATGGTGATTTTTTGTGAAACAAAAAACGACACAAAAAATTGAAGCCTGCTTCAATTTTTTTTTTGTCGTTTTTCACAAGACATAAAACTACGTTTTTCCCCACACACGGTCATTTAAATTGACGTTTTTAAAAACGTCGTTTTTTTCCATCACGTAAAGTGATGGTGTGTACGCGGCATTACTCTCTCATACTGGTATGGCAATTTTTTTTTTCAGATCCTCTGGTAATTCTTTGCCATGTGGCAAAGAACTCTCCGGGTATCTGAAAAAAAAAAAATGTTACATAAAGACGGCCTAGGCTTTTACAAGATTGCCAAGGCCCTGAAACTGAGCTGCAGCACGGTGGCCAAGACCATACATCGGTTTAACAGGACAGGTTCCACTAGAAACAGGCCTTGCCATGGTCGCCCAAAGAAGTTGAGTGCACATGCTCAGCATCATATCCAGATATTGTTTTGGGGAAATGGATGTATGAGTGCTACCAGCATTGCTGCAGAGGTTGAAGGGGTGGGATGGGGGGGTCAGCCTGTCAGTGCTCAGACCATATGCTGCACGCTGCATCAAATTGGTCTGCATGGCTGTCGTCCCAGAAGTAAGTCTCTTCTAAAGATTATGCACAAGAAAGCCCACAAACAGTTTGCTGAAGACAAGCAGACTAAGCACATGGATTACTAGAACCATGTCCTGTGGTTTGATGAGACCAAGATAAACTTATTTGGTTCAGATGGTGTCAAGCTTGTGTTCCGGCAACCAAGTGAGGAGTACAAAGACAAGTGTGTCTTGCCTACAGTCAAGCATGTCATGGTCTGGGGCTGCATGAGTGCTGCATGATTGCTGCTGGCACTAGGGAGCTACAGTTCATTGAGGGAACCATGAATGCCTACATATACTGTGACATACTGAAGCAGAGCATAATCCCCTCCCTTTGGAGACTGGGCCGCAGGGCAGTATTCTAACATAATAATGACCCCAAACACACCTCCAAGACAACCACTGTCTTTCCAAAGAAGCGGAGTGTAAAGGTGATAGACTGGCCAAGCATGTCTCCAGACCTAAACCCTATTGAGCATCTGTGGGGCATCCTCAAACAGAAGGTGGAGGAGCGCAAGGTCTCTAACATCCACCAGCTCAGTGATGGAGGCGTGAAAGAGGACTTTGGTGGCAAACTGTGAAGCTCTGATGAACTTCATACCCAAGAGGGTTAAGGCAGCGCTGGAAAATAATGGTGTCCACACAAAATATTGACACTTGGGCCCAATTTGGACATTTTCATTTGGGGGTGTACTCACTTTTGTTGCCAGCTGTTTAGACATTAATGGCTGTGTGTTGAGTTATTTTGAGGGGACAGCAAATGTACACTGTTATACAAGCTGTACACTCACTACTTTACATTGTAGCAAAGTGTCATTTGTTCAGTGTTGTCACATGAAAAAGTATAATAATCTATTTACAAAAATGTGAGGGGTGTACTCACTTTTGTGAGATACTGTACATACACAGTATATATAAATAAATGGTCTGGAGAAATATAGCAGCGTGCTCTGCACACCAGACAAATTGTGCATTCATATCTGTCCACACATCCCAGCCCATGTGTCAAATGTATCAATGCAGCCATTTCATCCACTTTGCTGCCTGTACGTAGCTCTGAGGTGGATGCAGACACACCAAAAATTGGTAGTGCACAGAGAACTCAGTGCCCATTTCAATGAACCGCTATGTGTCTATAGTGCGGGGGTTTAGGAGTATGTAATGCACAGGCTACTTTTCAAAGTACAACCAAAATGACCCCCTCTTTCCAGTACAAACCCCATCCCTCCCATACCCATACTCCCCACAGTACATATCTTCCATAACCTCTTTAAATCCCCCCTCCCAGCCTACCCCCTCAGTACAGACTCCACTTGACAGGCCATTCCCCATAACAGAACCCTCAGTATAGATGGACCCCAAGCACAGACTGACCTTGCCAACACCGACCCCCTGAGCACAAACCCCTCAGTACAGACTATCCCCAGTGTAGACCCCTTAGCAAAGACCAACCCACAAAGCACAGATTCCTCAGTACAGACAGACCCCATTCAGCACAGACCCCTTAGTACAGATGAACCCCCCAAAGAATAAAATTCTCAGTACAGACCCCTTTGTACTGACCACTCCCCACCCCCAGCACAGACCCCTTTATTAAGATTCCCAGCACAGGCTGATTCCCTGTACAAAACCCTCAGTACGGAAACCCCCCCAGCACAGACCGACCCCCACAAATTCCCTGTGGTCTATGGTATCTTGGTGTGCTGCTCAGGCTCTTTGTGGGGTGTATGTGGTCATTTTACAGATGCTACTGGGAGTGCCGGCAAAGGATGGAGCTCGTTCTGGCTCCTGCTGTAGCTCAAAGAAAAAGGGAGGAGGTAATCCCTAGTGTAGTGTCAGAGTGGCAACCTCAGCCTGGGCTGACCCCACTCCCAACATGTTTTGCTCTGCCCCCCCCCCCCCCCGAGCTTAGTCATGGAGATGGAGATCCAATGCGTATGGAAAGTATTTAAGCATCATCAGCAGACACACAGATATGTTAAGGGGTAACAGGTGTGTGCAATCGTTTTTCCATGCTATGTGATTGAAAGTGGATGAAGTGAAAAAATATAATGTGTAAAATAAAATAAAAAGTTAAAAAATGTAAAGTAATAAAATGGTGTGATGATTTTTTTTTAAATAAAGACAAATAATAAAAATAAATATGTAATATATGTACTGTATATATGTGGTCCAGACTTTCGGTGCTGTGTAATGTAAAGGGGTCCAGAGGTGCAGGGTGCTGTGTAATGTAAATGGGTCCAGAGGTGCAGGGTGCTGTGTAATGTAAAAAGGGGTCCAGAGGTGCAGTGCTGTGTAATTTAAAAGGGGTCCAGAGGTGCAGTGCTGTGTAATGTAAAGGGGTCCAGAGGTGCAGTGCTGTGTAATGTAAAGGGGTACAGAGGTGCTGTGTAATGTAAAGGGGTCCAGAGGTGCAGGGGGCTGTGTAATGTAAAGGGGTCCAGAGGTGCAGGGTGCTGTGTAATGTAAAGGGGTCCAGAGGTGCGGTGCTGTGTAATGTAAAGGGGTCCAGAGGTGCTGTGTAATGTAAAGGGGTCCAGAGGTGCAGGGGGCTGTGTAATGTTAAGGGGTCCAGAGGTGCGGTACTGTAGAATGTAAAAGTGGTCCAGAGGTGCAGTGCTGTTTAATGTAAAGGGGTCCAGAGGTGCGAATTGCAGCAACAAAGCTAACTCCTGACTTTGATGCCTTAACAAAAAAGGGAGACCAACAACACTGTTCCCACTGAAATTGAAGGTACTATTTTATCAAAGAAATACATTGCATAAAAGTAGGGCTGCGGAAATTAACGATTAATTGTTCGATTAATCGTTAATTTCTTTGATCGACTAAAAAAAATTTGATCGACGATCCGCGGAGTGAGCTCCGCGGTCTCGCCGATAGGAAAGACCGCGGCTTCGGCCTAGCTCCGGAGCCGCGGCCATCTTGGTCCACCCGGCGGCAACCAAGTAGCGGCGCGCTGACGTAATCATCACCCGCCCGCCTGCTTGCATCGTGCACGTGTCAGTGTCGGCTACTCTGCGGATGGGTCCTCCTGCCTTAAGAAGGTAAGAGAGGACAACCATCATGTATAGCATGCGGGCAGATGTGTACAGGAAAAGCATGGAGGCAGATATGTGTATATGAAAAGCATGGGGGCAGATATGTGTATATGAAAAGCATGGGGGCAGATATGTGTATATGAAAAGCATGGGGGCAGATATGTGTATATGAAAAGCATGGGGGCAGATATGTGTATATGAAAAGCATGGGGGCAGATATGTGTATATGAAAAGCATGGGGGCAGATATGTGTATATGAAAAGCATGGGGGCAGATATGTGTATATGAAAAGCATGGGGGCAGATATGTGTATATGAAAAGCATGGGGGCAGATATGTGTATATGAAAAGCATGCGGGCAGATATGTGTATATGAAAAGCATGCGGGCAGATGTGTATATGAAAAGCATGGGGGCAGATGTGTATATGAAAAGCATGGGGGCAGATGTGTATATGAAAAGCATCTGCCCCCATGCTGTAATAGACACATCTGCCCCCATGCTGTAATAGACACATCTGCCCCCTTGCTGCAAGAATATACACATCTGCCCCTATGTTGTAATGTACACATGGGGGCAGATGTGTATATTCTTGCAGTATGGGGGCAAATGTTTATATTCTTGCAGTATGGGGGCAAACTGTATATTACATCATGGGGGGGCAAATGTGTGTATATTACAGCATGGGGGGCAGATGTGTGTATATTACAGCATGGGGGGCAGATGTGTGTATATTACAGCATGGGGGGCAGATGTGTATATTCTTGCAGTATGAGGGCAGATGTGTACATTAAAGCATGGGGGCAGATGCTGTAATATACACATCTGCCCCCATGCTTTAATATACACATCTGCCCCCATACTGCAAGAATATACACATCTGCCCCCATACTGCAAGAATATACACATCTGCCCCCCATGCTGTAATGTACACATGGGGGCAGATGTGTTTATTCTTGCAGTATGGGAGGCAGATGTGTATATTAAAGCATGTGGGCAAATGTGTATATTACAGCATGGGGGCAGATGTGTGTGTATATTACAGCATGGGGGCAGATGTGTATATTACAGCATGGGGGTAGATGCTGTAATATACTCATCTGCCCCCATACTGCAAAAATATACACATCTGCCCCCATCACATTTACCACTGAATAATGCAGAGTTGCAATGCAAGGAGATCAGCTAAAAGTAGTTGTATCTGTATGTGCGTTAATTAATCGAAATTAGTCGATTAATCGATTAAAAAAAAAAAAAACGATTAGAATGAGTAATGCGATGTTATATGCCAAAATGACGGCAATAGAAAATGACATGATCACCAAGTTTGAACAAATTTGGACGCCCTGGATTACATACACAACACTGAAAGCTTTTAATAAAGATGTATTGTTGCCATGGTAGCCCACCCATCGAAACGGCAATTGAACCATCTTGGCGGTTGTTGGGATTTCCCGGTCCGGTCCTGCAGACACCCCTCCCCCAATCCCCTCCCTTCATGCTTTATTTCTCTTTTCTTTTTTTTTTTTATATTCTTGATGTTACAATTTTTACTCTATTAAGGAGTTTTTCTTTTTCTTGTAAGTTGATAAGAACTGTTAGTTACTCATGGGCAGCTTTTTTATATAGATGCCTCAGTTAACTTTATCGTATAATCTACTAGACATTAAGGTACGAATTGCACATAAAAGGAAACATCTCCTTTGATCCATTCATTATTACACTGTACCAATCTTATATGGCAAAACCGTAAAGTGCGCCCTAACGATTTTCCACAAGAGGAATGTTATTTCATGTTGGAACTCCTCTCAACACTGCTAAGTTTCTTTATTTCTACAATTGCATATTTGTACTCTCAATGTTTTTCTCTTGTTTAATATTCCTTATATTTTTTTGTATACTGCCTATTTCATATTCCAATAAAGATATATTTGACAAGGAAAAAAAAAAACGATTAATCGAACACAAAAAATTTAATCAGTCACAGCCCTACATAAAAGCTTTGTAAAATAACTCTTTTTATGCTTTTCTACCTTAAATTAATCTAAACATTTAATGTTACAAATTTAAATGTAATTTATATTCACACATACACACCGTCCATCTACTCTTGGTCCGGTCCCCGGGTCCAATATATGAACCTTGAGTCAAAAAGTTTGCCCAGACCTGCTCTTTACCATAACACATATGACACAGGTTCTGAGGCTAATTTTAATGCAGATAAGGCACCAAGTGCATTTAATTACCATCTTAATCAGCCATAGAACCTGTGTAATTCACATGTGTTCTTCTTTTGTTAAGTTGTTTTTATTGTAATTTTCAAGGTAAAAAAAAACAATACAATACAGAGCATACCCAGGCTCGGTCAAACACAAACTAAAATAATAATAAACAACTAAACTACCATACACTCAACCATCTGTGCAGATTATCCAAAGTATTCTTCTATTTCCACAAATACTCCAATAGCTTATTTTAATTAATTACTAAATGAAATTAAGTACATGTTACATATTCTCCCCTCTCCCCATAGCTACTGACCGAGCAACCCAAGGAAGCCTACAAGTTAGAGATGCCAATTGAGTGGTTACAAGTAATTAATTAATAGAGCGCTACTAATCATCCATTGAGTCTGCATTAGTGGACAGGGATTCCATCCAGATGTCCCATATTTTATGAAATTTCTTAGCACAGCCATGCAACAGGCTCTGTAGCACTGTCAGCCTAAATCTCGGGTGACCGGTGCCCCAGAGAAAACACAGTAAAATGGTGTTTATTAGGAGGAATACTTTTTTGGGTATCCAGACGGAGGCATGTCTGAGAACATATAGAAAAGCAGGTAGAAGCTTCATCTTGAATAGATTAATTCTCCCGATTAGAGAGAGGGGGAGATGTGCCCACGCCTTCAGTCTTGCTCTCGTCAGTTGCATTAGTGGCTCTAAGTTAAGGGTATGGTAGTCAGAGGTAGATGTAGAGATATAAATACCTAGGTATTTAATTTTGTCTGTCCATAGTAAAGGGAGGTTGGGATTTGTAAAATTTGGGATTTGTCCCAGTTTACCTTGAGTCCTGAGCAGCTAGTGAAATTGGAAAGAATTGGCAGCATCTCCTGAAGGGACTGGGAAGGGTAATTTAAGAAAGAATAAGGTCAGCTGCATATAAGGCAACTTTCTCGTGTATGGAACCCACTTGTATGCCCATTACCCTGTCCGCTTGTCTGAGGGCCGAGGCAAGTGTCTCCATCACCAGAACAAAGAGAACCAGTGACAGAGGGCAACCTTGCCTCATACCTCTTCCAACACAAAAGGGTGGTGATAGAGCACCATTAAGTTTTATTTGTGCTGTCGGGTCTTTATATAAAATGTCAATCCACCTGCGGAATCCTTCTTCGAAACCCATGACTTCTAGAACCAGAGCCATAAAAGGCCACACCACTGAATCAAATGCCTTTTCAATGTCTAGTGTAACCATTATCCTAGTGGAGGAATCAGTGGAAGGAAGCTGAAGATGTGTAAACATTCTACGTAAATTTATATCTGTTAAATCCCTGGCATGAAACCAGTCAGAGATGGGAAAATTGCCCGCCTGGTTGCCAATATTTTTATCAAGATCTCCCCACCAGTGAATTTATAACTAAATGGGTGGCCAAAGCAAGGTGTAGAGACAATGCTCTTCTTGCTCAGCTAGCTGGCTGAAGTGATCCAAAGTCAGGGAGCCAGAAAAAGCCTCTGCATATGTGTTCGGGTTTAACCACTTAAGGACCGCCTCCTGCACATATACGTTGGCAGAATGGCACGGCTGGGCACATCCACGTACAGGTATGTCCTGTACTAGTACCCAGCCATAGGTCGCGGGCGCGCGCCTGCGGCGCACTCCCTCGACCCAGTCCAAGCTCCAGGACCGCGGGACTCGCGGACCCGATCGCCGCTGGAGTCCGGCGATCGGTCCCCGGGGCTTTCCCGTTCCCGGCTTTCCCGTTCTTCACTGTGGCGGCGTCATCGATCGTGTGATCCCTTTTATAGGGATACACAATCGATGACGTCACACCTACAGCCACACCCCCCTACAGTTGTAAACACACATTAGGGAACACATAACCCCTTCAGCGCCCCCTTGTGGTTAACTCTCAAACTGCACTGTCATTTTCACAATATACAATGCAATTTAAATGCATTTTTTGCTGTGAAAATGACAATTGTCCCAAAAATGTGTCAAAATTGTCCGAAGTGTCCGCCATAATGTCGCAGTCACAAAAAAAACCTAAACTGAGGAAAAAAATATTTTTTTATATATTTTTGGGGGATATTTATTATAGCAAAGAGTAAAAAATATTGCATTTTTCTCAAAATTGTCGCTCTATTTTTGTTTTTAGCGCAAAAAAAAAAAAAAAAAAAAACGCAGAGGTGATCAAATACCACCAAAAGGAAGCTCTATTTGTGGGAAAAAAAGGACGCCAATTTTGTTTGGAAGCCACGTCGCACGACCGCGCAATTGTCTGTTAAAGCGACGCAGTGCCGAATCGCAAAACCTGGCCGTGTCCTTTAGCTGACTAAAGGTCCGGGTCTTAAGTGGTTAAAGGGATGAGGTGACAACCCTAGCAGTACCCTGTAACGCAAGAAAATAAGGGCCAGTGATTCCACACCCAGTGTGGACTGCACCCCACCCCATCCCCATTAGTACGCCACTGACATGTCCCATTTTTTTTTTTTATGATTTGGTACATTAACAGCCGATTAATTTAAATGGGTTGCCCGAAAACAACACAAATTAATGTGTGTGCATTAACGCAAAACCAGTCTATGAATGGGCCATTAACATTAAAAAATAAACAATTTTACCATTGAAAATAAAACAGAATATGCCTTGCATCTGTAGAAGTATGTATTTCCAGTAATACTGTTGCGGTTACTATACAAAGTTCATATAATTGTGTAAAAGTCATTAAAAAATTGTCATGTATACACACATGAACAACCCTTATAAGTAAGGACAATGGCCCAGATTCACATACAATTAGATTCGCGTAGAGTATCAGAAATACACTACGCCACCGTATTTTACCTGGCTCTACGTGGAATCCCGGTAGATTTTGTCCAGTAAACTACGGCGGCGTAGTGTATTTCTCCCGGCGCAAGCCATCTACGCGAGTAGGGGGCGTGAAGCATTTAAAATAGGTGCGTTCCCACGGCGATCGAACTGCGCGTGCTCCGTTCAGAAATTTCCCGCCGTGCATTGCGCGAAATCACGTCGTTACGTCATTCGTTGTTTGAGTAGCGTCGTTTACGGACATTCTGGGCCTTCAAGGAGTTCCGTTGGAGATCGGGTAACGTCACGGACACTGGCGGGGCTTGTCGTGTCCATCTGAAGGGCTCCTTTGCTGTGCCTTCATATCTGCATGGCGGCGGGACCTTACTATCTGCCACATGCAAGGGCTGTTACACTTCCCTTTATCAACCTGGGATTCTACAGCCATCCACTGGGAGGTGTGATAGTTCCCTTCACGGGACATCTACATGCCGACGGACTGATGTTAACCTCTCCTCATCTGGATTCAGCAGTGGTATCGTTGTACACATTTTTATACCAGTATCATACTTGGCTACATGTTTTTATGACTGCTTTGCTACCGTTTGGTATTACTCGCACCATTTTTACAGTTTATGTAGCAACATAGATTTTATCTCCAGTGCAATATTTATTTTGTTACCTACTTGAAGACTATAAACGTTTTAATGCTATTCCCATCGAGCGCTGCCTTTGTGTGTTTCTTGTATCCTGCGATCCATTTTTCCAGTGGTTGGGAGCTGCACTGGGAATCGGCCTGCAAGGAGATCATCTAAAAGTAGTTGGATCTGTATGTGCGTTATAATTAATCGAAATTAGTCGATTAATCGATTAAAAAAAAAACGATTAATCGAACTCAAAAATTTTGATCAGTAACAGCCCTAAAGTGTATATATTGGCCTAAACTGATAAAGACATTTAAAAAAAAAAAACATTTTCAGGGATATTTATTATAACAAAAAGTAAAAAATATTGTTTTTGTTTTTCGCTTTTTTTGTTTATATTTTGTTTAAATTTGAGATGATCAAATAGCATCAAAAGAAAGTTATACTTGTGGGGAAAACAGGACGCAAATTTTGTTTGGGTACAGCATTGCATGACCGCGCAATTACCAGTTAACTGCTTGCGGACCGCCGCATGTACATTTACGTCGGCACAGGCAGGCACATCAACGTATATATACGTTGGTGCCTTGCCGTGGGTCCGATCGGGACCCCCCCCCCCCGATACATGCGGCGGTCCCCGTGGCTGGCCGAGCGATCTGGGATGAGGGGGCGGCTATTCGTTTTTGTCCGCCCCCTCCGGATCGCTCCCAGCCAATGCGCGTGCTCCCCCGATCTGCACTTCCTCCTCCTGTGTAAACACAGGAAGAGGGAAGTGATGTGATCTCTCCCCTCGGCGGTATTTTCAACCGCCGCTGAGGAGAGATCACATCGCACAGTAAGTCTGCACAACACTACACTGACACCAGTACATGCAGGCAGACTTAACCCCTTAACTGACCGCGCAATTGTCAGTTAAAGCGACGCAGTGCCGAATCGCAAAAAGGGGCCTGGTCCTTTACCTGCATTTTGGTCCGGGTCTTAAGTGGTTAAAGCGATGCAGGGACAAATTGTAAAAAGTGCTCTGGTCAGAAAGGGGGTAAAACCTTCCGGGGCTGAAGTGGTAAAGTGTTACTAAACCCAGGACTCTGCATTCACTAAATCTGGTCTCCAACAGTACATAGAACATGGCAATACAATTATATTATTATTATTATTATTATTATTATTATACAGGATTTATATAGTACCAACAGTTTGTGCAGCGCTTGGTAAATATAAACAGCAGTATGTAGCAGTCTTGTGACTTCTATTTGTGTGTAGTTAAAGCTTGTAGGAGGAGTTTTTATTCTCCTCTGACTGTCCTATATGCCTGCAGGACCCCTGACCTCTGTCTGGACAGTGCTGACTGGCCCTGTGCTGATCACATGCACTCTCCCAAGAAAAGAAAAAACTCTCTAGCTATAACATGAAACTGAGCATGTGCAGAGTGCCCCTTAGGCTCTGTGCTATCAGGAGATGGATTGGGGATAGTAACAGAAGGGGAGGATCAGAGAAGACAGGATGAAACAACCTTTTTACACAATGCACAGGATTAACCCCTTAGGTCCCACAGTAAATATAACAAGAATGCTTTACATCATATACAGACTGATTTTACTGTTGTGGGTTTAGTAACACTTTAAAGTTTAACTCCAGGCACAAAATCCTTCCACAATAGCTACTAAGGAAAACCAAAAAAAATTGATGTGCTCCAAACACCCTTGTAAAAGTCGTGGTGACATCATTACTATGCTGCTCATGGATCATTCTCAGAACAGAAGGGTGGGAGGGGCCTAGCAGGTCCTGCAGGATACTACAGGGGGTAGGTTTTTAATGCTGGATTACTGCACAAATTTTAAAGAAATACACATAGGATGCTACAATCCAAGTATGAATACTGAGTTATTGTATTTAGACAATATTTATTTAGGCTTACGTATGACTAATATACAATGTTTTCTCATTTATTCTATTTAGAATATGACACTAGAATAAAATATATAAAAAAAAAAATACTCAAGATTTTCCAGCATGTCAGATCTCATGTCTCTGTATGCAGCAATTGAGACCATAAACGATAATAGTTTACCAAATGTTTATTGTATAGCATATTCTTTCTGTTTGCACACTGACTAGGCATGACATACTGAGTAAAGTCTAATGTGTGCAAATATACCTAAAACACAAAGACACCCATAACAAGTACACTTTCCCAAAAATAGCTGCATTTGTCTGGTATATTGTGTTGCCATCCTAAAACAACCTCAAACTGGATAACAAATGTGGCTTTTGCTTTCAGTTTTCTGACATTGTAGTCATTTCTGATTCATTTTTTTTCCTCTACCTGCTGTTTAAATAAGAGGTCACCTTGTGCTTAATGCTGAAGGCATTTATGATAACAAGTTCATTTACTATGAGCAGTAAGTCATTTACAGACTGGCGGAGACCCAGTCAATAGAGGTTAACTCTCTTACCGCCACAGGAAAAGCACGCCATGCCCTGAGCTGTAGCTGTAAACGAATGTTTCAAAACCTCTAAAATTGGAGGTCACCATGCAAGTCTTAAAGCTGAAGTTTAGCTAAAAACAAAAAAACATTTTATTCTCTACAGCTTTAGTTAAAATACTTACCAGTAATAAAGTATTTCCAACAATGTGCAGGCTGCTGAAATCCAGAAGACCCCTTCCTGCTGCGGAACGTCTGGAGCTGTGGGGGTCAACAACTTTGTTTTTTTGGGGCTTAGCTGTGCTAAATCTGATGCAATGGGAACTTGCCTGCACTATAAAGTTGGATGAAAAGCCATTAAATCTTAAACAGCGTAAGGGGTTCTTTACTGTAAAGCCTGGTACACACAATCGGATTTTCCATGGATAAAACGTAGGACTTCTGTCCGAAGGCCGTTGACCGTGAATTTGTATTGCATACAAACGGCAAAGAATTGTCGACCAACAAACATGAAACTACGTAGTTTTTCAGCTCTTTAGCGCCACCCTTTGGGAAACTTCTGCTAATCTTGTGTTATGGTGAGCATTGCTTCTGAGCATGCGTATTTGTACTTTGGATTTTTGTTCGACAGACTTGTGTAGACACAATCAAAAAATCTGACATGACACATTTGTTGTCGGAAAATTTTAAAGCATGCTATCCAACATTTGTTGGCGGAAAATACGACAACAATTGTCTGATGGAGCATACAAACGGTTGGATTTTCCGACAACAGCCTGCCTTTACACTTTTCTCGTCGGAAAATCTGATCATGTGTACAGGCCTTAAGAGTGGTAAGAATGTGCCACTCCTTTCCACAGTTGGTGGTTTCAGTCGGGAGAGTAAATAATTTCAAAAAACTTTTAGATGTGTGTCTTAGTGAACACAATGTACAGAGATGTACAATAAATGCTTTCAGTGTGCCCATTAAATGCTGCCACTGCGCCATTGAATGTCGATAGTGTGACCCCCGCCCGCTCGCCATCTGCCCGACACTTACCCTGTCTTGGTGGGGCCGGGTGACAGCAACGAGCGGGGTCCTTCAAGCCAGCGTCTCCTCACCACTCCATCCTCTCCTCCTGATAGGCATCCAATAGCGGCGCCTGTCATTTCAGCCAATCAGGTGACAGGTAACAGACCCGAGCAACTGATTGTCGGAGAGGCGGTTCGGTGTTAGTAAAACTAATATTCATTAGATTTCCTAACACAGCTGAGTGAACTGCGAGCGCCAAGCATATTAGAGCCTGAATAGGGGGTGGCAGTAGCAGCCATTGATAGATTCATGCAATGCATGAATCTATCCATAGTGCACAGAGGGGGTGGCTGGAGAGAGGGGGCAGCGCCCGTACGCCCCTAATGCATGGGCCGCCACTGGTTGGGACCCTTTGCTTTTCATTTATAAATGATATAGCAATTGGGATTAAAAGTACCAATACATTGTTTGCAGATGATACCAAGCTATGTAGTGGCATAACGTCAACTTACAATCACACCTTAATGCACTGTTTGATTGGGAAACTATATGGCAAATGAGGTTTAATGATGATAAGTGTAAGCTACATGTAAACATACATGCATCATACATTCTTGGAATAAAACAGCCAGGGGAGTCAATGGTCAAGAAGGATCTGACTGTTCTGGTAAAACATAGACTTAAAGTGTAACTCCACTTTTGTTGAGAAAAAAAAAACATTCTCCTTTGGATAATCTATGTGCATTGCAAAGATTATAACAGCCTGTTTATGGCCAAGTGGGAGGAGGACCACTTTGGTCTCGGACGGTTGGACCCTCAGGTCAAGCACAATTAGTCACCTACAAGCCTCTGACTGTGCCAGGAGAAGTCCTTTTCTCCAGTAACAATAAGCAAGTTCTGCTAGCCAACGTGGTTCTTACCATCTCTAGGGGTTCCTATTTCTAACTCTCAGAGCTGTCTTCTGACATACTCAGGTAGAAACAGAGGTACACCTCTGTTTCTACGTAGATTAAGACATCATGCAGTATATATGTCTGCTGGTTGGGTTTATGATTCACTCCTCCTCTAGACAGGGAAGTTATGAGAACCCTACAAGAGATTGGCTGGCTACTATTTCAAAAAGGGTCATGTTATGCCTATGCAAATCCTTGTGTAACTGAGAGCTTAATCCATCACTGTTAAGGATGCATAGTTTTTGCCACTAGCGCATACTGGTGGTAGGATGCTGGGTAATTCTAGCTTTCCTCTTTTCACCTGTCAGCGTCTCAATACCTGATGATCAGGACCATGGTCTCTCCCATCTCTATATTGAGGTGTGCTCAATGAAAATGGCCACCTGTCCTGAAAGGCTTTTTTCTCCAATGTTGATCATGCAAAAAGCCCAGCAATTCATGTCTGACAAAGAGGCAGGTGTAGCCTTGGGTAGAAGCACAGAAATAATGCTGAGTTATTGCCAGTAGAACTCCCCTGTTGGGAAGTTGTTTTGCCAGAAGAACCCCCCCGATCCCTGGGAAGTTAGTTTGAACATTCTGGTATTCAGGAAAGGTCTCACAAGCCATATGTTTCCAGGTTGATCCAAATACTTTTTTTTTGGTGGGGGGGGGGGGGTCTGTTGCTCCATTGTGGGGTGTAGCTAACTTCATTATGCTGGAAATATCTATCCATAGGATTTCTGTTGGCCATGATTGAAACCCTACTTTTCTGGTATTCCATCCTTGCCTTTTGGGCTAGCTAGTTCACAAATGTATGCTGCCATTGAAGCCTGTCATGGAAACTGAAATTTTACTATCACATACTTCTGTAATTTTCCTTTCTTGATGGACTCCATGGCAGCAGTAGTTTCTGCCCAGAGTCATGAGTAAGCTAGAATAATACAGAATAATTTTTTCATATTTTTTTTTAATAAAAATAAATATTGATATTAAAATCATATTGTAAATCTTTAATTTTCAACTTATCATTTTTTACTATCTTAGAATCTGCAGTGTCAAGATCACCCTACATGAAATCCTTTTTTACAAAAACACATTTTGAAGAAGCTGCAGAAATAACAGAAGTCTAGTTGTCTAATCAAAGCCTAATCAATGTATGGATCCTTTATACGTAATGCAGGACATTGCAGCATCCAAAATAAAAAAGCATTATTATGCATAGAATTGTAAATGTATAATCTGAAAACTATGTTTCACACACCTTGGAATTTTGCTACAAAAATTATAAATAAAATTGTGTAAACTAATATTTTAAAATCTGTGTTTACAAGGAATGTGTTTTGGGACTTTAGATGAGGCATGAATATGTATATGATGTTATGTAGGATACCTAATTTTAAATAAATTAGATGTCACAGTCATCATAGGGAGATCTATGTACCCATAAAAAAAATGATAATTAATAAATCCAATTACCGTAATTAAAATTTAATTTATTGGCTATAAAGGGTGCCAAGTTAAGCTTGCCTAAAATAATGAATTCTGCCAATAATATGCATCTGTTTACATCATGATTATTTTTTTGTTTGTTTGATTTATATGTTTATTCAAATAATCAATTGCCATTGCTTGTATCATGTTAATCTATTATTAATAATAAATATGTGTATATGACTATTATATTTATTATGCCTTATTTTGCCTACCCTGGGTATTGTATATTATTTGATACCTTATATATTATATTTATTATTATATATATTAATTTAATTTATTGGATTTATTGATTATCAATTTATTATGAGTACATAGATCTCCCTATGATGATTGTGATATCGAATTTATTTAAAATTAGGTATCCTACATAACATTATATTACATATTCATGCCTCATCTAAAGTCCCAAAACCCATCCTTCTTCTTTATATATATATCAGGGACAGAGGTGTATTTAGGTTTTGTGCTGCCCTAGGCCTGAATAAACTTGCGCACCCTCTAATTTCAATATGACCCACCCCTTCCTGTCAAAGCCACATCCCTGTCATATTCATGGGAAGAGGACAGAGGGACGCCCTGGTAGAAGGACAGAGGGACGCCCTGGGAGAAGGACAGAGGGACGCCCTGGGAGAAGGACAGAGGGACGCCCTGGGAGAAGGACAGAGGGACGCCCTGGGAGAAGGACAGAGGGACGCCCTGGGAGAAGGACAGAGGGACACCCTGGGAGGAGGAGAGAGGGACGCCCTGGGAGGAGGAGAGAGGGACGCCCTGGGAGGAGGAGAGAGGGACGCCATGGGAGGAGGAGAGAGGGATGCCGTGGGAAGAGGACAGAGGGCCGCCCACCACAAAGTGCTGCCCTAGGCCTGGGCCTTGTTGGCCTAGGCCAGAATACATCCCTGATCAGGGATGGAGGCATGTCTATGTTCTGTTTGGGTCCAAACAGGTCATTCTCTCTGTTTTTTACTTTACAAGGAATGTGTTTTCTGAAATTTCTTAAACACATGATTTATTTCATATCTTTAACCTTGAGCTGTACACTCAAGTCAGATTAGCATTGTTATCTTGTGTTTCACCTCACTGGGTGCCATAATTAGCTTTCTGTTAACAAACTCTTGCATAAAAGAAAAAACAGCTAAAATGAACTGCTTGGTATATGTATCATGTTATTGTTATTTACATACAGATATTCGTTGGTGGTTGGACATGTCGCTGACGGCTGACCTCAGGCAACGTTTTCTGCTGCTCTAGTAACAAACAGTTCAGCTTAGATGAGTAACATGTTTGCTGCTACAAGAGAGAGAAGTTGGGAGGAGGAAAGTGGTACTATAGGTGCTTCTGCTGGTACTGCTTATAACAGAAAGAGAAGGGGAGGGATAGACAGTAGCAATCACAGCTTCTTATTTTGGACCAGCTATTATTTAGTTGAACCCGTTTTATAACGTTATAACGTTTATATGACATTTAACATGACTCTCTTTGAGAGAAAGGTCTTAACTTCTTAAAGTGGTTCTAAAGCCTCAATATTTTTTTACCCTAATGCATTCTATGCATTAAGGCAAAAAACCTTCTCTGTCGCAAGATTCCCCCAGGCCCCCCCATTCTTATCTGAGCCCGTTGCGATCCAGCGACGTGCATGAGAGCAACATCACTTGCAGCTGTTTCCCTTTTCATTGGGCAAATTAATAGCAGCGGGAGCCATTGCTTCCCACTGCTGTCAATCAAATTCTGTGACAAGAGAGTGAGGGGTGGGAGAAAGTTGCCTGGTCTGTTGCCTAGACACAGACAGGGCTGCTCGGGAGCAAACCCGCATGAGGGGCCCCACGGAAAGTGGCTTTCCATGGGGGCACTTGCAGTAGAGGAGGGGCCTGGAACACCGGCGAGTGGCCACAGAAAAGGAGGATCGGGGCAGGTAAGTATAACGTGTTAGTTATTTTCATAAAAACAAAAAAACAACATTTAGCCCTGGAAGGATTTGCCCCCTTAATGACCAGGCATTTTTTTTTTAGCCACAAACAGTGCTTTATTTGGTTGCATTTGATCACTTCTGTGGTATTTATTTTTCACACTATAAATGAAAAAAGACCAACAATTTAAAAACAAATTTAAAAAAATGTACTGTCTGCTATAATACATATCCCAAAAAATCATTCATTCACCCGTTTAGACCAATATATCCACTTGACCACTGGGCACTTAAACCCCCTTAATAACCAGACCAATTTTCAGCTTTCGGTACTCTCACATTTTGAATGACAATAACTCAGTCATACAACACAGTAACCAAATGAAATTTTTGTCCTTTTTTCCCCACAAATAGAGCTTTCTTTTGGTGGTATTTTATCACCTCTGCAGTTTTTATTTTTTTCGCTATAAATGAAAAAAGAACGAAAAAATTTCTTCATTTCTATTATAACATTTTGCAAAAAAGTAATTTTTCTTAATAAACTTGGCCTAAAATGTATACTGCTACATATCTTTGGTAACAAAACAAAAAAAAATTAGATATTATTTAGTCTGGGTGAAAGTTATAGGGTCTACAAGCTATGGTACCAATTACTGAAAATGTATCAATTTGATCACATCTGATGTACTGACGGCCTCTCTCATTTCTTGAGACCCTAACATGCCAGAAAAGTACAGATACCCACCAAATGACCCCTTTTTGGAAAGAAGACGTTCCAAGGTATTTTGAAAGAGGCATTGTGAGTTTTTTGAAGTTGTCATTTTTCCCACAATTCTTTGCAAAATCAAGATTTTTTTCATGTTTATTTCCTTTCCACAAAATTTTCATATTAGCAGGTTATTTCTCACACACAGCATATGCATACCACAAATTACACCCCAAAACACATTCTGCTATTTCTCCCGAGTATGGCGATACCCCATGTGTGAGACTTTTACACAGCGTGGCCACATACAGAGGCCCAACATGCAGGGAACGCCATCAGGCGTTCTGGAGCACCCAGACTAATTCTGACATTTCTCTCCTACATGTAAAAATCATAATTTATTTGCTAGAAAATTACATAGAACCCCAAAACATTATATATGCTTTTTTAGCAAAGACCCTAGAGAATACAATGGCGGTTATTGCAACTTTTTATCGTGCATGGTATTTGCACAGCAATTTTTCTAACACATTTTTTTTGGAAATAAAACAGTTTTGTGCTTTAAAAAAAAAAAAAAACATTAAATTTAGCCCAATGTTTTTGCATAATATGAAAGATGAAGTTACGCTGAGTAAATATATACCCAACATGTCACCCTTCAATATTGCACACGCTCGTGGAATAGCACCAAACTTTGCGACTTAAAAATCCCCATAGGTGACGCTTTAAATATTTTTACTGGTTACATTATTTTAGTTGGAGAGGAGGTCTAGGGCCAAAATTATTGCTCTCACTCTAACGTTTGCAGCGATACCTCACATGTGTGGTTTGAACACTGTTTTCATATGTGGGCGGGACTTACGTGCACGTTCGCTTCTGTATACGAGCACACGGGAACAGGGGCGCTTTAAGTTTTTTTTTTTTTTTTTATTGTTCATTTTACTTTATTTATTTTAGTTTTGACACCTTTTTCCCCAAAAATAAATGTTTTGATTACTTTTATTCCTATTACAAGGAAAGTAAACATCCCTTGTAATAGGAATATGGTGCGACAGGTCCTCTTCAGTGAGATATGGGGTCAATAAGACCCCACATCTCACCTCTAGGCTGGGAAGCCTAAAAAAAAAACGACCGCAGAGTATTGCGCAGGGAGTATTGCGCAGGGAGTATTGCACAGGGAGTATTGCGCAGGGAGTATTGCGCAGGGAGTATTGCGCAGGGGTACTGCAGAGTATTGTTCAGAGTATTGCAGAGTATTGCGCAAGGGGGTACTGCAGAGTATTGTTCAGAGTATTGCAGAGTATTGCGCAGGGGGTACTGCAGAGTATTGTTCAGAGTATTGCAGAGTATTGCGCAAGGGGGTACTGCAGAGTATTGTTCAGAGTATTGCAGAGTATTGCGCAGGGGGTACTGCAGAGTATTGTTCAGAGTATTGCAGAGTATTGCGCAGGGGGTACTGCAGAGTATTGTTCAGAGTATTGCAGAGTATTGCGCCGGGGTACTGCAGAGTATTGTTCAGAGTATTGCAGAGTATTGCGCCTGGGTACTGCAGAGTATTGTTCAGAGTATTGCAGAGTATTGTGCCGGGGTACTGCATAGTATTGTTCAGAGTATTGCAGAGTATTGTGCCAGGGTACTGCAGAGTATTGCTGGGGGGGTACTGCAGAGTATTGCTGGGGGGGTACTGCAGAGTAATGCTGGAGGGGTACTGCAGAGTATTGCGCCGGGGTATGCTGAGTATTGCTGGGGGGTACTGCTGAGTATTGCTGGGGGGGTACTGCAGAGTATTGCTGGGGGGGTACTGCAGAGTATTGCTGGGGGGGTACTGCAGAGTATTGCGCCGGGGTATGCTGAGTATTGCGCCGGGGTACTGCTGAGTATTGCTGGGGGTGTATGCTGAGTATTGCTGGGGGGGTATGCTGAGTATTGCTGAGTATTGCTGGGGGGGTTGCAGGGATGGATGAGCAGGGATGGATGGATCTGTGACTGCAATAGTCACAGATCCATCCACAGCGCTGCCGCCATCCGCGCTCCCCCTCTCACACTGTACAGATCGGTACAGAGAGAGGAGGGAGGAACCGGCGTCATCAAATGACGCCGGTCTGTTTACATGTGATTGCGCCGTCATTGGACGGCGCGATCACGTGGTAAACCGCCGCTATCAGCGGCGATTTACCGTGATCCGTGATCCGCCGGGTCCCCTGGACCCAGCGGTCACGGACATTCCCGCGTGCGCGCCCCAGGGCGCGCGTGGGAGCGCGACTCTGGAATCACGTTATATAACGTGATCCCAGAGTTAAGCAACCACCTTGCCGCCGTTATTTTTCGGCAGGTGGTTGCTAAGTGGATATACTTCTACATATTTTTGGTAAAAAATAAAAAAATGCAATAGGCGTATATTCATTGGTTTGCGCACATTATGGGCCAGATTCAAGTGGAGTAGCGTAAATGGGCCGGCGTAAGCCCGGGTAATTCAAATGTGAATGAGGTGGGTGTGTTTTATGGTAATGTGTTATGACCTCATGTTTTTTACGTTTTTTCTTTAAATGCGCATTCGCCGACTGTGGACGTATCCCAGTGCGCATGCTCCAAATTATGACGCTACAACGCATTGTTTTCGACGTATATCCCCATTCACGGACGAGTTACGCAAGCGACGTAAAATCTGAAAAATTTGACGCGGTCCCGACGTCCATACTTAACATAGGATGTGCCATCTTTTTGGTGGTTTATCTTTACGCCGGAAAATACCTTACGTAAACGCCATAAATTCACTGCGTCAGCCGGGCGTACATTCGTGAATAGGCGTATCTCGCTGATTTACATATTCTAGGCGTAAATCAGCGGGAACGCCCCTGCATCTTAAAAATGCAGTTAAGATACGACGGCGTAATACAATTACGCCGCTCGTATCTTAGCTCAATCCCGGCGTATCTCGTTTTCTGCATACAGAAAAAAGATACGCCGCCGCATCTAAGAAGTTATGCGGCTTATCTAGAGAATGCAACTTCTTACTGAATCTGGCCCTATGACATTATTACATTTAGGGTTGTGCCGATACTAGTATCGGTATCGGGACCGATACCGAGTATTTGCGGGAGTACTTGTACTCCCGCAAATACCCCCGATACCTAAATAGAATACAACCCCCCCCCCCCGCGGCCGCCGCATACCGCCGTGTTAATCCCCGTGCAATACAGCGCGCATTACAAGCTTTCGTTTGTATACTTGTAATGCCCGCCTCGCCATGTATAGACACTCCCCTTCTCGGGATTGGACGAATCTGTCCAATCCCGAGCAAGGGGGAGTGTCTATGCACGGATGTGTGTATAGACACTCCCCCTTGCTCGTGGACATGGACAGGACATGGCTGCAATATGTAGGGGACAGGACATGGCTGCAATATGTGGGGGACAGCACATGGCTGCAATATGTGGGGGACAGGACATGGCTGCAATATGTGGGGGACAGGACATGGCTGCAATATGTGGGGGACAGGACATGGCTGCAATATGAGGGACAGGACATGGCTGCAATATGTGGGGGACAGGACATGGCTGCAATATGTGGGGGACAGGACATGGCTGCAATATGTGGGGGACAGGACATGGCTGCAATATGTGGGGGACAGGACATGGCTGCAATATGTGGGGGACAGGACATGGCTGCAATATGTGGGGGACATGGCTGCAATATGTGGGGGACATGGCTGCATTTGGGGACACATTTTAAAAAAGTATCGGTATCGGCGAGTACATGAAAAAAAGTATCGGTACTTGTACTCGGTCCTAAAAAAGTGGTATTGGGACAACCCTAATTACATTGATCAGTGCTTTAAAAATGCACTGATCAATGTAAAAATTACACTGACAGGGAAGGAGTTAACAATAGGTTGTGATCAAGAGGTTAAGTGTGTTCCCTGGGTGTGTTCTAACTTCAAGAGGGATATGCTCACTGGGACATGACAGAGATCATGTCATTAGGCAGAATGGGAAATTGTCTTATTTACATAGGCAGTTCCCCATTCCGCCTCTGTACACAGCGATCACGGATCTCCGGTGGACATCGCTATCCTCCTCCCACAGACCGACGTCCAGGTACTCGGTTCATGCAGAACAGCCGACCTGCCACAGTTTATCTGTGTGAGCTGGTCGACAAGTGGTTAATGTCACTTTAAGACTCTAAGCCCTTTTTTCCTATACCCCTTTATTTTTTATTTTTTATATTACCAATAGGGCTTTCGTTGGATACCAGATTTAGGGCTCATTTCCACTGGCGTTTTTACAGCCACTTTTCTGAGCGTTTTTTACAGCTTAAAAACGCCTGTCCATGTTAGTCTATGGCCTCATGCCCACCATGACGTTTTTGAGCTGTAGATGGCTAAGCTGCAAAAAAAGCGCGGGACCAGTGCGTTCTGAAGCTCCAGCAATAGAGCTGTAAAAACGCCAGGCATTAAAAAACGCTCAAAAACGCGGCCGTGGCGTTTTTAAAGCTCCAGCTCCAAAAAAATTTTTTTTTTTTCTAAAGTAAACATGGACAGGCGTTTTTAAGCTGTAAAAAACGTGGCTGTAAAAACGCCAGTGGAAATGAAGCCTTAGTAAGTATATTTATATTCCCTAGATTTGAATTAAGAAGGTACTATATAATAAGGCCCCATGCACACGAGAAGCAAATGCAAACACATCTGAACTCACGTTTTCAAAGGCAAAAACCGGCGTTTTGCCGCGAATTTCGCGGCGTTTTGCCGCGTTTGCGGCTATCAGCGTTTATAGCACAGACATTGTAGACCCTCCCAATGCTCTGAAAGCTATATATTTTTAACTATTTCTGCCATTTTCAACAGAGAGAGCAGCAGCAGCAGCAGCAGACTTTCATATGCAGACTTGCATACTTTTATTTGATTCTTCTTTTTTGAAATGGATCCCATATTGAATATATGCCAAGAAATTGTCCATATGTTGCTCTTGCTGAGGATTCAACGCCGTCGCAAACTACGCGAGAGATCCGTTGGCAGAGCTCATCACTATTGGACCCATCCGTTAAAGGCACAGAGATTTTCAGTTGGCTATTTTACCAATATGTATGTCCAGCTGCGTACTTATCCAGAGACATTTTTTCAAATTCTGAAGTACGAAAATTGAAAAATTTGTAATTCGAAAATGGAAACGGAAATGGAAATGGAATTTGGAATTTCCAATTTTCGAAATTTCGAATTTTTCAATTTTCGAAATTTTGAATTTCGAATTTTTCAATTTTCGAATTTTTCGAATTTCGAATTTTTCGAATTTCGAATTTTTCGAATTTCGAATTTTTAGAATTTTCGAATTTCGAATTTTCAAATTTCGAATTTTTCGAATTTTCAAATTTCGAATTTTCAAATTTCGAATTTTCAAATTTCGAATTTTCAAATTTCGAATTTTCAAATTTCGAATTTTTCAAATTTCGAATTTTAAAAAAATTCGAAATTCTAAATTACGAAAATTGAAAAATTCGAATTTCGAAATTTTTTCGAAATTTTGAATTTTGAATTTTTCAATTTTCGAAATTTTCAAATTTCGAATTTTTAAAATTTCGAATTTTTTTAAAATTCGAAATTCTAAATTACGAAAATTGAAAAATGCGAATTTCGAAAATTCGAAATTCGAAATTTTTCAATTTTCGAATTTCGATTTTTTCAATGTTTGTATATTCGAATTTGAAATTTCGAAGTTCGAAAATTGAAAAATTCGAAATTTGAAAAATGCGAATTTGAATTGAAAAATTTGAAATTCCATGCGAATTTTTTCTAATTTCAAATTTTTCAATTTGAAATTCGAAATTCTAAATTACGAAAAATGAAAAATTCGAATTTCGAAAATTCGAAATTCGAAATTTTTCAATTTTCGAATTTCGATTTTTTCAATTTTTGTATTTTCGAATTTGAAAAATTCGAAATGTGAAAATTCGAAATTCGAAATTTGAAAAATGCGAATTTGAAAAATTCGAATTTCGAAATTTCGAAAAATGAAAAATTCGAAATTCTAAATTACGAAAATTGAAAAATTCGAATTTCGAAAATTCGAAATTTTTCAATGTTCGAATTTCGATTTTTTCAATGTTTGTACATTCGAATTTGAAATTTCGAAGTTCGAAATGTGAAAATTCGAAATTCGAAATTTGAAAAATGCGAATTTGAAAAATTCGAATTTCGAAATTTCGAAAAATGAAAAATTCGAAATGCTAAATTACGAAAATTGAAAAATTCGAATTTCGAAAATTCGACATTTTTCAATGTTCGAATTTCGATTTTTTTAATTTTTGTATTTTCGAATTTGAAAAAATCGAAATGTGAAAATTCGAAATTCGAAATTTGAAAAATGCGAATTTGAAAAATGCGAATTTGAAAAATTCGAATTTCGAAATTTCGAAAAATGAAAAATTCGAAAATTGAAAAATTCGAAATTCCGAAAATTCGAAATTTTTCTAATTTACAATTTTTCAATTTTCGTATTTCAGAATTTGAACAATTCCAAATTTGAAAATTCGAAATGTCTGTAGATGGCTAAGCTGCAAAAAAAGCGCGGGACCAGTGCGTTCTGAAGCTCCAGCAATAGAGCTGTAAAAACGCCAGGCATTAAAAAACGCTCAAAAACGCGGCCGTGGCGTTTTTAAAGCTCCAGCTCCAAAAAACATTTTTTTTTTTTTTCTAAAGTAAACATGGACAGGCGTTTTTAAGCTGTAAAAAACGTGTCTGTAAAAACGCCAGTGGAAATGAAGCCTTAGTAAGTATATTTATATTCCCTAGATTTGAATTAAGAAGGTACTATATAATAAGGCCCCATGCACACGAGAAGCAAATGCAAACACATCTGAACTCACGTTTTCAAAAGCAAAAACCGGCGTTTTGCCGCAAATTTCGCGGCGTTTTGCCGCGTTTGCGGCTATCAGCGTTTATAGCACAGACATTGTAGACCCTCCCAAAGCTCTGAAAGCTATATATTTTTAACTATTTCTGCCATTTTCAACAGAGAGAGCAGCAGCAGCAGCAGCAGCAGACTTTCATATGCAGACTTGCATACTTTCATTTGATTCTTCTTTTTTGAAATGGATCCCATATTGAATATATGCCAAGAAATTGTCCATATGTTGCTCTTGCTGAGGATTCAACGCCGTCGCAAACTACGCGAGAGATCCGTTGGCAGAGCTCATCACTATTGGACCCATCCGTTGATGGCACAGAGATTTTCAGTTGGCTATTTTACCAATATGTATGTCCAGCTGCGTACTTATCCAGAGACATTTTTTCAAATTCTGAAGTACGAAAATTGAAAAATTTGTAATTCGAAAATGGAAACATTTCGAATTTCCAATTTTCGAAATTTCGAATTTTTCAATTTTCGAAATTTTGAATTTCGAATTTTTCAATTTTCGAAATTTCGAATTTTTCAATTTTCGAAATGTTTTTTACAGCTTAAAAACGCCTGTCCATGTTTATTTTAGAAAAAAAAAATTATTTTTTCTTTGGAGCTGGAGCTTTAAAAACGCTGCGGCCGCGTTTTTGAGCGTTTTTGAGCGTTTGTGTGCGTTTTTTAATGTCTGGCGTTTTTACAGCTCTATTGCTGGAGCTTCAGAACGCACTGGCCCCGCGTTTTTTTTGCAGCTTAGCTATCTACAGCTCAAAAACGTCATGGTGGGCATGATGCCATACACTAACATGGACAGGCGTTTTTAATCTGCAAAAAACGCTCAGAAAAGTGGCTGTAAAAACGCCAGTGGAAATGAGCCCTAAGGCTGCATTCACACCTAGGCGACACGATACGCCGCGTACGCGGCTTATCTTGCCGCCTGTAGATTAAACTTTTTTTTTTTTTCTTTCTTTAACATTGCGGTCTATGAGCGTGGAGATGTGAACCATCTCTATAGACCGCAATGTTATTTCACATCTCGAGCGACAAGAGCGTCGGGCGACCGGCGTTTTGTCGCTAAGATGTGAATGGAGCCTAAATGTGTTCAGGGGCAGTTGAAAAAAATGCCCAAACGCCTCTGAACTCGAGTTTACCAGCGTCTCGTGTGCATGGGGCCTAAGCACTTTAAACAAAATGAGGCTTCTTGTAATTTTCCCCATGCAACATACAATGTAATTTGTGCAGTCTTAGATATTTACCTGAAAATTTGAACAAAAAAGGATATCTCATGTGATTTCCATTTTAATATATTTTTTTAAGATTTCGTGCTGTTTTTCAGATTTTATGGTAATCTTTTTATCTCTCTCTCTGTTTCTCTCTCTCTTTTTTGCAGCCATTATGCCCATCAAATGCATCCACTGTGCCCATTAAATGCAATGGTCACAGTGGATCAGTCCGCCTCTGCTCAGAAGTAATATGTCACTCCACAAAGAACACCACCTCATCCACACTTTTTGGGTCTGCCTATTGTAAAACTGTATCTTGACAAACAACGCTCTCATATAATTGTCGCGGACCACTCGCTTGACAATCTTAACAGGGTTGAACACCTCAGGATGCAATCACTTTGTTTGTAAGGTGGAACAAATCATACAGTACATCTAAAGGGTTATATTTCCACGAGAACCCATGATGCCCTTAGACAACCATGGCTAGGATTTCTCCTTTAAGCTTGGAAACACTCAAAGTAGACCCTTTTGGGGCGGAATAGGATAAGTGTGTGGCCACAAATTCTGTGAGGACATTTCCAAAACCTTTATTGTATTATTCAAACATATAAAGTTGAAAAGCACAACAAGTGGTTTGGACAGTGGCTTGATAGCCAGTTCCAGCCTCTGGTTGTGTAGCTGTTTGTTGAAACTTATGAATGAGTTAAGTTGGGCTGAACATTCTGTCTGGGTTACCTATGATGATGTTGCATGTCTTTTTTCTTCTATCCATCACCATCTGGCAGTGGAGGCAATTTCCTTTTATTTGGAATTTCACACTGGTCTGTCGGTGGAATATTGTTTGCATTTTAGAGGTCCTAGAGTATTTACTTACCCATAATTTGGTGCCACCTCCAGAGCTGCGATTGGGGCCAAATTTTTGCCCTCATTAGACAACCTTTATATGGCTTGAATAAAAAAAAAAAAAAGTCACGCTAATATGTGACACACAAGTAGATAAAAAAACATTCAGTGAATAGCCACAATTCAATGTGAACTTAATAGTGAATGATACATAAACAATCAGTGAATCACCACAATTAAATATGAACTTAATTATAACTAATACATAACAAAGTCCATCAGCTGCAAGTGAGATGTATATATTTGGAATATTCAGACAGCTTCTGAACACCACGACAGACTACTGAACCTCCACCACAAATGCGTGCTTACGAGAGGCAAGCTTATTCATGCTTGCAGCTATCAACCCAGCCAGGGCCTTTATCCAGGATTTGTTGAGTTATTAGCACACAATGGATTCTTGGTAAATATTAGGCAAATCACCCACATATCCACACCAAGGCAATATGGTGTTCAGTGGTCATAAACATGAACCAGGCAGATACACCCAAAAAGGAAAGAATTTGCCATAGTATAAAATCTAACACACAGGTTTATTTATATTCACCACTTCCTTACTGGGCATGTATACCCCCTTCCTGACCAGGTGAAATTTCAGCTTGTGGCACTGCGCCACTTTAACTGACAATTGCGCGGTCGTGCGACGTGGCTTCCAAACAAAATTGACGTCCTTTTTTCCCCACAAATAGATCTTTCTTTTGGTGGTATTTGATCGCCTCTGCGGTTTTTATTTTTTGCGCTATAAACAAAAATAGAGCGACAATTTTGAAAAAAAAAATATCTTTTACTTGTTGCTGTAATAAATAGCCCAATTAAAAAAAAAAATTCTCAGTCTAGGCGATACGTATTCTTCTACATATTTTTGAAAAAAAGTCGCAATAAGCGTTTGGTTTGCGCAAAAGTTATTGCGCTTACAAAATAAGGGACAGAATTATTATTATTTTTTATTAATTTTTTTTTTTACTACTAATGGCGGCGATCAGCGTTTTTTTTTTTGTGACTGCGACATTCTAGCGGAGACATCGGACACTTTAGACACATTTTTGGCGCCATTCACATTTATACAGCGATCAGTGCTATAAATATGCACTAATTACTGTATAAATGTGACTGCCATTGAAGGGGTTAACACTAGGGGGTGAGAAAGGAGTTAAATGTGTACCCTGAATTGTGTTCTGTGTGTGGAGGGGGGTGACTGGAGGAGGTGACCGATCTATGTCCCTATACAAGGGACACAGATCGGTCTCCTCTCTCCCCTGACAGGACATGGATCTCTGTGTTTACACACAGAGATCCACGTCTTGTCCCTGTAGCCGCCAATCCCAAGTGCCTGGCGGACATCGCGACTGCCAGGCACGCGCATCAGCATCTCAGCCGGTGGCCTGGTGGAGCGCAGGCCGTAAAAACACGGCCAGTTAGAGAAGTAAAACCACCCTGCGGCCGTATAAAGTCGTACGGCCGTCGGGTAGTGGTTAAAGGTTGCACAAAAGGGTCTACTTTGATACCTCAGGGTGCCAAGGAGTGTTTCCAAGCTTAAAGGAGAAATCCTAGCCATGGCTGTCTAAGTGCAGCATGGGTTCTCGTGGGAATATAACCCTTCAGATTTACTGTATGATTTGTTCCACCTTACAAACAAAGAGGTGTTCAACCCTGTTAAGATTGTCAAGCGAGTGGTCCGCGACAATTATAGTGTGTTGCATGAATTTTTGGATGTTATACAGCTTTGGATTTTATCCTTTGTTCATTTTGTTTCAATAAATCACCTATCACAGTACGGCAGTCCAGGAACATTTCTTTTTTCCACTATTCAAGTTCTTAGGTATTCATAACAGAAAGACCTGTTTTTCTCCAACAATGTGTGTGTGTTCTGACGAAGCTAGACAGCAAAACACATTGAAGCACAGGGGCTCACTACTATGTATACTATGCATGTTTATCTCTATCATGTATTGTGTATATGTTTTTAATTCTTCATCTTTTTTTGCTTTTTGTATCATGTATTGTTATAAATAAAAAATAAAAAATGTTATATCTCCTACTGTCCATTGTGCCTTTAAAGTCCGACCTTTGGGCTATCTTATGCCCAATTTTTTCTTTTATATCAAATTCCCATATAGATGTGGCCATAGGAGTGTTTTCTCTACATTTTCGATGTTCAGAAGCTGTTCAGTCTGAATATTCAAGATACAGTATACAGTATGTGTCTCACTTGCAGCTGATGGACTTTGTTATGTATTAGTTATAATTAAGTTCATATTTAATTGTGGCGATTCACAAATTGTTTTTGAATCATTGTGGTGATTCACAAATGTTTTATGTATCATTCACTATTGAGTTCACATTGAATTGTGGCTATTCACTTCAATGTTTATTTATTTACATGTTTGTCACATATCAGCGCATTTTTATTTTTTTATGCTTTGCTGTAGATCCATTTTGAGTCACAGCTTTTCTTTCACTTGTTTAAATCAAATCAATTTATATTAGCGCAGTAATTTCCATATACTGTATATTTTTCTTTATATGGCTTGGTTGGAAAGCTCCCACATGGAGGTGGTTATCCCTATAAGAGCATACATGAAAACATTTCCATTACATCAATGACCTTATTTTAGTTACAGGCAATAGAATGGGCGACCTGAGTGGCTTTCTGGCTTATTTAAACAATAAAAAGTGAAATCTTAGTTTCACCAGCCATATGGACAAAAGGGAAGTGTGCTTTCTGGATTTTCGCCTGATGGGTGAACAAGATAAAATTTACACAGGACTATATAGGCAACCTTTATCTTGTAATTGCCTGTTACAAGCCCTATCAGAGCTCCCTAAACATACTATAAAAAGTATTACCGTGATAAAATTCCTTTGCACCGATGACCAGCTATTTGAACATGAAGGCCGGGATTTAGAAAGACGCGTATTTTTAGGCGGGAGCGTAACGCATCTCATATGCGCTACGCCGCCGTAACTTAGAGAGGCGAGTACCGTATTCAGAAACAACTTGCGCCCTAAGTTACGGCCTGCGTAAGCCCGCGTATTTCAAAGTAGGCAGGTAGGGGGCGTGTTGTATGATAATGAAGCGTGACCCCATGTAGATGCATGGCCGAACGAACGGCGCATGCGCGGTCCGTGGACGTAACCCAGTGCGCATGCTCAGAATCACGACGGATAGAATGCCTAAGATACGCCGAACACTGCCTACGACGTGAACGTAACTTACGCACAGCCCTATTTGCGTACGACTTACGCAAACGACGTAAAATTTGACGGCTGTTCCGACGTCCATACTTAACATTGGCTGCGCCTCATTTAGCAGGGGTAACTTTACGCCGGTCATACGCCTTACGTAAACGGTGTATAGTAATACGCCGGGCGCAAGTACGTTCCTGAATCGGCGTATCTAGGTCATTTGCATATTCAACGCAAAAAACTACGGAAGCGCCCCTAGTGGCCAGCGTAAACATACACACAAGATACGACGGCGTAAAAAGACTTACGTCGGGCGTATCTTGGAAAAATTCAGGCATAGCTGCCTTTCTGAATCGCCGGTCATTTGCATATTCAACGCGAAAAACTACGGAAGCGCCCCTAGTGGCCAGCGTAAATATACACACAAGATACGACGGCGTAAAAGACTTACGTCGGGCGTATCTTGGAAAAATTCAGGCGTAACTGCCTTTCTGAATCGCCGTAGAAAGCTATCCTAAGTGGATGTTCGACAGCTTATGATATGGCTAAGGCTAGGAATGGGGGGGGGGGGTTGTTAAAGAAGAGCAATGGTAAATCACCAAATTGGACAAATACATTAACTCATTAAACACCCTTTATTTTGGGGTTCAGGCCATGGTCTATGTTGGATAGGCAGAAATCCTAGCTTTTGTTCTAGCTTTATTATTGAGTGCTCTTATGGATTGAAATGTAGCAGGATCAGAAGCCTTGGAGCAAGTTAGTTCAGCTCCTGGACTTAGCACTGGACCCTGGCTATCGCTGACAGCTGGCAGTTATAGCGCTATTTCTGGCAATGACCTGCAAGAGCCATTGAGTTCCAATACCATTTCAAAATATCACTGGGACAAATATGCATGTCCTTCTCCATGTTAAGCCAAGCTGCTGTGTCATCTGTGTATTGCAACTGTTTACAGTATAGATAAATAAAGGCTACATTCTTGTACTAACAATTGCTAAACCAATTAAGGAAAGTGGTTATAATAAAGTAGTTATAAGGAATCATTCACCCAATTACCTTTTTCAAATTGTATTTCTTTAAAACAAAATGTTCCACATACCAGTACAACAAGAGGTCATGGTCAGGTTGCCTAAAAGGAACACAAAAAGCTCTCCACCAGGGCAAAACGGGCATCTGTATGTCTCACGTTCATCATAGATCTAAATTGTTTACGTCTCATTTTAGGATAGTGGGCAGAGCATGCAAATAGTTTCCTATTTGTCCCTGGGGCCAACTGTACATCCAGAACTGCTGTATATTACAAACTGTTTTGGGCTAGTTGACCATTATTAGTGCCGTGTGATAGTTGACCACCATCAGTGTTGTACACACACTGCACTCATGATGGTCAACTAGCTGTATGCAGTCAGGAATAAATGGCTCTATTACAGTGCAGAAAATAAGTATTTGAACACCCTGCTATTTTGCAAGTTCTCCCACTTGAAAATCATGGAGGGGTCTGAAATTGTTATCGTAGGTGCATGTCCACTGTGAGAGACATAATCAAAAAAAAAATTCCAGAAATCACAATGTATGATTTTTTTAACTATTTATTTGTATGATACAGCTGCAAATAAGTATTTGAACACCTGAGAAAATCAATGTTAATATTTGGTACAGTAGCCTTTGTTTGCAATTACAGAGGTCAAACGTTTCTTGTAGTTTTTCACCAGGTTTGCACACAATGGAGGAGGGATTTTGGCCCACTCCTCCACACAGATCTTCTCTAGATCAGTCAGGTTTCTGGGTTGTCGCTGAGAAACACGGAGTTTGAGCTCCCTCCAAAGATTCTCTATTGGGTTTAGGTCTGGAGACTGGCTAGGCCACGCCAGAACCTTGATATGCTTCTTACAGAGCCACTCCTTGGTTATCCTGGCTGTGTGCTTCGGGTCATTGTCATGTTGGAAGACCCAGCCTCGACCCATCTTCAAAGCTCTAACTGAGGGAAGGAGGTTGTTGCCCAAAATCTTGCAATACATGGCCCCGGTCATCCTCTCCTTAATACAGTGCAGTCGCCCTGTCCCATGTGCAGAAAAACACCCCCAAAGCATGATGCTACCACCCCCATGCTTCACAGTAGGGATGGTGTTCTTGGGATGGTACTCATCATTGTTCTTCCTCCAAACACGGTTAGTGGAATTATGACCGAAAAGTTCTATTTTGATCTCATCTGACCACATGACTTTCTCCCATGACTCCTCTGGATCATCCAAATGGTCATTGGCAAACATAAGACGGGCCTTGACATGTGCTGGTTTAAGCAGGGGAACCTTCCGTGCCATGCATGATTTCAAACCATGACGTCTTAGTGTATTACCAACAGTAACCTTGGAAACGGTGGTCCCAGCTCTTTTCAGGTCATTAACCAGCTCCTCCCGTATAGTCCTGGGCTGATTTCTCACCTTTCTTAGGATCATTGAGACCCCACGAGGTGAGATTTTGCATGGAGCCCCAGTCCGAGGGAGATTGACAGTCATGTTTAGCTTCTTCCATTTTCTAATGATTGCTCCAACAGTGGACCTTTTTTCACAAAGCTGCTTGGCAATTTCCCCGTAGCCCTTTCCAGCTATGTGGAGGTGTACAATTTTGTCTCTAGTGTCTTTGGACAGCTCTTTGGTCTTGGCCATGTTAGTAGTTGGATTCTTACTGATTGTATGGGGTGGACAGGTGTCTTTATGCAGCTAATGACCTCAAACAGGTGCATCTAATTTAGGATAATAAATGGAGTGGAGGTGGACATTTTAAAGGCAGACTAACAGGTCTTTGAGGGTCAGAATTCTAGCTGATAGACAGGTGTTCAAATACTTCTTTGCAGCTGTATCATACAAATAAATAGTTAAAAATTCATAAATTGTGATTTCTGGAATTTTTTTTTTTGATTATGTCTCTCACAGTGGACATGCACCTACGATGACAATTTCAGACCCCTCCATGATTTCCAAGTGGGAGAACTTGCAAAATAGCAGGGTGTTCAAATACTTATTTTCTGCACTGTATATTGGGCTGCATCTATATTATATATCAGACAGGAGGCTCATATCTTATGCATTAACTTTCTTTATTAATGCCCATAGCAGACATATTTAACTTTCTTTAACCTCCCTGGCGGTGTTCCCGAGTCTGACTCGGGGTTAGATTTCTGTGCTACGAACGGTAACCCCGAGTCAGACTCGGGCTCGCCTCGCAGCATCCACAGAGACAGTTTACTTACCTTCTCCGTGGATCCAGCGATGCATCCGCGCTGTGTGAGCGAGCGGGTGCTCGCTCGATTCACACAGCGTCCCTGCGCGCCGCCGTTCTCCGTTCCCTGCGACGTTACGACGCACGGGGACGGAGAACGGCGCCAAATTCAAAAATGTAAACAAACACTATACATACAGTACACTGTAATCTTATAGATTACAGTACTGTATGTAAAAAATACACACCCCCCATGTCCCTAGTGGTCTGCCCTGTGCACTACATGTCATTTTATATAATAAAAAATGTTCTTTCTCCCTGCAAACTGTAGATTGCCCATAGCAACCAAAAGTGTCCCTTTATGGCAAAAATTGTTTTAGAGGAGCTAAAAAACAGCGATAATAAATCAGAATCACTTGCAGAATTTAGCGAAAGCGATTTGTGCGGAAATACGTCATAAAAAAAAAAAATTATGACAGCAAAAATTCTGCAACTGAGCAAATTTCAGTGATTTTGATTTGATTACACTATTGAATAATTTTTACTATAATTATATTATTATTTGTTATAATTTTTTATAATTATTTATTATATTATAATTTTTAATAATAAAAAAAAAATCATTCATTATTTCTGTTTATTGTTTGTATCACAAATTATTGATACTGGCTGCTTGTTATTATATATCATATATCATTTTTAGTTCACTCCTCTTAGTTTTGTCTAGCGCAGTGTTTCCTTCCGAAAAAAAAAATCATACCCGGGATGCCTATTAGACTCTTGTTTGGATAGATTTAAGTGAGTTATTCCTAAGAATTACAAGCCTACAGTATAAAACGCCAAATTCCCTTGCAAATAATGGTACCGCTTTCAGCACCTAAAATCTGAAAGAATCATACCGCCAGGGAGGTTAATCAATTTTAATGTAAATTTTTTTTTTATAATAAACTACAACTCCCAGCAGTCCCGAGAACCTAAGCCACACCCAGGTCAGTGACCTCTATATAATGGACTGCTTCCAACGGTTCCTCCTCTTTCTTTCTGCATACCCCGGCGGTACATGACTCCCCGGCAGGGGAAGAAAATAATGTGCTCCAGGCAGCCCCTAACACGGGCTACCAGACCCAGCATCTCACAGTCAACTCTCGACCCCTGGTCCCCAGGGAGATACACCACAGGGGGCATAAGGCCATTAGGAGAGCCAAACCTGACTCCTACGTGGACTCCTCAGAGGAGGACTCGGCCGATCCTTCTGACGAATCAGACTTATCGGAGTCGGAGTCATATATTGACGATGCTGGGGATACGGCGCCTGACACAGCCGCCACCCCTACCACACAGGGCGAGGTTCTCCTGGACGCTCTAGGAGAACCCTTCTTCCACCCAGACGCCATTACCCACCCGCGTTCTGGAGAATGGACCCCACTACCTCACGTCTCCCAATACGTGGAGCTATGGGTTAGAAAATCATTGGACAGGACTAACTGAAATAAACTGAGGGCAGAATGCCCCAGACCCTTCATCCCCAAGAAGGTTGTGGCTACCCCGGAGGTAGACCCTGTCCTGACTAAATATTTGTTGAAGTCTGGTAAATTCCAGAAAACGGGCATAGAGCGCTCTTTCCGATCCATACAAGACCGCATTCTGGACCTGATCGGCCCCTTGACTAAAATCCTGAACCTTTCTGAGCAAGCTGCGGCAGCTCAGCAACCCGTGGATCTTCAACAACTCAGAGGTTGGGCACAAAGGGCGATATGCCTAGCAGGCACCGCCAACACGACATGTTCGGTAGAGAGGCGCTGTTCCATACTTATGCGCCTAGACCCCCAATTGTCTCATTTGGCAGAGTCGGAGCCTGGACCGTCGGCCGACGGCATGTTGTTTGGCGACACGTTGATAAAAGATATCAACAAATTTGTGGGCCTCTTTACCAGCCTTGATAAAGCCCAAAATTCACTGAGAAGATCTGGGGCCAATAAGGTTTTTACCAGGGCCGGCAGAAATAAGGGCCGTTCTGCCGGCTGTTCTCCCTTCTACAGGCCGCAGGGTAGAGCCCCTAATCAATATCAGTACCAACAGGCTCCATCCTATACTGTCCCGATGGCGCAACCTGCCCTGCACCGTTCTTCCCTCCCCGAGGCAGACCCTGGCGTGGACGTGGCGGACGTGGCTACCCTCGATCCCGACCTCCTACCGGTGAGTATACCCTACACTCCACGCATTCACATTCCTGTGGGTGGACGACTGAGGTATTTTATCCACGCCTGGTCTGCGATTACGGCAGACGCCTGGATTCTACACACAGTCACAGGGTTTGTCATAGAATTACACTCTCTACCGACACTCAACATTATCCCCCCCCCAATCCAGTTTGCAAACCAAAAGGTTGTCCTCATAGACAACCAACTATGAAACCTGCTGAACAAACAAGCAGTTACAGAGGTAGACCCCTGTTCTCCGGGCTTCGTAAGCAACCTGTTTCTAGTACACAAGAAGGGAGGGGGTTACCGCCCAGTAATAAATCTCAAAGACCTAAATCAGTATGTCGAGTATCGACACTTCAAGATGGAGGGGATTCACTTCCTCCGAGACCTCCTCCACCCCGGGGATTGGCTCGTGAAGGTAGATCTAAAGGATGCCTACCTCACGGTCCCTGTACACCCAGAATCACAGCACCTACTTCGATTTCTGTGGAAAGGCAGGATGTGGCAGTTTACCTGCCTGCCATTCGGCCTATCGTCCGCCCCTTGGTGTTTCACCAAACTCATGAAGCCAGTGGTAGCGGCACTAAGAAGCAGAGGGGTACGTCTGATCATATATCTGGACGACATCCTCATCATGGCCTATTCCAAGAATCAGGCCCACCTTCACATGTCCTGGACAATGTCTTTGCTGCAAAGACTGGGCTTCATAATCAATCGAGAAAAATCAATCTTCGCCCCTTCTCAACAATTGGAGTTCTTAGGTTTTACGGTCAACACCGTACAATCCACCCTCAGCCTCCCCAAGCCCAAACTTGCTTTGATTCGCAAAGAGATACGGACAACACTACAAAGAGGTTATCTGTCCCTTCGTACACTAGCACGCCTGGTGGGTCTCCTGGCAGCTTCCATTCAAGCTATCTTCCTGGCTCCATTGCATTACAGAGCTCTCCAGAGGCTCAAGATTATGCATCTGAGACAGGGCCTCAAATATGCAGACGAGGTTCCCCTCTGCCAGGAAACTACCGAGGAACTGAAGTGGTGGCTTCGCCACGCCGTAGAATGGAACGGCAAGACCATCTTCAACCCCAGCCCAGACATTATCATAGAATCAGACGCCAGTCGCCAGGGCTGGGGCGCCTGGTTCGGCACGTCCTCCACGGGAGGGACGTGGTCCACCGCGGAAGCCACACTCCATATCAACGCGCTGGAACTCTTGGCAGCCTTTTTTGCGGTCAAGAGCTTCATACCACACTCTTTCACCTGTTGTATTCTGCTTCGCATGGACAATGTGGCGGCGGTACAATACGTCAACCGCCTGGGGGGCACCAAGTCCAAAGTTCTGGCGAATATCGCGAAAGACTTTTGGCACTTCTGTTTAACCCACAACATAACCCCCATTGCGGAATACATTCCGGGTGTCTCCAACTCGGTAGCCGACTGGTACTCGCGTTATCTTCGCGACTCCAGCGACTGGAGACTAGATCGTTCAGTGTTTCTTCAGCTGCAGCGACTATGGGGACCACTGTCTATAGATCTCTTCGCCTCTCGCCTAAACCATCAACTGCCTCACTTCTTCAGCTGGAGGCCGGACCCGGAAGCATACGCGGTGGACGCCCTCCGCCAGCCTTGGCCGACGGGCACACACTATGCATTCCCTCCGTTTCAGCTCATCCCCAGACTCCTCCTACGGATATCCACTCTGAAAGCGAACGTAGTACTGATCACGCCATGGTGGCCGACCCAACCGTGGTTTCCCCTATTACTAGGGATGACTGTGGACCTCCCCAGACTGATTCCCCACTTCCCTCACCTTCTCACCAACCCGACCAAGGCTTTACATCCCCTGATTCTAGAGAACAACATGCCGCTCCTGGCGTGGTTAGTCTCGGGATCCCGGACACAGATAACGCCCTTTCAAAGTCAGCTCGAGATCTCCTCGCCCTGGCCTGGGCCCCCGGGACTAGATTGGCATATCGATCAGCCTGGGGACTCTGGGTTCGTTGGTGTGACCAACGACAGGTTGATCCCGTACAGGCCCCTATACCGTTAGTGGTGAACTACTTGGCGGATTCGTTCGAATCCGGCAAATCGTATAGCTCCATTAACATATATCGGTCGGCTATCTCGGCATATCACTGCCCCGTGGACTCTTTACCCGTCGGCAAACATCCCCTGGTTTGTCGACTTCTGAGAGGTGTGAAATTCCAACGTCCCCCACGGCCTAAATACCAGGCGACCTGGGATGTCTCCAAGGTGCTTGATATGTTCGCCAGATGGGAGGACAACACAGACCTTTCACTGAGATTGCTATCCATAAAATTGACAGTTCTCCTATGTCTAGTCTCCCTCAAAAGGGTGTCGGACGTTAAGGCCCTAGACATCTCTAGGCGACAATTCTCGCCACAGGGGGTCACCTTTTCAGTAGTGCGCAGGACTAAGACCGGTATTCATTCGGTCTTTTACCCATTCTTTCCTGCACATCCGCTCCTCTGTGTCGTTCGTTGCCTACAGGCATATGAATCACAGACCACTACCTTACGCTCCTCAGACTCTTCACAACTACTCGTGTCCTATGTAAACCACATCGCCCCGTCTCGTCTGCCACTTTGGCGCGATGGGTGCGAGTCGTCATGGAGATGGCGGGGATCGATGTTACCCTTTTCGGAGCTCACTCCACCAGGGGAGCTATGGCTACTAAGGTAGTCACATCAGGAGGCTCTCTTTCCGATCTCTTAGTAGCGGCGTATTGGTCCTCGGAGACCGCCTTCCGTCGTTTCTACTTCAGACCGCAAGATCATATAGCCATGTCGGTCCTATCTTAATTTTTATGAATGTATTACGTCTAGTTATTTTGCATGTTTAAATGCTAGCTTTGAACTTGCATAAGATATAAGCCTGCTGTCTGATATATAATTCTAGATTTTCCTAGCGTGTGACAGAAAATATTGATTATATGATGACAGGAGGCGAGTATCTTCCCTCCCGACCCACCCTATCACGTGTGTTTTTGGATCTTTCAGGTTACTGAGTGCCGACGGTGGATTCTGAAGCTGGAGGATCCGATTAAGAGGACCATGGGGTCCCTGTTCCCTGTTGGGATGAAGTTCTCCTGAGGATTCCTCGTTGGGATTCTATTTCCTTCCGGAGTCCCCCGTTGGGGACACAGTTGATGGTCAAGTCCCTTCCGGGAGCTTTTTGGATGTCGGCCGGACGGTCTGAGGTTCAGAAGACATTCTACGTTTCTCCGTGCTTGTAGTGTTCCTGTATCAAATGTTTTCGCATCAAGAAAGAGGAGGAACCGTTGGAAGCAGTCCATTATATAGAGGTCACTAACCTGGGTGTGGCTTAGGTTCTCGGGACTGCTGGGAGTTGTAGTTTATTATAAAAAAATGTTTTACATTGAAATTGATTAAAGAAAGTTAAATATGTTTGCTATGGGCATTAATAAAGAAAGTTAATGCATAAGATACTCGCCTCCTGTCATCATATAATCAATATTTTCCGTCACACGCTAGGAAAATCTAGAATTACTGTATACAGCAGTAGAATTACTTAGACGGAATACGCCATATTCGATTTCGCGATATTGCGCGAATATATAGAAGAATATTTGCGAATATTCGCTAATATGGAATATTCGTGATATTTTATCCAAAAAATTTTTTGCGAATTTTCGCTAATGCAAAATTTCGCTAATGCGAAAATGATTGCGAAATTCTCATAAACGGAGATCATTTCCTGTATTACTAAACTAATATGCACTAAACACTAACTCTACACTAACTCTACTTAAAAGAAAGGAGAATAAGGGGGCAAAAGAAGGGCGGAGAAGATAAACGCGCAATATTCCTATTGCGCGATTATCTTCTCCGCCCTTCTTTTGCATCAGAGCCAATCAGAATAACTTGAATATTCGGCAAAAGGAATATCGCGCAATATTCCTTTTGCCGAATATTCAAGTTATTCTGATTGGCTCTGATGCAAAAGAAGGGCGCATCAGAGCCAATCAGAATAACTTGAATATTCGGCAAAAGGAATATTGCGCGATTATCTTCTCCGCCCTTCTTTTGCATCAGAGCCAATCAGAATAACTTGAATATTCGGCAAAAGGAATATCGCGCAATATTCCTTTTGCCGAATATTCAAGTTATTCTGATTGGCTCTGATGCAAAAGAAGGGCGGATAAGATAATCGCGCAATATTCCGTTTGTCGAATATTCGAGTTATTCTGATTGGCTCTGATGCAAAAGAAGGGCCGAGTAGCTGATGCGATTCTTTTATGTTGCTGAAAATTCGCAATGCGAATTTTCGGCAACATAAAAGAATCGCATCAGCTACTCGGCCCAGGGTCTCTCTCTAATCATACCAGCAATGCTTTTAGACGTCGATGGAGATCACTAGGATGTGATCTGTTTTAAAAATAAATTTGAAAAAATACGAATATTCGCCATAGCGAATATTCGCCGCAATATTCGAGTTATTCGCGAATACTCGAATATGCAATACTATACAGCAGTTCTGGGTACATAGATGGCCCCAACAACCTATCATAAAATGAGGAGTACATACCTTATTTGTAAGATACAGATGTGAGATATTCAGACACCTTTTGCTTTAAGAAGGATGTACTGTATTAAAATTTTTTTTTTTTCTGTTCTTATTTAAACTGGCCTGAGAATGTTTTTTTCCCCGAAAGATGTCAAATAGCAAACATTAGCTGGCAACATAAGGTGAGTACTTCAGTAATGTTTCTTTTGTACCACTCATTCTCAGAATAAGATGAAATTACATTTCAGCTCTAATGCCATCCTGATTAGTGTTGCTCACGAATATTCGAATTGCGAATATTCGCTACGAATATTGCATATTCGAGTATTCGCGAATATCGCGAATATCGCGGCGAATATTCGCTATTTCGAATATTCGAATGTTTTAATTTTTTTTTGGAACAGATCACATCCTAGAGATCCCCATCGACGTCTAAAAGCATTGCTGGTATGATTAGAGACCTTTAATCTGCATTTTATATTGCCGAAAAATCGCAATGCGATTATTCGGCAAATAGCGATATCGCGCGATTATTTTATATTGTAATATATCACGAATATTCTGAGCCAATCAGAGTACTCCATTCCGCATTTCTCGAAATTTCGAAATTATTTTGTATTGTAATATATCACGAATATTCTGAGCCAATCAGAGTGCTCCTTCCGCATTTCTCGAATATTCGCAATTATTTTGTATTGTAATATATCACGAATATTCTGAGCCAATCAGAGTGCTCCTTCCGCATTTGCCGAATATTCGCAATTATTGTGTATTGTAATATATCACGAATATTCTGAGCCAATCAGAGTGCTCCATTCCGCATTTCTCGAATATTCGCAATTATTGTGTATTGTAATATATCACGAATATTCTGAGCCAATCAGAGTGCTCCTTCCGCATTTCTCGAATATTCGCAATTATTTTATATTGTAATATATCACGAATATTCTGAGCCAATCAGAGTGCTCCTTCCGCATTTGCCGAATATTCGCAATTATTTTGTATTGTAATATATCACGAATATTCTGAGCCAATCAGAGTGCTCCATTCCGCATTTCTCGAAAAATCGCAATAGCGAAAAATCGCAATAGCGAAAAATCGCAATAGCGAAAATTCGCAATAATTTAATTTCAAAAAATATCACGAATTCGTATTTAGCGAATATTTCTCGAATATTCGACTATATATTCGAGATATATCGCGAAATCGAATATGGCATATTCTGCTCAACACTAATCCTGATTATACAATAAACAGAAGCCAAAGCTAAAGTCTTAAGTTCCAGCCAACTTCTGACACAAAGGTAATGTTGCAGAACAGGATATTGCATAGCAGAATGAAGCTTAAGATCCACCTATCTCCAAAGCAATATTTGCTCATAGGGAGGCTCCAGGATGTCATTTACAAAGACAACTGGAAGCACTAGATATGATAATTACTAAAAAGGACACTAATAACAATATATACCAACATTCTGTACTTAATGTCAGAACAGAACATTCTAAACATTAATTATAGCTTATTTAAAATATATTAAGACAGCGTCTGTTACGAAATATGGGAGATAACATTCCTGATATTTTTAATGCAATAAATTAAAAAATAAAAGAAGACATTAAGTAGCATATTGACAAAAAAACAAAACAAAAGAAAAATCTGCATAAGCATTACTGATTCAAGCTTTTTGTTCACAGATTTCCACATGCATATACAAGTCACTAAAGACAGATCCACTAGGGTTAGGCTTGCTGATTTTAAAGATGAAAGCTATGTGGCTATCATTTTGTATCGCTACTTTTTAAGTCGCTGACCCAGGACAAGTGTGGGGGTCAATATAGTCTTGAATTCACGGGCTGCGTATGTGTTAAAAGTAGACAAAAATCTGGAGAAATAAAGTGAATTAAATCGGATTTATTAGAGAACTGTGTATCATAAATAAATGACATCTCAAAAATATAAAAGAAGCGCTACCCCCGCAGGAGCCGCTGGTTAGATTTTTGGGATCGGCATAATTTAAGTTACCTTTAATGTGTCTAGGGGTAATCATGGCAACAACTATGAGAGCAGAGATGGAATGTCCAGGCAAATAGTTGATGTTTTCTAAGTGCTTTATTCTCGGTCCAACACGACCAACAGTCAACTTGAGTTAGACAGGATAGGTTGGTGAAAAAGAATAACTTTGCAGATTAAGGCCATGGATATTGAACAGAAGCAGTCCTGCCTCTCCGATGTATTCTTTTCTTTCATTACCACTCCAGCTGGAGTGGGTGCAGTGCACCCGGACGGGCCTCCATCACAGGCCTGGCAACCAGAGCGTCACTGAGAATGTTGAGAAGGAAGAAGTCTCTGCCACCGACTTGGCTCTGATAAATTAGTAAAGGCCTCTGCCACAGGTCCGATACTTGAGAACGATAGAGCAAATCCTTTCAGTCAATAATTAAGGAGCCACCGGCTGACAGTTCGCTGCATACAACCTGTCAGTGTCCGGTCACTCAGATCCCCAATGGTTTTGTCTGCGCCCTATGGTTCACCTGCCTCCGGGCTCACCTCAAACCGCCTCCCCACCGAACAGCACCCAGCTTGAGATTCTTTTCTCTTGAAGTGTGGGGACCCAGTAAGCCACTGGGGCCCCTTGGCAATTCTAGTTGCTCTGAGCCATGAGACCCACAGTTTGGAACTCCGCGTAGCACGGGCCCCGGCCAGGTAGGCCATGATGACGGGGCCCGTGATGTGTGCACACCCTGAAGGTGGGTGCCACACCTCGAACCAGGAACCCGCGAAGAACCTCGGAAAATGGCGTCTGCCACAGATATACCCCTCCCCAGCATGCCCTGCGAGGGAAACACTCCTCTAATTGGCTGCTGAGGAAAAGTTGCTCTGCCTGAACTCTTCTGGTGCCACCTGCTGCTCAGAGATGAGGCTGCATCTCCAGGGCACAGAATGACCCACAGGACAACCCAGGGCCGACAGCAACCCAAATTTACCATAAATCAACCCGGGGGAGAGCAGATTAGCACTGTCACACTTTTAATGACTATTGTGTGGTCATGTAATACTGAACCCATATACAAATTTTATCAAGTTCACACAAATAGAGCTTTCTTTTGATAGTATCTAATCAGTACTAGGTTTTTCCATTTTTTTGCTAGGTTTTTTATTTTATCTTTGTTAAACTGCGATCTGTGAACCAATCTGGGGGCAGGGGTGGACTGGGCCAGGTGGAAAGGTGGATATTTCCCCCCCAGGCCGCTTACATTATCTTTAAAACAGCCACGGCCCGCGACGCAGGCTGTCTGTAAATTGTATTTAATAAGGAACTTATCAGTGCCCAGGAGTCTCAGAGGAAGCCAGGCAGGTCATGTGGCACATCAGGGGAGGGACACAGTATGAGCGGGCTGGCTGCAGAGACGTGACAGAGAGACTCATTGAAAGGCTGCAAAAGTAAGATCATGTGATGACCTGCCTCTGTCAAAACTTTATTACTGTATGGGCGCCAGCAGACTCAGCCAGCCACCCCCCCGACAGCAGACTCAGCCAGCAACCCCCCCCGCCAGCAGACTCAGCCAGCCACCCCCCGCCAGCAGACTCAGCCAGCCACACCCCCTGCCAGCAGACTGAGCCAACAACCCCCCCGCCAGCAGACTCAGCCAGCCACCCCTCCACCAGCAGACTCAGCCAACCACCCCCCGCCAGCAGACTCAGCAAAACCCCCCCCCCCGCCAGCAGACTCAGCCAGCAACCCCCCGCCAGCAGACTCAGCCAACAACCCAACAACCCCCCCCCCCCGCCAGCAGACTCAGCCAGCCACCCTCCCCCCGCTAGCAGACTCAGCCAACAACCCCCTCCTCGCCAGCAGACTCAGCCAGCCACCCCCACATCAGCATACTCAGCCACCAACCCCCTCGCCAGCAGACTCAGCCAGCCACCCCCCGCCAGCAGACTCAGCCAACAACCCCCCCGCCAGCAGACTCAGCCAGCCACCCCTCCACCAGCAGACTCAGCCAACACCCCCCCCCCCACCAGCAGACTTAGCCAGCCACCCCCTACCAGCAGACTCAGCCAGCCACCCCCCCACCAGCAGACTCAGCCAACAGCCCCCCATCAACAGACTTAGCCAGCCACCCCTCCCGCTAGCAGATTTAGCCAGCAACCTCCCCCCAGCCAGCAGACTCAGCCAGCCACCCCCCCGCCTAGGAGACTCAGCCAGCCACCCCCATCATCAGCAGACTCAACCAACAATCCCCCCGCCAGCAGACTCAGCCAACAACCCAACAACCCCCCCCGCCAGCAGACTCAGCCAGCCACCCTCCCCCTGCTAGCAGACTCAACCAACAACCCCCTCCTCGCCAGCAGACTCAGCCAGCCACCCCCCATCAGCATACTCAGCCACCAACCCCCCCCGCCAGCAGACTCAGCCAGCCACCCCCCGCCAGCAGACTCAGCCAACAACCCCCCCGCCAGCAGACTCAGCCAGTCACCCCTCCACCAGCAAACTCAGCCAACACCCCCCCCACCAGCAGACTTAGCCAGCCACCCCCTGCCAGCAGACTCAGCCAGCTACCCCCCCCACCAGCAGACTCAGCCACCAGCCCCCCACCAGCAGACTTAGCCAGCCACACCTCCCGCCAGCAGATTTAGCCAGCAACCTCCCACCAGCCAGCAGACTCAGCCAGCCACCCCCCGCCTAGGAGACTCAGCCAGCCACCCCCCTCATCAGCAGACTCAGCCAACAACCCCCCCACCAGCAGACTCAACCAACAACCCTCCCCCCGCCAGCAGACTCAGCCAGCCACCCACCCCCCGCCAGCAGACTCAGCCAACAATGGGCCACTTGACTGGACTTGCCCCCCAGGCCTAAGGCTGCCAGCCCTTTCCTGTCTGGGGTGTCATTAACATTGTATTGACACCTGCAGCAGTTTGCAGAGGGCAGTGTGAACTGCCTGCGGGAGAGATTTGATGCGGGAACCGGCGCTAGAATCACGCTGGTTCCCACATCGCATATATGTGAACCCAGGGTATTGGGTTATTATTATTGTATATATTGTTATACTATTATTGTACACAAACGCTAACTAACAACATACTGTAGATCAGACTGCATGGAAAGCAAAGAATATACTTTTTGTTTTATTTTGCATTATAGGCCAACTGTCGCAAAATGTATTGCCAAAGAAGTTATAGAGCAGCCTCTATTGTGCTGTTTGTTCAACCTTTTTTCAGCCAACCAGGAAATAACACACCCTAGGTAGAATCTGCACTTGGTAACATTAACTTGTTATACGTGTAACCTTTTTCAGTGCAAATGCAATATGGAAAGTCTGATTTATAACTGCAGAGAAGAAGATAATTAAAAGAATTAAACAGGTTTCAGTAAGGCAAAAATGTGAAAAATGGGAAAAAATACCTATAGTAAAATGGGACTTTAACGCCATTGGCTTTCGACAGAACACTTTAAGTAAAAGTAAAAACTTTATTTACATTCCATGGTAAAATACATTTTTGGGATTTTATGTGATAGATCAAAATAGCACATAATTGTGAAGTGGAAGGAAAATTATAAATGGTTTTCAAAATGTTTTACAAATAAATATGTGAAAAGTGTGGCGTGTATTTGTATTTAGCCCCCCTAAGTCAATACTTTGTAGAATTACCTTTCACTGCAATTACAGCTGCAAGTCTTTTGGGTATGTCTCTACCAGCTTTGAGAGTGACATTTTTGCCCATTCCTTGCAAAATAGCTCAAGCTCTGTCAGATTGGATGAAGAGCGCCTGTGAACATCAATTTTCAAGTCTTGCCAACAGTTCTCAGTTGGATTTAGGTCTGGAGTTTGACTGGGCCATGCTAACACATGAATATGTTTTGCTCTAAACCATTGTAGCTCTGGCTGTATGTTTAGGGTTGTTGTCCTGCTGGAAGATGAAGCTCTGCCTCAGTCTCAAGTCTTTTGCAGACTCTAACAGGTTTTCTTTTAAAATTGCCCTGTATTTGGCTCCATCTATCTTTTTATCAACTCTGACCAGCTTCACTGTCCCTGCTAAAGAAAAGCATCCCCACAACAAGATGCTGTCACCACCATGTTTCACAGTGGAGATGCTGTGATCAGGTTGATGTGCAATTCGTTTTCTGCCACCCATAGCATTTTGCTTTCTGGCCAAAAAAAACATTTTGGTCTCATCTGACTAGAGCACCTTCTTCCACATGTTTGCTGTGTCCCCACATGGCTTCTCCCAAATTGCAAAGAGGACTTCTTATCGGATATTTATTTGCATAAAAATTTGAAAATAACATTTACATTTTTTCTTCCACTTCACAATTATGTGCCATTTTGTGTTTGTCTATCACATAAAATCCCAAATAAAATACATTTACATTTTTGGTTGAAACATGACAAAATGTGGAACATTTTGTGGAACATCTAAAAATATAACCTATCCTGGCATTTATATCGAATAGCTACAGAACAGAAAGTGTTAACTGCTGCAAAAACATCAAAAAGTCATTTTAGAATAAAGCATATAGCATAAAAACAGATTCATGCACATTAGATTGCCCAGTAGGTATTGCAAATGCATGTGTAAAAATCTGATATAACTGGCTACAAACATCACAAAATAACTTGTTTCTTGTCTTCATCCCACAGGGAGAGTAAGGATGGGTTCACACCAGTGTGAATTAGATGTGGATTTCCCGAATCCAATTCGCATGTCAGGAGATCTTATCTCCGGAACAGCTTTGGTGCGAATTGCAAAGGATCCCTGTGTGTTTTCTGGTCTGTTTCAGGTCTGAATTCACCAAAATATTCAGGCTAAAATCGGACCTGAAACAGTGAATGGAGACACCCCGAACCCCTGTTGTGAACCAGCCTTAACGAGGGTAACATTTCCTTGTTGGGGTCGCAGACAGAAATAAAACCTGATCAAAATTTTAACTCTTCCCCATTCTACCCAAGACTAAAATGAAACAATTTGTCGGTAGTTAGGCTTTAAATCATGGCCTGCTGGTATTTTGCTCCTTGACTGTGAGTGCAAAAATATGCAGTTCAGTATTTTTAGAGTGAAATCACTGGTTTACAAATTTGGTGATTTAAATCAAGGTGTCAAATCCATTATACCAAGCGGTTAAAAATTGCATGTATATTATACAGGAAAATGCATGTGCACATTTTTTTTACATTTTTTTTGGAAATCTAAAAGCTACAGATTCCATGCTTTTTAGGGGATGTTTTTTTTGAGCCATGGAATCACAGTATTGGAAAGCTACCATGAAATTTCACACATCTGTCGAAAAAAGTTTTTCCTGAACAGGCGAGTTTTCTTAACTACTTGTTAAATCACAGTGTCAAGTATAGAAGAAATTAAGCAGAAGATGCGGAACAGGCGAGTTTTCTTAACTACTTGTTAAATCACAGTGTCAAGTATAGAACAAATTAAGCAGAAGATGCGGAATAAGCAGCTAGATGTGATTTACTAACATGCGAAGTAAGATGAAATGAAGAGAAACTGAGATTTATTGTAAATCTACACATCTACAGGGCCATAGTGTTCATATATAACCATACATATTATTAATACATACACAGTATATACATACACTGTATATTGAACATGTATACTGGGTTAGGAAGAATGGAGATGACAGAGTTGGGACCAAAATGCAAAATATGCACAATATATAAAACCCAATATTTAAATTGTATTACATTGCTACAAGCTGCTAGGCCTTATCCTTGTTGGACTATTCAGAGCCCAGAATTGGGTCTGCCACTTGTTGGGCACCTGTGCTCTACGGTCTTTTGCTTTGGTCAGTGTTCAAGCTGTGCTGGTGGCTATAATCACTCTGCCACTCAGCACCCGACACTGAAAGAACACCTGTAGTACTGTTAGGGGGAGTGATCTCTGCCCGGGATAGAAGTAAAGTCCTGGCCTGATGATTGAGAGCAAACAGCATGAGTGATCAGGTAAGAAGGCAATGATCACAAATACAAGTGGAGAAGTGGGGTTAACTGAACTGCCGCTGTCTACCAATGTAGGGGAGAGGGGTAACAGCACTACCACGACCACCGACACAGGGGAGGGGGGTAACCAGCACTATCAATGGCCAGCAATGCAGGGGGAGGAGGCCGGATAACAGCACTGCTACTTGTACTACAAACAAAGGGGATGGAGTTAACAGCACTTCCAATGATCAGCAATCCAAGATGAAGGGGGGTGAAGTTAATTTAACAGCCACTGATCAGCAATACAAAGAGGAGGGGCTTAACAGCACTTCCATTGACCAGCTGTACAAGGTGGGGGTTAACAGCACTGATGCTGACCACCAGTGAACGGTGGGGGGGGGGGGGTGATAGTACTTCTACTAACACCAATGCTGAGAGTTATTATTGCAGTTACTAAAACCAATACTGGGGGCTATTATTGTACCCACTGACATCAATGTTGGGGGTTATTATTGCAGCCACTGACACCAATGCTGGGGGTTAATATTGCATCCACTAACACCAGTGCTGGTTGTTATTATTATGGCCTTTGGTACCAATGATGGTGGTTGTTATTGCAGCCACTTAGGCCCCTTTCAAATGAGCTTTCCGATCAGGTCCACCTGTCAGATTTTCAGGCGGACCTGATCGGAGCCTCCATTCACCTCTATAGATTGACAGATGTCAGCAGTGACATGTCTGCTGACATCCGTTAATATCCGATTTGATGGAATTACATGAAAACACACAGGCGGTCCTTTTTATCCAATCTCCCCCATAGAGAAGAGCAGGGCTCTGAGAGGTCTGTTTCACCACGGAAAAAGGGTTTTATTGAGTAAAAATCAACAATTACATCAAAAACAGCACATTGCTCCATTTCAATGTGATCTATATGCAAAATTAAGATGCCGACAGTAGAAGAATTCTACAGTGCACCATATCATATATCAATAACCACAAACATAAAAAAATAGAAAAAAAAAAACAAACAAACATAATAAAAGAAGAAAACAAAACAAAAGAAAAATAGTAGAATTGCCTCAGATATAGAAACACTGGCCCAGATTCAGAAAGCAATTACGCCTGTCTAACTGGTGTTAGACAGGAGTAATTTCAAATTTCGCGCGCCGTATCACTAGTTTGAATCCTCAAACCATGATACGGCGGCTTCGGGCTTCGATCCGAGAGGCTTACGTCTTCGTAAGCCTTCGGATCTACGCTGCATTATTTTTGCGGCCGCTGGGAGGAGTTCGCGTCGTTTTGATGCGTCGGGATATGCAAATGTGTTTTTACGGCGATCCACGAAGATACGAGTGGTCTTCGCAATCGCTTTCGTCTATTTTTTTTTACGTACTGTTAGACCAGCTTTTTGCTGGTCTAACGGTACGTAGCCCATGTTAAGTATGGCCATCGTTCACGCGTCGAATTTGTTTTTTTATTTTATTTTTTTACGTAACTCGTTCGGGACTAGGATTGTCCGTAAACGACGCTACTCAAACAACGAATGACGTAACGACGTGTTTTCGCGCAATGCACGGCGGGAAATTTGCGAACGGAGCATGCGCAGTTCGATCGCCGCGGGAACGCGCCTATTTTAAATGCTTCACGCCCCCTACTCGTCTAGATGGATTGCGACGGGAGAAATACACTACGCCGCCGTCGTTTACTGGACAAAATCTACCTGGATTCCACGTAGAGCCAGGTAAAAAACGGCAGCGTAGTGTATTTCTGATACGCTACGAGAATCCAATTCTCTCTGAATCTGGGCCACTGACTAATCAGCTGTTTTCCCCAATGATCCTCAGCCCTAAAGGAGTCTATTCATTACCAATTGATGAGGTGCACGCTCTGGAATATCCAGCCAGTATAAGTATAATTTTTTAGAAACATTTCTGTGTTGGTACGTTTATTTCTCACAGAAAAGCATATTGTTCACTTGTTCAATCCATTTTTTCCTAGTTGCAACCCGAGGAGACATCCAGTAACGAGCAATCAGTTTACATGCGAGAAATAGTAAGCGCAAAATTGAGACATGAGTCAAAGTCTCCTGCTCAAGGGCTCAGCAACCAAACAATATGACAGTTAAATACCCTTAAAATGATTCCAATAACATCTGTTCAGTAACGGAATAGCTTGGGGCATCTTCACATGATGTGAAGGAGGTCCCCATGATCTCTTTCACTCACATTTTGGACAGAGGAGTGTCCCTGCTCCCCCACTGAGGCAGTTGAATGGATCTAACGGCAAAAGGACAGACTTGTGCCAATTTATGGAGAACCCCGATAAGGCTTCAAAACCTTCAATAAGGACCATTACTGCACATATGGTACCCTGTGTGTTTCCCAGACTCAATAGTTTTTTGGGGAGGTTTTGATAAATAAGCCTATCATAACCACTTCAGCCCTGGAAGAATTGGCTGCTCAATCACCAGGTCATTATTTGCGATATGGCACTGCGTTGCTTTAACTGACAAATGCACTGATTACTGTGTAAATGTTACTGGCAGGGAAGGGGTTAACACTAGTGGGCAATCAAGGGGTTAACTGTGTTCCCTATGTATGTTAACTGTGGGGGATAGGACTGACTTTAGGAGATGACGAGATTGTGCTTCCCAGCTCATAGGAACTCACTATCTCTCTCTCTTCTCCTCACAGAACTGAAATGTGTGTTACACACACACCATGTCCCTGTTCTGCCTCTCGTGCCCGCGATCGCGCTTAAAGGGACTGACGTACAGCTACGAAGGTTGGCGGGATCGTGCCGACCCAACGCAGTATAATGACAGCGGCCAAGCGGTTAAGGTAAGAGACCTGGAGCTGGAGCTCCAATGACCCCTATGTTAATCGGGCCCTGTGTGTTACATAACAGCTTGCTTTTAATGGACAGCATCAGCAATAATGTATTCAATTAATAATCACATACTTTAATCATTAACATTTAGCTGGGTTTACATACAGCAGCAAAACCCCTATGTGATTTATTTCAGCTTGAAAAAATCTGGAGGGTCTCCCCCTTCCTAACTCCCTACCCCTTATCCATAAACCAACAGCACCACCCCCCCCCCCCACACACACACACATCATTCTCCATCCTCCCATATGTTCTTTTCCTTCTCCTTCATTATTTTCCTTATTTGTACTTGTATCACAACATTACACTTAACTACGCTGGCCATTTGCCCTGCACAAATCTATTAACCAGGCCTTTTAAGTTGAGATAGTCTCTTTCTGTGGTATATCAGTAGACCTTGAGAAATCATCAGTTTTCTTGGTATATGCTTCTCTTTTTCTTTGTATTGACAATTTCATTAATCTTTGCGCATCTTTTCCTACGCAACCCAACAAAAATACTTCTTATTTTGCATTTATATGTCATTTTTTTTATCAACATTGGTTCTAAATTTTCTAACAATCTGTCACAGGGTTGTTTTCCCACTTTGTTTTAGTAAGTAAGTAACTTGGATAGGTTGCAGATGAGGTAGGTTTACATAGAAATTGCACTGTATCATATGAGAGACAATTGCCACAAATATTGTTCAGTGGTTAAACAGCATGTAAGCAGTTTGGTTAGGCTGCAATATAAGAAGGAAAAATTAGGCAGATTTTAACTTGAAATGCACATGAGTGTATTATCTGAGAGACGATATCCATAAACATTTTTCAGTACCAGAGCACCAGAAAAGGCCACACATTTTGAGGCACAACACAGGATCTTCTCTGAAGCAAACCGTAGAAATTTGGCAGCTGAAGTCCAGCTGTGGAAACATATTGTGGCACCTTTACAATGTCAAAGCTCAGGAGTTTAATGCACAAAACAGGAGTTAACATGCAGCAAACATTTGATATTTGCAAGTTGAGGTCCAGCTGCAAAAACATATTGGGGTCAATTCACAAAGCTTTATTTTCAGATTGCGAGTGTTATTTTAACGATTTTGCACGTTATTGAAGCTAGTTCAATTCACTAAACGATTTAACGCTTTGAAAAATCATCAAATAACGTTTCCCTACACAGAACCCATATTTTAAGGTGTGGATCCTTATTAAAGAGTCAAATCGTTATTTTAAAGATTCAAAACGTTATTTTAAAGAGTCAAATCGTTAAATATGTACAGAAGTGCAATTCACAAAAAAAAATTTGACAGTTATCAATCGTTAAGCAATCGTTAAATTAACACCTCCCTCAGGGTGGCGTTATGACATTTCCCAGGCGATATTTTGTTGTTAGAGGAAGCTTTTGGCGATTTTTGTAGTGTAGTGTAGTGTTGGGCAAGCTAGAACCCTGCTCTATTTGAACTTAAAATTATCCAGAGGCGAAGAAGAACATGTTAGAATGTTGTTCAGATTTATAAACGTGTATTCCGTTCACATACTATTTTGGATGACTTTTCTGAAACCCAGGTGATAGCTAAATTCCGATTCTCATCTCCCATGATTTATTCTCTGTATGAGGAAATACACATGGCTTTAGAAAAGCACACACTAGAAGTTTTGCACATCACATGCTCAATCTCCATGTGTATTGCTTGTGTCTCTCTCTCTCTCTCTCTGTATCTGCTCTTTTCCACATGCAGCTGTTCTCCTCCCCTTCTGCTCCCAGAATGCATCTCTCCAGCATTATTTAACGATCTTAAGAGTTATTTTAACGTCCCAAATGTTAATAATAACGTCTGAGTAGTTAGCATAACGTTTGGATAAAGAGTCAGTTGAAAACCATAACGACTATGTTAAATAACGATTATAGCTTTCGTGAATACCATGTTTGCTAGCGTTAAATAAGGAGTGCTAATTTAACACCTGAAGAAAACCAATAACGTTTCTCTTTGTGAATTGACCCCATTGTGTTATATTTACAGTGCCAGTGCACTAGAACAGGCCAGAAGGGATGGCAGGAGCTGGTAATGGTGGTAGGTATTATTTATTTTTAATGGGGCTGGGTGACACAAATATATATATTTTTTTCTTTCAGCGTGTTCTAAAGGAATTGAGCTCTGTCGTTTTAAAGCCAATGGTCCAGATTCAGAGAGCCATTACGCCTGTCTAACTGGTGTTAGACTGGATTAATTTCAAATTACGCGTTTTTTAGCTAGTCGAAGACCATGAATAGACGGCTGCGGGCTTCAATTCGACTGGATTACGTGTTCGTACGCCTTCGGATCTACGCTGCAATAAAATTGCGGCCACTGGGTGGACTTCTCGTCGTTTTCCCGCGTCGGGGGATGGAAATGAGCTTTTGCCGGCGATCCCCGAAATTACGATCTTCAATCGCAATCTCTTACGGCACCTTTAGTCATCTTTTATTTGCGTAACACTATACCAGCTTTTTGCTGCTCTAATATTAGACAGCCCATGTTAAGTATGTCCGTCGTTCCCGCGTCAAATTTTTACGTTTTCCGACGTCTTTTATTATTTTTAACGTAAGTCATCCGGGAATAGGAATGTTCGTAAACGACGCTACTCAAACAACGAATGACGTAACGACGTGATTTCGCGCAATGCACGGCGGGAAATTTCAGAACGAAGCATGCGCAGTTCGATCGCCGCGGGGACGCGCTTAATTTAAATGCTTCACGCCCCCTAATCGCGTATTTCGATTACGCGGCGAGAAATAAACTACGCCGCCGTAGCGTACGGGCAAAAATCTACCAGGATTCGGTCTAGAGCCTGGTAAAATACGGCAGCGTAGACTATTTCGATTACACAGCGCAATATTAAGTGTATGTGAATCTGGCCCAATGTTTCTAATTTTTAGGGACTCTTTAACCACTCAACCCCTTGAAGGATTTGCTCCCTTCCTGACCAGGCCATTTTTGTACAGGCATACCCCGCTTTTAAGTACACAATAGGGTTTATTTACTAATGCTGGAAATCGCAATATCAGGCTCATTTCTGCATAGAAACCAATGAGCTTCTAACCCCAGCTTGTTCAATTAAGCCTGGTAATAAAACCTGGAAGCTCATTGGTTTCTGTGCAGAAGTGAGCATTATTTTGTAAATAAACACAATTGTGTACTTAAAAGTGGGGTATGCCTGTACTTTGTACCTGAACAAAATTTATGTCCTTTTTTCCCCACAAATATACCTTTCGTTGGTGGTATTTGATTGCATCTGCACTTTTTATTTTTGTGCTATGAACAAAAAAAGAGCGACAATTTACAAATATAATCAAATAAAGGGGCTTCTGCGCTACTAAATGAAAAACTGCCCTAGAATAACAGTGAAAAACAATGCAGCAAACACAATAAAGTGCATACACAGCACCTAAAAAAGTGGTATAATCAGATAATGAGTTATTGCGCAAAGCATATAACCATAACATATAATCACATGGATAAGCGAACGATAAGTGAAAAAATCTATGAAAAACAATATTCAGTGAATAACACAAACGTAGTGCCAAATAAAGTGCAAAGGGCCCAAAGTAAAGTGCATCAGGGATAATGTCCAAGAGGTGTCAGACATAAATAGGTAAGCAATAGTCCATAGTGATATAACTGCTAGCAGATGCCCACTATTCCGAGAGATGTGCAATACACCACACACAGGGTCTGGTCTCCCAGAACTCTCACCTCAAAACGGTGAGTAAAGGCCTTGATAGGTATTCCTCCCTAGGGGGTCCTGCTCTCCACCATGGAACGGTGGGGGAAATGTACCTGAGATCTCAACAACAGCGGACAAAAGGAGAGAGAGAAAGGAGAGCCTCCAATCGTGTATTATCATCGGTAGAACAATTTATTAAAAAGAATTGCACTTACATCAAAGAAGAGATCAAAGCGTGTTAAAAACAGCGGCGACTGCAGCGCTGGTGGCACGTCACTCGGTGTACGTCTTTCCCTTAACCCTACGCGTTACGACACACAGTCACGTGTCTTCATCTGGGGTCGAGACACGTAAAGACACGTGACTGTGTGTCGTAACGCGTAGGGTTAAGGGAAAGACATACACCGAGTGACGTGCCACCAGCGCTGCAGTCGCTGCTGTTTTTAATACGCTTTGATCTCTACTTTGATGTAAGTGCAATTCTTTTTAATAAATTGTTCTACCGACGATAATACACGATTTGAGGCTCTCCTTTCTCTCTTTTCTTTTGTCCGCTGTTGTTGAGACCTCAGGTACATTTCCCCCACCGTTCCATGGTGGAGAGCAGGACTACCTAGGGAGGCATCCATGTGAGGAATACCTATCAAGGCATTTACTCACCGTTTTGAGGTGAGAGTTCTGGGAGACCAGACCCTGTGTGTGGTGTATTGCACATCTCTCGGAATAGTGGGCATCTGCTAGCAGTTATATCACTATGGACTATTGCTTACCTATTTATGTCTGACACCTCTTGGACATTGTCCCTGATGCACTTTACTTTGGGCACTTTATTTGGCACTACGTTTGTGTTATTCACTGAATATTGTTTTTCATTGATTTTTTCACTTATCGTTCACTTATCCATGTGATTATATGTTATGGTTATATGCTTTGCGCAATCACTCATTATCTGATTATAGCAATTTATAAATATAATAAATATCCAAAAAAAAATGTCTTCTTTGGTTTAGGCCGATATGTATTCTTCTACATATATGTGGTAAAAAAATTGCAATAAACATATATTGATTGGTTTGCGCAAAAGTTATAGCGTCTAAAAAAAAAATTGTTATTATTATTTTTTCATACATACTAGGAGGAGTACAACTAGGGAGATCCGTAGTGGAGAAGGATCTGAGGGTTTTCTTTTTTTTTTTTTAAGCCCAACATTAGTCAGGCATCAAAAAATTCACCGAAACTCATGGTTGTTCCTCTCCACGGAAGGATCTGAGGGTTTTAGTTGATCATAAGCTCAATAATGGCATGCAATGCCAAGCTGCGGTTTCCAAAGCGAGCAAAGTCCTTTCTTGTATTAAGAGAGGTATGTACTCCAGAGATAGAGATATCATTTGCCCCAGTAAGATCTCATCTAAAATATGCAGTTCAGTTTTGGGCTCCAGTTCTCAAAAATAATATCGGGGAGCTGGAGAAAGTGCAGAGAAGGGCAACCAAACTGAAAAAAGGCATGGAGGAGCTCAGCTATGAGGAAAGATTAGAGGAACTAAATGTATTCACTCTTGAGAAGAGGAGAATAAGGAGGATATGATCCACATGTACAAATATATAAGGGGTCCATATAGTGAACTTGGTGTTGAGTTATTCACTTTACGGTCAACACTGAGGAAAAGAGATTTCATCTCCAAATACAGAAAGGTTTCTTCACAGTAAGAGCTGTGAAAATGTGGAACAGACTCCCTCCAGACGTGATTCTGGCCAGCTCCGTAGATTGCTATAAGAAAGGCCTGGATACTTTCCTAAATGTACATAATAGGGCTGTGCAAATTAACTTTTAATTAATCGATTAATCTTTAATTTTTTTGATCGATCAAAATTTTTTTGATCGATTAAAATTCTTTTGATTGGTACTCACCTCTCCGCCGGCTTCCGGGCATTCAGGGAGTTCCGTCGGAGATCCGGTGACATCACGGACACCGGCGGGGCTTGCCGTGTCCACCTGAAGGGCTCCTTTGCTGTGCCTTCATATCTGCATGCTGTCGGGACCTTATTATCTGCCACACGCAAGGGGTGTTACACTTCCCTCTATCACTTCCCTCTATCAACCTGGGATTCTACAACCATCCACTGGGAGTTGTGATAGTTCCCTTCACAGGACATCTATATGCCAACGGACTGATGTTAACCCCTCCTCATTTGGATTCAGCAGCGGTATCGTTGTACACATTTTTATACCAGTATCATACTTAGCTACATGTTTTTATGACTGTTTTTGCTACCGTTTGGTATTACTCGCACCATTTTTACAGTTTATGTAGCTACATCGATTTTATCTCCAGTGCAATATTTATTTTGTTACCTACTTGAAGACTATAAAAGTTTTAATGCTATTCCCATCGAGCACTGCCTTTGTGTGTTTTTTGTATCCTGCTATCCATTTTTCCAGTGGTTGGTAGCTGCACTGGGAATCAGCCTGCAAGGAGATCAGCTAAAAGTAGTTGGATCTGTATTGTATAATTAATCAAAATTAGTCCATTAATCGATTAAAAAGAAAAACGATTAATCGAACACAAAAATTTTGATCAGTAACAGCCCTAGTACATAATATAACTTACTAAGTACTAAGATTTGTAGGTAAAGTTGATCCAGGGTAAATCCGATTGCCTCTCGGGGGATCAGGAAGGAAATTTTTCCCCTGCTGTAGCAAATTGGATCATGCTCTGCTGTTTTTTTTTGCCTTCCTCTGGATCAACTGTGGGTATGGAGTTGGGTGTATGGGATTGTACTATGTTTTTTATTTTGTTTGTTTATTTTTTTGTGGTTGAACTGGATGGACTTGTGTCTTTTTTTAACCTGACGTAACTATGTAACTAGTAATGGCGGCAATCTGTAATTTTTATCAGGACTGCGACATTGCGGCAAACAGATCGGGCACTTCTGTCACTTTTTTGGGACCACAGACATTTATACAGCAATCAGAGCTAAATATAGCCACTGATTACTGTATACTGAAAATTTCACCGGCAGAGAAGGGATTAACACTAGGGGGTGATCCAATAGGGTTAACTGTGTTCTCTAGGTGTGTTCTAACTGTGGGCGGGGGGGGGGGGATGGGACTGACTAGGGGAGGAGACCGATCAGTGTTGCTTTATAGTAGGAACACATGATCTGTCTCAACTACTGTCAGATACCTGGATCGTGAGCCTGACGTGTAGAGGAGAGCCTCTCTTGCCGCACCACCTTGTGGCACCCTGAGGTTGAGACAGTAGCCACAGAAGCACGGTGACGCAGGAGTGCCTAGGATCAGTCCAGTATTTGGTTTGGCTGGATGTTCTTGGCTGGTGATGCAACAGGCAGACCGGCAGGGCTGGGTAGACCAGAGCTGTTGCAGCCAGGATCGCAAAAGAGACAGGAACTGATGTGATTTGCAGAGCAGAACTGCAGCAGGCAAAGAAGCAGATGCAGGATCTGACGTAGGCCAGAGTAAGTGGAAGTGGGCGTGATCCATGCAAATGAGGTGTGACCCCATGCAAATGATGGCCCAAGCGCCAGACAAGTACGTATAATGAACTGCGAATGCGCCCCGCATGCTCACAACCACATCGGAACAACTGCTTAGGATACGCCGGATCTGTGTACGCCATTAACGTAACCTACGCCCAGCCAGACACACGTCCAACTTTATGCAGTGACTGCAGCGCTACCCTCCTCCTGTCCTCCGGCGCTCGTAGTATGTCATGGAGCTGGGTCTGTGTGCAAGTTCCCGCCCTCCCGTCTTCTAGTGTTCCGACTATCACACAAGCCGAACTAGGGGGGCGGGACCTTGCACACAGCCCAAGCTATGTGACATACGATACGAGCGCCAGAGGACACAGCGAGCGGCAGGGCTGGACTGCCGTGGCGCCGCTTTGAGCCGTGGATGCAGCTCTCTCCTTCTCCTCCTCTCATATCACAGACACACAGCGCTTCCGCTGTGTGTCATGGAGCTGGGTCTGTGTCTGAGAAAACATTCAAGACTCTGAGGCACTCGCGTAACCAGAGCTGCGGTCAGGACAACTCGAAGCCCTTCTAAGCATGAATAGCTCAGAAACCTTGGGACTGCACTCTCCGCCCCCTGTACCTCCCCCAGCAACATTTCAGCCTCTCTCCTGCAGGCTGCTGCTTTAGTGGGCGGGATGGGGATGTGCCTTTTCCCAGAGAAGACGCTCGTCTGGAAGAGGAAGATGCCTGCACTTTGCAGCTGAGCAGAGAGAAGCCATGTGAAAGTTCCTGCAGGTGAGCTCTGCTGCTTGCACTACAGTGTGGATTGTTTACAGGCACCTCTATGCTGAGTCTGCTGAGTTACTGCAACCTAGCATAGAGGTGCTGTTAGCTGACAAAACAGATCTTCTTTCATGACATGTGAGAAATGTAACTCATTTAAAGGATTATGACTGCCCCTCAGTGTATACTCTCCTGTTCCCTCCCTTCCAGTGTATACTCTCCTGTTCCCTCCCTTCCAGTGTATACTCTCCTGATCCCCCCCCCTCAGTGTATGCTCTCCTGTTCCCTCCCTTCCAGTGTATGCTCTCCTGATCCCCCCCCCAGTGTATGCTCTCCTGTTCCCTCCCTTCCAGTGTATTCTCTCCTGATTCCCCCCCCCCCAGTGTATGCTCTCCTGATCCCCCCCAGTGTATGCTCTCCTGACCCCCCCCCCCCAGTCTATGCTCCCCTGATACCCCCCAGTAGCAATGCGGCACTGATGGGGCACACTAAGGCTGCATTGATGGGGCACACTAGGGCTGCATTGATGGGGCACACTAAGGCTGCATTGATGGGGCACACTAAGGCTGCGTTCACGGGCACAGATGGGTACTGATATGCTTTATGTTACTATTGTTAATATTTATTTTTGGAATGTAATTCTGCTTAAAATATTTAACAGTGTAATTTCATGAGATAATTTACAAGGTCGTGTTTAGGGGCGGACTTAGGGGTAGGGCAACTGGTGGCGAGTAACTCAAAAGGCCTGGCTAGTGGCTCAGGACTTGAAATTTTGAGCCCTGCCTTACACGTATCATACATACTAAGGGGGAGTACAATTCACAAATCAATTGTGGAGAAGGATCTGGGTGTTCTGGTAGATCATAAACTTAAAGTGATTGTACAGTCTTGTTTTTTTCTCTAAAAATAACAAACATGTTATACTTACCTCCCCTGTGCAGTACTTTTGCACAGGGCAGCCCAGATGCTCCTATTCTTTTCTCCCTCTTTGTCTCCCCTGGCCCCTCTCTCCTGTCAAGTGCCCCCACAGCAAGCAGCGAGCCGAGTCACAGCTCCCTGTGTCCATTCAGACACGTAGTCCTGGTTTGTCCCCACCACCTCTCTCTCCTGATTGGCTAACTGACTTTGATTGACAGCAGTAGAAGCCAATGGTACCGCTGCTGTGTCTCATGACAATCAGGAGGAGAGTCTCGGATGGTCAAGGCACTCGTGGGCATTGCTAAAGAGAGATGGGGCTCAGGTAAGTGTTAGGGGGGCCATACACATATGTAAACAGCGATAGCACCACACACGCCGTGAACATCAGCGCAAGAGCAATAATTCCAGCACAAGTCCTCCTGTGTAACTCTAAACTGGTAACCAATTAAGTCTTATAAAGTGTCACCTATGGAGATTTTCAACGAAGTTTGATGCCATTTCACAATGTAGATTTTTATATTTTACCAAAAATGTGGGTATTATATTGTCTCTGTGTGCATTAAAATCCATTAAAATGTATATATGTGTTAATGTGTGAAATTGAGTTAAAAAAAAACTGCTGGGCAAATACTATGTGACATAAAAATTTGCAAAACTCACCATTTTATTCTCTAGAGCCTCTGCTACAAAATATATGTTTGGGGGTTCTAAGTCATTTTCTGAAGGTGCTATTTGGATGTTGTGCTTCTCTATGTGGCCAGCTTGTGAAAAAGTCTCACACATGTGATATCGTCATACTCAGGATGAGTAATAGAATGTGTTTTGGGGTGTAGTTGCAAGTATGTCTATGCTGTGTGTGAGAAATAACTTGTTAATATGAAATTTTTGTGAAAAAAATGATAAATAAATAATTTCTTAATATCCCAAAGAATTGTGGGAAAGAATTAAAACTTAAAAAAACATGTCATGCCTCTTACCAAATACCCTGGACTGTCTACTGTCCAAAGAGGGGTAATTTGCTGAATATTTGTACTGTCTTGTCATGTTAGGGCCTCAAGAAATTAGATAGGCCGTCAGTACATCAGGTGTAATCAATTATCAGTGATTGGTACTAGGGTTGCCCCAATACCACTTTTTTAAGACTGAGTACAAGTACTGATACTTTTTTTAAAGTACTCACCGATACCGATTACAGATACTTTTTTTAAAATCTCATGTGACTGTGGCACATGTGTCAGTATTTTGCTTTTATTTCTTTTTTAACAATTTTTTTTTTTTTTACAATGCTTTCTTTTTTTAATGGGGGGATGGACAGTGTCAGTATGTTTTCTATTTTATGTTTTACAATACATTTTTTTATTATTTATTGCAATTCTTTTTTTTTTATCAGCCCTGTTGGGGGGCTTTGAGATATCAGGTGTCTTGTCCCTGGATATTGCGATGCCTCCCTGCAGACAAGTGCAAAGACCTCTTCAAAGTGCTGCATTTTGGGGTTGGGATGGTGACAGTAGATAGCCCAATTTACCAAAAGTATTGGTGTCCGATAGTATGGTGACCCAATTGCGGACCTTTTTTCATGATCTTGGAGTCATTACCCAGGCATTTGAGCAGTAAATAACCTATTTGTGAAAAGTCCCTGAAACTGAGGACTTCCAAGTCCTTGATATTGTCAAGAACAACACTGTCTTTAACAATCTCACCCCACCCACATACAACATCTCGGGTTTAAAAGGAGTAAATTATTCTCCTCCCATATATAGCTTGAAGGATACATTTGAATAAGTATGTAGAATAGTTAATTAAACACCAGAACCAGTTTAATTAAGCCAGCAAAATGTATAAATTATAGGCTGATAAGATCTTAAATTATCTTAAATCATTAAATTTAACAACAAATACATATTACGGATATAAACTGAATGGATAACTTTGGTATGCCTTCACACTAAATACCGTATTTATCTGCCTATAGCGCGCACCGGCCTATAACGCGGACCCCTGATCTAGCCATGAAATTCCTGGAAAAAAATGTTTTATTACTTACAGTTTTGGTGTCTTGCCCGGTGTCCATCGGCGGCCTTGTCCGGTCCGGCATCCGTCTGCGGCCTTCGTGGTGTCCTCCCCGCTTTTCCTGCGCAGTCTCTGAAGTCCTCCCCGCTTCCCGCGCTGTGTTTGAACGTCGCCGCTGAATATACCGAGCGCAGTACACTCGGGCACGCTCGGCCACGCTAGGCTCCTCTCGCATAACTGCGAAGGGAGCCAAGCCTGGCCGAGTGTACCCGAGTGTACTGCGCTCGGTATATGTCGGCGGCGGATTCAAACACAGCGCAGGAAGCGAGTATCGGCGTATATCGCGCACCCACTATTTTGCCCTGATTGGCAAAAAAGTGTGCGGTATACGCCGATAAATACGGTAGTTGTTAAAACATACATACAACATGAATGAATGTATGAGGAGTGTTCAATCAAATTGTCCAGCCTGATCATAAATCAATTAAGTTTTGCCAATTATCTTTCTACATTCATATTGTGTACACTTTATTTTTACTTATTAATGCGTTAATTTTTTTATTTATTTTTTGCTTTACAGAAGTTATCTGCAACTAAAACTACAAATGCCTAATTTCCTGAAATCCTTCTTGTAGGGCTCATTCACAGTAAAATGTGTGCATGCTGGTGTGCGGTGCAAGAGTGCAGTGAGTGAGGAGATTTGATAAATTGTTACAACGCATCATACTGTTTTTAACTTTAGGTGCTAGAAAAGAACACTCCATTTCAAGTTACATTGGGGGTTATTTACTAAGGGCAAATCCACTATGCACTTCAAGTGCACTTGGAAGTGCAGTTGCTGTAGATCTGAGGGGGACATGCAAGGAAAATTAAAAACAGCATTTTTGTTTGCACGTGTAGCGCTCACCCCCGAAAGAGCCACTGATTGATTTCGGGGTCGGCGTATTAAGTTACCAATTACACTTGTCTAGGGGTAAATACTTGTAGAAAGTGAATAAAGCGAGTGTCCAGACATAAGATTACGTTTTCAACGTTTTATTCCAAGGCCCAACATGGCAAACATCAACATGGCACACTAGAGAGAAAGGTTGATGAGCGGAAGAAAACTACAGTATCAGGCCTTGGATATTATAGAGAGCAGCTTGCTCTCAGTATAGTCACACTTAAACGTTGCCACTCCCGTCAGAGTGGGTAAAGTGGCCCGGACAGGTATTTAACTTGGCCCTGGCAGCAGAAAGGGTCGCTTGCAATAGTCACTGGGAGGAATTAGGGCCTCTGCCACAGGCCTGTGGAGTACTTTTCAAAGGGGTAGAACTAATGGATCCTCCCAGTAAATAGCTTCCCTAGAGTCATCAAAGGACAGTTGAAGTGTATCTTTCATGTAGTGATGACTGGATCCCCGGTGGTTCGCCTATGCCTCGCGGACAACCTCTGCCTTTGGGTCTCCCGAGCCAATCCCCCACCATACAGCTCCCAGCTTAGGATCTGGGACCCAGCAAGCCACTGGGGCCCCTCTCAATGTCAGGGTGAAGCTCCGCTTGTTGCGCAGCTTCGGCCAGGCAGGCCTCAGTGGCAGGGCCCATGGATGCGCGCACCCTGAAGGTGGATGCCGCACCTGGAACGCAGGCCCCGTATAGAAAGTCTCACTCTCAGGCGTCTGCCACAGATATACTCTCCCGCCAGCATGTCCAGAGGGAAAATCCTCCTCTGATTGGCTGCTGGGAGAAAGTGGGTCTGTCAGAACCCCTTCCAGCGCCAACTGTCACCCAGGGGTAAAAACACCTCCCCTAGCATGCAGACTGGCCTAGAAAGCAGTTCTAAACTGACAGCCGCCTAAACTTAAACAATTTGTGAGTGAGAGCAACTTAACTCTCCCATTCCCCATTAACTTTAGCGTAATGCCCCGCCAAATAGGGGGGGGGGGTGCTACACACATGATTGGATAATAAAATCACCAGAGATTTTACTAATTTCAGAGCTTCCTCTCAGATCTACAGTGATCCACAGCGACTGCACTTCCAAGTGCACTTGTAGTGCAGAGTGGATTTGCCTTTAGTAAATAAACCCCATTATGTCACACTGCGGTGCCATGCATTGTGCTGCGTAAAAATACGCTGAACCTCAACACAACATTGTTGTGTTAACAGGGCCTATACAAAATAGTTAAATAATGAATTATAATAAATTATTTAAAAACAAATATTATTTTATTGAAAGAGTAGTTGATAATTTGTATAGACTTCCTGCAGAGGTAATGAGTCAGTCAACAGTAAGTGGATTCAAACATGTTTGGGACAAAGATACATCTATACTAAGACAAAAAAGATTAAAACAGAACCAAACAAAAAAACAAGATACACATATATATTTACATATATAAACACACATGTATAAGAGTGTGCATATACACACACTCACGTATAAAATGAGGCAGACTCAATGGACCATTTGGTCTTTTTTCCTCCATCCCTCTTCTACATTTTTTTTTCTATAAGCGCCTTATGTCGAGCCTACGTATATATGGTGTGAACAAATGCTTATTCTCACTCTAATGTCAACAGATCCTCATGCATGTCACCGGTATTCTTGTTGCACAAGACAAACAGTAGTTGCTGCATCAATTTTAAATGTAGCCTGATTATATTTGGTACACTGGTAGGAATTTAGTACTCACGACTTTTTAAAGGCTCCCCCCAAAGTACTCCCCACCAGGATGCAGAACTGCTGAGCGAAGAAGACCCAGGTGATCTCCTGCAGACTGCTATGTGTCAGGCATCTCAGGTCCAGTATAGTTGGTCCCAGAAATGCAAGGCATAATCCAAAGCTGAAGAAGACACTCCAATAGGTTATGGTAGTCCGCAAGTTCCTCCTAAATAGAGCAAGGAGGTTTTCATCCCACCACATGTTTCCTTGTCCCCAAACAGGGGAACTGATGAGGCACCAGAGAGCAAGCACACAGCACTTGTGGCTGGCTTGGAAAAGAAAAGCTCAGTAAGGGAGGAGAGCAACTACTGAGATCCTATGTTCTCTCCCAGTATGTAAATGTTATCAAACAATCCTGCCGCCTACTGAACTCTTCGCACTTCTTATTTGTACTTCCCATGCAGTCTTTCTGCATTCTCTCTTTTTTTGTCCATGTGTTTTCTTTGGCTGACAGTGAGAGTGACTGTTACTTCCACCTTACGTTACTTACTGCAGCCTTTATATAGTTTTCTTCCTTTGAGTTTTTATCAGGAGGTGTGAGAAGCAAAAGAGCCACCCAGAGACTGCTAGGGAAGGGACACGGGCTGGAGGACACGAAGCCAGGGTACAGAATGTCTACAACAATCACATATTCCCCTCCCTTCTAAGCCTATTCAGACTTGTGCTTCTAGAGAACACAGAGATTCCTATCTGAACTCTGCAGTTTAATACTAATCAAATGCTACGTTCACATTAGTGCAGCTGCATTATCATGTGTTTTTCAGTGCATTTTTTAGTGCATGTTTTTATATATACACATGAGTTTTTCATGCTTCGTGTGTTGTTTTTTTTTTGTAGGACAAGGAGACAGATTTTTAAAAACAAAACTACCAAAAATGCACTTTACATGCATTTCCATATCAACTTTCTATGAGCGCCCATATTAAACAAAAAAGCCAAACTTAGCTCTGCCAGCAAGTGGTATACAATCAGAAGATAACTACACCTCAAGCGTAGCTTCACATATGTCACGTCATTGGTACAATCTCTGTATAATCTCTTTAGATTTGCCAAATTATATAAGTGCAAACCGTAAAAAGTGCTATTACTTTGTATCCTATCAGGCAGACCCTTGTACTAAATAGTTAATTGTAGAGTTAAAGGAGGCTGTCTTTTCTTCACAGGCATCCATTAAACTCCCTTTACTGTCCCTTCTCCCCAGGAACCTATCCCTGTCAATAGGACTACCTCTGCCTTATGGGTCTTTTTCCCCACCTGTAACTTTCCACACTATGGGCTCCCCCAGATTACACAGCAGGGGCTATATATAATCCTTCTTTTTCCAAGATGGCTGCTCAAATTTTAAGAGAACTCTGTGTCCAATCAGGCACAGACTTTCCCAAGGTAGCCCCTGAAGCCCTTGGCAGAGGACACATTGGTGCCAAGTGGGGGCATCTAGTGGTGAGGTGTTAAAACGACATGCCTAACAACCGATTACATGCACACACCAGCAGCACAACAAGGCACAGGAAAATGCCTGCCAGGCTGCTAACCCCTGCCCAGGTATTAAAACCGGAGCCAGGGCATGAGCTTGCTGCTTAGAATTGGGCTGCCCTAGCAACAACACCCACTGTTCAGTTCAGCCCCACTTGCATCAGGAGCTTGGCTGGGACCATGTCTTTTGTCTCAGAAGGCCACTGTCAAGCCCTGTACAAACGATCGGTCCATCCGATGGACCGTTTTCATCGGTTCACCGATGAAGCTGATCAGGACTGATCAGGACTGATGTGCCTACACACCATCGGTTTATGAACCGATCGTGTCAGAAGGCGGTGACGTAAAACACAACGACGTGATAAAAAAAATTGAATGCTTCCAAGCATGCGTTGACTTGATTCTGAGCATGCGTGGATTTTTAACCAATGCTTGTGCGTACTAATGATTGGTTTTGACCTATCGGTTCAATTTTAAAGCAAGCCCTCTGTTTTTGGACCGAAGGATAACGGACCGATGGGGCCTACACACGATCGGTTTGGACCGATGAAAACAAACTTCAGTCTGTTTTCATTGGTTTGAACCGATCGTGTGTACGCGGCTTTAGAGTGCAGGAAGGAGACCCAGATCATCACTTAAAATGTGTGGCTCCAGGGGAAATGGAAGGCCTCAGCATGGGGTTCGACTGCCTGGTGCCCCACATGTAGGTTGTACAGAGTAGCAGGTGCTGCACACATGCTTCAGGGGACAGGGTCCCTTTCTCTTTATGTAAGTGGCAAGTAAATGGTGCATTACGTATAGGCAGCCAGGGGAATCTGTGAAATCAGGGGCAATCTCTGGACAGCGCACCTGTGAAATTGTCTTTCATTTTTTTATTTTTCTTGTTTTATGTGACTCTCATTTTCTTTCTGGCTGTCTAATTTGTGGCTACAGTATTTCTCATTATCACTTTCTATTTCTGTGTCTCTTTTTTCCTTGGCTCTTTCTTTCCTTTTGTGGCTCTCTTTTCTTGTCCCCTTTTTGCTGTCTTTATTTATTTTCTAGCAGTCTCTTTTTTTTTTAGTTGCTGTCTCTCTTTCTGAATATCTATTCCAGTTCATGGCTGTCTCTTTCTTTTTTTTGGCTCTTTTCTTCTAAAGAAAAATTGTGTGGTAAGTACAAAATAATAAAATAAGTACAGTAAATGTCCTGTTCTGCTTCTGTATTTTAAGCACTGAAAGTGTGATCTCTATAACTGTACTAGTTGTAGTGAGATATCTTAATTTATAATCTCAGTGACATCTTGTGGTTCGTAGCAAGCTTTATTTAATTTTTTTCACACTATATAGAAAGCTTTAATCCAAAACCTGTGTAGATCATAACAGATGAATATCAGATTGGTTAAAAGATCATATTGTGTGTAGGTCCAGCAGAATATGGTAGATGTGGTGAATGGAGGCTAAATCATGAAGGAGAAGCATGGGATTAACTACATAGCTCATCCCCTAACTATGGAGTGAGGTAGGGACAATATTTTAAAAGCAAACAGAAAAAACATAAATATAAACAGTTGCGCTGTACCTAAGAAAATTATTTCACTTTGTGTAAATCAATACAGAATATATGTTGTGATAGAGAGACCCCAAGCTTGAGGGCCAGAGCAAACAGGTTACTGGAACTGAGAGATACAGTGGTTGTACATAAACATATGGGTGGTGTTAGGTGGTCTGGAGGACCAAGGCATAAGGCCTGAGAAGTGGTGCTTCTAGAGAGAGCCAGGAGGCTGAATATTATTTAATTTCACGTTGATGGTGGAAATCCCTGCATTGGAAGCCATTTGTTTTGTTGGTCTTTTTTTCTTCTACCAACAAGCCATAAACATATCTGATGTGGACTGGACTGGTGAGCACTACCCTTGAGCTAACAATTAGAGATGCGCTGAAGGGACCCTTGTTCGGTTTGCATCTGAACTTTCGAACACCGAAAAAGTTTGGACCGAATAACAAACCCCATTAAAGTCAATAGTCAATAGGACCCTGTGGCGGGAGCTACTTTTGGGCACAGGGTGACTGAGAAAATATATCTTGGATTACTTAAAATGGGACAGTAATATTTATCCACAATATTTCCCAGGATATATGCCATTTTAGAAAGAGTGACTGATTCATACTGTTGGGATATATACTGTAAGGAGATGCTAATGTCATCACCTCCTGCCACCTGCCTGTCTGTTGTGTTCTATAATGTAAATGAGTCTGGATAGAGCCGAAAGACCAAACATAACTGAAGGGCCAGCATAACAGACAGGACACCCGAAGAGGCAAGTTTTGATCGGGCTATTAACATAAGACTGGCACATTATGGTCTTAACCCTACAGCGCAGTGGTTCTCAACTCCGGTCCTCGGGACCCACTAACAGGCCAGGTTTTAAATATTACCTTGGGGAGATGCAGACCAAAATACTGCATTTACTGAGCAGCAAATGATATCACTTGTATAACTGTATTTCAGTTATTTTGAAAACGTTTCAGTTAATTTCAGTTATTTTGAAAACGTGACCTGTTAGTGGGTCCCGAGGACCGGAGTTGAGAACCACTGCTACAGCGGATATCATAGACCAAGTTATAGCAGCTGTGGAGGCAAATTAGCTACAGCAAAGAGGTGCTGTGGCACAGAAGTCACAGCAGCACCTACTGAAAGGAGAAAAGGTAAATGTTGCTGCTTTTAAAAATGTAATCGAAATGGAAGGGGAGATTGACGGGTACCTTGCCAATTTTGAACAGCAATGTGTCCTACACTGGGTGCCCCCAGAGAATGGGTTATCAATTTGTCTGAAAAATTGTCAGCAAGCAGACTGGAGACTCATATACAGAGTGGGCATGCCACCTACACAGCACTGCATCCCACTGGGTCATTGGATGCCAAGCAGTATCCGGGGAAGAGGTGCTGCAGCTGTTCCTGCTGGAGCACTTCTTTGACAAGCTGTCCCCGGAAGTCAGAGAGTGGGTCCGGGACCGAAAACCTTTCACCTTGTCTGAAGCAGCTCGCCTGGCGGACTTTATACACAGACGCCCGCAAACTGGATAACCCTGTGGTCAAGACAACAGCTCGGGTGGATTATGGATCAGAGTCACCCATTCCAGCTGCTGCCTACCAACCACAGTCGTACTGCTCTACAGCACATCCTCCAGCGGCCACTTATTCTCAGCAGCCCAGGTTCAACTCCCAGGACTACTCACAACCCATCGGGATGGGGAGCTTTATGAATGGGTGGGGGATAGACTGTATAGGATCCCTAAGCCATCCCAGAGAAGTAAAGCAACAACAACAGCTGGTGGTGCCTAAGAAATATCAGCTGGAGATTCAGCGAATCGAGCATAATGTACTACTAGCAGGATATCTAGGGTCCCATCACACAGGCACAGCCCATACGATTACACACAATTTCTTCTGACCCAATTTTAACAAGATGTGCGACAATACTGTAAAACGTGTGACACATGTCAACGGTGGGTAAGCGGGGGGACCACCCTAAGGCGAGACTTATGTCCATGCTTATTATTGGGGAGCCCTTTTACCACATAGCTGTTGACATTGTGGGTCCCTTGGCCAGGCCTAGTCCATACGGGAAGAAGTATATTTTCACCGTGGTAGACTACGCCACCTGTTACCCAGAGGCAGTAGCTGATGTCCAACATTGAAGCAGAGACAGTAGCTGATGCCCTGGTTAAGATATTTACTAGAGTGGGAGCACTAGTAGACTTGTTGTCACCGAGCTTCACACAGAAGATGATACATTATCATAAGTACAACACAGAACTCCTTCATACAATTGCAGGATCAATTAGCACAAACAACAATGTGTGACAGGGTAGCCACACTAGACTCATTTACATTATAAAACAAAAAAGCCATAAGTTCTGAAAACATGTATAATCTAAAACTGATCCCAAAAAAAGAAAAAGAAAAAAAGGAAAAGTCTTTACTTTATTAAACCCCCTTCTTTTCATACTTAATATGCTATGAGAGTCCATCTTTTTATATAATTTCCGAGTTAACCCTGGATCAACTACTGAGTTCCATCTGGCTACCATACTGATTGGTTCATGGGAGACCTGACTTTGCTGCACGCTATGAGACTGATGCAAAGCAGTCTCTCCCTTTGGTAAGCAGGCAGTCCTAACTCACGGGTGCAGTGTGAAGATCTGTTTTTGGTGTAGAAGACTGACATTCATTCATCACTCTTCATTGCTGTTCTTATCACGAAAATTATTGCTGGACTTTTTTCCACTTAACCCTTTCTCACCGAGTGGTTTTTGGAGACTTCCTTTTATTACACTGACTTTTCCTTTTTTTTCTTTTTTTCGGGATCAGTTTTAGATTATACATGTTTTCAGAACTTATGTATTTTTTTACTATACATATCATATACTAGCGCTGCACTTCCTTTTGTTTTTGTATTTCATTTACATTATAGAAGACAACAGACAGACAGGTGGCTGAAGGTGATGACATTAGCATCTCCTTACAGTATATATCCCAACAGTATGAATCAGCTAAAATGGCATATATCCTGGGAAATATTGTGGATAAATATTACTGTCCCATTTTAAGTAATCCAAGATATATTTTCTCAGTCACCCTGTGCCCAAAAGTAGCCCCCGTCACATTGGTCCCTCCTTGTGGGATACTCTGGCAGACCTGGCTTGATCCTTCTCGGGTCAACTTGGGGATGTCCGGAACTAGGTGACCGGAGTGACATCTGTTTGTCGGGACAACCCATCAGCATTGCCATTTTGCTTATTGGGTCAGTAGCTGATGGTAAAGTTGTAAGGTTGGATTACCAAAGGATTTTGTAGAGCCCAGCGTCAGAAAGCTGGGTTTGCGTCCAAGATTTTGGGTCTTACAGCAGGACAATGACCCCAAACATACGTCAAAATTTACCCAGAAATGGATGACAACAAAGAGTGGAGAGTTCTAAAGTGGCCAGCAATGAGTCCAGATCTAAAGTACCATTGAACACCTGTGGAGAGATCTTAAAATTGCTGTTGGGAAAAGGCCCCCTTCCAATAAGAGAGACCTGGAGCAGTTTGCAAAGGAAGAGTGGTCCAAAATTACGGGTGAGAGGTGTAAGAAGCTTATTGATGGTTATAGGAAGTGACTGATTTCAGTTATATTTTCCAAAGGGTGTGCAACCAAATATTAAGTTAAGGGTGCCAAGAATTTTGACCAGCCCATTTTTGGAGTTTTGTGTGACATTATGTCATTTACATTATAGAACACAACAGACAGGCAGGTGGCAGGAGGTGATGACATTAGCATCTCCTTACAGTATATGTCCCAACAGTATGAATCAGTCACTCTTTCTAAAATGGCATATATCCTGGGAAATATTGTGGATCAATGTCCAATTTGCTTTTTTTCCTCCCTTTTTTTGTTTTGTTCCAATACACACAAAGATGTACACCCTGGGACACGGACGCCTGCACTAGTCAACCCCCTGATCGGCGGGCTCATACGTAGAAGCTTAAAAATCTACACTGACTGGTGGTCTGATACCCCTCGTGTATTTGAAGCTCAATACAACAATTTTTGGCTTTGTGTCCCAGTTGGCCCTATGGTCTCCTATCAAGGAATGAAGGCTGCTAACAGCACCATATTATAATTTCTCTTTTGAATGTTGGAAACACTCTTATTTTGACTTTAATGTCAATTAACAGATCTATATGAAGCTCTGAAGACCTTCCTGAACCCAGTATATTACACACTATCGAATACTCGATCGCGGTGTGTGCCCTGTCTTGCATTGGTTGCAGAGTCATCGGCCATACAACTATTGTTACACATCTCCTTACAAAAATCCTCAAACATCCGTCCTGAAGAAGCCTCACGGCGAAACGCGCGTCGGCGACTTTGGGTTTTTGTGTATAGAGCGGTTCACCTGTATATATGTATCATTTCTATTTTTATATATATGTTCTATTTGTTTTATTTTTATAACTACATTAAAACTATATTTTTATACTACTTCCTTGGCCTCGATAGTCCGACCCTCCACAGTTATTGTTTTTCCAATTTTGATTCCATATACGGATGTGGCCCATGTGAGTGCAATCCCCTTTGTTTTTTCTTATCCCCTCTATTTCCCTAGTCCACCCCTTCCTTCCCCTTATCATTCTCGTTTTCACATTTACACAAAGGGAATAAACATGTGTATAGCAAAAAATGTGTTTCTGCAATACTTTTCTGTGAGAAATACTTGATTTTCTGGAAAGATTTCTGGGGTGCCAACAATTTTGGCCATGACTGTATATATATATATATATATATATATATCAATCAATCAAATAACCCATCCAAGCCAATCTCTTCACCAGACACAGACACAAAGGCAAGAGAATTCTTGTTGGGCAGGGTATTAGTGCTCGGAGGAACACACTTAGGCCTCGTACACACGATCGGACATATCCGATGAAAACGGTCCGCGGACCATTTCCATCGGATATGTCCGATCGGGAGTTTGATCCGATGGCGTGTACACGTGGCGGTGACGTGGCGGTGACGGGGCGGTGACGTTGACGCTGCCACGTCACCGCACCAGGAAGTTAAACACTTCCGCGCATGCGCCGAATCCATTCGGCGGCGGCGGCGGTGGGGGACGACATGTCTGCTGGTAAGTGTACTAACCAGCAGACATGTCGGGCGGACAGATTCCCACCGGATAGATTTCAAAGCATGCTTTGAAATCTGTCGGGTGGAGAAATCTGTCCGCTAGCCCATACACACGAGCGGAGATGTCTGCTGAAACGGTCTATCGGACCGTTTTCAGCGGACATATCCCCTCGTGTGTACGAGGCCTTAGACCAAATTTAATCGTTCAAAGAATGTCAGGCAAAATGGTCAGCCCTCACACATGTTCACTTCATCAAATCTGGCCCTCCTTGAAAAAAGTCTGGACACCCCTGCTTTAAAGTTATTGTTTTCTTATGATATATATATTTTTTGGTATATTTAAGCGCTACAAATTTACACTTTACTAAAATCTGATCTTGGTGTGTTTTGGAGGTGTACACCTTTTTATGTAGCTGCTGAGAAGTTTTTTGAGATACACTTACCAGTTTAATTAGGCACACTTGTTTCTATTTTATAATCCCTGAAATATACAGACTTTTGGCATTTGCATTATATGTTACTCAAAGAAGGCTTCAGTTATCATTAGAGGTGTCCCTTTTGGGCTTAGGCAAGACAGTTTCTGCATTTTACAATGGCTCCACATCTCTGCACTGCTCACTGGAGTGTGTATAATGAAGAAGGAGCTTTCACTGAGTTATTCTTCCTTGCCAGGAACCTAAACTTGAGCTAATAACTGTCCCTAACAGACGAGCTCCTCTCACAGGCCAAAATTACATAATGGAACCTTTTACATTATTTAAAAGGTTCCCTCAGCGAAAACAGTGGCCAAAGGTCACCAGAGATTGCAGCAGACCAATCAGATGGTCCATTAGGGGACTTCTGTAACAAACTCCACTCCATCTGTATGATACCACAGTACCACCTACTGGACAGAGGAAAACATGCACCTGCCTCCAGTGTGACCTCTCATATAGTCAGTCCTTGAAAGCATCTACTCAAGTCACATTGACCAAGAAAACCCCTACTTAGGTTCAGCTACAGCATTCATTTCTGGGAACACCACCACTTCAGGATCACCAGACAAAAATTTATAGAAATTGTGTAACTGCTGGCAGAAGGTTGAGTCATTGGCCTCTACTGACAACTGGCATCAGAACCCCAAGCAGACTAGACCCAACAATTTTCACAGAATTTTCTAGATAATTTCTAAGAGACACAATGGGGGTTATTTACTAAACGCAAACCCACTTTGCACTACGAGTGCACTTGGAAGTGCAGTCACTGTAGATCCGAGGGGGACATGCAAGGAAAATAAATAAAAGCATTTTTGCTTGAACATGATTGGATGATAAAATCTGCAGAGCTTCCCCTCATTTCAGATCTACCTCTCAGATCTACAGCGATCTACAGCAACTGCACTTACAAGTGCACTTTCAGGGCGCTTGTAGTGCAAAGTGGATTTGCCTTTAGTAAAAAAAAAAATGGCAGCAGCAGTTAGCAAGATGCCCAGAACCCTAATCCTGATGCACATTTAGCAACATTTTCTTCCAGCATGCGCAATGCCTATAGACAGTAACAGCAATTCTACATAACCCCCTCCCCCCCACTGGTACAGCTATAAAAAATAGAAAAAAGGAGCTAGCTCACAGTGACAACATTTTATAGATGCTTCCCAGTAAACAGACAGACAGGCATAATTCCATGAAGATTATATCAATTATTTTCAGTTTGTAAACCAAATAGCAGTGGATAATGAAAGCATGACTCACAATGTCTCACAATGTTTTAGGCAGAACATTTTCATTTTTTTTTACCTTTACAAAGACAAGATGACACCAAGCAGCAGAAAATTATATTATAATATATAAAAATACTATAGCAAGGAGAGTACACGCCCCACCTGTGATGGGCAGCCTTTTCTGCCCTCCTAGCTCTAGTGCTGCCCCATACCAGTCTTTCTGGTCTCCCCAATCAGACACACGTGGATCAAGCCCACAATTTACTTCTGTTATACATCTGGAACTAGGCAAGTAGTGCTGTTACCTTTTTTCCTGAAAGATAGTTCTTCTATAGGTCAGCTTAATGGTATTCCGAATTGTTGATCATTTTATGTATACACTGCATAAACATTCTCCGTATTGTACCTTGAACAAGTTAAATATTTTTGTAATTTTCTTTCCATTGCATACTATTTTGGTAATATACTTGTCATCAGAAAATGTGCTTTGACAATGGTCGCTTTTTTATTCTTTTGACTTTGTACTCTTGTGAACTTATGAGAAAGCTTTTATAGAAATAAATATACATATATATATATATATATATATATATACTGTATATACATATATATATATATATATATATATTGTGACAGGAAGTCAGGTAAATCTGTGTGTGTTGTCCCAGATGGAAGATACTTTTCTGCCTTGTGTAGACAATACACCAATTACTATTGGGCGTTGGCTGTAGAATAGGCCAGAGAGGTTTGGGGAGCTAGAAGCCTTCAGCTGTTCAAAATTAAGCAATTAAAGCCCCTATAAATAAAGCCTAGGGATAACGACTGATTGCTGCATCCTGGGGGGCTTTGTGAGTGAAGGAGCCGACACAAGCACTTCTGGAGGAGATGATAAAACAGATGGTTATAATAAATGCAAATCTACAACAAGCTCACCAAAAGAGCATGGCAGCTCACCGAGAGAGCCTTGCAGCTCACCAGTAATGGTGAAAGTGAAATCCCTGACCGCTTCAGGGCAAATGAAGTGGCTGAAGTGCAGAAAGTAGGGGTTTGCACATCTTCAGTTCTCAGTCAGTTGCTTGATGGAAATAAAGCTGAAAAACGTAATTCTGACACTGCACTAAATGATGTAGAAAAGTGTGTCCAATATCCACTGAGCCTTGTGAATGTAGTAAGGCAGGTGATATTCATGACTTTTTCATAATTGATGATCAGCAGAGCAGGGTCATTGAGGAATCTGAATTGCAGGAAATATGCACCCAGACTGAGGCTATTTTTGCCTCTGTGAATTATTTGGATGTTGAAGAGCAGTGTGTTAATTTTTATGTTAATGAAATCGGATTTGAATATAACGGTAATGTCACATCCTGTGAAACCCAGTCTTTTAGAAAGGGTTCTGTCAGAGCAAGTAACGCAGGATAATACTTTGGACTTGACTACCGAGATTCCTCGGGAAGTAAAATCTATTTTTCAAAGTGTAGAATCTGTAATGGCAGGTGAAACCTCTATCACTGAAGTGGTCAGAGAGGCTAAATCTACTAATTTATTGGATGCTTTTTCCAAATGTCTTGAAAGGAATGAAGAATATGAGAATTTGTGTCCAATAGTCGATGGTTTCAAAGAAACAAATACTAAAACATTTTTGGGAGACTATGAGACAAAGATAGTTGAACAACTAGCCATAAACATAATTTCAAAAGTGATTGTATCTGCTACACAAGAAATTTTGTCTAGTTCAGTTAATGATGTGTCCGATAGCAATTGTCAAGTTCTTGGTGAGAATAGGGGTGTGCGAACAAGTGATGCACAGAGTAAGCGGTTGGTTCAAGAAAGTGACGAGGATTCAGTTTCTGAAAACCTTACATTGGGTTTGATAGATTTTCACCATACTTGTGAGTCTGAACTATCACAAAGTAAGAAACTTGGAAATGTAGAATTGACAAGTAATGATTTCCGTCTAGCGCACCAAAGGGAAGAAAAAACGCCTAGTACATCGGTTTATCAGAGGTCTTCAGGGATTGAGCTATCAAGGGAAACCTTTGTGTCCATTGAAAAAACAATTAAGGTTTTGCATGGTTTACAACTGAAAATGAGTATATTACAGAGCAAGGAACACCCTCTTATGTACCTCAGCCGAAATTTGAAGACCAATAGGAGAATAAATAGGTGGTTCCTGGCCCTTCAGGAATTTAGTTTTGTCGTAACGCATCGCCCCGGTGTTAAAATAGGAAATGCAGATGGTTTGTCCCGAGTGCATGCGTGCCTGGCAACCTGTGTCCCAACCCTAGGGTTGAAACAAGAGGGGGGGGGGGGTATGTGACAGGAAGTCAGGTAAATCTGTGTGTGTTGTCCCAGATGGAAGATACTTTTCTGCTTGGTGTAGACAATACACCAATTACTATTGGGCGTCGGCTGTAGAAATGGCCAGAGAGGTTTGGGGAGCTAGAAGCCTTCAGCTGTTCAAAATGAAGCAATTAAAACCCCTATAAATAAAGCCTAGGGATAATGACTGATGGCTGGTTCCTGGGGCTTTGTGAAGTGAAGGAGCAGTCAGAAGCACTTCTGAAGAGGTGAGGTGCTGATGGATATTTCTGTGTGAGAAATATCAAAGAGACTTTTTTGTTGTTTTCTGCTGTAGGACCAGCAGTGTCTGCCCAGCAGTAGGCTGTGCCAGACTCAATAGGTAGGTTTCTGTGTTGGGAAGGTAGACGCCCCAAGTAGCAAGGGTTTATTTTGTGTTTTGTTTTGTTTATACTGTTTTGATGCTTGCACGTGTATCCCGCAAGATGGAAAAATAAACCATATAATTTGTTTTCAGTCATCCTCAAGTGCCTTTGTACAGTTCAGCATGTAGTGAACCCATAGAAGGGGTCACACACACCCGCTACCGAGTTAATCCCTCACAATATATATATATATTTTAGCAAACTTGCAGCAGGCCGAAAGAACAGTAGATAAGGAGCCACCCGGGGGTTAAAAAAAAAACAGTTATGATTTTGTTCTGCAAAAATGATTCTATTATTTAAAATAATTTTATTTTTTGAATGGTGTAATGCTTATGGAAGAGTTGCAGGCCAAGTCCCTGGACAATTACGCCAAATTCTCCTTTACCTGAGGAGGAGTAATGCCTCCATACCCCCCAGGTAAACTCAAAAATAGACTCCCACCCACTCTGAGAGCATTGCCGGCACCAGCGCCTTAGGGTAATGCCAGAACCTTGGAATAGGTGCTTGCGGCTGGGAACTTGAGCACACCGTCTCCCATATCCTCTCCCATACCCTCTCCTTACCCCCCTTTTCTATCCGTATACTTCTTCATCTTTTCTTTCCTCTGTCCTTCTTGTATGCTTGTATAACCGATATTGCAATGAGGTAAAGTCTGTTCACACTTGTTTACATGATGTGGAATGCATATGATTTTTGTTGTGGATCGAGCTGCCAAATGTTGGGTGGTCAGTTCATTTTTTCTTTTACTGTCTGTTGAAAATTGTTCGTTACAATAAAATCTTATTGAACCATAAAATTATTTTATTTTCTCTGCAAACTATAAACTAAAAAAGTTATTTACAAATAAAAAAATATATACTTTTATTGTAAATTTTTTGCAACTTAGAACAATAGAAGATTAATCTAAAACGTTAAAAAGTGGTTTTAACCACTTAATCACCGCCTTATAGGCAATATACGTCTATAAGGCGGTTGCTTAACCACTTAAGGACCCCCGCACGCACATATACGGCCACAGAATGGCTCGTACAGGCACAAGGGCGTAAATTTACATCCCCGCCTTCGTGCGGTTCGGGGGTCCCATCGGGACCCCCTCCGCGGCGTGCGGGGGTCCCCCTGGCTCCGGGAGCGATCCGGGACGAGCGGGCGGATGTCGGCGTTTACCCGCCCCCCCACGATCGCTCCCAGCCAATGTGCGCGCTCCCCCTTTGTGTCACTTCCTCCTCCTGTGTAAACACAGGAAGGGGGAAGTGATGTAATCTCCCATCGCAGCGGTATTTCCAACCGCTGCGATGGGAGAAACACCTCACAGTAAGTGTGCACCAACACAACACTGACACACACTCACATAGGCATACTTAACCCCTTGCGATCTGCCCCCCCACCCCCCCTGTCACAGTGTCACTGAATGCAGTGATCTAATCACTGCATTTAGTGTCAGTGTGACAGGCAGTGTAAAATCAGTTAGTGTTAGGTTCAGGATAGCCCCCCCACCCCCCCTAATAAAGTTTTAACCCCCTGATCACTGCCCTAGTTAACCCTTTCACTCCCTATTGCCAGCGTCACTAAGCGATCATTTTTCTGATCGCTGTATTAGTGTCGCTGTTCCCGCTAGGTAGCTATTTTTTTTTATCGCAATTTTTTTTTTTTACTAAAGACATGTGGCTAAATAAATTTTGGCCTAAATGTTTGACTAAAATTTAGTTTATTTGATTTTTTTTTAACAAAAAGTAAAAAATAGTGTTTTTTTTTCAAAAATGTCGCTCTATTTTTGTATATAGCGCAAAAAATAAAAATCGCAGAGGTGATCAAATACCACCAAAAGAAAGCTCTATTTGTGGGAAGAAAAGGACGCAAATTTTGTTTGGGAGCCACATCGCACGACCGCGCAATTGTCTGTTAAAGCGACGCAGTGCCGAATCGCAAAAACACCTTGGGTCATTTACCAGCGTATTGGTCCGGGTCTTAAGTGGTTAACTCTAGGAGGACGTCTATTGACGTCCTCCCAGAATCGCGCTCCCGCTCGCATCACGGATCACGGAAAATTGCCGCTGATAGCGGCTGTTTACAACGTGATCGCTCTGTCCAATGACGCCGGTTCCTCCCTCCTCTCTCTGTACCGATCGGTACAGTGTGAGAGGGGAGGGGGAGAGAGCGGGTGTCAGCAGTGCTGTGGCTGGATCTGTGACTATTGTAGTCACAGATCCAGCCATCCCTGCTCAGCCATCCCTGCACAATACTCTGAAATACCCCTACCCCTGTGCAATACTCTGCAATACCCCTACCCCTGTGCAATACTCTACAATACCTCTACCCCTGTGCAAAACTCTGCAATACCCCTACCCCTGTGCAATACTCTGCAATACCCCTACCCCTGTGCATTACTTTGCAATACCCCTACCCCTGTGCAATACTCTGCAATACCAATACCCCTGTGCAATACTCTGCAATACCCCTACCCCTGTGCAATACTCTGCAATACCCCTACCCCTGTGCAATACTCTGCAATACCCCCACCCCTGTGCAATACCCCTACCCCTGTGCAACACTCTGCAATACCCCTACCCCCTGCGCAATACTCTGCAATACCCCTGTGCAATACTCTGCAATACCCCTGTGCAATACTCTGCCATACCCCCTGCGCAATATTCTGCCATACCCCCTGCGCAATACCCCTGCCAGTACTCTGCAATACCCCTGCCCAATACTCTGCAATACCCCTGCCCAATACTCTGCAATACCCCTGCCCAATACTCTGCAATACCCCCGCACCAATACTCTGCAATACCCCCGCACCAATACTCTGCAATACCCCCGCACCAATACTCTGCAATACCCCCGCACCAATACTCTGCAATACCCCCGGTACAATACTCTGCAATACCCCCGGTACAATACTCTGCAATACCCCCGGCACAATACTCTGCAATACCCCTGGAACAATACTCTGCAATACCCCCGCACAATACTCTGCAATACCCCCGCACCAATACTCTGCAATACCCCCGCACCAATACTCTGCAATACCCCCGCACCAATACTCTGCAATACCCCCGGCACAATACTCTGCAATACCCCTGGAACAATACTCTGCAATACCCCCGCACAATACTCTGCAATACCCCCGCACCAATCCTCTGCAATACCCCCGCACCAATACTCTGCAATACCCCCACACTAATACTCTGCAATACCCCCGCACAATACTCTACAATGTCCGTCGGCCGTCATATGACATCCTTGACTTTGTGCAGAGATATCTGAATGATGCCTGCAGCTACAGGCATCATTCACATATCATCTTTTTCAGCCTGCGATTCCCTACATCATAAGAACAGAAAAGATGAAATGTGGTTGATACTGCACAATACTGCTCTTTGTGATACATTTAAATGAGCAGTGTACCGCTTGCTTACAACTGCACCTGATCTATTTATGAAACTTTTACAGGGCCAAACGCTACAGAGTTGCAATTATTCAGCCAAAATCCTGAAAAAAAAAATCTTGATATGGCAAAGAATTGTGGGAAAAAATTACAACTTCAAAAAACTCACAATGCCTCTTTCTCAATACCTTGGAATGTCTTCTTTCCAAAAAGAGGTCATTTGGGGGGTATTTGTACTTTTCTGGCATGTTAGGGTCTCAAGAAATGAGATAGGCCGTCAGTACTTCATGTGTGATCAATTTTCAGATATTGGCACCATAGCATGTGGACCCTATAACTTTCACCCAGACTAAATAATATCCAAATGTTTTTTTTTTTAACAAAGACATGTAGCAGTATACATTTTAGGCCAAATTTATGAAGAAAATCTTATTTTTTGCAAAATGTTATAATAGAAATGAAAAAAAAACGATATTTTTTTTACATTTTTGTTAATTTTTCATTTATAGCGGAAAAAATTAAAACCGCAGAGGTGATCAAATACCACCAAAAAAAACCTCTATTTGTGGGGAAAAAAAAGAAAAAAAAATCATTTGGTTACAGTGTTGTATGACTGAGTTATTGTCATTCAAAATGTGAGAGCACTGAAAGCTAAAAATTGGTCTGGTTGGTTGTTAAGGGGGTTTAAGTGCCCAGAGGTCAAGTGGTTAATGGCTGAAAGTTTTTTTTTTTTACCTTAATGCATTTTCTGCGTTAAGGTAAAAAACCTTCAGTATACTCTTACCTGAGCCCAATCTTGATCCAGTTATGTGAATGAGAGCAGAGACTTCCCCACAGCTCTCTGCATCCTGCTCAGACAAAGCAGTAGGAGCAATTGGATCACACTGCTGACTACACTGCTGCTGTTAGTCAAATGCTGTGACGAGGGAGCGGAGGGGTCAAGCCGTGCTGTCTGTGTCTATGGACAGACACAACCCAGCTCAGGAGCATTTCCACACAGCTTAACTTGGGGGAACTCGTAAAAATAAAATTCCCCCAATATAAATTATATCTGTTCATTTACACATTATAAATGGCAATTATTTAATATATTTTTGTGCTGTAAAAAGGACAACAGACTATTTAATTAGCAACAATAATCTTTAATTTTATCAACATTCACAGTCCACAAATAATTTGTCAACATCATCATACATATCATCACAATAGGTCACATCCAAAAAAATCTAAACATCTGTAAAAAACTAAAACAAAAAAACAAAACATTCAGAGCGGCATTTCCAAAATACAATCTCTGTCATTCTTTATCAGCAAAGCCTTTTCACTTAAATACAAAAACCTGCAATTATTAGTTAAAAATAATTAAATACATTTCTCCATGATTAATTTGTCTTTGGAACTTATTTTTAGAAGTATCTTTGATAAAACATTGGAAAATGCTGCAGAAAATAAGCTGTAGAGTAAATCAAACGTGCAATAAACTCCATTATCAGAGAGGTTGAATATCAGAATAAAAATAATAGGAGAAGGTCTGATGAGCAAATATTTACGGTTGATGTCTGGTGTCACACAGTAAGCTTGGAGATGTGGCAAAATGGATCTAAAGGCTTATGGCAGGAGTCTTTAAACTACAGCCTGCGGGCCACATCCAGCCTACTACAAGATTTTATCTGGCCTTCAGCTAGGGTCAGTGGCATATCCTTAATGCCTATGGTCTCTGATTCAGATGTAAGGGGGGGTCTCTGATGACAGGTCGGATATAAGGGGGACTCCTTAGGCAGACATTCATGTATGGGGGCTTTGATGGTGGCAGTGATGTAAGAGAGGACTCTGATGAAGACCCTGATATAAGGGGGGCTCTGATTGGAACCCTGATATATGGGAGAACTCTAATGAAGACCCTGATGTACGAGGGACTGTAATATTGACCCTGATGTGGAATTTATTGGGTCCACAAATCTGTTGAATATATACAATGTAGTCCTTATATTGAAAAGCATGAAAACCCCTGGCTTGTGTGAAAGGGAGGAATCATGATTGTAAGCATCACTGAGAAAAAGTAAAAATAAAACTGTAAAGACCACTTTAATCTAAATAGTCTAGATAGACTAATTTGATGCATTTATAGTATTACTTTTCATCTTCTGTTATGCTTTGTATAAAGGATCACAAACACCTGCATCTCCAGTCTATCTATCCCAATTATTAACTCATGGCAACCTTTTACTGTTCTGATGAATAAAAGATGAAATGTGGTTGCTATGAGATACTGCACACTACTGCTCTTTGTGATACATTTAAATGAGCAGTGTACCGCTTGCTTACAACTGCACCTGATCTATTTATGAAACTTTTACAGGGCCAAACGCTACAGAGTTGCAATTATTCAGCCAAAATCCTGATGTTCCCTAAATAGATTAGCTGCATATGGGGTCTCAACAGTTTAAAAGAACATGCAGAGATGTGAGCATAGATGTTTAACAGTCCAAGTATCATTAAAAGGAACCTGCATTGGTAAAAATATGAAGGCTACCTTTCTGGCTTCTTTCCCAATCACCTGGAACTGGCATCCAAATTAGAAAGCGAAAGTGCAAAGTCAGAAATCCTTTTCTGCAAACTTCCTCAGCCAGTGTCTTTTAAAAGTACTGAAGCCAATGGATCTGCGTGAGGCGGCGTACACACGATCGGATATATCCGATGAAAACGGTCCGCGGACCATTTCCATCGGATATGTCCGATCGGGAGTTTGATCCGATGGCGTGTACACACCATCGGATCAAATTCCCCGCCGCCGGAAGGCGCGGTGACGTGGCGGTGACGCGGCGGTGACGTTGACGCCGCCGCGTCACCGCACCAGGAAGTAAAACACTTCCGCGCTTGCGCCGAATCCATTCGGCAGCGGCGCGGCGGCGGTGGGGGCCGACATGTCTGCTGGTAAGTGTACTAACCAGCAGACATGTCGGGCGGACAGATCCCCACCGGATAGATTTCAAAGCATGCTTTGAAATCTGTCGGGTGGAGAAATCTGTCCGCTAGCCCATACACACGAGCGGAGATGTCTGCTGAAACGGTCCATCGGACCGTTTTCAGCGGACATATCCCCTCGTGTGTACGCCGCCTGAGACTAAGATCACTAGAATTGTCAGAAGGAAAGGTAAGTAATAGCAGCCTCCATTTTCTGTCAATACAGATATTCATTAAAATGTGCGGCAAGCCTAATGCTACCAGTAGAAGATCTTATATAAAGTGAGAATCTTTTCTATCTCATGGTTCAATTGCAAACGACACATATAATGATGTCAGATTTTATTGAACTGTTGCTTCCATGTACATAAAATTAGAAATTGTTCAATATTCTTGATACAGTATGTAAAAGTAGGAATGCGAAAAAATTGTTCACAAAAATATACTTTTTTGTTACCTCCAAAAAGATCTTTGTATGAACAAACATTTGAGTTAAATTCACCTTAGGTAATTATCTTGTGTCTATGTGTAGCATTAGTGGCGAATCCATTTATATTGGCTAGAGCGGGGGTCGAGGAGTTAAAAAATTGTGCACAGGAGTTTCACATCCATAGTAATAAGCAAAATTAAATTGAAAACTAGGTGAATTGATGATTTGGGGAATTTCCTAAGGCCCTTTTCACATTGGAGCGGGAGCCGCGGTGGCGGTATAGCGCCGCTAAAAATAGCGGCGCTATACTGTCGGATTTGCCACAGATTTGGCTGCTAGCGGTGTGGTATTAACCCCCGCTAGCGGCCAATAAAGGATTAATACTGTCCGCAATGTGCCTCTGCAGAGGCGCATTGTGGGCGGTATTGCCGCGGTTTCCCATTGTTTTAAATGGGAAGGAGCTCCGCTTACCGCTCCAAAGATGCTGCTAGCAGGAGATATTTGTCTCTCCTGCCAGCGCATCGCCTCAGTGTGAAAGACCTGCAGCTTTCACATTGAGTATGCAGTGAAGGAGTTTTTCAGGCGGTATAGCAGCGCTATTTTTAGCGCTGTACCGCCTGAAAAACTCCTCTGTGTGAAAGGGGTCTTATTCTCCTTAATATATGTATGGAAATCTGTACAATCTGTACAGAATCATACAATTTGTGAATTATGATTGCCTGGTTTCAAATAACTTTTGTTTGAAGTGTTATTTATATACACCAATGGAGTGTTTGGAAATCAATAAGCGAGGTAAATTTTAGAAGAAAATCTGTCAAATATATCTTATTTCAAGTTTGCAATACCCGGCAATCCTGTAAATTCAAAGGAATCATAGTTGTCTCTTAGACTATGTCTTTTTTGTGGTGTATAGGTTTTTGCATATTTGTGTAATGCTGGCATATTATGTGGTACATTGCAAAGTATATACCTTATTCATATCTATCCCTGCTCTGGAGTAACTTACAATCTGTTGTCTATTACAGTCACAAAAGCACACACACACACACACATTCACTCTGTTACTTTGGTTAGAAGTCAATTGATCTAAACTTTTTTATTTTTATTTATTTTCAGGTGAAAGCCAGAACCTAAAGAACACCAATACAAACATGGAGGAAATATACACTTTTCATACAGATAGAGTGGTCATTGTATTTAGTCCTGCAAGATTGCCAGACAGTTACCATGCTGTAGTATTTGTATGCTTTTTGCTACTTTTTGATGTCTGTGAAAATCTATAGGTTGGATGTTCTGTTTCCTGGTATGTTTTTTTTTTTCTTTTAGAAGTGAGAACGTATTCATATGGTATTTAACGCCCCTGATTTGCTCAAATTACTTCTTCTGTTTACAACACAATAATCACACAAAATACTAGATTATTAATAACAAAATATGTTGAGTTCTTTCAACGCAATTTTAAAAACTTACATTAAATTGGAGGCTTCTTTTTATAATAAAACATCAGTTATACATAAATCTTTTACGTCTTTATAGTCTAAAAATGTATTTACCCAGAGAGTCAAATCACCTGTAGCACACTTTTATATGTGTGTACATTTGTGTATGCACACGTATATAAATATATAGTTAGATATATACAAACACGCATGCAGACAAGCACGCTCACATTTACACTTTGTTGCTAGGTGTCCATAAATATTATATTATATTAACAATAAACAAGATCTTATTGGTCAGGCACAAATATGGGGGTTTATTACTAAAATGTTTTTGGCCTACCTACACTGTACACTATAAAATTAGCAGTCTACAATACATACTTGCAGTTTCTGTCATTTTACTTTTTTAGCCAGCAGTGGCAGAAAGGTTTAGTAACTTAATTGCTAAATGGTGAAGACGTTCCATTATTTTAAAAGGCATCTTCCATCTTAAAGCCCCACTGAACTGTTAGGCCGCGTACACACGATCGAATCTATCTGCTGGAAACGGTCCGACGGACCGTTTCAGCAGACAAATTTGATCGTGTGTACGGGCAGACAGACGGGTTTTTCCAGCAGACAGATTTTAAAGCATTCTATAAAATCTGTCTGCTGGGAACCCGTCCGTCCGACATGTCTGCTGGTCTGCGTACACATGATGATGAGAAAAATGCAATTTTTTAAATTGGTCGTGAAAACGGCTGTGTGTATGCTCCAGAGCATTTTTCTTGATGAGAATTTAGAACCTGCTCTATTTTTTCTCGTCGTTTTTCACATCATGAAAAACGGTCGTGTGTACATTTTTATGAGGGGGGAAAAACGTGCATGCTCAGAAGCAAGTTATGAAACGGGGGAAATTTGCAAAAGCAGCCCAAAGGGTGGCGCCATTCGAATGGAACTTCCCCTTTATAATGCCGTCATACGTGTTGTGCGTCACTGAGCTTTGCTCGAGCATTTTTTTTTCACGAACGTGTGTATGCAAGGCAGGCTTGAGAGGAATCACGACAAATCACGTCGAGAAACTTCGTGTTTTTTTTTGCGTGACATAAACAAGGATCGTGTGTACGCGGCAATACAGTTTTCTTTAAAAAGCAGCCACAGCCTTTGTAGAACAGCCTGTATTCTGCCAGAGTGGGATCCTTTCCCTTTGTGTGGAAGCAGTGAACTCTCTGCAGAGTTGCTTCAACGCAGACAGCAATGATTCCAACACTGCAGCTGCTGGATTTGGGCAGGCTTTTCTACGCACTGTGGCTGCTTTAGAAAAAAAAAACACACCATAAGACACTAAACACATTTTCTTTGGATTCACCTACAATGTATTTAGCAGATTTAAAATTAAGTTCAATTTAAGATGGGCTTTAAGATGTGTTCACAGGCTGGTACCATAATTATACAAGGCAGTATATGTCATTTAAGCAGTAAAATGCATTATATAAATGGTCCCAACTCTGCTCACAGATGTATCAATGTTATGTCTATGTATTACCGTGTTGATGTATGTTGATGTCTTGATTCCAATACATTTTGCATGCAACTTGGATACAAGTTCGATTGGATTTATGCCCTGGCCTCTTTCTCTCCCACATGCACTGGATTTCCCATATCTTTGAACTAATAAACGTTTAAAATTTGATTTACATTCAAGTCTATGGTATCGTTCTAAAGACGCCCAGGATTCTTTTTAAAAACGCATCATGTTCACACTTCATATGTGTGAACAGCCTCCATAGAAAGTCATCTTATTTCACCTGTAATGCGATTCCATGCTTTCTGGAACGCATCTGAAATGATATCAGTGTGAACCAGGGCATGTGATCTCTGAGATTCCTTTTGGGATCTGACCACATTGACATTTACAGCGCCTGCAGCCTCATGGGATACACATGTCATGCACCCTAGGAGGCCGCAGTGAATCTAGTGTAAACGTGCAGCATCCTGTCATTAGGAGGCTGGCTAGCCACTGGTTTTTGCAGCCGGCCCCCAGATGATGCAGTGTAATACATTGGCATCATCAGGACTTTGTCTTCAAGAATCCAGAAGAGGTTACTAGCCTCTTGATTGACATCAACAAAGAAGGACCCTATCTACTGCAGTAGCACAATAGATTCCTACAGGACACCACTGAATTCCTGGACGTCTGAGTATATTTTTTGTGTCCGATCCAGCAAGAAAGTAAGGGGGGACTTCTTTCTAACTTCAGTAAAATGGGTAAAAGACAGGAATATTTAATTTCAGTTGGAATACTTTATTTAGTGAAAGGTAATATGGAGGTTCTATTCCTTCCACACCTCTATAAAATATTTGAAAATGTCCATTTGTTTTTCCCTTTAATAATATTTCTAAATATGCTAAATAATGTAACATTACGTTTCATTATTGCATAATGAGCTTGCTTTCTTAGCAGATATTATTGCCACTGCTGTCTAAAACAATTCAGATCTGAAGAAAATAGCAAATAACAAAGTTCACATCAGCATCTAAAATAGTCTGCTCTTTACCCGTTTACATCTCTTTGCTTAACATGGAGAATATTTGGACAAAGTCCATTCACAGCTACTGTACAAGTGCTTCTAAACAGTGCAGAATTCACACAGGAAGCATGAAAAAAGTGCTACATGATGAGGTCATTCCCTGAAAACAGACAGAAATTTAATGATAAAACTCTTATGACGGGTTTGTTTTTTGTACCCTGAAAGCATTTTTTTCCAACAGTTACTGTAAATATAGTAGTACCAACTCAGACCCATAAAGGCAAGTGACATAATAAAATGTCATATATCCCTAAAGTGCGCCTGTGCCCAGACTATGAACATTAATGTACTTACATATTCTTAACAAGCAATAAAAAGCTTTAAAATACTAAATTGCTGACCTCTGTAGCTGCTTGTACTATGGAGAAATTCATCTAGTGAGCTAAAGATCACAAAAAAGACTCTGTAGTAGGGTTTCAGTTGGTTTCTAACAGCCTACATTTACATTATATTAGAATGCTGACTAGCTGCCAAGATTCTGCTTCCACAGAAAGTAAATGGGAAAGATGCGGCGATTTTTCTGTCCCTGTTGTAAATTTCAAAGATGAATGCATATAGCTACAGACATGAATGCAGGCTTAGTTTAATGCATCTTTGCTGCTTGTTGAGAATATGCAAATACTTTAATGGGCATAGTATGTGCACAAGTTCACTTTAAACAGACACTACTAAAATTGTTAGGCATTTTTTCAACAGTGGGGACATCATTTCTGTAAAAAAAAAAATATTAAAGTGAAGGGATGTTACTTTTTGTCGCATGACTTATACATTCTGAAAGTATTTTATGGAATGGAATAAATGACAGCAAAGGCTGGGGTTCATCTCATACTAGAAGGCAGGTATTTAACAAAACTAAATACATCATACAAAATAATCTATTCATCTTCTGTAAAAATAGAGATTGCTTTATACAAGTATTCCATTACCTGTATAGACGTACTTAGGTTACAAATATTTGACCAGAATTTCTCATTGTCCCCAATACAAGGGCAAAGGTCAATAATTTTCAAGGTTCCCAATTTATCACATATGGTATCCGCAGTCTCTATGAAGAGTACTTTTTTTTTGGGCTTATGCACATGATTAATTATGTCTGTACACCACCCACATTAGCTTTATTCTACTGAGGGTGGCGAGTAAGACTAGGTGTTTCCAAATATGCTAATTTGGGTGTTGTATGGCCTCAGCTGTGCGCATGAGCCTTTAAGGGTTCTTTAACAAATACATTGTTACTTGGAGCACCAACATGAAAAGCTGTATGGAGTTCATTATTGCCAGGATTCCAAGAATGGATACAATGAAATTAGAGAGTGAATTTTCCCATGGTGTAAGACCACCATGATGTGTCACAAAGCCCCTATAGCGCCATATTGTATCATTTCACAATAAGTTTGTTAAACTCATTGTTAAAACATGTCATATTTTGTATCCTGATGAACAGCTAACTTTTTTTTTTTACCTAAACCTGAACTTTTTGGCTCTGATAAGAGTGCATATACCACTTCGGAAGGCCAGGAATATTTTAAGCAGGATGAAGGCAACCATCCAGTGTAATACCTAATATGAATGTATCACTAATGTCTTACATTTATAAATATTAGATAATTAAAAAACACATCAGTAAGAAATAGAAATCATCAAACTAATTTCTGAAGAAAAAAAGAACAAGTGTATAAAAAGAGAAAATCTATTTAAAAATCTGTGAATAGACAGTGAATGAGATTATAGGAAGGTCTCCAGTTGGTGGGTCACCACTGGTTAGACAGTATGGGTTGCCCAGGTAGGAAGGGTCAATTCTGGGTCTGCCGATTTCCTGGACTTTTTGGGTTCTGCCCTCCACCTTGTATAGCATATAAATCAGGGGGAAGGCCAGGCTCAGAGAGAGAGCACAACCTCATGGGAAGAGAAGATGGTCCAAAAAAGATGAAGATGTAACCCGAAAACATCCTTGATTACCACCCTTAGGGAAACCACCTGCAAAGAATTTGCCACTTGTGTACTACGACTGTAAATATACGCCTGGGCAGCTCAGGATTATTTAATTAGGAGAATGGTATTTATGAGACTGTGATTCTTGTACTACATATTTGTGACGCCACAGGAACTTCAGTAAAGCATCTTAAACAGTTTTAAGCCTGGTTTAAAGTTATTCAAAAGAGGGGCATGGTGGTACGTGGCCCATCAGAATAACAGCGCTTGTTAAGCAGACATAGGATGCAAGAGGAAGGTCACCACAAAGGGTTAATTCAGCAGAAGTAATGTAGTTGCCACGGGTAACCATGAACTTGCGTGGGTTTTTAAAGCAGGCAAGCAGCGAGGAGCGGTACCAGGCTTGGGTGACAGGTCCTCCGATAGAGATGGGGTTGGTGTTCAGCCTCCCTCCCTAGCAGTCAGTTCTCCAAACAACAACTGGGACCGAACCCATGGTACGGAGGCCCCATGCATCTAGCATGGTACGGGAGCGTGAAGGAGTTAATAAAGTGTACGCATGCTGTTCGCGCTTGGTGCATGGTGGGATCCCATTCTGTCCCTAGTAGTGAGGTGGAGTGGGCATAGGCTTAGCGGTGTCCCTCCTAAATGCAACATTCACAAGGGAAGGTGTGTAGTGACATGGGACCAGATACGTCTCAGAGGAACTTTGTAAGTTTCCTTACAGCACACAGTGCACAGCTCCTAAATGATGACTTCCACATGAACGTGGCCACACCTGGTCCCGGGCATTGATGAGAGGATGCATGAGACGAGAGGAGAGAAGAGGTAAGGCAAAGTGAACCCCGCACAGCTCACAAGCTGTTAGAATCTATATATAACATTGTATTCATTCTTTAAGGTTTCCTGGCTTTGGAAGATCAGTTTACATGTAAACAAGCAGTTCTCAAACTCCCAAACAAATTAGATGTATGTTCCCCACTATCTAGGTTTCAGGATAACTGATAGCAATTTAATGTTGTACAATAGACAGCAGTAAAGCCCAGATTTTGTCAAAAATTGCAAAAGCAGTACTTGAGGATTCATATTTCAGCTCAGATTTCACCTTAACAAATGCTAGGTGTGCTGTATTCGATCAGCAGCAGAGTTTTTATCTTTTATGGTATATCAAACACACAGAACAGCAAAGGACTACTGAGCAGACATGTAATCATATGTGTCGCTGACTGTTAAAATATTTTTATTCTTATAACAAAGATTTGAGAGTATATCAAATTGACTATGTGCCGTGCTATGCCAATTTAGCTATAGCATTAGGTGAACTTTTTAGGCTTAGTTTTAAATGCTTTCCTTGCCTCTGCAGCCTAAACATATGGAAAGAGCAGCATAATTGGTGCAAACCCATCTTTTTATGAAAAAAGTAGTACTATCTCAGAGTGGGGAATCTCAGTGTATGCAGAAAGCAAACAAGGCACATAACGTTAACCCCATTCCCTATACTATATATTACATGAACTTATGTTCAAATCTTTTATTCCACTCTATTTGCACCAAATGAGGTTTCTTAGTATCACATTTTTCTGCAATAAAGTAAATTCATTTTGATTAAGGCTTGCATAACATTTTTTTGTAAAACATAAAACTGTAGTAGATGATCACCAATACAAAGCTATACCTGACCGATTATATTATGACACATCTAAGCCACTTTGACTATATTTCTAAAAATGTTCTCCACTAAACTGTAAATTGCTCATTATTTCAGCCAATACATCATGACAGCAATTTGAAAGGCGAAATTGACAGAATTAATATTTTTTCTGTGAGGCCGCGTACAGAATCGACAGAATCCATCAAGAAACTTGGTGGGAGAGCTTTTTTGCCGAGGAAAACGGTCGTGTGTATGCTTTTCATCGAGTAAACTGTTGAGGAACTCGATAAGGAAAAAAGAGAGCAAGTTCTCTTTTTCCTCGACGGGAGTAGCCGTGTTCCTCGTCGGGCTGGTTTTCCAATGAGAAACACGTTGGTGTGTATGCTTAGAAACCCGCGCACCTTCGGTAAAAGTAGTATTTATAATGGAGATAGCACATTTGTCATGCTGTAACAGACTGAAAAGTGAAAATGTCTCTTACCAAACTTTTACCTAACACGCAGTAACATGAGATTAGCAAAAGCAGCCCCAAGGGTTGTGCCAGTGGAATCGAACTTCCCCTGCTGTCGTATGTGTTGAAGTCACCGAGTTTGAGAAGGAGGAGATTTGGTCTTGACAGTGTGTACGCAAAGACAGCTTGTCAAGTTTCTCGACAAGCCTAACAAGGAACTCGTCGAGGAAAACGATGTGTCTTTTCCGACGAGTTCCTTGGTTGTGTGAGCGAGGCCTAAGTGTCTCTTACTGGTCCTAATTTCCATACCGCAATAAAGATAAATATATTGTCATCTGCACTGAGCTGATGTCAAGGTTGGGGGGGTGATACCGGTTTCAAGAGATATGACAGCTGGAATTAAGAGAAATCTGTCGTTTAGTAGAGAAACTGCAGCTGCAGTTGATAAAAGCATAGCTGAGGTACCAATTGGCATCAAGTGAACCAATATTTTCTTTATAGACTAGTAACATGAAAATAATAATTATCTTCCTGTAGATTTAATCACATCAAATACACTATGCTACAATATAGTTAGCTGGAAAGAGGGTGAACATACAGTATAGTGACAGAGTAGCCAGGATGATATGTCTGCAAATCAGGGTACTCTAGAAATCTTGCAATAGACTCTTCTCTGGTTGCGTAGGCAATATAATATAATAGGTTTCACTGTGGTAAGAAATCTGCAACCAGAGAACCCCACAGTAACCTCAACACTCTGAAGTCTACTAACGCATGTGCATAAATTATTTAAATTAAATACATTTTGGAAATTGTTTTCAGAAGGGGAAAGTTGCCGTAATACAAGCAGGCCCCTTGCTTTACTTTCCCTTGTTTCCTGTATTTAGTGTTGACACTGACAGTACAGTACATTTTGCACAAGACTCACTGCAAACTAATAGGATTTTAATACTTAAACATTTTTTCATAACTGCAGGAGTCTCTGGCAGTGTAGGAGGAGAGTCATTGGGTGCCCTGTATTTGCTTTAGAATATACTCTGTCGTCTGTTTCTTCCACGTCCTGTTAAAAAAAAAAGAAGCAAGCTTTAGTTAATAAAGCCAAAATAGAAACAAAGAAGTACTGAATAGCCATGGCAGAAAAAGATCAAATGGTCCATCAAGTTTTTTTTCTTTAAAATGTTTTCCTTTTTGTCTGAGTATAGATTATGTGTTTGCCATATGTTAAATTCACCTGCTGTTGATGTTGACTGACTCAATACCTGTGTTGGAAGCCTGTTCAAGCAGCAACTTCTCTTTTGCTAAAAAATGTGTTTGAGGTCATGTCCTGGTGTTGACCTTAGTCAAACCCTTAATATATAAATTTAAAGGTTTCAATCATGTCTTTCCTTTCCCTTCTTTCCTCCGGACTGTTGATATAAAGTTCCCGAAATCTCTCCTGATATGTTTTATACCTCAGACCTTTTACAATGTTTGTTTTTGTTACCCGTCTCTGGACTCATTCAATTTTACCAATATCTCTTTGTTGTAAGAGTGGTCTCCAGAATGTGACACACTGGAGTTGATTTACTAAAACTGGAGAAAAATAGTATTCTAAATGAGATCTAAATAACTATTTAGGGGAGCACTTCCTTCTATTAATGAGTCATCCTAGAATTCGATTTGCTTTCCCCACTGCCAGGCAACACAGTTTGCTCATTTGCGATCATCAAAGCAAATCCTTAGTAGTCCTATTCAGCACTGTTCCCCCATTATTGTTTTGTTTCACATTTTGTAATGTTTTTTTGCTGTTTCCACTTCATTGACCAATCTACCAGCAATGCCAAAATATAGTTCATGTCACAAACACCTCCAGGAACCAGGAATATCAACCCTATTGTGGCGTCAGCACAATAGCTACCTTTGTAGCGTAAGCAAAACAAACAAAGCTTGCCCAACAATCCTTCAGTTATATCACTTGCAAACAGCTAAGAGAAAATAGGACCTAGTACAACGCTTTGTGATATACTAGTAGTGACTGGTTTTGGTTTCCAAAAGAATTTGGAACCACACTCTGATATCTATCCTAGCCAACTGCATATCCACTGAACACCTCAAGAATTAAAAGAGAAACATGGGTTTGGCTTTTTTTCCCCCCATCATACTTACCTAGGTAGATGCAGCATCAGTCCAATGCTGCATCTGTCCTCCGGCATCTCTTGACTGAGAACCGAGCCACAGAACACTGCCGATGGCTCGGTTCTCACTCCTTCTGCTTGCAAATCAGCAGCTCTCCTGCTCTGCTCCTCCACGCTTACTGAGGCACTGAGCTGTGGAGGGTGGGGAGCAGCTGTCTCAGCCTCTTAGCAGCGGCTAAAACAGCCATCAGTCTAGGAACCTGGTGGATCCAGACTTCCAGAGTCAGGATGACGCGGTGCCAGGACTGATCTTTGTGACGTCAGCAGAGAGCAGACTTCAGACCGCTCTCTGCTAAAAAAGTGTCACAGGAGTGCAAAATGAATTGCACTCCTGGAACCCATAGGAGAAGCCCAGCCAAACTAGCTGAGGCTGGACTTCTCCTTTAAGCCCTAACTTTTGTGAAACTGTATACAATGCTTTGCTGAAATCAAGATAGGCTGAGCCCACAGCACCACCCTGTGTATGCAGAAAGGCAAATGCTATATTGTGTGCTGTCAATTCGGAAGGCAAGTGGCACCTGTGTCTGACCGGGGGGGCGGGGCTTAGTGTAGACAGGGCCGTCTTTAACATTCATTGGGCCCTGGGCAAAGATTTTATTGGGGGCCCCCCCAGCTAGACTCAAAATTAGTTTACTGCAGCAGATCAGGCAGCGATTGTGATTGGCTGCCAGAGATTACAACACATCATTACAGCTCACAGATAAGTTGCTAGAGGTTACAGAACATTATTACTGCTCACTACTTGGATTCTAGAGGTTACTGCAAATCAATATTACTCACTGATTTGGTGTGGCCAAACTGCACTAGTATTGAGGGGTGAGGTGGGTGCAGAGGGAGGTGGGTACAGAGGGAGGTGGGTGCAGAGGGAGGTGGGTACAGATGGAGGTGGGTCTATAGGAAGGTGGGTGCAGGCTGAGGTGGGTGCAGAGTGCAGGACTGAGGTGGGTACAAAGGGAGGTGGGTACAAAGTGCAGGCCTGAGGTGGGTGCAGATGGAGGTGGGTACAAAGGGAGATGGGTGCAGATGGAGGTGGGTACAGAGGGAGATGGGTGCCGATGGAGGTGGATGTAGATGGAGGTGGGTGCAGATGGAGGTGGGTACAGAGGGAGGTGGGTGCAGATGGAGGTGGGTGCAGATGGAGGTGGGTGCAGAGGGAGGTGGGTGCAGAGGGAGGTGGGTACAGAGTGCAGATAGAGGTGGGTACAGAGGAAGATGGGTGCAGATCGAGGTGGGTACAGGGTGCAGATGGAGGTGGGTACAGAGGGAGGTGGGTACAGTTGGAGGTGGGTGCAGATGGAGGTGGGTGCAGATGGAGGTGGGTCTAGAGGAAGGTGGGTGCATGCTGAAGTGTGTGCAGATGAAGGTGGGTGCAGAGGGAGATGGGTGCAGAGTGCAGGACTAGGGTGGGTACAGAGGGAGGTGGGTACAGAGTGCAGGACTGAGGTGGGTAGAGAGGGAGGTAGGTGCAGATGGAGGTGGGTACAGAAGGAGATGGGTGCAGATGGAGGTGGGTATAGAGGGAGATGGGTGCAGATGGAGGTGGGTGCAGAGGGAGGTGGGTACAGAGGGAGATGAGTGCAGATGGAGGTGGGTACAGATGGAGGTGGGTACAGATGGAGGTGGGTACAGGGTACAGAGGGAGATGGGTACAAAGGGAGATGGGTACAGGGTGCAGAGGGAGGTGGGTACAGGGTGCAGATGAAGGTGGGAACAGAGGAAGATGGGTGCAGATGGAGGTGGGTACAGGGTGCAGATGGAGGTGGGTACAGAGGGAGATGGGTGCAGATGGAGGTGGGTACAGGGTGCAGAGGGAGATGGGTGCAGATGGAGTAGGGTACAGAGGGAGATGGGTGCAGATGTAGGTGGGTACATAGGTCGATGGATGCAGATGGGTACAGAGGGAGATGGATGCAGATGGAGGTGGGTACAAAGGGAAGTGGGTGCAGAGGGAGATGGGTATAGAGGGAGGTGGGTACAGAGGGAGGTGTGTACAGGGTGCAGATAGAGGTGGGTACAGAGGGAGATGGGTGCAGATGGAGGTGGGTACAGAGGGAGGTGGGAACAGGGTGCAGATAGAGGTGGATACAGAGGGAGATGGGTGCAGATGGAGGTGGGTACAGGGTGCAGATGGAGGTGGGTACAGAGGAAGATGGGTGCAGTGGGAGGTGGGTGCAGATGGAGGTGGGTGCAGAGTAAGGTGGGTGCAGATGGAGGTGGGTGTCATGGACCTGCCACCTAAGAGTTAACAGTACAGACTGATTACAATGATTGGCAACAGGCTGCGTCATTTAAACACCTCAGCAGCACTGTGTCTTTGCTGCCTTAACTGCAGTTCTTACCTGACTCCCTGTGATCTGACCTGTTTACTGTTTCCTGTGTTTGACCCGACTTGTTGACTACGATTGATCTCTGCTATTCCAATCCCGGCCTGCCTTGTGACCACGCTCAGCTCTACACTGCTTGATTTCCCGTTGCCAAACTTGCCTGTATACTGACCATTCTCTGCCTGTCGTTTATACCTATATCTGATCGTCTGTTACCAAACCCGGCTTGTCTGACTACGTATTCAGTGTCTCCCCAGCCAGTGCACCCACCAGCCGGCTTCCTGGTTCCCGCTGCACCTGCTGAACCGACAAGACCCAAGACGAACCAGGCACCCATACACTGCCAGGCTCTTGCGGCCACTGTTGCAACATCGGTGGCCCTTGAGCCGGGGTTGTACGACAAGCCTTCCCACTACACATCAGGCTCAGTTGGCAGGTACGTAATAGTGGGTCTAGAGGAAGATGGGTGCAGGCTGAGGTGGGTGCAGAGGGAGATGGGTGCAGAGTGCAGGACTGAGGTGGGTACAGAGGGAGGTGGGTACAGAGTGCACGACTGAGGTGGGTGCAGATGGGAGGTAGGTACAGAGGGAGATGGGTGCAGATGGAGGTGGGTACAGAGGGAGGTGTGTGCAGATGGAGGTGGGTACAGAGGAAGATGACTGCAGATGGAGGTGGGTGCATATGGAGGTGGGTACAGATGGAGGTGGGTACAAGGTGCAGATGAAGGTGGGTGCATATTGAGGTGGGTAAAGTGGAAGATGGGTACAGATGGAGGAGGGTACAGGGTGCAGATGGAGGTGGGTACAGAGGGAGATGGGTGCAGATGGAGGTGGGTACAGAGGGAGGTAGGTACAGGGTGCAGAGGGAGATGCGTGCATATGGAGGTAAGTACAGAGGGAGATGGGTGTAGATGGAGGTGGGTGCAGATGGAGGTGGGTACAGAGGGAGATGGGTGCAGAGGGGGGTGGGTACAGATGGAGATGGGTGCAGATGGAGGTGGGTACAGAGGGAGATGGGTGCAGAGGGAGGTATGTACAGGGTGCAGATGGAGGTGGGTACAGGGTGCAGATGGAGGTGGGTACAGAGGGAGGTGGGTACAGGGTGCAGATGGAGGTGGGTACAGATGGAGATGGGTGCAGAGGGAGATAGGTACAGGGTGCAGATGAAGGTCGGTACAGAGGGAGATGGGTGTAGAGGGAGATGGAGGTGGGTACAGGAACCAACAGGCAGCTGCACTCCACTCTGCTCACTCTGATCTCTCACCCTCCTCCCCCGCTCCTCAGATCAGGTACACTGGTGTCTGGTCACTGAACACTGCACGCATAGCAAGGGACGGGGCCAGAGTGTCAGTGGAACTCAAGGCCCCGCCCACCTGCTCCGGCTCCTCGATCTAAAAAAAAAAATCAAGACCTGGCACTGGCTGCACATTGCGCGCTGCTGATGTCAGTGACAGACACAGTCTGTCTGGGGATTCTCAGTGCCGCTAGCAACCATTGGAAAATGCAGACATTCTCACGCGGGCTTACGGGCAGCTCTGCTTTGGGCCCTTAACAGTGACAGGGCCCTGGGCAGCTTCCCCGTTTGCCCTGCAGTAAAGACGGCCCTGGGTGTAGAATATCTAAACCTGAGGTTTAGGGGCCCATTAATACCAGAGCTAGATGAAGTAGAACTTGTTTGGTATTACTAGCTGTGTTAGCCAAAAATAACAGATCACAAGATATAAGGTTCAGTTTACTAAGCTGTAGCACACATTTCATCATTTTCAGACACCTAACCTATGTGCAGCTGTCTTTGATGGAAATTACAATTCCTATGTTTAGGTAGTATTAAACCCAAAAAGAAACATTCATTATATTGCAGCTTACCAATTCTTAGGCCGTGTACACACGATCAAATCTGTCTGCTGGAAACGGTCTGCTAGACCGTCCCAGCAGACAGATTCGATCGTGTGTACGGGCGAGCCAACGGATTTGGCCACCCGACAGATTTCAAAGCATGCTTTGAAATCTATCGGGTGGGTAACCCGTCCGCCCGACATGTCTGCTGGTTAGTACACTTACCAGCAGACATGTCGTCTTGCACCAGCGCCGAATGGGCGGAAGTGTTTTACTTCCTGGTGCGGTGACGTGGCGGCGTCAACGTCACCGCCACGTCACCGCCACGTCAGCGCGCCGTCTGCTGGCGGGGATTTTGGTTTGCTCGTGTGTACACGCGAGCAAACCAAAATCCAAAGAGACAGATTTGTTCAAATCGGTCGGACAGACCGTTTTGAACAAATCTATTGCCTCGTGTGTACGAGGCCTTAGAAGTGATGGCTGCATTAGGCCTCGTACACACGATAGGATAGCCAGAGGACAGCGGTCTGATGGACCGTTCTCATCGGATGGACTGATTGAGTGTACGAGGCTTGAGCTTTCTCTTTTGGGCTTTCTTTCTTTTATTTTCACCTGGTGATCTGGTCAGTAAGTCTGTTCTTTCAAAAGAACAAGCTTTTCTGCAGATGTATCAGTTAATGGGATGAGACAAACCATTCAACACTGACAGGGAGCGTTTATAATGATCAGTTTTACGTACAGCCTTTATCCCAAAAGGAAAATAACGGTTTGCTGTAACTGCTTATAAACTGTTAGCTGGAGTTTTGCTTTGATTTGACAATCAAAAATACTGCTGTCCAAAGGTGCCCCCTGTGCTCATTCATCCAGAGTAGGACACTCTAATACAGGAGTTGTGTTATTGGCAGGATCACCAGGTGAAAACAGAGGTAAAAAAAAAGCTAATGCAGCCACCACATCTAATGTTTGGTAGGCGTCAATACACTCTATTTTTGGTTTTGAGTTAAATACCACTTTAACCGCTTAATCACCAAGGACGTCCATGGACATCCTCGGCTTTGTGCGGGGATATCTGAATGATACCTGCAGCTACAGGCATCATTCAGATATCGCCGTCTTCAGCCAGCGATTCTGTGCACCATAAGAACGATCAAAGCAGCGGTTCCGCCGCTTGATCGTTCTTATAGGCAGCGGGAGGGGACGTCCCCCCCCTCCCACCCCCATCCGGTGCTTCTCTGGGCCCGGAGAGCGAATCGGCCGACGCTCAGTGAAGAACCATAGAGATGACTGGTGACCAGACGGTCACAGTCATCTCTATGACCGTCGGAGGATAGGGCGCGACGTTATGACGTCGCGCCCTGTACCCAGAAGTAAGCAAAGCCGCAATCGCGGCTGTCGGCATGTGATCAGTGATTTTTTTTTCACCGATTTCATGCTTGTAAGCCTGGAGGAGAGATGTGGGGTTTTATTGACCCCACATCTCTCCATAAAGAGGACCTGTCACAGTGATTCCTATTAGAAGGGATGTTTACACAATCTTTGTGTTCGATTACTCGTTTTATTTTTTAATCGATTAATCGACTAATTTCGATTAATTATAACACACATACAGATCCAACTACTTTTAGCTGATCTCCTTGCAGGCTGATTCCCAGTGCCGCTAGCAACCATTGGAAAATGCAGACATGCACACAAAGGCAGCACTCGATGGGAATAGTATTAAAACTTTTATAGTCTTCAAGTAGGTAACCAAATAAATATTGCACTGGAGATAAAAATTGATGTCCCTACATAAACTGTAAAAATGGTGCGAGTAATACCAAACGGTAGCAAAGCAGTCATAAAAACATGTATGATACTGGTATAAAAATGTGTACAATGATACCACTGCTGAATCCAGATGACAAAGGGTTAACATCAGTCCGTCGGCATGTAGATGTCCCATGAAGGGAACTATTACAACTCCCAGTGGATGGTTGTAGAATCCCAGGTTGATAGAGGGAATTGATAGAGGGAAGTGTAACAGCCCTTGCCTGTGGCAGATAGTAAGGTCCCGCCGACATGCAGATATGATGGCACAGCAAAGGACCCCTTCAGATGGACAAGCCCCGCCGGTGTCTGTGGCGTTACTGGATCTCCGACGGAACTCCCTCAAGGCCCAGAAGCCGGCTTAGAGGTGAGTACCAATCAAAAATGTTTTAATCCCGGACGTGCAGCGAGGAGGACGTGTGGATGGTGAGCTCCTCATGGACGGCTGGAATCTTATGCCATCCTCGCCTCAATTCACCTCCAATTGAGCTCCTTCTGGGGTCGCCTACCTCAGGTAGCCTTCTGCTAGGGATCTAGCCGATTTACAGCCAGCTTGTGGTTGATTCCCGGGTGAAGTCGAGGAGGGACCTGTTCCACGCCGCCGCCATTTTGTGGCCTGTATCTCTCCCGGAGCTCTCGGCGCCTGTGTCCTGGGCCCCGAGCAAGTGGTATCCCCTACATCGCCAGCCGAAGCATCCTTGAAGGACACTGACTGCCCGCTCTGCTGGGGGAAAAACCCAGAGAATCCGGCCGTGGATTGCGGAGCTCCGCGGTACCGTTTTGCGGCCTACAGTCCGGGTCCCTCCCTCCATCGTGGCACAGTGAGTACCGAGGCCCCCAGCCCTTAACCTGCATAACTGTTTCCCTGGACTGTCACCAACTTGCGGCCAGGTGTGGGGCTTGCTACGATCGTTGCTTGAGGGGGAGATACTAGGCCCACATGGACCACGAACTGGGAGCTTACTTGGCCGGCTCCCTTTCTCTCTCAGGAAAGTCCACAGCTTCGGCCCACACCTGGAAGGCGACGGCCATCTTACTGCTCCAGGTACTCCCAGCCTCTTTCTTTTCAATCAACTAAGTTACCCTGCACCCTTGCCCAATACCTGGCTGGATTCCTTTCTATATTGCTGAACCTTATATACCCTGCAGCCTAACTTGGTTACTGAAGCATTGACATCTAAACCAACCGATATGTAGGTTGCTATCTAGGGGAGCTTGGAGGAAGCGTAACTGCCACGCCACTGATGGCCATGTGACCTCGCTGCTCCCCTCCAGACGCAGGAACCGCTGACAACTGTAGCGACATCACCGCTTGGGAAGTGACCCTCTCCTCACAGGTGTGAGGGTGGACTGTTGGAGAATGACCCACAAACGTGACCCCGAACCCTAAAAAATTGGATGACTTCTACCCGCCGAAGAACAGAGAGCTACTCCAAACTAGTGCTGGTTCCAAGATGTCCTCGCCTACGCTCTAGGACGGCTCCCGAGCTGGCTCATCAAGCCCTACAACTTCGACTGGCCCTGCTCAGGGTTCCCCTGGGTTGACCACGCCGACAACCCGCAGCCCGGCCAAATCCAAACCTCGCCTGGAAGCAGACGCTGGGCAGGCTAGTGCGGGCCGCGACTCTCTGGAAGACACGAGGGAGCTGGTAGACCCCTTCACTGCGTTTCCTACCACGGGTAAAGCTGTCTCTGACACCAGTCTTAAAGACATGCTTGTATCTCTGACCATGCTCCTGTGTCAATTGTGGTGGTGGAGGGTCACACCCCCAGCCCCGCCTATATATGGAGGGCAAACTCCCGTGTGTTCAATATGCCTGCACATGCTGCCACTATCAATGATTCCCTATCAAACTTTATTGCTCAAAATGTGGGCTCGGTCTCGGACCCTGCCGTATAATGGTGCGCCCATAAGGCATTTATTAGAGGTATTATTCTACAAATATGTGCGAGGGAGAAGAAGCAAAGGACACAAAAAATTGATCGGCTACTTGACGACATTAGAGTCTTAGACACTCAAAATAAAACCAACCCTACTATACTCCTAGCACAGAAGCTTTCTAAATGCCAATTTGATCTTAGGCTCCTGTTGATTGAGCTACATGATAAGTATATCTAAAATCTGAAACTCTCCCACTATTCGGCGGGAAACAGGGCAGGTAAATTTTTGGCCCAAAGACTCAAATCTGCCAGGATTAAGTCTAGGATTCCCTATCTCCTTCACCCTGTAGATAAGCACAAAATTATAAATCCTAAAGAAATTGCAGACTTCTTTGCCCAATATTACACTGATTTATACAACCTGAGAACAGATGCCAATACGCCTCAGCCCTCTGAAGAAAATATTCAGGCTTTCCTCTCCCAGATTAAGCTCCCGTCTCTATCCAAATCCCAATTAGACCTGCTAAACGCCCCTATATCGGAGTCAGAGATCAGAAGAACAATTTAGCTACTTCCATTGGGTAAGTCCCCAGGACCTGATGGTCTACCTAATGACTACTACAAGTCTTTTCAAGACAAATTAATACCAGCTCTAGGAGATGTGTTCAAAGCCGCAGTGTCCTCTGCTTCGTTTCCCTCCGAGATGCTTAAGGCCTATGTAGTTACCATTCCCAAGCCGGGTAAGACCCCCGACAGTCCAGCGAATTTCCGGCCAATATCGCTGTTGAACTCTGATGTTAAGTTGTATGCGAAGATATTGGCCCACAGGCTTCTGCCTATTCTGCCCTCTCTTGTTGGTGCTGATCAGTCTGGCTTTACTCCGGGGAGGCAGGCCTCAGATGCTACAAGACGGGTAGTTGGGGTGATACAGCAGGCTAGGACCTCTTAAACGCTATCTCTGCTCCTATCTTTGGATGCGGAGAAGGCGTTCGACAGGGTACATTGGGGATACATGAGGAACACTCTTCAAAAATTCGGGTTTACCGGGCCTATCCTCTCTGCTGTGCTGGCTCTCTACTCCTCCCCTTGTGCCCAAGTCTTTACCTCTAATTTGCTGTCTAGTTCCTTCACAATCTCAAACGGCACCAGACAGGGGTGTCCCCTGTCCCCTTCTATTTCCAATCTATTAATAGAGCCTCTGGCGGAGAGGATTAGGTCCCACCTGGGTATTCAGGAATTTAACATTCATGGAGAGGCCCACTCTGTCAATCTGTTTGCTGACGACATAAATCTTTTTTTGACTTCCCCAGCAACCTCTTTACGTTTTGCCCACCTCACTCTGACCGAATTCAGCCAGGTGTCCTATTATAAGGCCAATTTTTCAAAATCTATTATCTTAGACCTGGGGATCCCACCCTCACTAAAATCCCAGCTGCAGGCGGCCTTCCCATACTCATGGAGTAAATCCACTATCACGTATTTAGGACTGCAACTTACGAGTGACCCTAATTGCTAAGCTGACGTTAACTACCTCCCACTGATTGACAGACTTCGCAAGGATGTTGCTAGATATACCACTTGTGAGCTTTCATGGTCCGGCCGCCTGGCTACCTTCAAAATGTTACTCCTCCCGCAGATTCTTTATATCTTTAGGACCCTTCCAGTCCCCGTCCCACCCATTCACATTAAAAGCCTGAAGTCACTACTTTTTTAATTTATTTGGAAAACTGGGAGGCCTAGGTGTTCCAGAATATTGCTTCTTAAACACAGACGGGCGGCGGGCCTCCCTCCCACTCTCCAGGCCTCTATCCTTGCATGGAGAGATCTGCGCAAGGCAATATCCCCTTGTTCTGATCTTGTGGAGGTTCCAGTTCCTTTTAACATCCTTTCCCAGGCCATCCCCGACCTCTCCACTACCAATTGGCAAGATAAAGGGATACGCCTAGTTAGTGATATCTTTCAAGATGGTTCAATTTACTTCAAATCCCTACAGGAAAAATTTGCACTACCTTCGTCCGAAAACTTTAACTACCTGAGGATTTCTCATTTCATCAGCTCTCTCACTACACATTGCATTTTTATACCAAAAAATATTTGGCGCTTCTATTCGATTTCCCCCTCTCCCCAGAAGGGTATTGCCCTTTTCTATATTTTTTTTCAAGATAAGCTGACATTCGTGAAATCTCCACCCTTTGTCAAATGGGAAAGGGACTTGGGGACAACCTAGGATGAGGAGCAGTGGGTGCGGGCGTTTCGGTGATATATGGGGCCTCTAGATGTGTCAACCACTGGGAGCTGTTTTAGAAGATAGCTCTCAGGTGGTATCTCACGTCCTATAGAATCTCGAAGTTTGGGTCCGACGGTTCCCCCCTATGCTGGAGACAATGTGGTGCGGTGGGGAATTTAGTGCATATGTTCTGGTCGTGCAAAAATTTGACCAGTTTCTGGAACTCAGTGTTCTCCTACATATCAGGGATGACTGGTATCCTGACGCGACCTAACCCTGGATTGGCAGTCCTACATATTGGCATTGACATGTTTCCCCCTGACTTCAGAGTAGTTGTCACACATATCCTCCTAGCGGCCAAAACACACATTTCACAACACTGGAAAGCAGATAGGGCTCCTAACGTGTCTGAGGTTCTAAGGTTGACTCAGGTGAACTATGTTAATGAGTCTTTATTGGCCTACCGTCGTGGCGGCAGGGATCGGTTCGACTCAACTTGGAAAATTTGGACTGATTGGTATAAAGCGTAAAATAGCTTCATTTACTGATGATTGATTTGCTTGGAAATGGTTTATTGGCATGCACACCTTCTTTTCTTCTCCTTTTTTTCTTCTCTCCTCCCCTCCCCGCATTCTCTTTCCCACTCCCCTACTTCTCCCCCCCTACAATTTTCCCACAAGCAAACGGTGCGATAATACCTGTTGATTGATGTTCAATGATGTTCCATGGATTGATTTCCTGTTATGGTATTGTAATTTCCCTTTGGTATGTGAATGGTCAAGTGTTTTAGCGTTTGATGTATCTCACGGTTCCGCCTGTTTTCTCATGTTTTGTTTTTTTTATACACGTCTGTATAAGTCTGTATACAAAAGTTTTTTTAATAAAAACTAATTGAAAAAAAAAAAAAAAAAAGAATTTTAATCGATCAAAAAGATTTTGATCGATCAAAAAAATTAAAGATTAATCAATTAATTAAAAGTTAATTTGCACAGCCCTAATTAAAAGTGATTAAAAAAAGAAAAAAAAAATATTTTATTTTTAAAACGCCCCTATCCCCGGTAGCTCGTGCGCAGAAGCGAACACGCATGCAAGTCCCGCCCACATATGTAAACACCGTTCAAACCCCACACGTGAGGTATTATCGTGTGGGTTAGAGTGTGTGCAACAATTCTAGCACTCCTCTGTAACTCAAAAATAGTAACCTGTAAAAAAAAATTGAAACGTCGCCTATGGAGGTTTTTAAGTACCGAAGTTTGGCGCCATTCCATGAGTGGGCGCAATTTTAAAGCGTGACATGTTAGGTATCTATTTACTCGGCGTAACATCGTCTTTCACATTATACAAAAAAATTGGGCTAACTTTACTGTTTTGTTATTTTTTAATTCATGAAACTGTTTTTTCCCCTAAAAAATGGTGTTTGAAAAATTATTGCGCAAATACCGTGCGAGAAAAAAAGTTGCAATGACCGCCATTTTATTCCCTAGGGCAGTGATGGTGAACCTTGGCACCCCAGATGTTTTGGAACTACATTTCCCAGGATGCTCTTGCACTCTGCATTGTAGTGAAGCATCATGGGAAATGTAGTTCCAAAACATCTGGGGTGTCAAGGTTCGCCATCACTGCCCTAGGGTGTCTGCTAAAAAATATATATATATATAAACTGATTAATTTTCTATCAAAAAAATTTAGATTTTTACATGAAGGAGAAAAGTGCCAAAATAGGCCCGCTGATCAAGTGGTTAAATAATGATTCCAATAGCTTAGTGACATAAAGGAGTTGTAAAGGAAACATTTTTTTTTTTGCTGAAATGACTGTTTACAGGGTATAGTGACATAATAGTTAACTGATTCCAATAGAGGGCAGTGATAGTTTGTAAAACAAAACTGTATTGGTGCTGAGGGGTTTTACACACACCTACCAGCACTGTGGTTATCAGAAAACAGACAACCATGAAGTGTTCAGAACAGAGAGGATTTACAGCAACATCAAAGCAAAAACGAACAATGAGGACATGAAAACAGCACTGTAGTAAGGTAAAGGAAGCTATTTAGCTAAAAAAATAAATTCCTTTAGTGACCCTTTAAGTCAGTAGGAACACCAAAATAATTCCACTGGAAATTAAAAAAATGATACCTGTCTGGTGGAAGATAGAGCCACGATAGCCAGGGTCTTTCTGAAGCTGGATTTCTTTAAGAGTGAAGATTGAGACATCTGCACAGAGACAGCATAGTATAAAAATATTTAGTCGTGTCAGAACAAAAACTATAGACAGCAATATGAACTTTTTTTTTCTCTCTAACGTTCTGGGAAACTTATGGAAGATTTAATTGCTTACTCTCTTGCAGTGTGTGTATTCTTTCACCAAGGCTTTTGAAATAAGGACGCCTTAGACCTTCATCTGCAGATATCCTGTTCTTGTCTTCATACTGGGAGAGGAGAAAATATATAGGTGTTGACACAAGGCATGCTTAGCAGTGAGATAGTTTGCTTCAAGAGAAATTAAATATTTTTATGCATACACATTTACTAAAGCAAAAAGGTATGTTCCCTTTGCAGGAGAATGTTCACTTAGTTCAGGTCAAGCTATGCTGACTTCCATCATCCAATCATGTGTAATTGGGTTATTGGGTATTCTTTGCAAAGGGAATTTTCACTGCATTTGCTAAGCTAAAGGAAGTTCCCTTGCAAGGTGAAAATTCTCTTGCAAAAGTGAACAGCTTATTTGCCCTTTGTAAATCAACCCCATTGGTGTTTTGAATAGCCAAAAAATAGCACTGTGAAAGATTTAGTTTATATTGTCTACATGGATGTTGTATTCAGCTGTCAAATAACTATTTCAGGACTAATGCTATTTCATTTTTACAGAAAGATATTCCAATGCAAAATATCAAAACTTGAACAGCTACTTGAAAGTTAAAATTAACCATTGCTAAATAAAATATTTAAGTTCGTATCTTGGCAGTAATACTGATTCGCCGACTTCAAGATTTTTTGATTTAATGACTTAAAGATTGGACTTGATGGACTTGTGTCTTTTTTCAACCTCGCCTACTATGTAACTATGTAACTTGGAGCAATTAGGTCAGCACCTGATCTGCTGTACATACTTAGTTCCTTTTAGTAACCAGCCTGGTCAATAGTGATCTACACATATCTCGCAGCCCATTATTAAAGGGGTTGTAAAGGTAAAAAAAATTCCCCTAAATAGCTTCCTATACCTTAGTGCAGTCCTACTTCACTTACCTCATCCTTCCATTTTGCTTTTAAATGTCCTTATTTCTTCTGAGAATTCCTCACTTCCTGTTCTTCTGTCTGTAACTCCACACAGTAATGCGAGGCTTTCTCCCTGGTGTGGAGTGTCGTGCTCACCCCCTCCCTTGGACTACAGGAGAGTCAGGACCCCCACTAACACATAGCTTCTTTCTCTATCTGCAACAAAGAGAGTGTCCTGATTTGCCTGATCGCCCTCTCCACCCTCAATGTTTATTGAGGTCTAGAGCAGGGGTGTCAAACTCAATTTCATCGTGGGCAGCATCAGCATTATGATTGCCCTCAAAAGGACCGGTTCTATCTGTAAGATTAGATGTCCAGCGTATCCCCTCCCCATATATTAGATGTCAAGCGCCACCCCACCATCAGAAGTTGAGTCCCCCCACTCTCTCTTATATCACAGTGCACCCCCCTTTCCTTATGCTCCTGCTGGGAAGAAGTTTGATGCATTGCTTGAAAGCAGAAAGTAAGGGTCTGGAGGAGGACTGGAGAGGTGCAAGGGCCACATGAAATGGCCTGGAGGGCCGCATTCGGCCCACGGGCCTTGTGTTTGCCACCTGTGGCCTAAAGGGTGCCGGAAAACAGCATTTTAAATCTACCCAATCCGCCACTCCCCTGGCAGTCAGCGCTCTCCTCTACTCCCCTAGGACTGCCCCTTGATATCCTCTCAGCCAATGCAGGGTGATGGACAGTTGGAGCATTGGAGGCAGAGTTTGTGGGACCAGTCTTACAGATGTGGAGGGAGCATGCTGGAAAACTAGCCCTAAACCAGCATTTAACCCTTGCAGTGCAGTGGCAGCCTAATTGAATGGGAAGATTTCTCATTGGAGTTCAGCTGTAAGCTACACATTTTACAAATACCTTAAAGTGAATCTAAAGCAAAATCTTTTGTTTAGGTTATTTTTTGCTGCCTGTGTACCACTGGGGATCTTTCCTTGGGGGCAAAAGGCAACATGAAATGAGAGGAAATCACTGTAAATTGTATAGAAATGCCCCATACACACAATCCAAAAATTAGACGACAGATCGTTTGACTTTTTTCGCTTGCTAGTCGCAAGTAGAAATTGAATAGGTTACTAAAGTTCCGAAAATTCTCGTATGATATAATACAAATTCAGGAGTGTGATGTGTTGTAATGTATTTGTATTGTATTTTTGGACGACAACTGTACTGATTAAAAGAAAATCTTACAATCTGGTATTGTATGAGAAAATTTTTCTTGCTTGTCTGATTGGATAATAATCGGACGAACTGTCGTGATCAAAAGCTGTGTACTAACAATCAGATAATCGTATGATATTTTTATTACGATTTTCAGATTTTCGGATCGTGTGTACAGGCCATTAGAGAACTGTCATAGAAAAAGTTGTCTTCAATGGAGGTTTTTTCGTCACCTGTTCCTCTAGTGAAAACTCAAAAATGTTAAATTTTCTCTCATTTTCTATCGCTGTGACAAGGGTCAGCATGAAAAATAAATAGAAGAGTGACTCTCCCCAGTAGGGACACAGACAGCAACATAAAATTGACAAAGGTGGGGATTTTCTTGAAACCGCAGAGTGTAAAATCTTGTGCAGCTGTCAAAGCTTAATTGGACAAGCTGAAGTTAGAAGCTCATTGCCAATCATGCACAGCTGAACTAGATTCTGAGTGCTCTAGTTTTAATAAGAGCCGGTTCACACAGGGGTGACTTGAACTAGCCCCAAGTCGCGCTGTTGAGAAAAGCAATTGCAGTGAATGGAGCAGTCTTAATGTACACTACTGAAGTCGCTCCGACTTTAGAAAAGGTTCCTGTACTACTTAAATCTGACTTCTAAGTGACTTGTACCCATTGATTTCAATGGAAGTCGCCTCAGAAGTCGGATCACTGTCTTAACAGAAGCAACAATACAGGAAGATAACATACATTTCTCAGGCAAACCCCTCCCTCCCCTTCCCTCCCACAGAGCCGATTGTTTGATTGGACACTGGAAAGCCTCCTTTCCTGAAGGCGACTTGAAGTCGCCTTGTAAGTCACCCCATGTCGCGCTCTGGTGCGCGCGCAGGTATTTTTCAGGTCACCTCGCAAAGTTGCGGCCAGAGTCGTGTCGCCCCTGAGTGAACCGGCTCTCAATCTCCCCCAAAGTGTCTAATCATTCCCTCCTCTATCCAAAGGTAAAACAAATGCCTTTACAGTGTATACACATTAAAATAAATAATATGTAAAGCAATACAGCTCCTAGTACTATATAAAATACATACCAGCAATAGGCTGCTTAGAAGATCGATCCCCTCAGAATCAAGTCTGAAACAGACATAATGTTCTACTGTTATTGTCATAAGAACAAAGACACAACAGGTTTCATTTACTAAAGGCAAATAGACTGTGCACTCTGAAAATACAGTTTCACTCTGCAAGTGCAATTGCTCAAGAGCTTGGTAAACAAGGGGAAGCACTGCTCACTTTCATCATCCAATCATGTGCAAGCAAAAATGCATTTTTTTCCCCCTTGCTCGTGATTGGGTTTTCTTTTCAAAGTGAAGCATCGCTTTATTTACTAAGCTCTGGACCAAGCGCACTTGCAGAGTACACAGTCTATTTGCCTTTTGTAAATTAACCCCAGTGACTGCTGCTGTCAAAATTCACAGCAAGTAGAAATAATAAAATGCAAGAGAACCAAAATATCACAGTATGCGAACAGGTCAACGTCTTGATTTATAAGAGTTAGTTCAACTTTACAGAATAACTATAACTTTATGATCTAGCACTTTAAGAATTGCAAACCCAAATGTTGTCCTTGGAGCAAAGCACGGATATCACATACTTCCACTGTAGACCAAAGTAAAGGCAAGCTTTTGTTTTTTACTACCTACTACTCAAAATTGGTGAACCAATAGTGCTAGTCAAAACTTGTAAAATTAATAAACTTTGATGCAATATACAAGTACCTGAAATAAATAAATAAATACATTTTTTGTTTTATTATTATTCGTTATGATGATACTGTTGAACATTTCTGTACAGATGACTTCAGAGGGTCAAACTACATTAATTGAAGAAAATTACTGATATAAGAAGTTTTAAGAACAAACATATACAACACTGATTAATGTGGAAAATGTTCAATAGGAAAAAATATGGCTATATTTTCTTCTGTAATTAACTTCTTTTTTTATCATACTGACGGATAGCGGCGTGACACAACTATTTGATACAAGGAAGCGATAAGCATAATGGAGAACTTTATTTTCAAAGTTTACTGAAATCTCAGCTTCTTTCCTATTACTTTCTATTGCAGCAGAATCTTGGCAGACTTCAAACTCTCTAAGGCCCCTTTCACACTGGGGCAGGAGGCACGGTGGCGATAGAAGCGCTATACCGTCGGAAGTCCTGCAGGATACGACCGTTAGCGGTGCATTATTAACCCCCGCTAGCAGCCGATAAAGGGTTAATACCACCCGCAATGCGCCTCTGTATTACCGCAGTACCTGCAGTACTGACAATCATAGTGTAGAATATGACAACAGGACCATTTCTCCCTCTGATCCAAGGCAAGTATAAGAAAAGTTGAATTAAATTACCTCTACAGGACACCCAGTGGAGGGGACATCAAAACATATGAGGAGACTTATAGCCTTCTTATTTGTAGCAGCGAGAATATCTATAGCCGAATCTTGGAAGTCCCCTACGATCCCTTTTTACCTGCTGAAATTTAAACTATCATGGATAATGGTAAATGAAAGCCTTTCGGCAATTTTGAACGATAAAGTTGCTTTGTTCGACAAAATATGGGACCCCTGGATCAACTAAATTTCAGATGCATAATGAGATGGAATTGTCTCTAGAGTGTTCTTCTCTGGGGCTAGAGTGCACCCCCCTTCACTACCCTCTACTCTTCTTTCTGTCATCTCTTTTCGCTTTCTCTCCTCCCTCAATCTGAATTTGCCTTTCGACGGGCCCAAAGACCAATTACGGTCCCTGGGACTACGTGGGAGTTAAGTTAGTAGGTTACTTCAAGTAGCTGTAGCAGAGGGGGATAGGGGTTAACCCCTCACTGCTCCCCATGCTACACATTGGAATATGCAGTACTTTGAGCGAGAAGAGGGGCTCTAGAATTAAATTTACACTATATATGCACCCCCCCCCCAAGCGTTGTATACTTACAGTGAGATGAGTGGGGTAGACACATAACATTTTGAAACCTCGTCTCTTGAGGTTATTCCTACATTTCATAAGTTTTACAGTGTATATTTACAGATTCTCCTTTTTTCGGTTTAAGTTTGACATTTTTATATAAAACTAGTATGTGGATGATGAAACATCACATCAATATATGCTCTTCTGTGCTGTAATCGAATCATCACCTTTTTTTAATGTACAATTACTTCCTATTACAATGGAAAATGCACACTTTGTACTTGTTTAAAAAAAATCTGAATAAAAATATTGGAAGAGAAGAAAAGCTGAGTTAGACTTAACAGTAACTCCCTTTCTCTTCCAGCACAGCCCATGAGACCTAAGGCTCCACCTACCAGGACAGGAAACACGTTAACGCCCACCTGGGCGGTCCTCCAGGCCCCATGTCAGTATTATAGAGAACCATAGCCCTACTTGCAAATGCTTAATACACATAATTCAAGGTATAACAGGGTGGGAATCCGGCTGTTCTGGAAGACTCCTAGGCGATAATGTTTAACGAAGGTTGAAAAACTGGACCAGGTGGCAGCTTTGCATATTTGTTTCGGTGAGGCTCCAGCTCTTTCAGCCCAAGATGCGTACAAAGCTCTTGTTGAATGTACGTTGACACAAGGTGGAGGAATCTGCATAACCCTATAGGATTGAGCAATAGCCTGCTTTATCCATCTGGCTAAGGTAGCCTTGGATGCTCCCCCTCCTTTGTGGGAACAAACAAGGCATCTGTCTTCCTAAAGGTTTTGATGACTTCTAGGTAGAAGAGAAGAATTCTCCTGAAGCCTAGGAAACAACATTTTTTTTTCTCGCCCTTTTGCATACTGCAAAAGGTTGGTAGCACAATATCCTGGCATCTGTGGAAGGTACTGGATACCTTAGGCAAAAACCCTGGATCCGTTTTCAACACAACCCGATCATCAAAGATTATGAGGAAAGGCTACCTGACTGAAAGGGCCTGCAATTCACTGACCCTACGAGCTGAGGTAATTGCCACTAGAAAAATTGTCTTTAGAGTAAGTAATTTAACTGAAGCATCCTTCAGGGGCTCAAGTGGAGCCTGTAGAACTAAAGACAGGTCCCAGGTAAGACATGTTCCAACCACCACCGACTTAGATCTAGCGATTGATTTAAAGATTCTAGCTATACCAGGATTTTCCAAGAGAGAATACTGGAGGAAAATACTAATAGCCGACACATGTACTTTAACATACTAACGGATAGACCCTTGTCAAAACCCTCCTTAAAAAAATCAAAAATTGACTGAATGTCGTGAGCCAATCTTTGATTTTCAGGTAACCAAGAGTTAAATTTCTTCCAAACGTTGGAGTATATAGCTCTTGTAACTGGCTTCCTGCAGTTAACCGGGGTTTGACCACTTTGTCTGAAAATCCCTGGGAGCTTAATATCTTCTCTTCAGATATCAAGCCAACAATCCTCATACACGCGCTGCACATGCTAGACAAAACACACCCTTCAAAATACTATGCACAAGAACAGAACTGCAGAGACACTTAATTTCATACATGTATTCTCTTCTGTTCTCGGACCACAGTCCCAATTCCATCATAGCGAGTCAAAGATGGGAAAGGGATCTTTCTATAAACCTTTAAGAAGAGGAATGGTGTATGTATCCAGACGTCGCTACACGACGTACAATGTTTGACTACTTTATACTTGCAAAATTAATAAAAATTATTGAAACAGTAGGGGAATGGGAAAGAAAATACCTATTCTTACATCCATAAGGATTCGACCAATGTGAGATGGTACAAAACACCTCTTAGGCCGCGTACACACGATCAAATTTATCTGCTGAAACTGGTCCGACTGACCGTTTCAGCAGACATCTCCGATCGTGTGTACGGGCTAGCGGACAGGTTTGTCCATCGGACAAATTTCAAAGCATGTCTTGAAATTTGTCCGCTACAAACCTGTCCGTCGGATCTGTCCGCTGGTTAGTACACGTCCTCAGATGGAGGGGATTTTCATCCGATGGTGTGTACACGCCATTGGACCAAAATCCGATGAGACATGTCCGCTGCAAACTATCCATCGGACATGTTTAAACGGACATGTCTCATCGTGTGTACGCGGCCTTAGACTACATAAAATTTCCCCCACCGTGCCCCCAACTGCTGGAGGTGCGCAGACAAAGACGGTTCACTCCTACATATATGGTGGTTCAGCACTCACTACTCTAATAACCACATATCCAATAGACTTTTCCCCAGCCCAAATGCTTCGGCATCACTCATTCATTCCTAAACAGCAATACCACAGATCACTATCTCTACACCTAATAAACACAGCAAAAATGTGTATTCCAGCACAATGGAAAGTAACAAATCCCCCAACCATCATGGATTGGTTTAACAAGCCAGAGACAGACCTACCAAACCTGGACATGTTGGCGCCACTTCCAGACTTCCAGACACCACTTCTACTGAATAGTTTCAATTAAAAATTGGTTGAAACATATTGTCAGGTCGGAGGAGGAGGAAGGATTCGTCCTTGCATATACCTTTCCATCCATATCCCTGGATATTCCCTCCCCAACCCATTTACCCACCATAGTTGATAAGGACACACATAACCATCCACGGTTATGTGACCACAACCCTAGAAACCGAGAAACCATCACCTAGAGATACACTTGGCCAATAATCGTGAAAGATGCAACAAAACCAAGATTTATCAAGAGCTATCACACTTAAATACCTTGAACATCCTACAAAAAACATACACTCTCACAGACACTATAACCGACAAGCTCCCAAATACATACATTAGAAAAACAACTCTATTCAATCACTTTACCTGCATCATGCAGGTAACGGTTTTATTATACTTCTATTTATCCACATGTATTGTTTAAACATTGTTTTTGACAAACCTTGATTACATATATGTTATACATGCGAGAATGAATACTGTCATCCATCTTCTCGACAATGCATTTGAAATTGTATAACTTATGAGTCTGTATACCCATATATTTCATATTCTGTATACAATAAAAACATATTGGGAAAAAAAATGAAATATACACATTCTTTTATTACATTAACTGCTATATTTAAAGAAAAACACATAGCTAAAGAAAGCCCTTTAAGCAGAGCTTTTTTTCTCAAAAAATAGGTGCAGGAACTCAACCACGACCTGTTCAGATTTCACAAACAGTAGAAGGGTCTTAAAGGGGCATTAAATACCAGAATTGCATTACATACAGTGTGCAGAGTTCAGGGGGTTACAAAGCAGTCACTTGTAAACACAGAAACCAGACTTCTGTGTTCACAAGTGATTGTGGTGAGCGGGCACCAAAGGGTCTGAGCCAAAGGTGGTGGAACTGAGTTCCACCAAGTTCCCCCAGAAAAAAAGCCCTGCCTTTAAGAAATAAATATGAACATATATTGATCATTTTGAAATACAGTGAAACCTTGGATTACAAGCATAAACGGTTCCAGGAGAATGCTTATAATCCAAAGCACTCGCATATCAAAGCACGTTTCCACATAGAAGTCAATGAAAACGAAAATAATTTGTTCCGCATTGACTTCTATGGCATGAAATACTACATGTGGCCAGAGGTGGGGGGTGCCGGAGAGCCTCGGAAATGCTCGGGACAGCTCGGCTGATCTTGGAAACCCTCGGAAAGGTTCGAAAACAATTGGGAACAGAGTATTTCTGAGTGATTACGAATGGCTCCGAACCATTCCGAGTGTCACCGGGGGCCGCCGCGCCTCTGGCCAATTGCAGTACTGCACACCCCATTAGCTTGAATTCTGCTCATTTTGTGAGACGACAAGTCAGGATTTAAAAAAAGTGTCTTGGCTTTCAAAACACTCCTTACCCACGCTACTCGTAAACCAAGGATCCATTGTACTTCAATTGAATATGGATGATGGCACTGTAACTATTTTAATAATAAAAAAAAATCTAAGTACCCTTTTTCCTAATTGATATACAGCTGTCACATAACCCAGCTCTTTCCCAGCCTGTCTGTAAGAAAACAGTATCATGAGGAGCTTCTAGTAATCTGCTACTGGTCACGTGTTCAAAATAAAAGACAGCCTTTGGTATACACAGTAAATAATTAATATCGATAAACCTTTTTAAATTGTCATACATATATACAGTGCCTTGAAAAAGTATTCATACCTCTTGGGATTTTATGTGGTAGACCAACACAAAAGTGGTATATAACTGTGAAATGGAAGGAAAATTATAAATGGTTTTCAAAATGTTTTACAAAAAAATATCTGAAAAGTGTGGTGCGCATTTGTATTGAGCCCTGTTTTTTTTGTTCAATAAATGTTTATTGTAAAGATAAAAAGAGTAGGCCGCGTAAATGTCCGCTGAAAACGGTCCGTGGACCGTTTCAAAATCTCCGCTCGTGTGTTTACAAATTTCTCCACCCGAAATTTCAAAGCATCTTTGATCCGGTGGGGAAAGTGTGGTACACTTGCGCATTTGTATTCGGCGCAAGCGCGGAGCCCTGTTTTTTTTGTTCGGGGAATTTGAATGGTGTGTAACGCCATGTCAAACTTCGGACATTGATGGAAATGGTCCGCGGACCGTTTTCATCGGATATATCCGATCGTGTGTACGCCGCCTAAGAGGAGACAGATTACAGGTGATACATACACAATCATCAAACATGAAAAAGCCCAACAAAAGACAGTGGCAAAACTTAACATACAGCAATTCAGACATGGAACAAAATGAAGGACCCCCTGTCATGGACCATGAGATATTAAAGAGTTTATACTTGAAATCCTAATTCATGTATTGCAGAAGATGAGACATTGTGGAGTACATATTGCAAGAGATGTCCAGTGTGTAGAGGTGTTAATTGTTGTTCTGATTGCTTCATTGTAGTAATTACCCCCTGGGGGCTACTGTCTCAACACACATATTCAGGCTATTCAAGCTTTGGGACCAATCTCTGCTGAGACATTTTGAAGTCCTCATTTGCATGGAAGAGTACCTGACTGAGTTGTTGGGGGTGGGATGTTCGGCGATTCCAGGGATATTCCTACTCGTGGAATATTGGGTGATTTATTTTATGGAAGAAGAAGGGAAGGCTTGATGGGGATATGTTCTACGACCGTCACACCCCCAAAGACCCAAAATACAACAGGAAACTAAGAGCTAAAATTACAAGAACTTATCAGACCTGCAATCCATTCAAAAGGGTGTATAAAGAAAACATAAAGGGGTAAGAGGAGAAGAGAAAAAGGAATAGAAAGAGGAGAGGGGGGGGGGGGGGGGGCCGAACCGAGCCACAGAAACATACATAATCTTACATCATAGCGGAGTGAAAAAATGCACCAAGGTCAATGTACATTGTGGGACATAAGGTCAGCATACTTAGATGTGAACTTAAAAGCGAACCAACATGACCATATTTTGTTAGCCAAATCGGATTTATTACACAATTTAAGAGTACCGGTTTCCATATGGTAGAAGAAATTCACCCTGAGCAGCCAGTCCCGAATAGTAGGAACTGACTGGGTCTTCCACAATTTCGGGATAAGAGACTTAGCCACATTTAAAAGGTGGGGGGTTACACTTTTTTTTATCTGATCCTATTGATTCACTTGTACAGTGTAGTAGAACAACCCATGGGTCACAAGGAACTGCAACTCCCTGAATCTCCTCTATCAAACATAAGACCTCACCCCAGTAAGGCTGTATAAGGGGACAAGACCACCACACGTGGGCGTGTGTGCCAGGTTGACCGCATCCCCTCCAACATAAGTTAGAGACTGTAGGAAAGGAGTTGTGAAGGATCATGGGTGTGTAGTGCCACCGGGTCAGCAGCTTGTAGTTAATTTCCGCAGTTGACGAGGAAATAGCCGACACATGTGCCAACTGAAGAATGGAAGAGCGTTGAGAATCAGATATTGAAGATTGTAAATCCTTTTCCCACTGTGAGAGAAACGATGGCTGAACAATAGGGGGAAGGGATGATAGGGCACAGTAAAAACCAGATATAGGCCTCTCTGGCATTTGGGAGCCAGCAAGTAGATGTTCTACTGGAGTCAAATCCGAGCCCGAACGGAGAGGCTGAGATTTAACAAACAGCAGCAACTGGTGGTGTTTCCATTGATCCATAAAAGTTATGGGTGCAGTTGTTATTAGGTCAGGGAGAGGTCTAATTCCATTGGGAGTGATCACATGGTGAAGCAGCAGCGGAGGAGTCGCTAACCAATTACTGAAAGAGTGATCCATATTACCTGGAGGAAAGTAATCGTTGCCCGATAGATGCATCAGGGGGGAATTATATGCCCATTTCTGTCGTTTACACAATGAATCCCAGAATGCAAGAGTAGATCTAGTAATTGGGGACGTAGATGGCAGAAGGTTCCAGATTTTACTTGGGATCCATATGAGTGGGAACATGTCAGAACCACACATATCACTCTCAAGCTGCACCCACAATTTCGTTATCTTATGGTATTTTCAATCAGAAATGCAGGTCAACACAATAGCTGAATAATAACGTTTAATATCCGGGAGTGCGAGGCCTCCGGCACATTTAGGTTGGGTCAATGTAGAGAAAGCAATCCTAGGGCGTTTCCGGTTCCACACATATTTACAAATCAATGATTTTACTAATTTAAAAAACCCAGGGGGAATCCTATAGGGAATCATCTTAAAAAGAAAAAGCAGTCTGGGCAAGACGTTTATTTTTACCACGCTAATACGCCCCAGCCAGGAATGAGCCAGCTGCGTCCATTTTTGTAGGTCAACCTTAATAGAATTTAACAGCGGGATATAGTTTTTCCTAAACAGGGAGGCGGGGTTTGCAGAAAGGTGAATACCTAAGTATTTCAGGGAATGGGACTGCCAACTAAAGGGAAAGGATGATCTCAGCGTCGACGCCATACCAGGAGGGAGGGAAATATTCAAAATTTCAGATTTGGATAGATTAATTTTAAAATTCGACAGGGCACCGAATTTGGCAAAAGCTACCATAAGGTTTGGGAGAGAGATAAGGGGGCGTTGTATGTTAAATAATATGTCATCCGCATATACCGCGTATTTATGTTCTCTAGAACCCAAAGTCACCCCACTAATATCAGGATTATGGCGAATCGTTGATAGGAAAGGTTCCAGGGACAAGGCAAATAGGATGGGTGATAGGGGGCAGACCTGTCTGGTGCCATTATAAAGGGTAAACGGGTCGCTTAAGGTACCATTAATGCGTAATTGAGCAGTAGGAGATTGGTAGAAAGCCGAAATTCGAGCGAGCATATTGGGGCCTAGACCGAAATGGGTCAGCGTATGCATCAGGTACCCCCAGTCCACCCTATCAAAAGCCTTTTCCACATCCGTGGAAAGCAAAAGGGTGGGCTGGGGGGACCCCCTCACGTGGGAGATCAAAGAGAGCGTGCGCAGGGAATTATCCCTCGCCTCCCTCCCGGGATGAAACCAGTCTGGTCTAAAGAGACCAAGCCTGAAATAAAGGGCAGAAGCCTGAGTGCGATCGCCTTGGCGTACAACTGGGCGTCCAGGTTCTGTAAAGAAATTGGACAGTATATTGAGCCCTGTTAACTCTGATACCCCTAACTAAAATCTAGTGGAAGTCACCTAATTAGTAAATAGTACGTCTGTGTGTAATTTTATCCGAGTATACTGTAAATACAGCTGTTCTGTGAAGCCCTTAGAGGTCTGTTGGAGAACCTTAGTTAATAAACAGCATCATAAAGGCCAAGGAACACACCAGACGGGTCAGGCATAAGGTTGTGGAGAAGTTTAAAGCAGGGTGAGGTTATAAAAAAATATCCCAAGCTTTGAACATCTCACGGAGCACTGTTCAATTCATCATCTGAAAATGGAAAGAGTATGGCACAACTGCAAATGTAAAAATATAAACCCGACACGTTTCGACTAGAAATGTCATCACCCGTGCTAAGCGAATGACGACATTTCTAGTCGAAAAGCATCAGGTGGACCTATCCACAACATCGCTTTTGGTACCTAGTATTTGATAAGCCCATGATGAGCGTCTAATATGTGAGTTTTATCCTATTTTTAATAAACAACACTGTTCAAACTGTATCACGCTATGTGAGTTCCTTTCATTATTTCTTGCATTGCATGTGGATACTGAGCCTCTAAAAAACGTATGATTTACTCCTTGACTTGGGATCACCATAGTCGATTAGCTGTTTGGATCCAAGACCAGCTGTTTAGATCATGTTGATCGATATAAGCCTTGTGTGACTTGGGTGGTGTACACCTTCCACAGTCATTGGCATTCGGTAAGCCCCCTTTTCTATCATTGGCGGTGGTACTTCTGTTAAGCTGTTGTTCCATCTTCACGATTTTTCCGTGGTGAAGCCATCTTTATCCCCAATTTTGTGGACTTCAGTTACTTCATGCACTTTCCTGTGGTGAAATCACTTTCATCCCCATTTGTTTGGACTTTAGTCACTTCATGCACTTTACCTTTTTCTTTTCTTTTCTTTTGACATTTTGTATGTTTTCACAACATGTTGGTACATCAATGTGTTTAACACGGTCACGTGGGGACACTTTGTTTATTTAGTTACATTTATTTAGTCACATAATTATTATATGCAAATTTGGTTTGCCAATATTAGATGTGGTTTCTTTCCATATCCTTACTCAGTTATTAGTGCAAATTTTTTTCAATTTATCACAACTGCAAACTGACAGGCCCGGGCAATGAGTGCATTAATCAGAGAATCAGCCAAAAGGCCCATCCTAACTCTGAATGACCTGCAGAGATCCACAGCTCAGGTGGGAGAATCTGTCCACAGGACAACTATTAGTCATGCACTTCACATATCTTGCCTTTATTGAAGAGTGGCAAGAAAAAAGCCATTGTTGAAAGAAAGCCATAAGAAGTCCCATTTCTAGTTTGCGAGAAGCCATGTGGGGACACAGCAAAAGTCTACAAAAGACTTGAGACTGAAGTAGGGGTTTAACTTTCAGCAGGACAACGACCCTAAACATACAGCCAGAGCTAAAATGAAATGGTTAAGATCAAAGTATATTCATGTGTTAGAATAGCCCAGTCAAAGTCCGGACCTAAATCCAATTAAGAATCTCTGGTAAGACTTGAAAATTGCTGTTCACAGATGTTTTCCATCCAATCTGACAGAGCTTGAGCTATTTTTCAAAGAAGAATGGCCAAAAATGTCTCCCTCTAGATGTGCCAAGCTGGTAGAGACATCCCCAAAAAGGCTTGCAGCTATAATTGCAGCGAAAGGTGGTTCTACAAAGTATTGACTCAGGGGGCTGATTATAAATGCCCGACACACTTTTTACATATTTATTTGTAAACAAATTTGAAAACCATTTATAATTTTCCTTCCACTTCACAATTATGAGCCACTTTGTGTTGGTCTATGACATAAAATCCCAATATAATGCATTTATGATTTTGGTTGTAACATTACAAAATGTGGAAAATTTCAAGGGGTGTGAATACCTTTTCAAGTCACTATATATTTGAAATGAACCTTTTTTAATTTTTGGGCAATAACATTGTGTGGGCGGATTTCTGCCAATCACAGGCTTTGTGATGCCCCTCCTACCTGTGTCTTAGAATAAGAGGGAGATGAAGCCTCTATAAATCAAAATGTAATACTCCACCCCCATTGTGTTAAGCTGGTTAGTGGGCATACATGAGGAGAGAGGGAATGGGCTTTAATTTACCACTGTGTATACACCCACATGTGTGACTCTATAGACATATGGGCTGCTCACATGTGATCAAGGAGGAAATGCTCAGGGTATAAAATACAATGAATACTGAGCATGTGCACTAGCTGCCAACACTGCTCTGCAAGATCCACAACTGCCATTGGGATACGGACAGAAGGGGGAGACAGAGAACAGCAGAATTAATCAGGTTTTATGCAGAATACAGAACAAAAATCCCATAGTGACATGGGCGTCCGCTCCATAGGGCAAGGGGGGTCGTTTGCCCCCCCCCTGGAATCGCCAGGGAGAGCCAGGAGCAGGACTGAACTGGCCCTGTGGCCGATTTAAATGGTGACTGCAGCGCTCCCCTCCACTCTAGTTGTCCCTTATTTAGCCCCTCTTTTAGACCTGAAATAAATATACTGTCAATATAGGGTGCTGTGTAATGTAAAGGGGTCCAATGATGCAGGGTTCTATGTAATGTAAAGGGGTCCAATGACGCAGGGTGCTGTGTAATGTAAAGGGGTCCAGTGATGCAGGGTGCTGTGTAATGTAAAGGGGTCCAATGATGCAGGGTGCTGTGTAATGTAAAGGGGTCCATTGATGCAGGGTGCTGTGTAATGTAAAGGGGTCCAGTGATTCAGGGTGCTGTGTAATGTAAAGTGGGCCAGTGATGCAGGGTGCTGTGTAATGTAAAGGGGTCCAGAGCTGTGGGGTGCTGTGTGATGTAAAGGGGTCCAGAGCTGTGAGGTGCTGTGTAATGTAAAGGGGTCCAGAGCTGTGAGGTGCTGTGTAATGTAATGTAAAGGGGTCCAGAGGTGCAGTTGTGGAGAGGGGATACACAGTAGTGACAAAGAGATATTAAGAGATGCAGGGGGCACAGTGGGGTGTTTTTACATTTTAACGTGGGGGGGTTGGTGCTTTTGACCCCCACTAGCGGTCGAAGAAAGGGTAAAATGCGACTGTGTATCGCCGCTGCCGAAGCGCCCCCCTCTGAAAAAATTTCAGCGGACTACCATGCATAGTGACTAAGTTAGCATGTAATACAGCATTTATTGAGAGTTTTTAATGATGTGGGTTTAATAAGGATGTGTTCAAAAGAAACAAAGGACAGCATGAGTGTAGAATATGGTTTATTCAAGCATGTTTCCCCCAGATCTTTAGGCTAGGTGAGATTGGCTAATAGGCTCAGGAAAATCCACAAAGTCTGTATCAAAATATCTCTAAGAAGAAAATAATTATATTTATAAGTGTCATTTACCTTGGTATTTGGCTTTTCAAGGGTTGTGCTCTGTACTGTGTGAACCCATATGCGTTGAACTCTTTGTTAGAAGTAATTCCAGGCCATGTCTCCTCTGTTGGTGTTCCTAATAAGAAGAAGATGTGGGTTATTTATGGAAAAAGTTGGATTAAAGGTGTTTGTTTTATTTCAAAGTAGGTTATTGAAAAAACGATGTTGTGCAGTTGTACAGTATATAGAAACTCAGATTCTTAAGAGAAGACTATTATGATACTATGAATATTTTAATCTACAGCTAACCATAGGCTGGTGACACATGAGTGAATAACCAAGATTCATTCAACTTCTGCAGTCTTGTTAATAGGCTTCACATGCGATAATTTGAGAGTATTTTGAAATTCTGATTTTTTTGTGTATCCCCCAACATGTGCATATAAGTGCTTGTGCCCCTTTGAATTGAGCAGGCAGTTAAAAAAATAAGCTCTTTTAAAAAAAAATGGAACCCACTTTTAAAATACCAGCTGAGTTCATAGCCTATGGTCTTAGATAGATTTTAGGGGCAATCTGTGTTTTGCATGAAATGGAAATGGTGTTCCCAAAGCAGTCTTACATCATAGGTCATTAGCAGAAACATAAATCCAAACCCCCCAAATATTAACAAGTATTTTCAGATATCCAGACAGCCAGATGTACAATGTTCTACATATGGTAATCTATTATGTACCACCTGGCCCATCAAGCTTCAAATAGCACATAAAACCATAATATAATCAACAACATTGTAGAAAATAATATAACCCAAAGATTAAAAAAACATGCCACATCCAAAACGCAAAAGAAAAACCAGAACTTAATGTTCCAAAAAATAGCAGATTTAGAAGGTAGACAAATGTTAAATATATATATATATATTTTTTTAATAGAAACACTAAAGGGTAAATTCTATTTAAAAATCAAGAACCCTTTTAAGGGGAACCACATATTGCAAAGACAAAGCCCAACTCTGAACTGGGCTTGGACTACCCATATATTTACATAGAAACAAAATGTGAATAGGGTGCTTCCGCATGTCAGACCTCCACTATGCTGTTGCTCTTAGGGCATCATCCGAGGGAGGTGTAGAGTGGAGCTGGAGTGGCACCTGAGCAGTACTTCAAGAAGTAGAAGCAGATGCTTACACAAAAATACAGAGAAGTTGCTTCTAAATGCAGTGACACATGGTTAAAAATTCTTACAGAAAATGGAACGTAAAGCAGATTCATCAGAATAGCAAACCAGGCTGGGCTCCTGTTACTGTTCTCTCCATAATGCTATGCCGACCAGCAGCTGCAGAGGAGGGTTGGAGTGCAAGGTAAGATGGCGGCCGCACTTCCAGGATGACCGTGGAACGTACGTGGAATGCATGCACTGGAAGTGGCTTCACTTCCTATGCATGTGTTCCACTGTAGTTCTGTAAGTGAGGCGGCCATCTTGACCCCGCACTCCAACCCTCCTCTGCAGCTGCTGGTCGGCATAGCATTATGGAGAGAACAAAGACATCAGCCCAGCCTGGATTGCTATTCTAATGAACCTGCTTTACATTCACTTTTTGTAAGTGTTTTTAACCATACGACACAAAAAACTGTTGGTATACTGCACTTAGAAGTGCCTTCTCTGTACGTTTGTCATCAATTTACATATAATCTTTAGGAACCCACACAAAATTTTGCTTAAAAGAGGTACCTAACTGTCGCTCCAAATCCAGGCTGTCAACATGTTTCCCTATTGATATAGCTTTATCAGGACAAGTTGGATTGTATATTACACTAAATACAATAAACGCTATGTATTATATAAATCAATAGTGTAGACCTGTCTGACTTGTTGTTCTCCTCCCTCCTATGTCTGCCCGCAAGACCTATGTTTGCAATCGGTCAATAACGTGATGGTGTTTCATGTAAGCAGCCAGTGCAGTGTTGTGATATGTATATGTCCTATATAATATATTTATTTGCTCTATTCTGAATAATATTTGTATCATGAATGAATCATACATATTGTTTATTGTATTTATTGCACACCTCTTTTAAGCAATATTTTGTGTATATTTCTAAAGATTATATGTAATAGCCCATTCCAGAGTTGTGTCTTTTTCCACTTAGCATAATATAACCCCTTGATACTAGAGCTTATTGCAGACAATTTATTCTTATAAAAGGTGAACATAAAAATAATTTTATTAATGCCATGGCTAAAATCAACAATAAATTACTATATAAATAATAAAAAAAAATAGTCAATATCCAAGTGCATTAACAAAAATCCCCCACAAAATGGAAATATGAAAAAAATTAAAAACTCATAACAGACATATGTAAAATCTAAAAATATCTGTATTGTTTTGTATGAAGTGTTTGAGTGAATTTGGCGGAGCAGTTTTGTTTTCTTCATGCTCTATAATTTTGTTTTTTAGTTTGAATTAATAGTCCCCTGCAGCTACACTTGGGCTGGTGTCTCTGTTTGTCACCCTTGGATGCCTCTTCTCGCCTGGTCTCTGGCTTGGGGGTAGATGCAGGTATCTTTTGTGCACTGAGTTTGTCTCTGAGGCTTCCATATTTGGACCCTTTTTGTAAGAACATCTTTTGACTTTCAGTCTTATTTTGAAAATTATTGTATGTAAGTTTACCAATACTGGGCCAGTGTCTCAAAAGAATTACACCGGTGTATCTACAGAAATAGTTTACGTTGTTTCGTTGTTTACGTTGTTTCCGTAAGCGTAAGGTTACCCCTGCTATATGAGGGGTAACCTTACGTCGGTCCGCCGTATGCCATGTTAAGTATGGCCGTCGGGACAGCGTCTGGTTTTTCCGTCGTTTACGTAACTCGTCGCGAATAGGGCTGTGCGTTAATTACGTTCACGTCGCAACCAATGTATTTGCGGCGTACTATGGAGCATGCACAGTGGCCTACGTTTAAGGCCAGCGCATGCGCAGTTCGTTCGGCACGGGGGCGCTCTTAATTTTAATACAAGCTGCCCCCTTTGATTTACGTGGGGATACGCCGGGCCATTTACACTACGCCACCGTAAATTACGGAGCAAGTGCTTTCAGAATACGGCACTTGCTCTTGTAACTTGCGGCGGCGTAGTGTAAATAGCTTACGCGACGCTACGCCGCAATGTACAAGAATCTGGCCCACTGTGTTCTTTCTCATAGACTATATTTGCTACACTGAATGAATTCCACACCCCTGAAGAAGCCAATGATTTGGTGAATGTTGGAACACTGTGTTATACTTAATACAATTCAGTGTATATTTTCATAAATTTAGTGTCTTCATTTTTACTCAATTGAATTGAATAAAACTTTGTCCTAAATTCTGTTTTCAATGTTCATGTGACTTGTTTAGGCACCACTATAATCCCTTTATCCCCTCCTCTACTTTTTACCTATTGTACAGGGATGAGGTGCCGAATCTATTAGAGGATACACCAACCACTTCCACCCCTTTTTCTTTTTTTTATAAAAAATAATCGAAAACAAAAATGGTAAAAAATAATCCCCCAAAAATATTGTAAAAATAAAAAAAAACGACTGACGCTATTGACACCAATCTTTGCTTTACTGACATCGTCCACTGCTCTGCTGATTATACACGCATTTGTGTTTGTGCTCTGGGGTGCACACCCTAATGCAATAGGCTGCGCACACCAATGACTCAGAGAGAAGTATTTTGCAAGTCAGTTTAAAAAGAGAGGTGTTGCCAAACCTTTTTTATCGCTATACATTTTTTGGGGGTCACAGGAGTACATTTACTTTTGTTCTCCTGTCACCCTGCGCTGGTGAGGCTGCATTGATGGGCGCTGGTAAGGCTACATTTGATGGACGTTAGTGGGCTGCATTTAATAGGCGCTTCATTAAAAAGGTGGGGGTATACATGGGCAGGGGAAGGGGTTGGAGTCAGGTGTGGGGCCGGGGGGGGGGGGGGGAATAAGGTTTTGCCTAGGGTGTCAAAAATCCTTGTACCAGCCCTTTTCAAGTATGGTACCGTGTGAACACAAACTTAAATGTCAGAACATGATGTTTGCACATGCATTATTTACAGGTTTCCTACTAAGAGATATAATGCATGTGCTATATATTTTACTGAAAATGCATAACTGTTGCAAAAGCATTTATAGGGTAATAAATATGCAGTTCAGTTTTGGGCTCCAGTTCTCAAAAAGGATAATCAGAGAACTGTAGAAAGTGCAGAGAAGGGCAACCAAACTGATAAGAGGCATGGAGGAGCTCAGCTATGAGGAAAGATTAGAGGAACTGAATTTATTCACTCTTGAGAAGAGGAGAATAAGGGGGGATATGATCAACATGTACAAATATATAAGGGGTCCATATAGTGAACTAGGTGTTGAGTTATTCACTTCAAGGTCATCACTGAAAAAAAGGGGGCACTCTTTAAGTCTAGAGGAAAAAAGATTTCATCTCCAAATACGGAAAGGTTTCTTTACATTAAGATCTGTGAAAATGTGGAACAGACTCCCTCGTGGTTCTGGCCAGCTCAGTAAAGTGCTTTAAAAAAGGCCTGGATACTTTCCTGAATGTACATAATATAACTGAGCACTAACATTTATAGGTAAAGCAGATACAGGGAAAATACGATTGCCTCTCGGGGGATCAGGAAAGAATTCTTTACCCTGCTGTAGCAAAGTGGATCATGCTCTGCTGGGGGTTTTCGCCTTCCTCTGAATCAACTGTGGGTGAAGAATTGTGTATATGGGATTGTATGGAACTGGATGGACTTGTGTCTTTTTTCAACCTGACTATCTATGTAATCTATGTAACTATGCAACAAAAGCAGAGTTCAGTGAAATAGCTGGAGTTAGGTAATCAGACAATATTTTTTATATGTAAATATTTAGTGTACAGAAAGATTCGGATTTAATAAAAAATATTTACAACTTTTTTTTTTTAACAAATCAAGGCTGAAATTCAAATTCATGCATACAAATTTTAGAACAAAAAGTCTAACTAGACTGCCACCCTGTGGACAAAAGGCAAACAGGTGCTCTTGGTGGAAATTACATCTTATAGGGGTATCATCTTTTTTTTTTTGGAGTTCTTTAAACTCTGATAGTAATTTTGATGTAACTTGTTTGTTTGTACTGTCCATAGTGTTTGTGTGTATTGTTCTGTCTACTTTGAGGCAATTCTGTAAATGCTGAAGCTTAGAGATTGTTAAGACATGCCAAGATATGTGCAGCTCTATTCCACATTTACTTCCCATGAACAGGTAGCCTTTTTAATTTCTTCCTATGAGGCTGTGGTGCTGTAGGAACCATATATGACAAGTGTCAAGTTGGGATGTCCTTATTACATTTTGCATATTTGCTGAATAAGGTTCTCATTTCAGGGGATAAATGACCAAAACCATTTTTAGTTGCCATTTGGGCTCTTCAGGGGTGCCACAAAATACTAAAAACTGTACCAACAAAGGCACGTAGCTTAATCCAAGCCTGCATTATTTACAGAGAGCTACAGTTTGCAATTCAAATACAAGCCCAAGCCCTAATGTCATCAGTTACTAAGGAGCATGTCGGGTGCTTGCACAGTATCCTCAATTTGCCCTTATCTCCTTCCAAGGCCATCAAGTGAGGTAAAGTCAGCAGGGGTGGGGGTGGATGGGCAGTTGGAATGCCTGTGGCTCTCTTGCCAGAGTTAAACTTATATTTCTCCTTCACTGTCCTTGGTGCATTGTATCATGGGACCAGCAGCTTTTCCTTGGACAATCAGAGGTATTAGAGGGGACCATGGGTTTGACCACTTTCTTCCTGCCTTACAAATGGCCTCTACCTGATCCAGTTGCCTAAATGGGAAGCAGAAATGGCAGCACTGCAAATCTTCCATCTCCAGTTCTGAGGTAAATATCTGCAAACTGACTGCCCTGCCACTACATACTGTTCACTGACTGCCCTGACACGAATACTGCTCACTAACTGCCCTGCCACCTTGTACTGTTCAGTGACCAACCTGCCACTACATACTGCTCACTGTCTGCCCTGTCACTATGTACTCCTCATTGACCACACTGCCACTATGTACTGTTCACTGACTGCCCTGTCACTTAATACTGCTCACTAACTGCCCTGCCACTACATACTGCTCACTGACCACCCTGCTACCTTGTTACTGTTCAATGTCTGCCCTGCCACTACATACTGCTCACTGACCACTCTGCCACCTTGTTACTGTTCAATGTCTGCCCTGCCACTACATACTACTCACTGACCGCCCTGTCGCTACATACTGCCACTGACTGCCCCACCACAACATACTGCTCATTGACCACCCTGCCAGTGTGTACTGCTCACTGACCGCCATGCCACTATGTACTGCTCACTAACCGCCCTACCAGTCCTCCACAATGTGCTTCGCAAAGGAAAAATGAAAAACAGCCAAATATATATATATATATATATATATATATATATATATATATATATATATATATATATATATATAAAATAATAAAAATAATAAAAATGCAACAGAATCCACAGTGTTGTTCATTTACAAAAAGTTCATTCAAGGTGATGTGCTCCAAAGTGACTTGTGTGAGCTGTTTGCATAGATTAATCAGGTGACTTTCATGCTCCCCTTATGGGTCCCCAATCACCAGCTACCACTACCCCTGCAGGGGTAAATGGCATGGAATATGTAAAGCAGCTGAAGTCCTAAAGACTCTCCAAAACAGACTGCCTCCAGCCTTCCCACTAGGATAACCTGCGTTTAGCCAAATGCTAGATGACTGATGTGGATAATTGTCGCAGTACCTTGATAACTGCTACTTAAGCTAAAGCTGATAACCGCATATATCTGCTCCTGTTCCTTGATGATAACTGTTACTCCTTGCCATTTGCTGATAACTACCGCCATTGATTGATAAATTGCTGCTACTGTTGCTAACTATTGACAACGGATTCTGATAAATTGTCTTAACATCTGGATAATTTACTCATTAACTTTTACTACCTCCTGTCAACTGCCGGTGCATGGCAAGAAATATTGCTATCTACTGATAAATCATTGATTGAAGGTCGCTACCTTTCACTAAGGACTTTCGTTAAAAACAATCCCTCTATCAGTTGATATCACTGATAGCTGGGGCTAAATTTTTCTTTTTTTTTATTCCCCCGCCTAGGAATATTTAAAGGAACGCAGTCTTTAAGCCAATATGAGAGGAAAGCCAGCCAAAACGGGGAAAGGGGCACCACCCGTGGTGAGCCCAGGGGGTATTCAGCTTTATATGTCAGCTGAAACAAGTATGACAGAGAATGGGCATGGCCAGTGCCATCTTAAGAGCATTATAGGCCCCCGGGCAATACAGTGCACTGGGGCCCTGTCTACACAACCATGCACAAGAATTTACTGCCAAAAATCATGAAATTTACTGGCAGAACCACAATTTTTTATTGGCACTGCAAAAAAGTACCTAAAATTACAGTTTTACAAATTTCTTCATTGGCATGAAGGTTAGGTTACTGTAACCCAGCCTGATCAGAGTTTCCTCCTGCATCAGAGTCTGCAGGATTCCCCCTTACAGTGAAAGGGAACTCTTATGTAAAGGGGAACACTGCAGATCATGATGTAAGGGGGAACTCTGATGTGGAGGGGGGCTCTGGTGACCAGAGACCACCTTATATCAGAATCCACTGCTTTCTCTTTACATCAGAGTTCCCACTTACATCACGGTCCTCAGACTGAGTTCCCCCTAGCACTGTAAGGGTGAATCCTGCAGACTCTGATGTAAAGGGGAACCACCTTCCGTAGAGTAAATACACTAAGGTAAGGGGGGGCACTAATATTTTTGTATTCACTCCCCCCTTTCATCAGCAACCACCCGCCCTTAGACTGGCCTGGTGGTGCTATCACTGACCTCCTCTCAGGTGCACCATGCAAGGCTCAGTCAGATGGCTCTAGCTTGGCTGCTCTGGTTTTATCCTATAGTCTCTTCATGTCTGACTTCTCCTGTGACCCCCATCCCAGCGGCGCTCCCACTCTTAACTCCCACTCTTAACTCCTCTCCAGACTCTTCCTCAGAGACTGTAGATACAGTTCTACAGTTCTGACCCGCCGTTCTCCACCATTTTTTACTGGGGTCGCTGGGCAGCCGATGGGGGCCCCCCAGGCATGCTCCCCAGGTGATGGTGTAGCTCCTACCTGCAGGTGCAGAGCTCAACGATGCTGTCTCCACATGTCTGCAGTCTCCCGGGTCTGTAGTGAGCGTGCTGAAGCGGGGAGGCGTGTCACACTGTGCTCTGGGCTCTGACAAGCACACGGGGTGGAGGAAGATGGCCGCCGCTCCGGAGCTAGGCCGAAGCCGCGGACTTTCCTATGGCCGTGGCTCCGGAGCGCTCCGCGGATCGCGTGGTATTCCGATCCGAACGGGGTGACACGTTCGAATCACGGATCGGTGACGATCCATTGCACTCCTATTCAGGACCCGGTGATAATTAAGGAGATTTGAGCAGGAACTTGAAAACTTCTTTGCGGTAAATGACACACCAGAAATCCCCCGCTCAGCCTTGTGGGAAGCGCACAAGGCTGTTATAAGAGTTATACTGATCTGGGCCGGGACAAGGAGAGAAAGGGGAGGGAAACTGCATACTCTATACAGAGAGATTCTGGACTTAGAACAAATGACAAGACCCCAAGGTATTCCGGAGAGACAGGAATTAGTGGTAAAAAGGCGCAATTAGCAGACCTCGTAGAACACAAGAAAAAACACGCCTTCCATATGGTAAACAAGGAGAGGTATCAATAGGGAAATAAATCCATGAAGTGGTTGGCTAGAGCAATAAGGGAAAAAAAATATTTTTCCCCAAAATTAAGAACGATCAGGGAAAGATGGTTCACTCATCCCCGGAAATAGCGGAGGTCTTTCATAAATACTATAGTTCATTATACAATGTGAATCAGAGAGAGGAATGTAGGGAGGGAAAATGTATGAGTACCTGAGAGGCCTTGACCTTCCCATGGTGACGAAGGAGGAACTGGAACAACTCGAAGTTCCAATTACTCCAGAAGAAGTAAGAAGAGTAGTAAATAGCATGGCCCTGGGAAAGTCTCCGGGCCCTGATGGGTACTCTATCTTATATTATAAGAGATTTCAAAAGTTCCTGTTCCCTAAACTATGCGAATACCTTAATGCCCTGGCCAAATGAGAGACCCTGCCGGAGGAATAATTACTGGCCTATATAACCCTCATCCTAAAAGAAGGGAAGGATTCAACAGTCCCAGCGAGTTATTGCCCAATATCCCTGTTAAATAGATATAAAGATTTTTGCTAATAGCAGAAAGATTAAAGCCCCTACTACCAAGCTGGGTAAACATTGATAAGGTAGGGTTAGTATCAGAGAGAGAGGGAAAAGAAAACGGCTTGAAGTCACTGTGTTTGATTCATGATAATATAACTGAGTACTAAGTTTTGTAGGTAAAGTTGATCCGGGGTAAATCCGATTGCCTCTCGGGGGATCAGGAAGGATTTTTTTCCCCTCCAGTAGCAAATTGGGTCATGCTCTGCTGTTTTTTTTTGCCTTCCTCTGGATCAACTGTGGGTATGGAGTTGGGTGTATGGGATGTACTGTGTTTTATTTTGTTTGTTTATTTTTTTTATGGTTGAACTGGATGGACTTGTGTCTTTTTTCAACCTGACTAACCTGACTAACTATGTAACTATGAAAGGGGAGGGGGAATACCCCAGTCGCATTCCTGTCGATTGATGCCAAAAAAGGCCTTCAACAGGGTGGACTGGGGCTTAATGTTTGGAACATTAAGACATCTGGGTATTGGGGCAAAACTGATGAAATTGATATCGACCTATCGGCCAAAATCAGAATAAATGGGAACTTATCCCCCTCTTTGGACTTATTTAACGGGACAAGACAGGGCTGTCCCCTGTCACCAATGCTGTTTGTAATAGCATTGGAACCCTTGTTAGCAGCTATCCATAAAAACACAGATATTGGAGGGGTAAAAGTAGGGGAAATGCAGTTTAAGGTAGCTGTATATGCAGATATGCAGATATGTGCCTCCATTGTGAGGACACTCACTGTTAGTGTTAGGACCACAGAATTATGGGGTGCCTTGGCGCGGCTCTGTGGCTCACGCATGCGTTTGCAAATGCGTGTGAACAAAACCCCTGTTTTTAACGCACATTGTTAGACAGGTTAATTGGTTGTTCTGCTAGCTGGTCGGTAAGTAGGCTTGGTTATTCCCTGGGCATTCCCCAGGTTTTTGTTGTTATCTGTTTTAGCCTCCCATTGCTACTTACTGCGATTGCCAGCCATAGATAGGGGCGGTGGATACGTTTTGTTTCACCTGTGGTGTTTATATTGGTCCAGCAGTGCACCAACACCTTTGCAGCCATTGTGCTATATGCTGGGTGCTTGGTGTGTTTCTGTACCTTTAAGGAGGGGTGGCTCCCCTTCAGTCCACCTGCCCCTATATATCCATTAAAATGCATGTGCCTCCATTGTGAGGACACTCACTGTTAGTGTTAGGACCACAGAATTATGGGGTGCCTTGGCGCGGCTCTGTGGCTCACGCATGCGTTTGCAAATGCGTGCGGACAAAACCCCTGTTTTTAACGCACATTGTTAGACAGGTTAATTGGTTGTTCTGCTAGCTGGTCGGTAAGTAGGCTTGGTTATTCCCTGGGCATTCCCCAGGTTTTTGTTGTTATCTGTATATGCAGATGACCTGCTCTTCTATATGTCTAACCCTAGAATAACAATCCCAGTTATAGCTAACCAAATGCGGAAAATTGACTAACTTCAAAATAAATATGTCTAAATCAGAGATTTTGAATATCACTATTCCAAGGGAGGAACAATGGGCGATCCAACCTAAATTCCTTTTTGTATGGTGTAAGGGACTGGGATATCTGGGAAAAAAACTGACTGCATCCGTAGGCACTATGTTTAAGGCCAATTATATTCCGGTGCTCCATAAGATTAAAGAACATTTGGAGAATCTGAGACATAAGCCCCTTTCATGGACAGGAAGAATTAATGCTTTAAAAATGAATATCCTACCAAGGTTGACCTACATTTTCCAAATGATCCCAATAACACTACCCCAGGACTATTTTAGGAAATGAAATGATATTAAAAGACATCTGGGCACATAAACAGCCCAGAATTGCATATGCAACATTGGCGAATGCTAAAAGAGCAGATGGATTAGCAGCCCCGGATTTTGAGAAATTCTATCAGGCGATTTGTATTTCTTGGATAGCAGAATGGATTCATAATAAAGAGGGGAGAAGCTGGGTAAACATGGAGATTTTACAAAGTAAGGTATATTTGGGGAAGATGGTTTGGATACCAAGGCAGCACAGAGAATTAGCTAACAGTACACATCAACTAACTAGAAACACCTTCAAAATGTGTGATGTTTTAGGAAGAATGCACAATTGGGACCATAATTCACCACTATTATTGATATTGGGCACAAACTACCGTATTTAAAGCTAGAGAAAGAGGAACACATATAATTCACTAGATGGGAAAAAAGATAAGAAATATTATTACAAGACGTAATGAAAGGAAATAGGATTTGCACGTATGAGGAAATCACACAAAAATGGGGAAATATGCCACCAGATAAATCCTCTACGGGGGGAAAAGGACACATGATGACAAGAGAAATGTTTTCGCTCACTGTAGTTTAAATCAAAGTATATACAAAATTAATGAATGAATGAATGAAAAACTTATATAGCGCGGCACATGCAAACTGAATCGCCTCTGGGCGCTAGTTGTTCCTGTCTCCTTTGGTATCAAAAGAGATGAGTCTTGATCTTTCTCCTGAATGCTAGGTGGTTTTCCTCCAACCGAATGCTGGTTGATAGAGTGTTCCATAGTCTGGGACCTTGGACAGCGAATCTTCTATCTCCTTTGGACCTGTAGTTGGCTTTCGGTATCTGGAGTAGATTTTTATTGGTGGATCGCAGAACGCGATTGGGATTATGAGCTTTTATTTTTTCGCATTAATAATGGGGAGCATTCCCATGTATACATCTATGCGTTAGACAGAGTGCTTTAAAAGTGATTCTGTCTTTTACTGGTAACCAGTGAAGGGTTCTTAGTGAAGGTGAGATTAATTTCCAAGGTTTTTTCCCAGTCACAAGTCTAGCGGCCGTGTTTTGAACAACCTGTAGACGAGCGATTTGGTACTTGGGGAGTCCGAGGTAAAGGGCATTTGCATAGTCCAGTCTGGAGTTTACAATTGTTCCCACCACGACCGCTATGTCTTCTTTGGGAATAAAAGGAATAAGTCTGCGTAGTAGGCGCAGCAGATGGTGAGATCCGCTGACTACTGACCCTATTTGTGCGTCCATTGTCATGTAGGAGTCGAAGATGACCCCAAGACTTTTGACTTCGGCGTTAGGGGTGATGATTTTGCCCAGAATGGGCGGGGGTGTCCATGTTGTTGCAGGTTGATTCCTACGCTTGGCGTGAAACAGGAGAAGTTCTGTTTTCGCTCCGTTGAGTTTAAGATAACTCTTTGTCATCCAGTCCTCTATCAAAGAGAGGCATGTCTCTAGATCCAGGTGGTGATCCTTTTTATTGCAAATGCGAAAATATAGTTGTGTGTCGTCTGCATATGAGTGATAGAGCAGTTTTTGGCTGCTGATAATCTCAAAAAGAGGGCGAAGATAGATGTTGAATAACACCGGCGACAGAGGGGATCCTTGAGGGACTCCGCACGATACTGTGCGTTTCTCAGAAGTGAAAGGTCCTAACTTCACTATTTGAGATCGGTTTTCCAAAAAAGAGGAGAACCAAGATAAATCGCCTTCTGCGACTTTGGCTACTTCCGCTAGCCAAGTCAATAGAAGCTTATGGTCTACTGTGTCGAAGGCTGCGCTTAGGTCCAACAGAACCAGGAGACAAGATTCTCCTTCGTCTGCGGCCTCGAGAACGTCGTCCCATATCTTGATCAGTGCTGTTTCTGTCCCGTGTCCGGGCCGGAATACCGATTGAAATGGATCAAGTAGGTTGTGGGTATCTAGATGCTGTTGCAGCTGTTGTACCACTACTTACTCCATGACCTTGGAGAGAGCGTTTAGGCCTGTTATGGGACGGCGGTGAAGTGGATCCTTAGGGTCCAGGGTGGGTTTCTTCAAGATGGGTCGAATTATGCCCTCCTTCAACTTAGATGGCACTATGTCCTCACTGAAAGACTGGTTAATAAGCTGCGTGATAGGACGTGCCAGGATGTCAGCACATTCCTTCAGCAGTTTGGTGGGGATGATATCATTCGGCGCAATGCAGATTATCGATGATATTTTTTGTGGCATCCGTAGAGATGGGTTCCAGCTTGAACTTACCTGGTTGTGGTGAATTACTGCAGGTGTTGTGTAAATAATTACGGGGGGGGGGGGCTACGGGGGGAATTGTTTTGCTGACTGCTTTGCCGGATCCCCTCAATTTTATTAGTGAAGTAATCTGATAATTCATTGCAAATTCTGTCAGAATTGGGGGCTTCAAGACATCCAGGATTCATGGTCTGAGTGACCAGCTTGAAGAGTTCTCGGGGGCGGTTGAGGGTGCTGTTGATAGCCTCAGAAAAATATTTTTTCTTGGCTTTGTAGATTTCTTTGTGGTATTTTCTTGTACTTGCTTTGTAGATGGAAAGGTTTTCATCTGAAGAGCGTCTTTTCCAGGCTGCTTCGGCCCTTCTGCGCTCTTGCTTCAGTAACGCCAGTTGGTTGTTGAACCAGCTGGAGTTATTTTTCCGGATGTAGGTTTTACGTTTCGGCACTATTAAGTCAGCTGACTGTAATAGGGCTGTGTTTATGGCATCCTGTGTTTCTTCAGCCATTTGATGCAACTGAATTGGTTTTATTTTTTTCCTTAACGTGTCATTGAAGATAGTATAGGATAATGTATAGGATACTAATTAAAGAAACAGAACTGGAATTCCCTCCATACTTGGGGAAATGGGAAGAGGAGATAGGCCCGCTCAGAGATGAGGATCATAGAAGGAAAATTCTGAGAATGGCATGCTCATCCTCAGGAGATACAAAGAGGCCGCGTACACACAATCAAATCTATCTGCTGAAAGATTCGATCGCGTGTACCGGCGAGCAGACGGATTTGTCCAGCAGACAGATTTTAAAGCCTGCTTTAAAATCTGTCTGCTGGGAACCCGTCGGACCGATATGTCTGCTGGTTAGTACGCTAACCAGCAGAAATATCTGCCCGCACATGCGTCAAATGAATTCGACACATGCGCGGAAGTTTTTTACTTCCTGGTGCGGTGACGTGGCGGCGTCAACGTCACCGCGCTGTCTGCCGGCGGGGATTTTGGTTTGATCGTGTGTACAGCGATCAAACCAAAACAGCCAGCAGACATATCTGTTCAAATCGGTCTGTCAGACCGATTTGAACAGATATATTTGGTCGTGTGTACGCGGCCAGACAGTTGAAATCTGTTACAAACTCCTGGCGAGATGGTATGTGACCCCCCCCAGAGAGCGCACAGGATTGGGGCAGAGGGACCCCAACTTGTTGGAGGGCATGTGACACCCCAGGGACCTTTGCGCACCTCTGGTGTGAATGCACCAAGATCCAACCCTATTGGGAGGGAATCTTGGCAGCAACCTACCAAATCACAGGAGAATAGATTCAGAAGAATCCTTGGGATTGCCTATTTCATGATACAAGGAAAACGGCCCCTCAATATAAGAATACTTTAGTACCATTCCTATTAAATGCAGCCAAAAGCCTGATGCCGAATCTCTGGAGGTACCAGGAAGGAGTATGAAAGACTGGGTTGCAAGGGTTAAAACGATAAGAGTCATAGAAGAAACTACCGACTTAGAAGAAGACTCATTGGAGAGATTCCGTAATATATGGGGGAAATGGCGGAAGAACAGGGAGTTGGAAACCTGGAGGAATTGATGAAGGTGTAGGGAATCGAGGAGGGCAGGAGGAGGGGGGGTTGGATGGGAGCTAGTGCATAGATAAAGGAATAGGATGTTTTTTTTAACATGTGATTGTAATCATTTATGTCTATACAATAAAATAAAAGGTGAATATAAAAAAATATAAAAAAAATACTGACCACTGAACCACAAACAACATTTTATGCTTATGCATACACCCATGCGAGGGCAGTGTTCACCTGCATGGAAATACACAGGTGTCCCATGCATAGGCTTGCAGGCAATCCTTCTTGTGTCAATTGGGACGCAGTGGCTGCACAGATACAGCTGCTGCTCCCAATCTGACATTCATATGGCTGCGGGTGCATGTCCCTAAACGTTGACGGTATCTATTTACGCAATGCTACATCATATCTCACATTTTACACAAAAATTTTTTATTATACGGTGTGCATTAAAATTCATTTACATTGAATTGTATTGCTTCCTTGAAAAATTGCATTTGATAAACGGCTACTCAAATAGCATAAAACATTGCAACAACAACTGTTTTATTTTTCATGGTCTTTGCTTTCAGAAAATATATAATATCTAGGGGTTCTATTTCATTTTTTAGCATGAAAGTGTATGTAATAATTTCACTTTGGGCTTCGCCCACACGTCTGTCTCATTCATTCACAGTTTTCTGGGGATTAATGCCTACAAGTACTGTCAGCCATTGCTCAATGAGCTGCAAGGGTGAATGTCCTTGTAGTTCATTGATTATTCCTGCCCTCAGGAAACTGTGTGCCCGCAGGAGGTATGGGCAGACAGCTATGCTTAGAGTCTGCAGGAGCTGGGGATTGCATATCTCTGCAAGCTCCTTAGAAAAAAATAAAAATAAATGCATTTTAAGGCAACCTATTCTTTAATACTTTTGGCCTTTTGGTGCTTAACTTGCTCTTTTTCCGATTCATTTTAGATTTTCAGATTATGTAGTTTGCATTTAGGTGGCCTGAGTTTTAGGCACTAGGAGGCCCTAGTAGAATTTTCGCTGTTTGCACTTTCGGTTTTGTCAGTTATACAGTATACCTGTATCTTCAAGCATGCCTTTGACTTATTCCAGGTAAACTAATCATCTGGGTAAGCATCAGGTTCTTACAGATGTCTGGAAGACTACTGAGCAGCAGTGCTGCTGTATGGAAGTATTTAATTTCTTCTTCTATATCTCGCACCATTTCTTATATTTTATATAGATGTGCTTAACATTCATTCGTTTAGTTTGGTATAATGCAAAATGAAGGAAAAACGTTCTGAACAGCCGCACTCCAAAAATAAATTGCTTTTATTTTAAAATAAAAATAAATAAAAAAACACACAAAAAGCATGCCACAGCAGACGGGGTAAAAAGCTGACGCATTTCACACCAAACTTTAGCGCTTATTCATAGCTTGTGAAACGCGTCAGCTTTTTACCCCGTCTGCTGTGGCATGATTTTTGTGTGTTTTTTTTTTTTTTTTATTTTAAAATAAAAGCAATTTATTTTTGGAGTGCGGCTGTCCAGTTAGTTTTTCCTTCATTTTGCATTGTTCCATGCATTGCCAGCACCCGTGGCTTTGGATAAGGTGGGGAGACTTTCTGATTAGTATCCTAGAGCTGTGATTTCTCTTTTTCATTTAGTTTGGTATAGTTTTCTCTTTCTAGTGTACTTTCTGTTGTTCCTCCCATGTGTATTTTTTGGTTTCACACTTGTGCACCATTTAATCATCATTTATGCTCAGTCATATACTATTCTGAGCTATTTAAGCTTTCTTTGTCCAGTCACCTATAGGTTGGTTGGATATGAGCATCATCCATTTTAAATTTTTACAACTGGTAGTTATGGTTTGTCAGATTAGCAACTGAGAAATTTGTTGAAACACTGCTAGTAGCCATCATAATTGCTAGACCTTTTTATTTTGCAGAGAGTGTTTTGCTGTAACTGGGCTATATCTGTAGCAGAATTTAGTACTTTGGCTGTGGCTGGGCCCATACCTGTTGGAATGCTTTTGCAGAGATGAATCTTACCCGACAAGATGGTGTTGGACACATGGCTGAGCCCTCTTTTACAGGGAGTGCAGAATTATTAGGCAAATTAGTATTTTGATCACATCATCCTCTTTATGCATGTTGTCTTACTCCAAGCTGTATAGGCTCGAAAGCCTACTACCAATTAAACATATTAGGTGATGTGCATCTCTGTAATGAGAAGGGGTGTGGTCTAATGACATCAACACCCTATATCAGGTGTGCATAATTATTGGTCAACTTCCTTTCCTTTGGCAAAATGGGTCAAAAGGAGGACTTGACAGGCTCAGAAAAGTCAAAAATAGTGAGATATCTTGCAGAGGGATGCAGCACTCTTAAAATTGCAAAGCTTCTGAAGCGTGATCATTGAACAATCAAGCGTTTCATTCAAAATAGTCAACAGGGTCGCAAGAAGCGTGTGGAAAAACCAAGGCGCAAAATAACTGCCCATGAACTGAGAAAAGTCAAGCGTGCAGCTGCCAAGATGCCACTTGCCACCAGTTTGGCCATATTTCAGAGCTGCAACATCACTGGAGTGCCCAAAAGCACAAGGTGTGCAATACTCAGAGACATGGCCAAGGTAAGAAAGGCTGAAAGACGACCACCACTGAATAAGACACACAAGCTGAAACGTCAAGACTGGGCCAAGAAATATCTCAAGACTGATTTTTCTAAGGTTTTATGGACTGATGAAATGAGAGTGAGTCTTGATGGGCCAGATGGATGGGCCCGTGGCTGGATTGGTAAAGGGCAGAGAGCTCCAGTCCGACTCAGACGCCAGCAAGGTGGAGGTGGAGTACTGGTTTGGGCTGGTATCATCAAAGATGAGCTTGTGGGGCCTTTTCGGGTTGAGGATGGAGTCAAGCTCAACTCCCAGTCCTACTGCCAGTTTCTGGAAGACACCTTCTTCAAGCAGTGGTACAGGAAGAAGTCTGCATCCTTCAAGAAAAACATGATTTTCATGCAGGACAATGCTCCATCACACGCGTCCAAGTACTCCACAGCGTGGCTGGCAAGAAAGGGTATAAAATAAGAAAAACGAATGACATGGCCTCCTTGTTCACCTGATCTGAACCCCATTGAGAACCTGTGGTCCATCATCAAATGTGAGATTTACAAGGAGGGAAAACAGTACACCTCTCTGAACAGTGTCTGGGAGGCTGTGGTTGCTGCTGCACGCAATGTTGATGGTGAACAGATCAAAACACTGACAGAATCCATGGATGGCAGGCTTTTCAGTGTCCTTGCAAAGAAAGGTGGCTATATTGGTCACTGATTTGTTTTTGTTTTGTTTTTGAATGTCAGAAATGTATATTTGTGAATGTTGAGATGTTATATTGGTTTCACTGGTAAAAATAAATAATTGAAATGGGTATATATTTGTTTTTTGTTAAGTTGCCTAATAATTATGCACAGTAATAGTCACCTGCACACACAGATATCCCCCTAAAATAGCTAAAACTAAAAACAAACTAAAAACTACTTCCAAAAATATTCAGCTTTGATATTAATGAGTTTTTTGGGTTCATTGAGAACATGGTTATTGTTCAATAATAAAATTAATCCTCAAAAATACAACTTGCCTAATAATTCTGCACTCCCTGTATTATTGAAAACAAGAACACATAGAGACAGGAATTGCATCATAAACATGTTTTCCCACTTGAAAAAACCTAGTGACAGAACTACTAATCACAGTATATTAGGTGAGAATACTTGTATTGCACCTGCGTCTGTATAAACAGCGTGCTAGCAACATATATATTAAATAATAAAAAATAAAAAACGTTAGACTCACCAAGAAGTCTGAAGACTAAATGCAGTTCCTCCTTCACTGTAGAACCAGGAAACATTGGCCGTCCAGTGGCCATTTCATACAAAATACAGCCAACTCCCCTGTAAAGAAAGGTGAGATTGTGTAAACCTGGGTAAAACTATTTATTCTTTACTACACAGTTCCGTTGGTTTGCCTTAGACATCCATTTATACAATTGTTATAATAATATTCAATCTGGACATCAAGGAAAGGAAAAACAAAAAAATTCAATAACCAAAGATAGCAGAACTGATATTGAAAGCATATTTTGGATTTTACAATCATTATTTTGCAGATATGTGGTTTTATTATAGACATGGGAAACAATCAGTTGTCACACTGCATTGATTTAGAGCTAATATTTCTGTCACCTCATGTTAATTAAATGGAGTGATTTAAACAAAAACGTTAGAATTATGTGTTCCCATGTTGGCTAAGCTAATAAGTGAGTTAGAGGTATCTCGTGTGTTAACGATTTCACTACCACAGACATATCGGGTACAGTGGAGCAGAGCTGCTTGCCCTGACACAGTGGCTGTCGTTTCTTAGGCACTTCATGAGTGATCAGGAACTTCTGGCAATGGGGTCCCCTAGATTCTGCTGAATAATGAATAGTAGGGATGAGCCCAGGGTTCGAATCGAACATCGGGTGTTCATTTGTTCTAAAACGAAACAAACATATGGGGCGTTCGTGGGAAACTTGAGCACCACTGACAGGCCCATAATGCACTGCGAGATCACAGTGCATTGCTGTATGATGATTAGCCAAATCATGCACCTGACCTGCATGCCTTGGCCAATCACAGCGCTATCTGCTGAGCGAGTTATAATTGACCAAAGGCAGGGTGCCTTTGGCCAATCATGGCTCAGGTGGACCAAGTTCACGCCCCACACAATATAAGGCTGCTTACATAGCGGCCGTGTATAGTGTGTGGACTGAGATAGATTGAGCTAGATTAGTCAGGCAGGTTAGTTAGTGGCAGTGTATTTGATATACAGTACAGACCAAAAGTTTGGACACACCTTCTCATTCCAAGAGTTTTTTTTATTTTCATGACTATGAAAATTGTAGTCACACTGAAGGCATCAAAACTATGAATTAACACATGTGGAATTATATACATAACAAAAAAGTGTGAAACAACTGAAAATATATGTCATATTCTAGGTTCTTCAAAGTAGCCATCTTTTGCAGCAGACACATCTCTAGAACAACTGTTAAGAGGAGACTGTGTGAATCAGGCCTTCATGGTAGAATATCTGCTAGGAAACCACTGCTAAAGAAAGGCAACAAGCAGAAGAGACATGTTTGGGCTAAAGAACACAAGGAATGGACATTAGACCAGTGGAAATCTGTGCTTTGGTCTGATGAGTCCAAACTTGAGATCTTTGGTTCCAACCACCATGTCTTTGTGCAACGCAGAAAAGGTGAACAGATGGACTCTACATGCCTGGTTCCCACCGTGAAGCATGGAGGAGGAGGTGTGATGGTGTGGGGGTGCTTTGCTGGTGACACTGTTGGGGATTTATTCAAAATTGAAGGCATACTGAACCAGCATGTCTACCACAGCATACACAGCATGACCTCAAACACACCTCCAGGCTGTGTAAGGGCTATTTGACCAAGAAGGAGAGTGATGGGACGCTGAGCCAGATGACCTGGCCTCCACAGTCACCGGACCTGAACCCAATCGAGATGGTTTGGGGTGAGCTGGATCGCAGAGTGAAGGCAAAAGGGCCAACAAGTGCTAAGCATCTCTGGGAACTCCTTCAAGACTGTTGGAAGACCATTTCAGGTGACTACCTCTTGAAGCTCATCAAGAAAATGCCAAGAGTGTGCAAAGCAGTAATCAAAGCAAAAGATGGCTACTTTGAAGAACCTAGAATATGACATATTTTCAGTTGTTTCACACTTTTTTGTTATGTATATAATTCCACATGTGTTAATTCATAGTTTTAATGCCTTCAGTGTGAATCTACAATTTTCATAGTCATGCAAATAAAGAAAACTCTTGGAATGAGAAGGTGTGTCCAAACTTTTGGTCTGTACTGTATATAAGCAGTCTAGTATATATAGATATATATACTCTGCAGTTAGCGTACACTAGATATTCGGTGTAGACTCTATATTCAGTCTGTGCAGGCAGTATATTTGATATATATATATATATATATATATATATATATATATATATATATACTCTGCATTCAGTGTAGACTATATACTCAGTGTATACTCCATATTCAGTCAATGCAGGCAGTGTATTTAATATAACACATTGTATTGAAGTGGTTAAGAGACCCTGTGCCAAAATTTCAAAACAAAAAATGGCACGGTGGTCCCCCCCCCCCAGACAACAGAAAAAGGGGGGGACAAGAGAGTGCCCCCCCTCCTGAACTGTACCAGACCACATGCCCTCAACATGGGGAGGGTGCTTTGGGGTCCCCCCCAAAGCACAGGGATTGAAGAAGGAAGGGCAATTTTAGCAGAAATGGTGGAAAAATATAGCAGGAAGAAAGCTTGGTCATCAGGAATCTTGTATTCTGTGAATTTTTTAGTCATTTTCAGACACTTGGCACCCCAGATGTTTTTGAACTGCATTTCCCATGATGCTCAACTACTCTGCAGTGCAGTTGAGCATCATGGGAAATGTAGTTCCAAAACATCTGGGGTGGCAAGGTTTGCCATCACTGACCTAAGGCATGACCGCAATATGTAGAACAGCGTCCCTCTGCTCTCCTGGCATCTCCAGCAAGGGTCCGCTGTATTGGGATAGTATTTCTGTAACATATGAGGAGTAAGGTACCACCTCGTCAAAAGTTTATAGTTAGTCTATTGGATTATCGTACAGATTTTAGGGAGTTGTGTTGTTGTTTTGACATAAATGTACGATTCAAATCTTTTTCCCATTTTCTCATACATGGTAGATGTGGCTGCTTAGCAGGGCTGTTTAGGAGATTGTATGTTTTAGATAAAACCTATGAAAAGGTTCCATCATCAGAGCAGTATTCTTCAAAGGTCATCAATTGATGACCAAAACACTGTGGGCTTGGTAAAGAATTCAGAAATTGATGTAATTAGAGGGTGTGCCAAAAGGGAAATTTAAAGTGGCCTGTGTCACTCATCAACGATGCTATGGATGGCCGTTGCTGGTCTGTCATAATAAAATATTTACAAAAATGTGAGGGGTGTACTCACTTTTGTGAGGTACTGTATGATCGAAATATACAAATCTTTAAATGCAGACCCTAGCATTGAGAGGAAACTATTTAACTTAAAGTGAATGTAAACCCAATTTTTTTTTTTTATGTCACAATGTAGAGTATAAGATTTCCTATCATCTGTGCCCAGATTATTATCATAATATGAGGTGATCCAAAGTATAAATAGTGAGAAATCCACCCCCCCCCCACATAACACATCCTGGTAATATACAATGAACTTTGGATCACCTCATATTATGATAAACATAACATATGATAAACATGTCCAAGCTAGATATGTAAATAACCTGTTACTCAAAGCAAGAAAGGAGAAACAGACTTTTTATTTAGACAGGTTTTTATCTGGAACTCTGTTAATTTTCACTGAACAATAAAAGAGGATTGATCAGAGCTGGATTAACTCTGTGTGGCAAGACTGGGCACAGATGATAGGAAATCATATACTCTACATTGTGACATAAAAAAAAAATTGGGTTTACATTCACTTTAAGTTAAATAGTTTCCTCTCAATGCTAGGGTCTGCATTTAAAGATTTGTATATTTCGATCATACAGTACCTCACAAAAGTGAGTACACCCCTCACATTTTTGTAAATATTTTATTATGACAGACCAGCAATGGCCATCCATAGCATTGTTGATGAGTCTAGCTTGGACATGTTTATCATATGTTATGTTATGTTTATCATAATATGAGGTGATCCCAAGTTCATTGTATATTACCAGGATGTGTTATGTGGGGGAGGGGTGGATTTCTCACTATTTATACTTTGGATCACCTCATATTATGATAAAGTTAACATAACATATGATAAACATGTCCAAGCTAGATATGTAAATAACCTCTCACTCAAAGCAAGAAGAGAGGCACTGACTTTTTATTTAGGCAGGTTTTTATCTGGAACTCTGTTAATTTTCACTGAACAATAAAAGAGGATTGGTCAGAACTGGATTAACTCTGTGTGGCAAGACTGGGCACAGATGATAGGAAATCTTATATTTTTTTGGGGGTATTTTTTTTGGGGTGGTTTACATCCACTTTAAGGTCGCTAAAGAAGACACACAGCCAATGAAGCTGAACAAAAAACAGTTCAGTCATAAACGGTATGGTTTGGGGGTCTTTTACAAACTAAAAGCTGAAAAGTTATAAAAAAAAAGTAAAAATAATTTAAAAAATATGGGGAGCAGGGCCCAGCAGTAAAAGTGTTAAAGTGAGTGTAAAGTATTGTTTCTTTAACCACTTAAGGACCTCCGCACGCACATATACGGCCACAGAATGGCACGGATGGGCACAAGGGCGTAAATTTACGTCCTCGCCCAGTAGCGGGTCGGGGGTCCGATCGGGACACCCTCCGCGGCGTGCGGAGGTCCCCGTGTCTCCGGGAGCGATCTGGGACGAGCGGGCGGATGTCAGTGTTTACCCGCCCCCCCGCGATTGCTCCCAGCCAATGCGCGCGCTCCCCCTTTGTGTCACTTCCTCCTTCTGTGTAAACACAGGAAGGGGGAAGTGATGTAATCTCCCATCGCAGCGGTATTTCCAACCGCTGCGATGGGAGAAACACCTCACAGTAAGTCCTGCACCAACACTACACTGACATACACACACATAGGCATACTTAACCCCTTGCGATCTGCCCCCCCACCCCCCCTGTCACAGTGTCACTGAATGCAGTGATCTAATGACTGCATTTAGTGTCAGTGTGACAGGCAGTGTAAAATCAGTTAGTGTTAGGTTCAGGATAGCCCCCCCACCCCCCCTAATAAAGTTTTAACCCCCTGATCACCGCCCTAGTTAACCCTTTCACTCCCTATTGCCAGCATCACTAAGCAATCATTTTTCTGATCGCTGTATTAGTGTCGCTGTTCCCGTTAGGTAGCTATTTTTTTTTTATTGCGATTTTTTTTTTTTACTAAAGACATGTGGCTAAATAAATTTTGGCCTAAATGTTTGAATAAAATTTTGTTTATTTGATTTTTTTTTAACAAAAAGTAAAAAATAGTGTTTTTTTTAAAAAAATTTCGCTCTATTTTTGTATATAGCGCAAAAAATAAAAATAGCAGAGGTGATCAAATACCACCAAAAGAAAGCTCTATTTGTGGGAAGAAAAGGACGCAAATTTGGTTTGGGAGCCACGTCGCACGACCACGCAATTGTCTGTTAAAGCGACGCAGTGCCGAATCGCAAAAACACCTTGGGTCATTTACCAGCGTATTGGTCCGGGTCTTAAGTGGTTAAAAATAACAAACATGTTATACTTACCTGCTCTGTGCAGCCCAGATCCTCCTCTTTTCGGGTTCCTCTTTGGTGCTCTGGCCCCTCCCTCCTAACAAGTGTCCCCACAGCAAGCAGCTTGCTATGGGGGCACCTGACTTGAGCCACAGCTCTCTGTGTCCATTCTAACACCAAGCTGGGGCCCCTTTCTCTCCTTATTGGCTAACCAAATTTCATTGACAGCAGCGGGAGCCAATGGCACCATGTTGCTGTCCTTGGCAGACAACACACTCCTTAAACATCGCTGGATCTAGATGGGTTGAGGTAAGCATTAGAATGCATTACAATAAAAAACCTTCTGCCTTTACAATTCCTTTAATCTTATTTCTAGCTCCGTATTATCTAGTAATTTATTCTATAACAGATTATATAATCAAAATGAAACGTTTTTAAAATAAGGAGAACATTCACATGTTAGCAAATACAAATTAATGGTTTATAATAGGTATATGTAGTTTTTTGCTAGGAGCAAAACTGAGCCACTCATTTGCACTCACCACATATCGATAGGTGTGCCATATTCTGTTGATCCCAGGAGGACATCTGGTGGTCGGTACCATAATGTTACCACTTCATTGGAATAGGTTTTGGTGGGTACAGACTTAGCTCTTGCAAGACCTACACATGAACATAACAAAATAAAATTACATTGTAACAACATATTGCTTAACAACTAATAGTAGATAAAAGATATAACCAATTTTAGTCTTCGTTTACACTAACCTACACTGGCAGCTCCTAAACTTGTTAAGCAGCCATTGGCATTTTTTTTTTGCCAAAGCTCCTAAATTCAACTCCTTAAAAATCTTTGTAAATCTACACATAGGCTTTTAGCCAAGTTTTGGAGCAGCTGTGTTTAGCCTCCTTATCCTAAACACAGAAGAATCGTATTCAGGATAGGAACATTTTGACGGCTGGCCGTGGGAAAACTTGGCAAAATTGTGGGATGTTTTGTGTTTTTCGCGGCTACAGTAAAGAGGGCAGAGGCCACTTGTAAATGGCTCTAACATGGAATCTGTATCTTCTGAATAGCTGCTGTTTACCACATACAAGTACTGCCCACTGCTTCCTCACTAAGTAATAAGAAGGAAGTTGGTCAGTAAAGAAATATGTTATGTGAGGCATTACCAAGAAGTCCTGTAAATCACAGAATTAGCACAGTGAAGGTCATCAGAAAAATGTCTAGTAACCCACTATAATTTTCTACTAGTATGTGCAGCTTTATACTAGTGGGCAAAAATACTTTATGGTAAGCAGGGCAGGGTATACCTAATTTCTGACCTTTAGAAAGTGAGTTTGCATAGACCAGGGGTGTCCAAACTTTTTTTTAAAGAGGGCCAGATTTGATGAAGTGACCATGCGTGAGGAATGACCATTTTGCATGACATTCTGTGAACCATTAAAATTCAGTCTAAGTGTGTTCGTTCAAGCGCTAAGGCCCCTTTCACACTGGGGCGGAAGGTGCAGTGGCAGTAAAGCTCCGCTATTTTTAGCGGCACTATACCGTCGGAATTGTGGCGGTATTCGGCCACTAGCGGTGCGGTTTTAACCCCCGCTGGCGGACAAAAAAGGGTTAATACCGCCGGCAATGCCTGCAGAGGCGCATTGCCGGCAGTATAGCCGCAGTGTCCCATTTTTTTTAATGGGAAGGAGCGGTAAACACACCGCTCCTTCACCGCCCCAAAGATGCTGCTAGCAGGACTTTTGGAGCGGTCCTGCCAGTGCATCGCCTCAGTGTGAAAGGTCACTGCCCATCAATACAGCCTCACAAGTGCCATAAATGCAGCACCCCCCTTGCCCTGAATGAAGCACCCCCCCTGCCCTGAATGCAGACTCACCATTGCAGCCTGATTCATTCATCTGCAGCATTGGAGGAGACAGGGAGGGGGCGGGACAAGCGCCAACAGACATAAAGGAGAATTTCCAGTTTTACCGGCAGCCTCTTTAATCAAAAGTCCTGCCTCCTGTGATGGACAGAACAGTCGTCCAATGGCAGCGCAGGAGACAGGATTTCCTTTTACACAGGTCGCCGTGTAAACAGGAAGTACTCCTGTATGCACGGCGCTCATCCCGCCTCCTCCAAGGCAGCCAGCATGTATTTCTTTTGTGGCCCCCAGCGCGTTCGGGGATTCGTTGTGGGCCACACAATGACCAGGCGGGCCGTCCAAAACCAGAACGCGGGCCGCGGTTGGCCCACGGGCCAGACTATGGACATTCCTGGCATAGACAGTACAGGGATTCTGTAAATAATGGTAACAAAGATGAAATTGCCTTACACTCTTGTGTTTAGAGTGTAAACGTGTACAAAAAGACCTCACTGGTAGGTGTAGCAGATAATTTGAAATTTTCCTAGCTTGTGACGGAAAATATTAGTTATATGAAGACAGGAGGCGAGTATCTTATGCATTATCTCTCTTTACTAATGCTCATAGCAGAAATACAGTGAAACGTTAAAGTAACTTAAAACTTAAAGAACTACAACTCCCAGCAGTCCCTGGGCCCAGTTAGCCCCTCCCCGATTATAGACTGTATATAAGGGACTGCCTGTGGTAGAATAGTCCTCTTTCTTGATGCTAAGCGTTGCAACCAGGAGCAGGAACTCCACCCGGACATCTCCGTCGTCGCCTGGAACTCCTCGGCCGGTATGTGACATCCGAGTCTGGGGGAACCAACAGGGAACATGGCCAAACACGGGCCAACTTCATCCCAACGGGGACTGTAGAAACTTCAAACGTCCGTAACCGGCTGATCAGCCGTCTTCAGAACCATGATTGCAGTGTTCAGTATCCTGAAAGAAACAAGAATCGTAATAGGGTTGGGAAGGGAGGGAAGATACTCGCCTCCTGTCTTCATATAACTAATATTTTCCGTCACAAGCTAGGAAAATTTCAAATTATATATCAGACAGGAGGCTCATATCTTATGCAAGTTCAAAGCTAACCAATCAGTGTTAACGTACATACAATGCAGATAAAGATCACAAGACTGACATGGATATGTGGTCCTCCGGTCTGAAATAAAACTGGCGGAAGGTTGTCTCGGAAGACCAATCAGCCGCCAGAAGCAAGTCAGAAAGAGAGCCTCCAGAGGAGACGATTTTTGTGGCCATAGCGCCCCTTGAAGAGTGAGCTCCGAACAGGGAGGTATCTATGCCCGCCATCTCCATGGCGGAACGTACCCATCGCGCTAGGGTGGCGGAAGAGACTGGATGATGAGGTTTTACGTACGAGACTAGGAGCTGAGGAAAATTCGGGGAACGGAGGGTAGTAGTCCGCGCCTCGTATGCCTGTAGGCAGCGTACAACGCAAAGTTGGGGATGTGTGGGAAAAAAACGGATAAAAAACCGAGTGAATACCCGTTTTGGTCCTACGGACCACCGAAAAGTTGACCCCTTGAGGTGAGAATTGTCGTCTAGAAATGTCCAGCGCTCTCACGTCTGAGACGCGCTTGATGGAAACTAGACAAAGAAGTACAGTCAGTTTGTAAGACAACAGTTTTAGGGGGAGGGCGTTGTTGTCCTCCCATGATGCAAAAATGCCGAGTAACTTGGAGACGTCCCAGGTTGTCTGATATCTAGGCCTAGGGGGGCGATTGAATCTAATCCCCCGCAGTAGCCTACATACCAGTGGGTGTTTTCCCACAGGTAGGGAGTCTATAGGGTCATGATACGCCGAGATAGCCGAACGGTAAATATTGATGGAACTGTACGATTTGCCAGATTCGAAGGAATCTGCCAAATAGTTCACCACTATTGACACAGGGGCATGTGTGGGATCAACCTGCCGTTGATCACACCAACGCACCCAGAGGCGCCAGGCGTATCGGTAAGCTGATCTAGTCCCGGGGGCCCAGGCCACGGCGAGGAGATCCTTAGCTGCTCTTGAAAGGTTGCTATCCGTGTTCGGGACCCCGAAATCAACCATGCCAGAAGGTGGAGATTGCCTTCCGTGATTAGAGGATGAAGACCCCTGGTCGGGTTGGTCAGTAGGTGTGGGAAGTGGGGAATCAGCCTGGGGTAATCCACGGCCATTCCCAGAAGGAGAGGGAACCAAGGTTGCGTCGGCCACCAGGGTGTGACTAGCACGACTGTCGCTTGTTGATTCGTCACCTGGAGGAGAACTCTGGAAATCATTTGGAAGGGGGGAAATGCATAGTGCGTTCCTCCCGGCCAAATGAGGCGGAAAGCGTCCACCGCGGATGCTTCCGGATCTGGTCTCCAGCTGAAGAAGCGGGGTAACTGATGGTTGAGGCGGGAGGCGAAGAGGTCCACGGATAAAGGGCCCCAGAGCCGTTGTAATCGAAGGAATACTGAACGATCCAGTCGCCAGTCGCTGGAGTCTGCAAGATGGCGTGAATTCCAGTCTGCCACTGTGTTGGAGACCCCCGGGATATACTCCGCGATAGGGACAATGTTGCGTGTTAGGCAAAAGTGCCAGAATTCCTTTGCAAGGTCTGCTAGGATCCTGGATCTGGTGCCTCCCAAGCGGTTGACATACTGAACCGCTGCCACATTGTCCATGCGGAGCAACACACAACAATTGAATGTGTGTGGTAAGAAGCTCTTGACTGCAAAGTAAGCCGCCAGAAGTTCCAAGGCATTGATGTGAAGCTCTGCTTCGGAGGTGGACCATGTCCCACCTGTGGAAGCCTCCCCGCAGCGAGCGCCCCAACCGTGGCGACTCGCATCCGACTCTATGATGATGTCGGGACCGGAATTGAAAATGGTCTTGCCGTTCCATTCGACGGCGTGTCGAAGCCACCAATGTAGTTCCTCTACGGCTTCTGGACAGAGTGGAATCTCGTCCGCGTACCTGAGTCCCTGACGCAAATGCATAATCTTGAGCCTCTGAAGGGCCCTGTAGTGAAGAGGTGCCGGGAAGATAGCCTGGATGGAGGCCGCTAGGAGCCCCACTAAGCGGGCCAGAACTCTTAAGGACAAGGAACCCTTGCGGAGAGCCGCTCTTATTTCCTTGCGTATCAGGGCCAACTTGGTCTTTGGGAGACGGAGGACACATAGATTGGTGTCTACCAGGAAGCCTAGGAACTCCATCTCCTGGGTCGGGACCAGAACCGACTTTTCTAAGTTGATCAAGAAACCTAGATTCTGTAACAATGAGACCGTCCATGACATGTGAAGGGCGGCTAGGTTTTTGGAATGGGCCATGATGAGGAGGTCGTCTAGATAGATGATCAGACGTACCCCTCTGCTCCGTAATGATGCCACCACTGGTTTCATCAGTTTGGTGAAACACCATGGCGCTGACGACAGACCGAATGGGAGGCAGGTAAATTGCCACATTCGATCCCTCCATAGGAAGCGGAGCAGGTGTTGCGACTCTGGGTGGATCGGGACGGTGAGATAGGCGTCCTTCAGGTCTACCTTCACCAACCAGTCTCCCGGTTGCAAGAGGTCTCGGAGGAAGTGAATACCCTCCATCTTGAAATGTCTGTAGCAGACGTGTTGATTTAGGTCCCTGAGGTTTATCACGGGACGGAAACCCCCCCCTTTCTTCTTCACCAGGAAGAGATTGCTTGAGAACCCCGGGGACGAATCTTTGACTTCTAAAATTGCATGCTTGGATCTGAGTTCCGTCATTTCGTTGTCTATGAGAACAACGTTTTGGTATGCAAATTTGATAGGAGGGGGAATGATGTTTAAGACCGGTGATGATAGGAGCTCTATTTGAAAACCCCTGACTGTCTGCAGTATCCACGGGTCTGCCGTAATCGCAGACCAGGCGTGGGTAAAATACGTCAGGCGTCCCCCCACTGGAATGTGTGGTCGTGGAGTGCAAGGTATACTCACCGGTAGGAGGACGGGAACGGGGGTAGCCGCGTCCGCCGCGTCCGCGCCAGGGTCTGCCTCGGGGTGGAAAAAAACGGTGCCGGTTGCGCCACCGGGGCGGAATAGGGAGGAGGAGCCTGTTGATAATGGTATTGGGTAGATCTACCTTGCGGCCTATAGGAGGACACGCGGCCGGCAGATCGGCCTCTACCTCTGCCGGCCCTGGGAAAAACCCTATTCGCCCCTGACCTTTTTAAAGAGGACTGGGCCTTGTCAAGTCCTGTGAATAGACCTACAAATCTATTTATGTCTTTCATGAGATTGTCCCCAAATAACATGCCAGTCGCTGTAGGACCGGGCTCGGTTTCGGCCAGGTGGGAGAGTTGGGGGTCCAGCCGCATTAGTATGGAGCGGCGTCTCTCCACCGAGCAAGAGGTGTTGGCGGTGCCTGCTAGGCAGATAGCCCTCTGGGCCCACCCACGCAATTGGACTAAGTCCACCGGTTGGCCTGATGCGGCCGCCTGTTCGGACAAATTAAGGATCTTTGTCAGGGGGCCCATCAGATCCAAGATGCGGTCTTGGATTAACCTGAAGGAACGTTCAATCCCTTTTTTGGGGAGCTTGCCCGACTTCGTCAGATATTTGGCCAGGATGGGGTCTATTTCTGGTGTAACCACCACCTTATTGGGGATGAAGGGTCTAGGGCATTCAGATCGCAATTTATTGCGGGCCGAGCTATCCAAAGATTTTCTGGCCCAGAGTTCCACGTATTGGGAGACGTGAGGAAGAGGGGACCACTCGCCTGATCTCGGATGGGAGATGGCGTCAGGGTGGAAAAATGGTTCACCCAGTGTGTCAAGGACCACTTCACCCTGCGTGGCAGGGGTGGCGTTGGAGACAAACGCCGTATCCCCAGCACCTTTATAACTGGTATCGGTCTCATAGCCGTCAGACTCATTATCCTCCGGAATATCCGGTGATTCCTCGTCGGAGGAGTCAATGTAGGAGTCAGGTTTTGTCCTTCTAGAGGATCTATGCCTCTTACCCGCTAACTCCCTGAGGCCCAGGGGTCGTTCGGAGTCTGGTAGGTGCTGGGGTTGGCAGACCGAGGGAGGAACTGCCTGCAACATATTGTTTACTTCCCCTGTCGGGGAGTCGGGTGCCGCCAATGTGTGTTTCTTTTTATGTGAAACTTTCCCCTTTTTGCTTGGTGGTTCATCACTCTGGGGTTGGGGGGCGGACACATTAGGTATTGTGAACTGTGGACCTGCAGGGGGGATGGCTGATGCTAGAGCCGTTTGGACTGACCTGTTAATCAGGTCCTGTATTTGTTTGGCCGTCATGAACTGGGCCAGGTCTAGAGAGAAACTCTCCCCTCTAGGGGGGGTAGCCAAGGGTTCCTCAGACATGGTATGGGATTGTGGCAGTGGTACCAGAGGGTATTGTGGAGATGAGAAGCCCCCCGGTTGGAATAAATTCCTCTATGGTGAGGTAACTAGGCTAGGATTGAGGTCCGAGCGCTTCCCCCTCTGTAATTATGCCCCTATGTGTCGGAGAAAAAACCTGAGGGAGATGTAGAAACAGGCTCCTCTCCTTGCACTGTCCGCGCCGTACTGGCAGCGGTGAGGAGGGAGGCCCGAGATCTCCTGTGCTCTTGGGCGAAGTCTCGCGAGACTACGTCATCCAGAGCGTTGATTGGTGGATAACGAACGAGATCCGAAGAGTTCCGCCCCCCGAGCGCGCGCAAAGTTGTGAGGGAGAAGGAGAAGATGGCGGCGCCCGTGTAGCGGCGCCCGACGAGAACGGGGGGAGGGGGGGGAGAGTCTAGGAGGCTAACATGCACCCGGGATCTGAGGTGTACTATGAGGTGTGCGGCGCGGGCGACAAGCGTCCGCACCGCGGAAGAAGGACAAATAGGGAAATGTGTCACTAAAATAAAATAAAATAAAGAAGATAAATAAAGGAAATGTCGCTAAGTAACAGCGGGGAGATAACAGGGAGGGGGAGTCCCCCCTATTCCCGCCTATGTCACGCAAGTTTACTGTACAAACAAAATAGCAGGAGTAAATTTACTTATCTGAAATGCTGCCATGAGCAGAAAGAAAGAGGACTATTCTACCACAGGCAGTCCCTTATATACAGTCTATAATCGGGGAGGGGCTAACTGGGCCCAGGGACTGCTGGGAGTTGTAGTTCTTTAAGTTTTAAGTTACTTTAACGTTTCACTGTATTTCTGCTATGAGCATTAGTAAAGAGAGATAATGCATAAGATATGAGCCTCCTGTCTGATATATAATCCCAGTTCCCACTGCCAGAAAGCTCTGCATGTAAATATTTTGAGATTCATGTGAGTGCTTTATTTGAAGATTTAGGTGTGGCATTAAGCTGATTTTACGGTATCACGCCATTTTGAGCACTTCTTTTATTTACATGCGGAGCTTACCTGGCAGTGAATTGGTTGGAACTGGGATTATCTGCTACACCTACAAGTGAGGTCTTTTTGTACACGTTTACACGGCAAACACGAGAGTGTAAGGCAATATGAGTTGGTAAGTTTTGCATCTGAAGGGAGAGGATTCACTGACACCGGGTGTGGTGGAAGATTGGAAGCTATTATCATTATTTTTTCACAAACCTACTTGATGTGTTAAATGGACTTATATTTAATTAATATTTAAAGACATTTATATACTGTATTTTTTTTAAATTTGTGCACATATTGGGCCAGATTCAGGTAGATGAGAGTATCTTTCCTCTGGAGTAACGCTTCTCATTTACGTTACTCTGAAGACCCTTTCAGCGCAAGTCCTGTAATTCACATAGCAGTTGCGCGTAAACTTGCGCCAGAGTAACGATAATGCGCTGGCGTAACCCGACGCAAGTGGAAGTGGGTGTGATCATATGTAAATGATGGGCGGAGCCCAGCGCAGAGGCTTACGTTCAGCGCATCATCCACGGAGCATGCGCAGTGAGTGCGGCTCCACTCGCCCCCCTTGTGCGCATGCTCACAACTTCCGTCGGCACCACTTCCTGGGAAACGTCAGCGCAATGCGTTCCGCTGGGCGCTTAAAAGCGCTGGCGGAAACGCCATTCCGGCGCAAAAGTATTTCCGCTTCCCCCCACCCCAGGGAAGATACTTTTGTTTGGTGATGGCTGCTCCCGCTACCCCCAGAGAGAGGAGGAACCTGAATTTTAATGCACAGGAGGTCTCGCTCATCATTTCGGCAATGGAGACGGATAATGTTTTTCTCCATGGCAAAAAAAGCCGAAAGACCAGCCGGGAGAGGAAGCAGGGCATCCTGGAGTCGATTGCTGCCAGGGTCAATGTCCTGGGGTACTCCACCCGGACTGCTGGGGACATACAAAAAAAATTAATGACCTGCGGCGCAAGGTGAGGGACAAGGTGGCCTCCATCAGGAGGTATGAGAGGGGCACAGGTGGTGGTCCCCCATGTCCTGTCACCCTAACCGCAGAGGAGGAGGTGGTTGCACGCTGCCTTTAGAGGGAGCAGGTGGAGGGGGTCGCAGGCTATGACTCCGTGGAGGAAGGCACAAGGACAGGTAAGTGTTTTATAATCCCCTATTTGTTGTTTTGCATTTGGGGGGGGGAGGGTACATGTGCCAAGTGTGTGGGACCACCAACATGTGTCTGCTTTGTGTCATCCACAGATGACGGAGCTGGGCCATCATCTGTCAGCGTGCATTCCACCCCATCCCCCCCCACGCCATCGTGTGCCCGAGCCACTGGGTGGTGAAGAGGTTGTGGAGGAGGAGAGTGGCCACACCACACCTGCCGAGGTGGTTGTAGAGGATCCTGCTGTGGCAGAGCAGGACTTTACCTTAGTGTTGTCTGTCTCCTCCCCTTCTCCTGGGCCGTCTGTCGTCCCCTCCCCCATCCTCAGAAGCCCCTCAAGGGCGACTCCTTCCACCCGAGGACAACCATCTTCTGGCCCCAGGAAGGCGACCCAGAAGACCAGGGGGGTGTCTGATGGTGTCCAGGACCAGTTGGCGAGGGATCACGCCAGGCAGACGGAACAGATGGGGGCCATAGTTGGGCACTTACAGAAAGTGTCTGACAGCCTGGGCTCCGTTGCCAACCTCAGCAACGCAGTGCAGGATGTAAGCTGCAACTGCGCTGCAGTGGTCACCACTTTGGGGGAGGTGCAGGGGGATATTCGGCACCTTACTGCAGCCGTCCAGGCCAACAGTGCTGCCATCCGGGACCAGGGGAGGCTGAGTCGGCGGGCCCAGCACTACCAGGTCACCCGTCAGCTCCGGATGCAGGCCCAGACGAACTCCTACCTTGGACGGATAGCCAGGGCCTTGGAGGGCATGCAGGCCACACCTGTCAGGAGTGGCCCACCTGGGGATCAGCCACCTCCAGATGCCCCCCCACCCCCACCCACTCCATCCAGGCAGCTGCGGAGCCAGAGAGGGGCCCCCAGAAGAAGCCCCCGGCATCCCCGATGAGGCCTTTTTTTTTTTTATTGTTTTATATTTTTGATTTGGACATACTCAGGTCATGAGTTTATTTTTTCTTTTGCTCAGGTTATGAGATTTTGTTTACTTTATTTATCAGGATATGATATTATTAATTTATTTTTGTACTGCACACGGTCAGGAGTGCAGGGGACAGTGTGAATGGTGTGTGAATGTGAGAGGGTGGCACTCCTGAAAGTAAGGGGTGTCACCCTCGGCCGTGGTGGTGAAGTGAACCCCACGGCTGAATGAATGACGTGTGAAAGGTGTGTGAATGGACAGTGACATCATTGGGGCCTTGACGCTGGCGTTACTGCCCCCAAATCCTACATGCTGGACTTGGGCTAATCCAATGCGATGTGCATGTGGTGTGTGTGATCTAGGGACATCAGTGGTGTACACGCGTGCACTGTCTGTGTTATTAATGTTTTGGTTTAGTGTCCAAAGATGCCTACGGCGAGGACCCTCCTGACTGCTCTTCCATCAGCAGACTGGGTGTCCTCTGGCAGGTGGGGACTGTGTGGGTCGGGGGTCAGGTCATCACGTATGTCAATATGCAGGCCTTTTTTCATAGCAAAGTTATGTAGTATGCAACATGCACCGATGATCTGACACACAAAGGTAGGGGAATACAATAGGGTCCCCCCGGACTTATCTTATCCAGGCATCGGAAACGGGACTTCAGGAGCCCAAATGTTTGCTCCACCACTGCACGGGTTTTGATGTGTGCTTCATTGTATTTTCTCTCTCCTCTGGTTTGGGGGTTCCGGAAAGGAGTCATTAGATGGGGTCCCAGTGCATATGCAGAGTCACCTGTAAGGGAAAAGACAGGATAATGGTAGTCATGCATGTGCGATTTCTGTTGTGCATCACGGGAGGGGATAGTCATGCCTGACTCCCATGTCACTCACCAACCAGCCAGCTGTCCCCATACATGTTCTGGTTAAATTCTGCTGGGATGGGGCTCTGATTGTATATGTAGCTGTCATGGCTGGACCCGGGGTGTTTGGCACGGACGTGCCATATGAGGCGTTGGGCATCGGCTATCACCTGTACGTTGATGGAATGCCAATGCTTCCGATTGCGGTATATGTGCTCTGTGGCACTGGGGGGCTGTAGGGCCACATGTGTGCAATCAATGGCCCCCACAGTGCGTGGGAATCTGGCAATGTTGTAGAAATCTGTCATTGCCTTCTGCCGCAGCTCCTCAGTGGTGGGTCTGATGAACTGGTTGGACATGCGTCTGAGGATTGCAGGGACAACCTGGTGCACACATCTGCTTATGGAGGACTGTGACATCCCAGCCACCACTCCACTTGTACGCTGGAATGATCCACTTGCAAGGAAATGAAGTGTTGCCAGGACCTTCACCAGTGGCTGCACTGCTTGTGAGCGGTGTGTCTTGCTGGTGATGTCATCCTGCAGGGTTGTGGTTAGTTCAAGTATTGTATCAGGGCTGAATCTGAAGAGGCGATACACCTCCTCATCCCCCATGCCAAAGAGGTTCATACGAGTGCGGTATATCCTCTCACGTGGCCGCCTTCTTGGTTCCAGGGGACTCATCAGTAGTTCTAGGACCACAATTGCCCCTGGCATGTTGGCACACAGAGGTGTTGTCCTTGCAAGTGTTGTTGTTCAGCAAGCTCCTATCGTCGGTAACGCTGCTGTAGCTGCTCTCCTGCTGACCTGTGACCGTCTGGAGTAAAGATAAAGCAGCCTTTTGTAGAAATAACTTTGCGCCGGACGGACCAGATACGCGCGGCGCATGTAGCCAGCGTACGGTGCTAATCCGTTCGTGAATTGGGAAATCTCCCTCATTTGCATATTTGCAGGGGAAATCAATGGGCGCGACTGATGCGCCCAGCGAAAATAAGCGCTGACGATACTCTGGCGTCGGAACGTTCCGCCGGTCGCAAATGACCCGTTATTGGGCGCATCTAGTTTGGTGGGTACGGGCACATAGAAACGACGGCGCATCATCACAGTTACGCGGCGCATATCCAAATACTCCAGCGCAAGTGTTCGTGAATCTGGCCCATTCACTTTTGTCACATGGTGATGTTTATGGAAATTAGCATTATTTTTGAATACCTGTGAAAACGGATATTTCATTTTACATCGTTTACAGCGCTGATTATATTTTATTACACAAATTTTTTGGGTTTTAGAATATGTTTTTCACAGTACATGGATTCTGCACCTTAACTGCTTGCCGACCAGCCACCGTAATTTTACTGCGGCAGGTCGGCTCTAATGGGCGAGCGCCCGTAGCTATACGTCGGCTCCTTTTGCGGCCACTAGGGGGCGCGCGCGCCCGGCGGGCACGATTAACGCCGGGCACGCGTGATTGCTCGTTACAGAACGGGGACCGGGAGCTTTGTGTTTACACACAAAGCTCCTGGTCCTGTCAGCGGGGGAAATGCTGATCTTCCGTTCATACGATGTATGAACGGAAGATCAGTGATTTCCCCTAGTGAGTCCACCCCCCATACAGTTAGAACACACCCAGGAACATACTTAACCCCTTCCCCGCCCCCTAGTGTTAACCCCTTCACTGCCAATGGCATTTTTTAGTAATCCAATGCATTTTTATAGCACTGATCGCTATAAAAATGCCAATGGTCCCAAAAATGTGTCAAAAGTGTCCGAAGTGTCCGCCATAATGTCGCAGTACTGAAAAAAAACGCTGATCGCCGCCATTACTAGTAAAAAAAAAATATTAATAAAAATGCCATAAAACTACCCCCTATTTTGTAAACGCTATAACTTTTGCGCAAACCAATCAATAAACGCTAATTGCAATTTTTTTTTTTACGAAAAATATGTAGAAGAATGTTTTTTTAGATATTTTTTGGGGATATTTATTATAGCAAAATGTAAAAAATATTGCATTTTTTTCAAAATAGTCACTCTATTTTTGTTTATAGCGCAAAAAATAAAAACCGCAGAGATGATCAAATACCACCAAAAGAAAGCTCTATTTGTGGGAAAAAAAGGACGCCAATTTTGTTTGGGAGCCACATCGCACAACCGCGCAATTGTCAGTTAAAGCGACGCAGTGCCGAATCACAAAAAGTGCTCTGGTCATTGGGCAGCAATATGGTCCAGGGGTTAAGTGGTTAAAGAGAGTTCCAGCATTTAACAGGAAAGGTACATACTGATATCTTTCAGTTGAAGACTTGGTTTAGGAATGATACCGCCAGAATCCCACAGGAAAGCAGACTGTGGATTCCTGCACATTCCCTTCAAATGAACAAGCTCTTTTGCAGATGTATCAGATACAGAGATGAGAAAAACCATTTGATGCTGGTGTAAGCTGGGGATAGGTAGCGGGTACAAAAGCTCCCTGGGATGAGCCAGCACAGATACCAAAGTCCATCGGATCAGTGAACAACAGTGGGATGTTTATTGGTGCTATACAAAGTCTATTTACAGGTGCTGTACAGTGTGCAGAAAACAAAACAAAAATAGTCAAACAAACACCTAGCCGTGTCTCGGCTCTAACTACACGTTAAGCAGGTTCTAACTACTAAGCTAAACAAGCCTACCGCTTGTTAGCTCAAACTCACACTTCTCACCAGTTTTCCAGCAGCCTCCTTGCTCTCACAGATTCACACTGTTTCCCAGGACAGAGCAATGGCTGTTAGCTCAGGTGAGCTTAAATTGGCCTGGGGGAGAGGGCCAACACCTGACCTGGATCAGGGATCAGAGATCCCTGAACGTGTAAGAGAGGAGCCTGGGAGAGGTATAAACCCCGAACTGGACTTTCCCAGGCTCTCTCTGGGATGCTCTGCTACACACCCTCCCCTCTTGTTTCAACCCCAGGGTTGGAACACCTGTAGCCCAACAGGAGTGAACACGGGACAGGGCATCTACATTTCCCATCTCAACACCTGGCCTGTGTTTTACCGAAAAGGAATAATCCTGGAGGGCCAAAAACCACCGGTTCACCCGCCTATTAGTCTCCTTCTTTTGGGCCATCCATTTCAGGGGAGCATGGTCAGTTATTAGCTCAAACTGGCGCCCTAACAGGTAGTACCTGAGTGCGTCCACGGCCCACTTTATGGCTAAACATTCCTTTTCAATGACTGCATATTTTTTCTCATGATCATTGAGCTTTCTGCTTAGGTAGACCACAGGGTGTTCTTCCCCATTGTATACCTGTGATAGTACTGCCCCGATACCTACATCAGAGGCATCTGTCTGAACCAAAAAATCTTTGGAGAAATCGGGGGAGTATAGCACTGGCTGTGCACAAAGAGCCTTCTTCAGGACTTGGAAAGATTCTTCTGCTACTGGGGACCATTTTATCATTACGGAGTCTTTCCCTTTCGTCAGGTCTGTCAGTGGGGCAGCTATAGTGGCAAAATTTGGAATAAACCTTCTATAATATCCCGCAATGCCAAGAAAGGCCCTGACCTGCTTCTTGTTTGCAGGACGTGGCCACTCCTGGATGGCTTCTACTTTATTCACTTGGGGTTTAATAACTCCACGGCCAATAGTGTAGCCCAAATACTTGGCTTCCTCCAAACCAATGGCACATTTTTTGGGATTTGCCGTAAAACCTTCCTTGAAGAGGGAATCAAGGACAGCTTGGACACGGGGCAAGTGAGACTCCCAGTCAGTGCTATGCACCACTATGTCATCTAAATAAGCTGCAGCATACTGCTGGTGCGGTCTTAGGGTCCTGTCCATGGCCCTCTGAAAGGTTGCAGGGGCATTTTGCAACCCAAAAGGCATTTTCTTATACTGGAATGATCCCTCCGGGGTCACAAACGCAGTCTTTTCTTTGGCACTATTAGTCAGGGGTATTTGCCAATATCCTTTGGTCAAGTCCAAAGTGGTCAGATAACGGGCCTTGCCCAGTCGGTCTATAAGTTCATCTACCCTGGGCATTGGGTACGTGTCAAACTTTGTCACTGCATTAAGCTTCCTAAAGTCATTACAGAACCTCCAGGTGCCATCCGGTTTTGGGACTAACACGATGGGGCTCGACCAATCACTATTGGATTCCTCAATGACATCTAGCTCCAACATTCTTTTAACTTCAGCACTGATGTCCTTTCTCCTCGCTTCAGGAATTCGGTACGGTTTGAGCTTGACACGGACCCCAGGTTCAGTAACAATATCATGCTGAACCGCTGAAGTCGTGCCAGGCAACTCTGAAAATTTCTCTCTATTCCTTATCAGGAACTCTCTAGCTTCCTGTTTTTGGGAAAATGACAGGGTGTCTGGAATCGTGACCTCAGGGATCAGAGGGGATTCAGTACCCTTAGGCGTTACCGGTAGGGACCTTGCAGTTAACGCCAGTCTATCCTTCCAGGGCTTTAACAGGTTTACGTGGTAAATCTGTTCCGGCTTCCTTTTACCAGGTTGATACACCTTGTAATTGACTTCCCCAACTCTTTCAATTACTTCAAAGGGGCCCTGCCACTTAGCCAGGAACTTGCTCTCAACAGTGGGAACTAATACGAGGACCCTGTCACCCGGTGAGAAAACACGGAGTTGGGCCCCCCGGTTGTATATTCTCTGTTGGGCTGCTTGTGCCTGTAGTAAATGTTCTTTCACCACTGGTATTACTGCTGCAATTCTGTCCTGCATTTGAGCGATATGCTCAATTATGCTTTTGTGAGGTGTCTGTTCCCCCTCCCAAGTTTCCTTGGCTATGTCCAAGAGTCCCCGAGGGTGTCTCCCGTAAAGCAACTCAAATGGAGAGTACCCTGTAGAGGACTGGGGAACCTCCCTGATAGCAAACATCAGGTACGGTATCAGGAAGTCCCAGTCTTTCCCATCTTTGTCAACAACCTTTTTTAACATGCCCTTTAACGTCTTATTAAAACGTTCCACCAAGCCATCTGTTTGCGGATGATACACAGAGGTTCGCAACTGCGTCACCTTAAATAACTTGCACAGCTCCCTAGTTATCCGTGACATAAATGGGGTACCCTGGTCTGTAAGGATTTCTTTAGGGATGCCCACCCGACTGAACACCATAAACAGCTCTTTGGCAATGTTTTTAGCAGACGCGGCGCGTAAGGGAACGGCCTCAGGATAACGGGTAGCGTAATCCATCATCACAAGGATATGCTGATGACCACGGGCGGATTTGGGGAGCGGACCCACAAGGTCCATGGCAATCCTCTCGAAGGGCACTTCAATAATGGGCAAGGGCACTAAAGGACTTCGGAAGTGGGGCTGGGGGGCTGACATCTGACACACTGGACAGGATTGACAATAATTCTCAATATTTTTCTGTATCCCTGGCCAGTAAAACCTGCGTAACACTCTTTCAGTGGTTTTCTCAACCCCTAAATGGCCTCCTAGCAAGTGCCCATGGGCAAGTTCCAACACCACCCTTCTATAAGGCTTAGGGACCACCAACTGTTCAATAACTTCATCATTCTTTTTACATACACGATACAGTAAATCATCATTGCTGCTGAAATAAGGAAAACAGGGCCTATCCCCTGGTTCAACAGGTACATCGTTAATCACCATTACATTTTCCCAGGCCCTGGCAAGGGTAGGGTCTTTTCTCTGCTCAGTACCAAAATTTTCCTTGTGCACATTGAGGTCAGTAAACTCCAACGTAGGCTCCGAGTCAGCAGACGGCTGTCCGGCTCTACTCGTTGTGGGGACTTCCTCAGGCTCCTCCAGCTCCCCTGCCATAACCGAGAAAGGAAAACTCGGAGAGCCCTGAGATGAGTCCCCTGAACCCACAATATCGGAAGTAGCCAGGAGCTCTGGCTCTGCGACTGAGTTAGGTACTGCCACCGGGTCGGGACGATCCCACAGCTCCCAAAACTTAGGGAAGTCCCTACCAATGATGGCCTCATGCACCAAGTGGGGCACAAGTCCGACCGCATGGGACACCGTACCTAAGCCAGTTTTAAACTGAACTGTGGCTATAGGATACTCCCGGGTATCCCCATGTACACAGATCACAGCAACTTTTTTTTCATGAAAATTCACAGTTTTAACTATCTCAGCTGTAACCAAAGTAACTAGACTTCCAGAGTCCAGTAAGGCCGTAATAGGCTTATCATTAACAGTCATGTGATACATGTGTTTCCCCACATTTGGCACTGCAGCGCATGAAACAGCAGCAAACATAGACTGCCTTCTAATAGACAGATCACACTGCATTGGTTCATCAGTCAAAGGACAATTTGCTGCAACATGTCCCAGCTCTTGGCAACGAAAACACCTGATGTTTCCCCAAGTTGGTTTGCTGACAGGCAGTGGTTTCCCTTGCTTGGGACGCCAAACTTCAGTCCTGGCACCAAAGATCCTCCCCCCTATTTCCTTGCCATGCTTACCACCCACTTCCCCTGGAACAGTCTTACCGGTTGCCTGGGGAGACCGTGGCTTTGGGTGGAAAGTCCGTGCGGCTGTTGGGGTGGTGACCAGGTTCTCTGCAGCAAAGTACCTTTCGACTAGTTCCACCAAGTTATCTGCCGACTTGGGGTCCCCTTGACTCACCCACCTCTGCAGGGGAATTGGGAGTGACCTCAGGAACTGGTCCATGACCACACGCTCCACTATTTGTGGCGCAGACAGGGACTCCGGCTGTAGCCATTTTCTCACCAGGTGGATTAGGTCGAACATCTGCGATCTTGGGGGCCTCTCAATTTGGAAGAACCAGCTGTGGACCCGTTGGGCTCGAACGGCCAAGGTGACACCGAGTCGCGCCAGAATTTCCTGCTTGACCTTTTCATAGTCTCCCGCTTCTGCCGACTCCAGATCATAGTAGGCCTTCTGCGATTCACCAGAAAGTAAGGGGGCGATCAGTCCTGCCCACTTGGTTTTAGGCCAATCTTCCCTCTCAGCGGTCCGTTCAAATGTTAGCAGGAAGGCCTCTGGATCATCATCCGTAGTCATTTTTGACAGAAAGCGAGCCACATGGATGGCTGAAGGCTTGTCTCTAATATCCTTGATTTCCGCAGGTGCCCACTGTGCTAGCGTTTCTGCAACTTTAGTCAGGGTTTTCCTATCCGCTTCTGCAGCAGTGGCAAGCTGTTCAAACAGCCTCTGCGATTGCTCCTGTACAGCACTAATCTGCCTCTGCGATTGCTCCTGTGCGATAGCGTTGGCTTGCTGCAGCGCAACATTAGTTTGCTGTTGTGCAGCGTTTGCTTGCTGTTGTGCAGCATTGAATAGCACCATTTGTTTGAGGATTTCCTCCATGTTGTCACTTTAGGTACTGGCTTTTTAAATAGTAACTTACTATTGCTGATCGCAGCCTCCACCATATGTAAGCTGGGGATAGGTAGCGGGTACAAAAGCTCCCTGGGATGAGCCAGCACAGATACCAAAGTCCATCGGATCAGTGAACAACAGTGGGATGTTTATTGGTGCTATACAAAGTCTATTTACAGGTGCTGTACAGTGTGCAGAAAACAAAACAAAAATAGTCAAACAAACACCTAGCCGTGTCTCGGCTCTAACTACACGTTAAGCAGGTTCTAACTACTAAGCTAAACAAGCCTACCGCTTGTTAGCTCAAACTCACACTTCTCACCAGTTTTCCAGCAGCCTCCTTGCTCTCACAGATTCACACTGTTTCCCAGGACAGAGCAATGGCTGTTAGCTCAGGTGAGCTTAAATTGGCCTGGGGGAGAGGGCCAACACCTGACCTGGATCAGGGATCAGAGATCCCTGAACGTGTAAGAGAGGAGCCTGGGAGAGGTATAAACCCCGAACTGGACTTTCCCAGGCTCTCTCTGGGATGCTCTGCTACACTGGCCATACATGGATCGCAATTCGGCTGGTCCAGCACGGTCCCTACTTAAAGAGGTTGTAAACCTCCATGTGTAAGTTGTACCTATAGGTGAGCCAAGAATAAGGCTTACCTATAGGTACTTTAAATAACTCATAACATAGGCACATTATGCCTTTACTTTGCAGGGAAGAATAAAGGAGAAAAAAAACACCAGTGTTTACTTTCTCTTTAATTCCCCGTACACACGAGCAAATAGATTTGTTCAAATCGGTCGATACGGTCGGATTTGTTCGAATCGGTCGGAGATACGACAGTATCTCCTTCCAGAACCCCTCCACTCGAGGGCACTGCCATACCATATGGAAAAAGTCGCCCTCCGCCGCATGGCAGCGGGGGCATTCAGATGACTCCCCTCTACCCATGTTGTGTAACCGTTTGGGGGTGTAGTAAACTCTGTGCAAGTAATTAAATTGTGTTAGCTTGTCTCTAGCTGAGATCATCGAAGGTAGCAGTGATTCAAGGGCTTCAGACCAGGATTCCTCAGTAAGGGATGGAATATTCACTTGCCACTGTGCCCTAACCCTCTCCATTCTAGGGGAGAAGGACGTCAGCAGCATAAAGTAGTACCTAGAGATCAGTTGCGAGTGGTCCCCATCAGTGAACACTTTTTCCATTTTGGAGGGGGAGAGCGGCACCACCCCCCCCCACCATACTGAGCCGTTACGGCATGCCGCAGCTGGAGGTATCTAAAGAAGAATGTGTTAGGGACCCCATACTCCGTCTTCAGATCTGCAAAACTTCTAAACACCCCATCCCTGAACATGTGTCGCCCAGCACGACCCGTCCGGTACCCTGACTATCTCTTTGAGTTGGGAATTATGCCACAGAGGGGCATTGGGAGAGGCCTCAAGATTAGTACCCCCCACCCTTTTATTGCAGATATGGAAGATTTTATACGACATTTTCAGTATGTCCCCACAAATGTCAGTTTTTATTCCTTTAAGAACAGTAAAACCTTTATCGCAAAAGGAAAAAAAAATAAAGTGCTTTTAAAGTGTCAGCTGGAGTTCATCTTCAATTTGTTAGTCAAGTCCATCTAAATCTGCAAGTCTAAGGCCGCGTACACACGATCAAATCTATCTGCTGGAAACGGTCTGACAGACCGTCTTAGCAGACAAAATCGATCGTGTGTATGGGTGAGCAGACGGATTTGTCCAGCAGACAGATTTTAAAGCCTGCTTTAAAATCTGTCTGCTGGGAACCCGTCGGACCGATATGTCTGCTGGTTAGTACGCTAACCAGCAGACATATCTGTCCGCACATGCGTCGAATGGATTCGACGCATACACGGAAGTGTTTTACTTCCTGGTGCGGTGACGTGGCGGCGTCAACGTCATTGCCACGTCACCGCGCTGTCTGCCGGCGGAGATTTTGGTTTGATCGTGTGTACAGCGATCAAACAAAACAGCCAGCAGACAAATCTGATCAAATCGGTCTGTCAGACCGATTTGAACAGATTAATTTGCTCGTGTGTACGGGGCCTAATACTACCCTCTCCCCAGGCTAACAATGCTGCTATCTAAAGGTGTCTGCTTTACTATTTCATCCAGAATGCAGACACCTCAAGAGAGAAAGTGTGTTACTGAACTGATCGCCAGGTGAAATAAAGGAAAAAAGCCTAAACATTTTATTAATGCAGCCACTACATCTAAGGATTGGTAAACTGCAATATATCATATTTTTGTTTTTGGGGTTTAATACCGCTTTACCCTTCTCACTTTTTTTACCCTGCCATGTGTGTTTTTTATAAGGTCCCATTTACACCTGAGCGATTTTCTGCTTGAAGCTCTAAAACAAGGCAACTCCCATTCTTTTCAATGTCCCTTTTTCACATTGAGCATTCTGTTGCCTGTAGCTAAATGCCTGACGCTCAAAAAAGTACACAAGCTTCTTTTTGGCAGAGTGAAGGCAGACAGAGCCCCATATATTTCAAAAGGAACACCTGAAAACACACGTTATGAGCTATAAAATGCTTGTAATGCACTAAAATGCTCAAAAACTCTAAAATAAAATAAAAACATCTGAAAATTGCTCCTCTCAGATGTGATGTGAATGCAGCCTGAGAATGTTGGTTTAACGCTTTATAAAGCTTTACTACTTGGATCAAATATTAAAAAAACATTGTTAGTGCAAACATTTTTTATCACAGACAAAAGTTAACTGTTTTGTAGCAAGTGCACTAATATGGCTACAATCATGTTTAGCAATTGATTAAACAGCATTACCAGCATTCTTCTGTGCTGCCTGAGGTATGAAATGCTAATCATACCCACCAGGGCTATACTTCATGCGAGACTGTGAAAACTAAACCTGCAATATTTCCTTTTGAATGATGACAAACAAATTGTATATCTCGGTATGTTTTGGTCCCTCCCCTTACACATTTATGGCTACTGATGACACCTTTTTCAAAATTTGCTTATTGATTGCTAGCTTAACCCCTTCCCAACCCGGCCTATTGTAAAATGATGCCCGGGCAGGTGCCCTATTATCCTGGGTGGATGTCATATGACCTAGCACAAGCTGTTTCCTGCTGTCTCCAGCAGAAGACAGATCAGTGTCAGTGGCTACTGGTATCATGCGATCGCTGTGACCAATCACAGCAGATCACATGACAATTGTACACACTGAATAGTTTTGATTTATACCATTTATTGTGTATTATTGTGTTGATCTCTGTGATTGGTCACAGTGATCACATGGTACAGACAGGGCCAATCACAGCCCATCTGTACCATATGATTACTATATTATTAGCCACATGTGGCCAATCACAGCATTACACACTGAATTAATCTGTTTAATTCAGTAACAATTGTTGTTTATAAAACAGTTATTTTATTTTATAATTATTTTTTTATATATTTTTGGGGAATATTTATATAGCAAAAAGTAAAAAATATTGCAACTTTTTCTAAATTGTTTCTCTTTTTTTGTTTATAGTGCAAAAAAAAATGTTTGGGTGCGTCGCATGACTGCGCAATTGTCAGTTAAAGCGACGCAGTGCCGTATCGCAAAAAGTGCTCTGGTCAGGAAGGGGGTAAATCCTTCTGGGGCTGAAGTGGTTGAATTGATAGAGACAGAATATCAACCAAAAATCCAGAAAAAACACGATACAAATGTTATAAATTGAGTTGCAGTTCCGTGAGTAAAATAAGTATTTGATCCCCAAGCAAAAGATGACTTAGTACTTGGTGGAGAAACCCTTGTTGGCAAGCACAGAGGCAAGATGTTTCTTATACAGTAGTTGGTTACCAGGTTTGCACACATCTCAGGAGGGATTTTGGTCCCCTCTTCTTTACAGATCTTAAGCCCTTAAGTTTTCTTGGCAACGTGAAGTTTTAGCTCCCTCCATAAGTTTTTTTTTTATAGGGTTATGGTCTAAAGACTGCTTCTTCTTGAGCCACTCCTTTGTTGCCTTGGCGATAAGTTTTGGGTCATTGTCATGCTGGAAGACCCATCCATGACCCATCTTCAGTGTTTTGGCCTAAGAAAGAAGGTTCTAATCCAAGATTTTACAATCCATGGCCCCGTTCATTGGCTACTTAATGCGGCAAAGTCAGCTTGTACCTTTAGCAGAGAAACAGCCCCAAAACATAATGTTTCCACCTCCGTGATTGACTGTAGAGATGGTGTTCTTAGGGTCACAGTCAGCATTTTTTTCCTCCAAACATGGCAAGTCGAGTTAATGCGAAAGAGCTTAATTTTGGTCTCATCCGACCACAGCACTTTCTCCCACTTCTTTGAATCATTTAGTTGTCAAATTGCAAACTTTAAAAGGGCCTGTACATGTGCCTTCTTGAAGAGGGGGACATTGCAGGCGCTGCAGGATTTAAATCCATGGCGGCATATTGTGTTACCAATGGTTTGTTTGGTGACTGTGGTCCCAACTGCCTAATTCTCTATTTCTCATAATCATACTTACCCCATGAGACAAATTCTTGCATGGCGCTCTGGACCAAGGGCGATTGGTGGTTATTTTGTATTTCATCCATTTGCGAATAATTGCTCCAACAGTTGTCTCCTTCTCATCAAGTTTCTTGCTGATGGTCTTGTAGTCCAGCCTTGTGCAGGTCTACAATCTTGTCCCTGACGTCTATTGACAGCTCTTTGGTCTTGATGATGATGGTGAGGTTGCAATACAAGAAAGCGATTTTGTGAACAGGTGTCTATGCTATATTTATAAACATAACGAATTGTCGTTAGGAATGCTTTCTTAAGTTGAGAGGACTAATCTGTGTACCTCATAGAGCACATACTGCAGCCAGTCTGTGGGAGCCAGAATTATTGTTGGTTGGTAGGGGACCAAATTCTTATTTTACTCACTGAACTACAACTCAATGTATAACATGTTTTTTTTTCTGGATTTTCCTTTCAATTTAAAATACACCTATGATAAAAATTATAGACCCCCTCTATTTCTATGTATGTGAACAAACTTTTGAAATCTACAGGGAATCTAATTTTTTTTTCCACCACTGTATATACCATAGTTGGTGGACTCAACTTTCCTACAGACTAAACAACGTACACAGATTTGGGTTATTTTCACCAAAGAAGTGTAGCAGTATACATTTTGGCCTAAATGTATGAATACAGATTATTTATTTGCAAAATGTTATAACAGAAACAAATAATTTTTTATTTTATTTTTTACATTTTTAGTCTTTTTTTGTTTATTTAGTAAGCCCACACACGATCAATTTAAATGACGTTTTAAAAAACGTCGTTTTTTTTCATCGCAAAAAACGACCGTGTGTACGCGGCATAACAGTGCTGAAAGCAGAACATTTTCTTGGGCAGAAAGGGGGTGAAAATGCCTGGTATTGAAATGGATAGGACTCATAAAGCACACATAAACCATCTGTCTATATTAAAGGGGCATTTCCTTACCAAAAAAGTGCTAAACTCACACATTACTTAATCAAAGCATTTATAAGATTAAAGAATGTATTTAGCCAGATCCCCATGCATACATGGCATGGCAAACCTTCAAGACACTCATCATTACAACAGTATGCACACACCAAAGTCTGCTAGCTTCAGTTCTCCTTTTTCATTAATTAATAAATTCTGTGGCTTGAGATCCCGATGTAGGACTTTTCTGTGGTGGCAGTATGACAAGCCCCGAAGAAGCTGAAACATAAATATCTGTAAAGAAAGAAAACTCTGTTACAGGTGATGCAAACATTCTATAAAGCTCTACAGATTCAAAAAAATTGGTCCAGTAGGTATATTTTAGTTGTTGATAGATTCGGGAGAAGTATATCACCAAACCAACCTAGAAACCTCCAGGGGCAATTATCTTTTAAATCTCTTTAATTTATGTAAAGAGGAAAAAGTCTCCCCTATCTCCTTGAGGAGAAAGATTAAAAAGTGGAGGAATTAGAGATTGCAGCTGCAGTTAGAAGACTCAAAACCAAAGCCTCTAAAGATAATGGAAACTAGTGAGTAATTTTAATACAGTGAAACCTCGAATTACGAGCATAATCTGTTCCAGTAGAATGCTCTTAATCCAAAGTACTCGCATATCAAAGCGAGTTTCCCCAGTGAAGTCAACTGAAGCGAAAATAATTTGTTCCGCATTGACTTCAATGGGGTGCAATACCGCATGCGGCCAGAGGCGGGGGTGTGTGCCGGAGAGCCTCGGAAATGGCCAAAAAGGCCCGAGGACACTTCGGCTGACCTTGGCAAACCTCAGAAAGACGTCCTACCCGAGATTTGCCGAGATCAGCCGTGCTGTCCTCGGGCCTTTACATGCATTTCCAAACGGCGCTGATCAATGACGTTCGGCTCTGCTCGGCTCCGGCGCCCCCCCACCTCAGGCCAAAAGTGGTACTGCACACCGCTTTGGCCTGAATCGTGCACGTTTTGCGAGCCAACATTTACAAACCGAGTCACGATTTTTTTAAATACAGTGCTCATGAACCGCATTACTCGCAATCTGAGATTCCACTGTACTGTTAGGTGCAGTAATGCATCCCAAGCGTGTCTACACATCTAAGGAATGAGTAGTCTACCCTGACATACTACCGCGCATATGCAATTTGCTCTTTCTTGCTCTGTCACAGCAACTGGTGATCTCTGCTGCTGCTCCTATGCACTGCATTTCAGAGGGAGAGCGCTTGTTCCTTGGATGCTGGATCTGTGCTCAATGGTTCTCATGAGCTAGATTATGTGCAGGACACAGCGGATCTCGATCAATGGATTTTTTTTTTTTTGCCAGACTTCAGTAAAGCTATCCTAGGCCTACAGGAATATCAGTTAACGTAAGCTAATTCTTTCCATCTGAACAACAACAACAGCAACAACCCGCCTTTAATTTGCACAGGTTGCTGGCCATGACTGATTGCAAACATCTATGCTATATTTGCTGCAGAGAAATGAAGCTTCTTGGCAGCAAACAGGCCAAATAGCCATGTGAATATACCTTTAAACAAACTAAGAAAAGATTGCATACCTATTTTTATCAAAATATGAAACACCTATTTATTAGTTACAAACACTTAATTGTTAAGGAGTTCAGAAGGTTTTATTTTTATGAAATTTAGCCACTGATAATGATTCTGGTTTTGTGTTGTACATACTGGCATTCACTGTGAGAAGCCATACACAGTATCTCACAAAAGTGAGTACACCCCTCACATTCTAGTAATTGTTTTATTATATCTTTTCATGTGACAACACTGAAGAAATGACACCTTGCTACAATGTAAAGAAGTCGGTGTACAGCTTGTATAATTTTTTCTGTCCCCTCAAAGTAACTCAACCCACATTAATGTCTAAACCGCTGGCAACAAAATTGAGTACATCACTGTAAGTGAAAATGTCCAAATTGGACCCAATTAGCCATTTTGCCCTCCCCGGTGTCATGTGACTCATTAGTGTTACACAAGGTCTCAGGTGTGAATAGAGAGCAGGTGTGTTCAATATAGTGTTATCGTTTTAACTCTACTATACTGGTAACTGGAAGTTCAGCATGGCACCTCATGATTGTTGCTCTACACATAAATGGCCTAGGCTATAAATGCAGGTGGGCAAGGCCATACAGCGATTTAACAGGACAGGTTCAACTCAGAACAGGCGAGGCCATGGTCGACCAAAGAAGTTAAGTGCACGTCATATCCAGAGGTTGCCTTTGGCAAATAGACGTATGAGTGCTGCCAGCATTGATGCAGTGGTTGAAAGGGTGGGGGGTCAGCCTGTCAGTGCTCTGACCATACGCGGTACACTGCATAAATTTGTCTGCATGGCTGTCGTACCAGAAGGAAGCCTCTTCTAAAGATGATGTACAAGAAAGCTTGCAAACAGTTTGCTGAAGACAAGCAGACTAAGGACATGGACATTACTGAAACCATGTCCTGTGGTCTAGAGAGACCAAGATAAACTTAATGGTGTCAAGCATGTAACCAGGTGATGAGTACATAGACAAGTGTGTCTTGCCTACAGTTAATCATGGTGGTGGGAGTGTCATGATCTGGGGCTGCATGAGTGCTGGCGGCACTGGGGAGCTACAGATAATTAAGGGAATCAATAATGCCAACATGTACCGTGACAGGTGCTTACCTACAGTAATAGTTTTCTTAAACTATCGATGCTCCCCGCTGAGACCACCGCCTGTGGAAGGGAATTCCACATCCTTACTGCTCTTACAGTAAAGTACCCTCTACGACAGGGGTGGGAAACCTACAGCCCGCGGGCCACATGCGGCCCGCAAAATCATTCCATCCGGCCCCCCGTGCCGCTGAGTGTGTGCCCGAGTCCCGCCAAACAGGAAACATTTTTTTTTCAGCCCTTCAACCCTTATGCCGCGTACACACGATCGTTTTTTGCGATGAAAAAAACGTCGTTTTTTAAAACGTCATTTAAATTGATCGTGTGTGGGCAAAACGTCGTTTTTTGTCTTAAAAAAAAACGACCAAAAAAAAATTCCAACATGCTTGAATTTTTTGTGTCGTTTTTCAAAACGTCGTTTTTTGTTTCACAAAAAGTCACCGTGTGTAGCAAAAACGTTGTTTAAAACAACGTTTTTCAACCCGCGCATGCCCAGAAGCTAGTTATAAAGCGAGCTTCAATGGAAAAGAGTGGTGAACGTAACCTCGCTTTTTGTGAAAAAAACGATGGTGTGTATGCAACATCGTCTTTGAAAAGTGACGTTTCAAAAACGTCGTTTTTTACTTCACAGAAAACGTCGTTTTTTTTCATCACAAAAAATGATCGTGTGTACGCGGCATTAGAGTCTAGGTAGTTTAAGCACTTGCCCACCGGGCCTGTTTTTCAGATTCGGTGTTTACGAGACTAAAACTGTTTTTTTTTGCTAGAAAATTACTTAAACCCCCCAAACATTATATATATTTTTCTTGATCGTACATCACGGGACACAGAGCGCATAGTCATTACATATGGGTTATATGGGTACCTTCAGGTGTGGACACTGGTGTAATCAACTTCACAGGAAGTTCCTCCCTATATAACCCCCTCCCACTGAGAGTGCTCTAGTTTTTTCGCCAGTGTCTTAGGTGTTGGTCACGTCTAGCTGTCCCTCGGAGGTCTCGGGACCCAGGATAGCTAGCCGGATCCGTCCGAAGTGCTTCAGAGCCAAGATGTACGGTACCCGGGCCCTGCTGGAGTGGGGTTTTGCCTATAATGCCTCTCCTTGGAGGGCTGGATTCTGGGCTCCAGTGCCTTAGTCTCTTCCAAGAACTAAACGCTACTGATGCCAGGATGCTATATAGGTCCAGGAGTGTGGGTTCCTTAACACAGGACCCCGGTCCCTGAAGGTCCAAGACAATACCCACGGAGATGGGGGAAGGTTGGGCCTCTTGCATTTTGCAATACCCTGCGGCGTGGAGCAGGTAAGAGGGAACCTGCGGGACTTGGTTCGACAGTAGGTATCCCCCTGGGGGTTCTGGGTTGGCTAACAGTATGCTGGTGCATCAGCCACTATCTCCACTATGTCTGTTGAGGCAGGATGGGATTCTAATGTTTACCCAGATAATATGTAGATATATGTATACTTGTGTAAGTTATATATTTGCTACTCACCCCAGGTCTGCCTGTTAACACTGATACTGCAACCCCACATGTTTTAAAGAGGAAATTGCTGGTAAAAAACTCCTGTTCCTTAGGAAGCCCAAGGGGACAGCTTCCTCGCTGTGTGTGCACTACAATAAGATTAGTGCTTACCTGGTGTCTGTTGGTGCTGCATAACGCTGGTCCATGTTGTTCCTCTGCTGCTTCCTCCATGTGGTTTCAGCGTGGGGCGCGCGATCGTGCGCGCGCGATTGTGCGCGCGCGTGTGCGCGCGTGTGTGCGCGCGCATACGCGCGCGCGTGCACGCCGCCTTTTATAGCGTCGGCGTGCGTCGGGGGGGGCGGGCCAGCAGCGTCAGGGTCTGTATAAAGGGAAAACTTCTCTCGGGCTGGTCTTTCCTCCTGAAGGCAGAGGAAGAAAGGATACAGAGCGTGCAGCTGGGTCTTTTGGCCACACAGGGACACCTAGTGGCGGTTTTGTGGATCTTCAGGTCTAGGACTTAGGTCCACTATTGACCAGAAAAAAAAAAAAAAAAAGTTTTTTTGCTTAAAGGGACTCAGCCTTAGATCCAGCAGTATCTGAGTCTACCTTGGACTCCGGCTAACGGGCATTGGTGTGTCAATACTCACAGGTTTCCTCAGTATTGCCACCTCCCAGGCGGGTAAAAAAAAAAAAAAAAAGAATTTTTTTTTGAAAAAAAAAAAAAAAAAGAAAAATAAGTTATTTTTCATTTTTCCTCATACCTGCCCTCATATTGGTTACTCCTAGCTGCAACAGTGAGGTGTTGGCTATAGGGGTGACCCAAGGTTGTACAATGGCTCCAAAGGGATCTGGACCAGCCAAGGCTGCTAAAGGTGCCAAAAAGCAAAAAGGGTCTCCATCGGGGTCAGAGGATTTGGGCCAGGCTTCTACGGCCCCACCCTCGCCAGTCAGGACACCGAGTGGCATAGTACAAGAGCCATTGGGGGTGCTGGGGGCAGAGGCGGCCCCCGATCCACCCATTCCCGTTTACGTGACGGAAGAAATGCTAGCAGCCACCATGTGTGGGCTAGAGAAAAGGTTAACTGCGTTGTTTTCCCGTCCTTGCCCAAGTAGCAAGCGGGCTAGATCCCCCTCACCCAGTGTGGGGTTTTCAGATGCGGAGGTCTCCTCTTCAGAGGAACGGGACCCACAAGGGGATCAGGCAGACCCAAGTCCCGACGGTTCAGACAGGGAAAATTCCACTATAGATGAATATTTTTCGGCCTCTCAAGCTGAGGGCCTGTGGATCCAGTCTTTGACAGATATGGTTCGCACTGCCTTTAAACTTCCAGTGCCAGAACTAGTAGCCCCGGAGGTATCCTCATTGGGTTCTTTAAAGGCTCCATTAACTTGTGCATCTTTTCCAATGCACCCCCTTCTGCGGAACGTGATTTACCAGGATTGGGCTCGACCTGATAGAATCTTTGTCCCTCCTAAAAGATTCTCTATTCTCTACCCTATGGAAGAGGAATATGTGAAGAAATGGGCTCTCCCTACAGTGGACGCAGCCATTTCCTGCGTGAATAAATCCCTGACTTGTCCGGTTGAAAATGTCCATATGTTCAAGGATCCGGTCGACAAGAAATTCGAGACCCTACTGAAAGCAGCTTTCACCTCAGTAGGTGCCATGGTTCAGCCAGCAGTAGCAGCCATTGGTGTTTGTCAGGCCTTGAAGGATCAGGCAAAACATATATTAAAGGACATGCCGGCTCAGCATACTCATGAATTAGCAGAATTCCCTAGGGCTCTCTGCTTTGCAATAGATGCTATTAAGGACTCCATCCAACAGGCATCTCGTTCATCTCTACTGATGGTTCACATGCGTCGTCTTTTGTGGCTAAAGAACTGGTCAGCAGAGGCACCCTGCAAAAAGCTTTTAGCAGGGTTTCCCTTTCATGGGGGAAGACTATTCGGGGAAGACCTAGATAAATATATCCACACCATATCAAGTGGAAAAAGTACTTCCTTACCGGTCAAGAAAAGACCGCGTGGGCCCACGTTTAAACGACAGGCCATTGTAGGCTCGGCCCCTTCGACTTCTCGTCAGTATCGACGGCCTCCCGGGCGTTCAGCAGTTAATAGTCGCCCACAGGGACAAGCCGCGGCAAACAAGAGGCCCTGGTCTCGCAAGCCGGCTAAACCAGTCATCAAGTCAGATTCATGAAGGGGCGCCCCCACTCTCTTGGGTGGGGGGGAGGCTTCAGTTTTTCTCCGAAGTCTGGAAGGCCAGAATTCCCGACGCTTGGGTTCGGTCCGTAGTAGCCTCAGGCTACAAACTAGAGTTTCGAGAAATCCCCCCTCCTCATTTTCAGGGGTCAAGTCTTCCAAGCGACCCGTTTAAGAGGGCCTCTCTCGTAAAGGCGTTGGATCGCCTCTTGCTCCAAGGAGTAATTGTAGAAGTACCAACCCAAGAAAAGGGTCTGGGATTCTACTCCAACCTTTTTGTTATACCAAAACCCAATGGCGACGTCAGGCCTATATTAGACCTCAAACGCCTAAATCGCTTTCTAAGGATTCAGACCTTTCGTATGGACTCCATACGTTCAGTGACAGCCAGCCTGCATCAGGGCGACTTCCTAGCATCTATAGACATAAAGGATGCATATCTGCATGTGCCGATTTACCCAGCACATCACAAGTTTCTTCGTTTTACGATAAACCAAAGTCATTACCAGTTCGTAGCCCTCCCTTTCGGGTTGGCAACAGCTCCACGGGTATTCACAAAGGTGTTAGCCCCGGTGCTAGCCGTCCTAAGGACAGAAGGCATCTTGGTCCTAGCATACCTGGACGATCTCCTGGTTATCGACAGTTCAGCTTCCAACCTCAATCATGCAGTAGTCCGCACAGTGCGGCATCTAGAAGAGTTCGGGTGGATTGTGAACCAAGAAAAATCAAGGTTACAACCCACAAGACAGTTGGAATATCTAGGCTTTCGGTTAGATACAGAATGCCAGAGGGTATTTTTACCTCAAAAGAAGATCAGGTCGTTGATTCAAACGATTCAAATAGTCTTAGGCAAAAAGAAGCCGACTATTCGCCTATGCATGCGACTGCTGGGGAAGATGGTGGCCGCCTTCAAAGCAGCGCCCTATGCCCAGATCCATACCAGAATTCTGCAAGCAGCTATTCTCTCTGCTTGGAACAAGTCCATACAGGCATTAGACCGTCCATTAGTTCTTTCTCCAGGAGTCAGGCACAGCCTGTACTGGTGGCTGATCCCTCAAAAATTATCAAAAGGGAAAACCTTTTGCCCCATCTCGTGGAAAATAGTAACCACAGATGCCAGCCTAACAGGTTGGGGGGCAATCTTAGGAAAACGGACCCAGCAGGGACAGTGGTCAGAGGCAGAAAGTCTGCTTCCCATCAATGTCCTAGAGATCAGAGCTGCTCGGTTGGCCCTGGTCGCCTGGACTCTTCCCCTGCAGGGCTGCCAGTAAGGATACAGTCCGACAATGCCACGGCGGTGGCATACATAAACCACCAGGGGGGCACAAGGAGCCTGGCGGCTCAAAGGGAAGTAAACCTAATTTTTTCATGGGCCGAAGCCCATGTACCCTGCATCTCAGCAGTGTTCATCCCAGGGATAGACAATTCTCAAGCAGATTTTTTGAGTCGTCAACAGTTACTCCCGGGAGAGTGGTCTCTTCACCCCCAGGTATTCCAAGAGATTTGCCAAAGATTCGGAGTTCCCGATGTGGACATCATGGCAACAAGATTCAACAAGAAATTGGACAAATTCGTATCCCGAGCCAGGGACCCCTCGGCCTACGGGACCGATGCGTTGGTTTGTCCCTGGCACCAGTTTTCTCTCCTGTATGCGTTCCCTCCACTACAGATGATTCCCCGCCTTCTACGAAGGATCAGGGTGGAGCGCAGGCCGGTGATCCTGGTGGCCCCAGCCTGGCCCAGAAGGGCTTGGTACGCACTCATCGTGAGGATGTCAGTAAGGGCACCGTGGCCACTCCCCCTGCGCCCAGATCTGCTGTCTCAGGGCCCGATCTACCACCCTGCTTCACAGCAGCTAAATTTGATGGCTTGGCGGCTGAATCTCTAATTCTTAAGGGCAGAGAGGCCTCTGCCCATGTCATATCTACGTTAATTCAAGCTAGAAAGCCAGTCTCTAGAAATATCTATTACAGAGTCTGGAGAACCTATGTGGAGTGGTGCGAGTCTCAAGGAGGGCATCCTCGCAAGTTTTTTATTGACAGGATCTTGCGATTCCTCCAGGTTGGCGTTGACAAGGGGTTAGCTCTTAGTACTCTAAAGGGGCAGGTGTCTGCCTTATCGATATGGTTTCAAAGGCCTTTGGCCACACATTCGCTTGTGAAAACCTTTTTGCAGGGGGTCTTGCATGTAAATCCCCCTATTAGAGCTCCCCTCTGCCCCTGGAATTTAAATCTGGTCTTGTCAGCTTTACAAAAGCAGCCGTTTGAACCTCTGACAGAAATCCCTCTTGTGCTGCTAACCCGAAAGTTGGTTTTCTTGGTGGCTATGGCTTCGGCCAGAAGGGTCTCCGAGCTGGCAGCCTTGTCTTGCAGGGAACCGTACCTGATTCTGCATAAGGACAGAGTGGTTCTGCGGCCTCAGCCTTCTTTCCTTCCTAAGGTCATATCCAGTTTTCACTTGAATCAGGACCTAGTCCTACCATCCTTCTTTCCTACTCCCCAGTCCAGAGAGGAAAGACTGCTTCATACTTTGGACGTGGTCCGAGCCATGAGGGTCTATCTCAAGGCTACAGAAAAGATTCGGAAAACAGATGTGCTTTTCGTTCTCCCGGATGGCCCCAAGAAGGGTCAGCCGGCTGCCAAGTCTTCCTTGGCTAGGTGGATTAAGCAGCTGATTTTTCAGGCCTATGGTCTGAAGCGCGTTCCACCGCCCTTATCAGTTAAGGCCCATTCTACAAGGGCCATGAGTGCCTCTTGGGCGGCACACCATCAGATCTCTATGGCACAGGTTTGCAAGGCGGCAACCTGGTCTTCCGTACATACGTTTACTAAATTTTATAAGTTGGACGTCACAAAGGCTGCGGACGCAGCATTTGGGCAGGCGGTCCTACGGGCAGCAGTATAGAATCCTCTGGCCCGGTTCACGCCCCTTTTTTTCTGTTGGTGGAGCTATTTTACCTCCTGATATATTTTCTGTTTGGCTATTTTTGGCCTTACGGTCTCCCTCCCTTCATGGAGCATTGCTTTGGGACATCCCATATGTAATGACTATGCGCTCTGTGTCCTGTGATGTACGATCAAGAAAAAGGGATTTTTAATAACAGCTTACCTGTAAAATCCTTTTCTTGGAGTACATCACGGGACACAGAGCTCCCACCCCTCTTTTTGGGGAACATTGTGTAACCTCAGAGAAATTGCTTGCTACAAAACTAGAGCACTCTCAGTGGGAGGGGGTTATATAGGGAGGAACTTCCTGTGAAGTTGATTACACCAGTGTCCACACCTGAAGGTACCCATATAACCCATATGTAATGACTATGCGCTCTGTGTCCCGTGATGTACTCCAAGAAAAGGATTTTACAGGTAAGCTGTTATTAAAAATCCCTTTTTTTCTAACACCCTAGAGAATAAAATGGCAGTCATTGCAATACTTTTTGTCACACCGTATTTGCGCAGCGGTCTTACAAGCGCACTTTTTTTGAAAAAAAAAAAACACTTTTTTGAATAAAAAAATAAGACAACAATAAATTTGGCCCAATTTTTTTTATATATTGTGATAGATAATGTTACGCCGAGTAAAATGATACCCAACATGTCACGCTTAAAAATTGCGCCCGCTCGTGGCATGGCGTCAAACTTTTACCCTTAAAAATCTCGATAGGCAACGTTTAAAAAATTCTACAGGTTGCATTTTTTGAGATACAGAGGAGGTCTAGGGCTAGAATTATTGCTCTCGCTCTAACGATCGCGGCGATACCTCACTTGTGTGGTTTGAACACCGTTTTCATATGCGGGCGCTACTCGCGTATGCGTTCGCTTCTGTGCGCGAGCTCGTCGGGACGGGGCGTTTTACATTTTTTTTTTTTTTTGTTTTCTTATTTATTTTTAATTAGTTTATAATTTTATACATCGAAATAAATAATAAAAAAAAAAATATCACTTTTATTCCTATTACAAGGAATGTAAACATCCCTTGTAATAGAAAAAAGCATGACAGGTCCTCTTAAATATGAGATCTGGGGTCAAAAAGACCTCAGATCTCATATTTAGGCTTAAATGCAAAAAAAAAAAAAAAAAAAAATGTCATTTTTCAAATCTCAGAAAAAAAAAATGTTTCTTTAAGACGCTGGGCGAGACTGACGTTTTGACGTCACTTCCGCCCAGCAGAGCTATGGGGGACGGGTGGGGGCGATTTTTCCCTCACTCGTATCCCAACACAGCCAGCAAGAGGACCCGATCGCCTCCGCCGCTACCGACGGCTCCGGTAAGCAGCGGAGGGCGCGGGAGAGCGGCGGGAGGGGGGGGCCCTCTCCCGCCACCGATAACGGCGATCTTGCGGCGAATCCGCTGCTGGGACCGCCATTATCGTGTACAGCACTGCCCACGGAAAAGATGGATATCTCGGTTGTGGCAGCAGCTGCTGCCGTTACCGAGATATCCATCTTTAAAATCATGACGTATTTTTCCTATGACACCGTGGGCAAGTGGTTAAGGTTAAACCTATTTTCTTCTCATTTTAATGAGTGATCACGTGTCTTGTTAAACTCCCTTTCGCGAAAAAGTTTTACCCCTATTGTGGGGTCACCAGTATGGCATTTGTATATTGAAATCATATCCCCTCATAACTAATAACCTCCTCCCTTTATTAGCTTTGTTATCCTTCTTTGTACTTGCTCCATTTCTAGTACATCCTTCCTGAGGACTGGTGCCCAGAACTGGACAGCGTACTCTAGGTGCGGCTGGACCAAAGTCTTGTAGAGCTGAAGAATTATCGTTTTATCTCTGAAGTTGATCCCCTTTTTAATGCATGACAATATTCTGTTTGCTTTGTTAGCAGTAGCTTGGCATTGCATGCCATTGCTGAGACTAGATCAGGTACTTTCAGGGTGATGTGGCTGTAGGCAGAAGCAGAGCATGATCCCCTCCCTTCAGAGACTGGGCCGCAGGGCAGTATTCCAACATGATAACGACCCCAAACACACCTCCAAGACTACTACTGCCTAGCTAAAGAAGCTGAGGGTAAAGGTGATAGACTGGCCAAGCATGTCTCCAGATCTAAACCTTATTGAACATCTGTGGGGCATCCTCAAACAGAAGGTGGAGAAGCGCAAGGTCTCTAACATCCACCAGCAACGTGATGTGGCAACCTGTGAGGCTCTGGTGAACTCCTTGCCCACGAGGGTTAAGGCAGTGCTCGAAAAAAAATGGTGGCTACACAAAATATTGACACTTTGGGCCCAATTTGGACATTTTCATCTAGGAATGCACTTACTTTTGTTGCCAGTGGTTTAGACATTAATGGCTGTGTGTTGAGTTATTTTGAGGAGACAGCAAATTTACACTGTTATACAAGCTGTACACTCACTACTTTACATTGTAGTGTAATTTCTTCAGTGTTGTTACATGAAAAGATATAATAAAATATTTACAAAAATGTGAGGGGTGTGCTCACTTTTGTGAGATACTGCAAATAAGATAGCAACTGTTTCTGACAAAAGATTTATGGAGTCTTTTTTCTGTTTAACTTGAGATCCAACATTTAAATTCAGTGCTGTCAGCTATTTAGGGTTTTGCCGCGTACACATGGTCGTTTTTTGTGATGAAAAAAAAATGCGTTTTAAAAACGTCATTTAAAATGATAGTGTGTGGGCAAAACTTTGTTTTATGTCTTCAAAAAAACGACCAAAAAAAATTCGAACATGCTTGAATTTTTTATGTCGTTTTTCTGAATGTCGTTTTTTGTGTCATAAAAAAATGATAGTGTGTGGGCAAAACGACGTTTAAAACAACGTTTTTAAACCTGCGCATGCTCAGAAGCAAGTTATGAGACGGGAGCTTCAATGGAACAGAGTGCCGTCGAACGTGATGTACGTAACCACGCCTTGCAAGAGCATTTTCAGAAAACGATGGTGTGTAAGCAACGTAGTTTTTTAAAATTGCGTTTTTTTTCATGAGATAAAACGTCAGGTTTTTTTCATCACAAAAAGTGATCGTGTGTACGCGGCATTAGGGTTATAAGTATATCCACTAAATACAATGTTGACACCCTAATTAAAACTTTTTTCAGTGGATGGCTACACGTTTCATTAGAAGCCTAGACTCAAGCTGTCATATTTTGGATATATTCTAAAAATAACCAACTGATAGAAATTACAATTATGCTTGGAGATGTTGAAGAAAAAAAAGAAGAAGAAAAGAGCGAACAATAAGGTGGATAGATACAGTCACAAAAATTATGAACATGACACTGCAAATACTTAAAGCTGAAGAAAATCTGAAATCTTAAAACAGATTTACGGTATAAGAATCACTCCAAAATCCATACCAGACCTGTATCTAAGCAGCAGCCCGGCCGGTCAGGAAAGGGGTGGGGACGAATGAGCGCCCCCCTTCCTTAACCGTGCCAGGCCGCATGCCCTCAACATGGGGGGGTAGGTGCTTTGGGGCAGGGGGGCGCCCACCCGAAGCATTCTGGGACTGTGACATCATAAGAGGCCTATATATATCGGTGCGAGCTGGCATTACAGCGGGAGGAAGCGACGTGTCAACATTGAAGAAGAAGAGAAGAAGAAGGCGACAGAAGCCCGGGCACCCCCCCGCCGAAGACGTCAAAGAAGAAGCCCAGGAGAGGGGCTGCTGTAAAAGAGCTAAAGAAGAAAGTGCACCCCCCCACCGAAAATGTTGAAGAAGCCCGGGAGGGACAGAGGCCGCTGTAAAAGAGCTAAAGAAGAAAGCGCCCACCCAGTGGAAGAGAACCAGACGGCGGTGAAGACACCCCCCCCAGAAGACATCGAAGAACCAGGCTCCCCCTCATTAAATAGCTAAAAAAGAGAGGGGGGCACCGGAGCTGACTAATAAATTACTTTAATAACTGTGTAGTGTTTTTTTTTTACATTTTTTTTTACCAGGTGAATGGGTAGGGGTACGATGTACCCCATATTCATTGACCTAGGGCGGGGGGCCGGCATCTGGGGGCCTCCTTCCTAAAGGAGGCTCCCGGATTCCGATAAGCTCCCCTCCCGCAGACCCCGGCAACCAACGGCCAGGGTTGTCGGGCAGAGGCCCTGTCCTCATCAACATAGGGACAGGTGCTTTGGGGTGGGGGGGGCCACAGGGCACCTACCCCCCCATGTTGAGGGCATGCGGCCTGGCACGGTTAAGGAGGGGGGGCGCTCACTCGTCCCCACCCCTTTCTTAATCGGCCGGGCTGCTGCTCGGATACGGGTCTGCTATGGATTTTCGGCGGAACCCCGTGCCGTTTTTTCGGCGTACAGGGTGTCTCCTTAAAATCCATAGCTGACCCAAGGGCCTAGTATGCTCCTGTAGGGGTAACCCATGCCGTTTTTTTATTTGAAATTTGGCGTGGAGTTCCCCCTCAAGATTCATACCAAACGCAGCTGACACAGTGCACTGCGGTAACCTGCGGTTATGTGCCGATAGCTGCGGGATTTCGCAGCTGGACGCATCCAGTTCTATTTTTTCTATCCGCACAAAACCGCGGGAAAAAAAACGCAGGTAACCGTAGTGTGTGAATGATGTCATTGTGTGCTTCTAGATGCGGTAAAAGCCGCGGCTAAAAGCACCATTATATCCATCCGTGTGAAAGGCCCCTTAGGCAGAGAAAAAAATTGCAGCACTAGAAACAGAGGCCCAGATTCAGGTACATCTGCGCATTATTGGACCGGCGTAGCGCACCGCCTTTACGTTAGACTTGCGCAATTTTGCCGCGTAATCACCATATTCTCGTAGCTTTTGCGCAGAAAATTTCGCAGGCGTAAGGCGGAGTAATACAAATTGGGAAGGACGTGGGCGTGTTACTTTGAAATGAGCCGTGACCCCATGCAAATGAAGGGCCGGCCGGCTCGCGCATGCGCGCTTGAAGGAGACCATGGTCAGCTCCACTGTGCGCATGCTCACAACTCGGGAGCGGCGCAATCAGTGAAATTGGAAAGTGGACCCTGGCAACTTAGTGAACTACGCAAACAGCATAAATAGACAGACACAAATGCACTTCCTTTGCAAAAGCACATCCCTTTGGGATCTTCCTATACAGCAAGATGCTTTTGTTTATTAGCGTTTGTTTGTTTGTTTGTGACGTGTCTTTGAGATATTTGGGGACTGTTTTGCAGAGTGATTTTTGTCTTTTATGTGTTTTCTTTGTTGTTATTTTGTTTAAAATATATTTTTGCTGGGCATTTTTTTTTTTTTGCTCGTCATTTATTATTTTTTTTTGGTTCTGTTTGTGTATGATTTTGGAATGTGGGGGTGATATTCCTGCCGGAAAAGGGGTGTCACCCTCATTTGTGGTGGAGAAGTGATCCCCAGGTCCGTGTGAATGGTGTATGAATGTGACAGTGACATAATTGGAGCCGTGGCGTGGCGTTGCAGCTCACAAGTCCTGCATGGTGGACTGGTACCAATCCCATGGATGAGGATGTGGGGTGTGTGTGCTAGGGACCACAGTGGTGTGCATGCATGCATTCTCATTGTGCCATGATTAATGTGTGTGTTTAACGTGCAAAGATGCATATGTGAGCTGGCATGAGATGGGGTCATGAGATGGGGTCCCAGTGCATATGCAGAGTCACCTTGAAGGGAAAAGACAGGAGGATGTTAGTAGTGCATGTGCCCCTTGTGATGTGTGTATCATGGGGGGGGGGCAGTCATGCCTGCCACCCATGTCACTCACCAACCAGCCAGCTGTCCCCATACATGTTCTGTTCGAAATCTGTGGGGATGGGGCTCTGATTGTATATGTAGCTGTCATGGGTGTCATGGGTGGTGTCATGTGTTGGGCTGGTGATGTCGTCCTGCAGGGTTGTGGTTAATTCCATGATGGCATGAGGGGTGAATCTGAAGATGCGAGACCCCTCAGAATCACTCATGCCAAAGATGTCTATGCGTGTGTGATATATCCTTCTCCCGTGAAGAGTAAAGAGTGAGGGGCTTGTATCAGATAAGAATATTGTATTAGATTAGATTAAATTAAATTAGATTAAATTGTAAAGTTTAGATAAGCAAAAAAAAAAAATAAATGGTCTGTCTAGCGCACTTTTGCGCGGACGGATGCGCCAGTCTAACGAAATTACGCGGGACAAAAAAAAGTAGATTTTTTGCGTATCTCGTTCTGGGGATACCGCGCATCGAAACGCACGCGCACATTTCGACTTATGCACGCGCATCTCCTGTTGCGCAGGCGTAATCGCTCTGTGAATCTGGGTCAGAGTGACAAGAGACAGACATCACAGCACTGGCCGGGGGAATTACAAGGTAAGAGTGTCATAGGGCCAGATTCAGCAACACTTGCGCTGGAGTATTTCGATATGCGCCGCGTAACTGTGAAGATGCGCCGTCGTTTCTATGTGCCCGTACCCACCAAACTAGATGCGCCCAATAACGGGCCATTTGCGACCGGCGGAACGTTCCGACGACAGAGTATCGTCAGCGCTTAATTTCGCTTGGCGCATCAGTCGCGCCTATTGATTTCCCCTGCAAATATGCAAATGAGGGATTTTTCCCAATTCACGAACGGATTAGCACCATACGCTGGCTACATGCGCCGCGCGTATCTCGCCCGTCCGGCGCAAAGTTATTTCTACAAAAGGCTGCTTTATCTTTACTCCAGACGGTCACAGGTCAGCAGGAGAGCAGCTACAGCAGCGTTACCGACGATAAGAGCTAGCTGAGCACCCCCACTTGCAGGACAACACCTCTGTCCATGCTTGTCTGTCAAATTTTACAGCCATGGAGGAAGACATCATAGGTCTCCATAGCCGAGATGACGGCTGACAGCTCCTGGCCATTAAAGTTCAGCTTTCTCCTGTGTGTTTGCGGGGAACGGGAGCAGCCATCTCAGAACAAAAGTAACATCACTGCGGGGAGGGGGAGCAGGATATACTTTAGTGCCGGAATGGCGCTTCTACGGGCGCATTTAAACGCCCAATGGAAGGCATTGCGCTGACGTTTCCCGTGAAGTGGTGCCGACGGAAGTTGTGAGCATGCGCACAAAGGGGGCGAGTGGAGCCTCACTCACTGCGCATGCTCCGTGGTTGATGCGCTGAACGTAAGCCTCTGCGCTGGACTCCGCCCATCATTTACATATGATCACACCCACTTCCCCTTGCGTCGGGTTACGCCAGCGCATTATCGTTACTCTGGCGCAAGTTTACGCGCAACTGCTATGTGAATAACAGTACTTGCGCTGAAAGGGTCGTCAGAGTAACGTAAATGAGAAGCGTTACTCTGGAGCAAAGATGCTCTCATCTACCTGAATCTGGCCCATAATGTGCAAATACATTGTACATACAGTACTTGCACTTGGCTGCTGCCAGAAAGATTTAAGTCTGCTTTTAGACAGAAGACATCATTCTGGAGCAACATTATCCACATGGAAACCAGGAGTTACCATCAACCCCGAGAAAACATAATAATTAAAAAAAAAACAATTGAAGCTTTTTTTCGTCTATGCCTCTCACCTTAACGTTGTACATTGCCATCAAGCTACCACAGTTATCCAGATATTGTTTAAGATCACTATCCTGGAAAGAAGCATAACAAAAAAATGTTAGGGAAACAATTAATCTTTTTCTCATAATATATTTTATTTAGGAAACACAACAGCGTACAGTCAGCAGAAACAACCAATTAGGATTTTCAAGGTTTCTGTAAAACCTCTTTCTTAAGCCTTGTACACACAATCTTAGATGGACTTTTTTCATCTGAGAAAACGATCGTGTGTGGGCCCCATCAGACTTTTTTCCATCGGTATAAAAAAATAGAACATGAATTAAATTTTTCCGATGAAAAGAAAACTATAATAAATTCCGATCGTCTGTGTGGAACTCCAGCATGGTGCACTATTCCTTTTGCTACTACTAAAGATACAGGGCCAGATTCAGAGTGTTAGACTGGAGTAATTTCAAATTACGCGCGTTTTCTAGCTAGTCGAAAACCTCAAACCATGAATAGACGGCTGCGGGCTTCAATTCAACTGGATTACGTGTTCGTACGCCTTCGGATCTACGCTGCAATAATATTGCGGCCACTGGGTGGACTTACTGTCGTTTTCCGCATCGGGGTATGCAAATTAGCTTTTGCCGGCGATCCCCGAAATTACGATCTTCAATCGCAATCTCTTACGGCACCTTTAGTCATCTTTTATTTGTGTAACACTATACCAGCTTTTTGCTGCTCTAATATTAGACAGCCCATGTTAAGTATGGCCGTCGTTCCCGCGTCGAATTTCTACGTTTTCCGACGTCTTTTATTATTTTTTACATAAGTCGTCCGGGAATAGGAATATTTGTAAGCGACGCTACTCAAACAACGAATGACGTAACAACGTTATTTCGCGCAATGCACGGCGGGAAATTTCAGAACGGAGCATGCGCAGGTCGATCGCCGCGGGGACGCGCTTAATTTAAATGCCTTACGCCCCCTAATCGCGTATTTCGATTACGAGAAATAGACTACGCCGCCGTAGTAGCGTACGGGCAAAAATCTACCAGGATTCGGTGTAGAGCCTGGTAAAATACGGCAGCGTAGAGTATTTCGATTACGTAGCGCAATATTAAGTGTATGTGAATCTGGCCCACACTGTTTACTCACATTGCCTCCTGGAAAAATGTTTAATCCCAATGACCACAGTCCAGCCCCCCTAAAGCCTGAAGAACAGTAAACCAGCCCCTTGTTTACAAAATGTTTGGAGACCTTTGCCTTAAGCCCTGTACACACAATCGGTTTGTCTGATGAAAACCGATCGTGTGTGGGCCCCATCGGTTTAACCGCTTGCCGACCAGCCGCCGCAGTAATACGGCGGCAGGTCGGCACTGGTGCGCGAGAGCCCGTAGCTCAACGTCGCCACCTTCGACGGCCACTAGGGGGCGCGTGCGCGCCGCCGGCGGCCCGCGCGTGCGCCCCCCGCTCGCCCCCGAGTCCCGTGCGTGTGCCCGGCGGGCACGATCGCCGCCGGGCACACGCGATCGCTCGTTACAGAGCGGGGAACGGGAGCTGTGTGTGTAAACACACAGCGCTCGTTCCTGTCAGCGGGGGAAACGCTGATTTTCTGTTCATACAATGTATGAACGGAAGATCAGTGATTCCCCCTAGTAAGTCCACCCCCCCATACAGTTAGAACACAAATAGGAACACACTTAACCCCTTCCCCGCCCCCTAGTGTTAACCCCTTCACTGCCAATGGCATTTTTATAGTAATCCAATGCATTTTTATAGCATTGATCGCTAAAAAAATGCCAATGGTCCCAAAAATGTGTCAAAAGTGTCCGAAGTGTCCGCCATAAGGTCGCAGTACTGAAAAAAAAACGCTGATCGCCGCCATTACTAGTAAAAAAAATAATAATAATAAAAATGCCATAAAACTACCCCCTATTTTGTAAACGCTATAACTTTTGCGCAAACCAATCAATAAACGCTAATTGCGATTTTGTTTACGAAAAATATGTAGAAGAATACGTATCGGCCTAAACTGAGGAACATTTTTTTTTTTTTATATATTTTTGGGGGATATTTATTACAGAAAAAAGTAAAAAATATTGCATTTTTTTCAAAATAGTCGCTCTGTTTTTGTTTATAGCGCAAAAAATAAAAACCGCAGAGATGATCAAATACCACCAAAAGAAAGCTCTATTTGTGGGGAAAAAAGGACGCCAATTTTGTTTGGGAGCCACGTCGCATGACCGCGCAATTGTCAGTTAAAGTGACGCAGTGCCGAATCGCAAAAAGTGCTCTGGTCTTTGGACAGCAATATGGTCCGGGGCTGAAGTGGTTAATTTCCATTGGTGAAAAAAAAATAGAACATGTTTTAAATGTTACCTATGGATAGAAACCGATAGAAAAATCCAATCATCTGTATGGAACTCCATCGGTCAAAAATCCACGCATGCTCATGCTTCATTTTTTTCGGCTTGTCGTAGTGTTGTACGTCACCGCTTTTGAACATGATCGGATTTTTGACTGATGGTGTGTAGGCAAGACTGATGAAAGTCAGCTTCATCGGACATCCAACGAAAAAATCCATCGGATTAGATTTCATCAGATATCCGATCGTGTGTACGGGGCTTTAGACCATAGGATCATAGTTACCTTATTTATCGGCGTATACCGCGCAATTTTTTCCCCTTAAAATAAGGGGAAAACCGTGGGTGCGCGATATACGCCGATACCCGCTTCCCGCGCTCAGTTTGAATGGAGCCGCCGACATATACCGAGTGCAGTACACTCGAGTACATTCGGCTAGGCTCGGCTTCACTCGTGCTCACGCATAAACGTCACAGAGCATGAGCGAAGCCGAGCCTTGCCGAATGTACCCGAGTGTACTGCACTCGGTATATGTCGGCGGAGGCGTTCGAACTGAGCGCGGGAAGCGGGATTTGACGAGGCACGCGCTGGAGAAGACGGGAGGACACCACCGAGGCCGCAGACGGACACCGGACCGGACGATGGACGCTGGGCAAGACACCAAAACTGTAAGTAATAAAATGTTATAACATTTTTTTTTACAGGAATTTCGGGGCAACTTTAGGGGTGTGCGCTATACGCAGGAGTGCACAATACCCAGATAAATACGGTACATAGTTAGTCTGGTTGAAAAAATACACATGTCCATTTAGTTCAATCAATAAAAGGAGGCAAAAAAAAACCCAGCAAAGCTTGATGCAATTTGCTCCAGTAGGGGAAAGAAATTCCTTCCTGAGGAAATCGGATATTCCCGGAATCAAATATGCCTAAATACCAGTATCTAGTACATTTAGGAAATAATCCAGCCCTTTTAAAGCAATCTACTGAGCTGGACAGAACCAGCTCTTGTGGGAGTCTATTCCACATTTTCACAGCTCTTTACTGTGAAGAAGCATTTTCATATTTAGAGATAAGGGCCTGGATTCACATACATCAGCGCATCTTTATGCCGCCGTAGCGTATCTTCTTTATGCTACGCTGGCGCAACACAGAGAGGGCAGCATGGAATTCACAAAGCAAATGCTCCCAACGTTGCACCGGTGTAGCGTATAGTCGTAGGCGTAAGGCAGCGTAAGTGGAAGTGGGTTGGAAGTGGGCTGAGCTTCAGACAAGTACTTAAAATGAACTGCGCATGCGTCGTACCTTGGACGTATCCCAGTGCGCATGCTCACAATCACGTCGAAACAACTGGCTAAGATACGTCAAATCACTGCTTACGACGTGAACGTAACCTACGCCCAGCCCTATTCACGTACTACGCAAACTACGTAAAATTTGATGGCGTCCGTTCCCTGGTCCATACCTTTGCATGAGTTGCACCTCATATATGGGGAATAACTTTACGCCGGACGTAAACCTTACGCAAATCACTTAAAACATGCGCCAGGCGCAAGTACGTTCGTGAATCTCCCTCATTTGCATAGAAAATCAATGGGAGTGCCAAAAGCATCCAGCGTAACGATGCGCCCACTATACGCCATCGTAGGCAAGTTACGTCGGTCGGATGAAGCCTATTTTTCGACGTATCTAGCTTTGTGGGTCGGCGCATAGATACGACGGCGCACATTAGTACTTAATTCCGCTAATCAGGAGATATGTCGGCGTAAGTGCTTTGTGAATCCGGGCCAAAATCTCTTTTCCTCCAGACATAAAGAGTGCCCCTGTGTCCTCTGTGATGACCTTAAAGCGAATAACTCAACACCAAATTCACTATATGCACCATAAATGCATTTATATATGTGGATCATATCCCCCCTTAATCTCCTCTTCTAAAGAGGGAATACATTCAGTTCCTCTAATCTTTCCTCATAGCTGAGCTCCTCCATGCCTCTTATCAGTTTGGTTGCCCTTCTCTGCGCTTTCTCCAGTTTCCCAATATCCTTCTAGTTTGTGAACTGATGCCCAAAACTAAACTGCATGGTCCAGATGAGGTCTTACTAATGATTTATACAGGGGTAAAATTATATCTCTCTCTCTGAAGTCTATAACTCTCTTAATACAAGAAAGGCTTAAGATCTAGCAGAACACCCAGATCCTTCTCCACCATTGATTCCCCCAGTTGTGCTCTCCTAGTATATTTGATGCATGCATATGCTTAGCCTCCAAGTGCATAACTTTGCAGTCATCCCCATAAGAAGACACGTGACTGTGTCGTAACGCGTAGGGATTGGCCATGGGTAGACGTACATGTGGAGTGACGTAAGAAGGCGCCGAGGACGCCGCTGGTTATTTATATTACGGCACTCGATTTTATGTTTGATGTAAGCACATTGTATTTTCTAATAAACGTTTCCCCCTGCTTACACTACTACACCATTAGGGGCTTTTCTCTTTGCTCTATCTCTCCCTCTCTCCCCCCGAGTGGAGCTATAATAGGGACTGTCCGAGGAGGTATCTTCCAAATAAGCCAGCACAGTAGAAGGAAGCTTATAGAGAGTTGAAGAGTCAGGAGAAGCACCAGTGAAGTGTGACAAGTGGGAAGACCGCTAGCTGTGAGGAAGTGTATGATCTAAGGAGATCCTGGATGCTCTTTTTAACTCAATACGAGGTGAGAGTTTTAAGAGCCCATATACGGATGTGATCAAGCTCCCTATTGCCATCTTCATACACATTTTCTCCAAAATAATTTTTTCCTAGTGGACATTCAGCTCCGTTTCTGTTCTCCTCTTTGGCAATATTGCACTGTACAGGACACTCATCACTGTTTAATAATAATACATACTAATTTATTATTTATTTATCGATCAGCACGTTATATGGTTATTGATTGATCACCATTTATCACTGTCACCCATTTATATATCTTGTTATTGTTCAGTTTTTGTGAAAACCCCTCCTTTTTTATTATTTCACTTGTGTGTATTGTAAACACCACTAGGTTTTGCGGCATTTACACTATTTTTGTTTTGCCTGAATACATTTCATTACTCACAGTAGCGTAGCGCGAAGGACACTTGACAATAGTTCATTGTCAAACAAAGTCCTGCATCCTGGACTCCTACGATAGACAACACACTGGTCCAGTGCTGGGAAATTGCACCATCATAGGAGTCGGTCTAGGAGGGGGGACTTTGTTTGACAGCGGCCAACGTTTTATATGCAGGCTGTCTCACAGCAGGAGATCATCTCTCTGTGTAATCCAGCTAGCTCTCCTCCCAACAGTTTCCTGGCTTATCACTTCTGGTAGAAACAGCGCAGCCTTTTTTTTTACACGACATTAGACCTCCATGCCCCCCAGCCAAGTCCGCCCTTGCTCCACACTCAAGCCCAGCTTATTTCCACTCGCCAAATGCGAGGAGGTGAGTGGAAATTTTAAAAGCTGTTTAATGATCGGTGGGTGTATGCATCCAGGTGCTTTATTCACCTCCATGCTGTCTAAGTATTTCTGGACCATATTCATTTTGAGCCAATGTGAATCATTTGAGTTGTGTCAATATCCTCCCCATTATGGACATGAGCTTCCCCATACTCCTTTGTATACACAGAGCTAAAGAATTTAATACATTTGCCTTCCTTGTGTCCCCAGTCACCCATTCTAGATTATTTTGTAAAGGGCCAAAAACTGGAACAGAGTGCCGTGGAGTTGGCGCTGCAGCTTCCCAGGTATTTGCAAATGCTTGCAACTAAACCTCTGTTTTTACTTACATCAGTTAGACAGATTAATTTGGTTTAGTGCTGTTTGGTTGACTACTCTGAGCCTGGTCACATGGTTATATATAATTTATTTTCCATGTTTATATTTAATTGTATATTGCTAAAATCGCATCTCATTTAAAGTCCCAACCTGTTCCAGTTTTTATCCATTTACAGGGATGGAGGCCTATGGCAAAATTGCTATATGCCTCATTCAATGTCCCACCCCCCTTCTTTTTTAAACATTTTGTAAAGGGCCTAGATCAGTGATGGCGAACCTTGGCACCCCAGATGTTTTGGAACTACATTACCCATGATGCTCAACTACACTGCAGAGTGCATGAGCATCATGGGAAATGTAGTTCCAAAACATCTGGGGTGCCAAGGTTCGCCATCACTGGCCTAGATTCTGAGACCTGACCATTTTACTATTTATATATTTGAAGAATTTTTGGGGGTTTGTCCTACTATCTTTTGCAATCTGTCATTCGTTTTGAATTTTTGCATCCTTTATTTCCTTTTTACATATTCTGTCACAGTATATTCTTTGTAACATTTAAATGATAGTGTTCCTTTATTATTATATATTTTTAAAGTTCTTCTAATATGTAAAGCTTTTTAAACTTTGACCATGAGCCAGATAGGTTTTATTTTTAGCCCTTTAAACGTATTGCCCATGGGAATATATTTTGCAGTATGTTCATATACAGTGTTTTTGATTGATTTTTATTTCTGTTCTGTGTTTATCAATGCCAATATCCCCTCCCAGTCTATGACTTGGACAGCAGCCCTCATCCTTTTTTTGCTCTTATACACACAATCAAACATTCCGACAACAGATGTTGGCTCAAACTTGTCTTGCATACACACAGTCGCACAAACATGGTGACGTACAACACGTACGATGGCACTATAAAAAGGAAGTTCAATACTAAGTGCGCCACCCTTTGGGCTCCTTCTGCTAATCTTGTGTTAGTAGAAGTTTGGTGAGAGATGATTCACGCTAATATATCATCTGCTGCTGTTCCCGATCTCTCGGAGTCCTGGACCAGATTGTGCTCCCTATTACATGGACTCCTCAGGCTACCAATTTTGCCTGTCAAATAGTTGATGTGTGCCTTGGGATACAAAGGTTTTGCCAATTTCACCAGTTTATCCAGAGTTGCCTTCCTCTTTATTTTGTTATGACCCCTAATAAATGTCTATTTTTTTCACAAATACTTGCCTATGTGTTTTACTTCAAAATGGACAGTTTGTTTGTGAGTATGTGGGTACATTTCAAAAATACATTTCAAATTAACAAGGGATACCAACACCAACCAACCTCCTTGAGGTAAAAAAATACAAGGTAACAATAATATATAATATATATATATATAAACAACAAAACTATTATTATTATTATTATTATTATTATTATAATGGAGATCACTAGAAAAAAAAGAAAAAAAGATCACTAGTAAAATAAATTCTAAACATTATTCTGGAGATCTGGCTTAAAAAAATAAAAAGATTATTCAGGATATCACAAGAAATAATAAAGAAATTAGTTTGTGTGAATATCAGCAGCAAAACAACTTCATTATTCTAGCATTATAAAGAAAAAGAGAATGTGCTGCATTAAATAATTAGCAGCGTGACGAATATGCTATCTTCATTACGAATGCTAGTTTTACCAGGCGCTTCTGTCTCGTACTTGATTCAGAGCATGCATGGAATTTTGTGTGTTGGAGTTGTCTACACACGTTTGGAATTTACGAGAACAGATTTTGTCGGAAAATTTGAAATCCAGCTCTCAAATTTTTGTTTTCGGAAATTCCAATGGAACCTAAAACGAGCCAAATTTTCAACAAGCTCCCATCAAACATTTGTTGTCGGAAATTCGGAGCGTGTGTATGTGGCATTAAAGTTACCATAAGTGTTTTTATCCTTCCAGTATGTGTTTGTTACTTATAGCTAACATTAAATGAAATCATGTTATGGTCACTGCTACCCAGATGTTCTTTTATACGAACATTAGTAATAAGCTCTACATGATTTGAGATAACCGGCAGAGCATCATTCCTAGACCGGGCCTCTATGAACTGGACCATAAATTTATCTTTCTACATTCTCGAATGATGACTTGTCTTACCCAACTAGCAATGGTGGAGCAAGAAGGCAGCGAGCCCCCTGCAAAAACCCTCAAGAAAGACAAATAAGAGACTAATTTCTGTCTTTGCAGAAGACACCAAGCTATGCAGTGGAATAACGTCCTTGCAGGATGTCTCCAATTTACAAGCCGACCTCAATGCTCTGTCTAATTGGGCGACTATGCGGCAGATGAGGTTTAATGTTGATAAATGTAAAGTTATGCACATAGGGGCTAAGAATATGCATGCATCATACATGCTAGGGGGAGTACAACTGGGGGGATCTGTAGTGGAGAAGGATCTGGGGGTTTTAGTTGATCATAAGCCAGGCATGTCCAAAGTCCGGCCCACGGGCCAATTGCGGCCCCCCTGGTGATTTAATACGGCCCCTCTGGGGATTTGGATTTATACTGTATTTATCGGCACTGCCTCGGAGGGGACGGGACAAGTGCCATCAGATTACATGAAGTGAATCTCGTGTTTACTCAGCGGTGTCTGTAATAGGAAGTCCAGTCTCCTGGGATGCCATTGAATGACCGTTCTGTCTATCATAGGAGGCGGGACTTTGTATTAAAGAGGTAACCGAGTAAACAAGATATTCTCCTGTTTGTAATCCATCGGCACTCATCCCCCCCTTCCTGTCCCCTCTGAGGCTGCAGATGGGCATCAATCAGGCTGCACTGATGGCAATAGTAAGGATGGATCCATGGCACATGTGAGGCTGCATTCATGGCACATGCAAGGCTGCAATCATGACACATGCAAGGCTGCAATCATGGCACATGCGAGGCTGCAATCATGGCACATGCGAGGCTGCAATCGTTGCACATGCGAGGCTGCATTAATGGCACATGTGAGGCTGCATTCATGGCACATGTGAGGCTGCAGTCATGGCAATGGTAAGCCTGTGCGTGTTATACGCCAATAAATACGGTATATCCAAATAACACACCCAAGCTCATCCTTATTCCTGAGCAGTGCTCTCGGATTCGTTGGGGCCACAAAAGAGATATATACAGTGAATCCAAATAACACGCCCAAGCTCATCTCTTCACCACACACAGCCACAAAGGCAAGAGAATTCTTGTTAGGCAGTGTATTAGTGATCGGACGAACACACTTAGACCAAATTTTAATGGTTCAATGAATGTCAGGCAAATGGTCGACCCCCCGCATGTTCACTTCATCAAATCTGGCCCTCTTTGAAAAAAGTTTGGACACCCCTGGTATAAGCTTAATAATGGCATGCAATGCCAAGCTGCGGTTTCCAAAGCAAGCAAAGTCATTTCTTGTATTAAGAGAGGTATGGACTCCAGAGAGAGAGATATCATTTTGCCCCTGTACAAATCATTAGTAAGGCCTCATCTGGAATATGCAGTTCAGTTTTGGGCACCAGTTCTCCGATATCCTTTTTGAGAACTGGTGCAGAGAAGGGCAACCAAACTGATAGGAGGCACGGAGGAGCTCAGCTATGAGGAAAGATTAGAAGAACTGAATGTATTCACTCTAGAGAAGAAGAGAATAAGGGGGGATATGATTAACATGTACAAATATATAAGAGGTCCATATAGTGAACTTGGTGTTGAGTTATTTACTTTAAGGTCAACACTTAGGACAAGGGGGCACTCTTTACGTCTGGAGGAAAAGAGATTTCACCTCTAAATACGGAAAGGTTTTTTCACAGTAAGAGCTGTGAAAATGTGGAACAGACTCCCTCCAGAGCTGGTTCTGGCCAGCTCAGTAGATTGCTTTAAGGGCCTGGATTCTTTCCTAAATGCACATAATATAACTGAGTACTAAGAATTGTAGGTAAAGTTGATCTAGGGTAAATCCGATTGCCTCTCGGGGGATCAGGAAGGAATTTTTCTTCCCTCCTGTAGGAAATTGGATCATGCTCTGCTGGTTTTTTTTGCCTTCCTCTGGATCAACTGTGGTTATTGAGTTGGGTGTATGGTATTGTACTGTGTTTTTTATTTTGTTTGTTTATTTTTTTATGGTTGAACTGGGTGGACTTGTGTCTTTTTTCAACCTGACTAACTATGTAACTAATTGCGTGTAGGAGGCTTTAGCCAAGGGTCGATCCACACAGCATGTACTACTTTAAGACATTGGAGAATAATTTTTTGGGGATATTTCAGAGAAGCACATGGGGAAGAAAGGTGATAGCAATATCAAAGGCCACATTGTGAGATCAGATAAGGTAATATCCCTAACAGGTTCAAAGGCTTAAGCATCAAGATAATACACTGAGATCCCACTGTATCAATATAAGGGGGGCTACAGTATATGCATAACACCCTAAACAAATTAATGAAGAACTCCAGTGGGTTAACTGCTCGTTTTTGTCTAGGAGATTGCAAAACAGAGATATACTTACCTAACCCTTCGACCCGTCACAGCCGCTCCTGCCCCTTCCACACGCTAGCAGTCCTGTCAATGGACTGTTACTGACATCATCACACCCATAGACCAGCTCTGGATGTGAGGACAGCAGGAACAGTCCACCAATGGACGTGGGGGAGCGTGGTTTCACGGGGGATTGGGTAAGTATAGTCTTTTGGGGTGCCCATAGAAAATATGAGCAGTTAACCCATGCCATACAGGCATAGCCCCACTGCATGGGAGACATTTTTTTTTCATGGAGTTATTCCTTAACCAAGGAATTAGAGGCAGGTAGTCTCTTAAACAGAGAAACAGGGCAGAAATATGCAGTACAGTGTGATTTCTGGTCCCTCCCTGGTGTTGATGCAGGCTACTTATTTTGTCAGACCGGGTTTTTAGTTGGGTGAACTTAATGGGAAGTTGAGCATCGTCACACTGAATCGATAATTGAATTGTTAACCGTGCCCAGGGATTGATAGAAAATTGAGCATCCTTTGATGACCAAGTCCCCTGCACCAAGAGGGTATTCAGGAAGTCACCCAAGCCTGCCAGGCTATCAAGAGAACTGCTCTTGACTCGGGAGGACAGGGTTTACCTATCCTCATAGCCAGATGGGAAATCCACCAAAACATAAAGAGACTTGGCCCTGCAGGTCAGATGCATGAGGTGGTCCACAGACTAAATAAAACAAATCAAAACTTCCAAAGTGTCAAATCAAACAGAAAAAAAAAAAAAAAATACACTACTTCCTTCCCCGTGGAACACACACTGAACCTGGAAGAGCCTTACTTTCTGTCCTATGCTCGCTTTTATCTGCAATATATGTGTTGCTTATGATTGCGCAAATAAAACATATTTTTACAGTCCTTTACTATGAGTTTTATTTTGTCGAGCCTGGTGGATATTTTAGATACAGGTAAACAAAGGTTTGAACACATCCCCGATATGGTTGCTGATGCATAGATAATGGGATCTGGATAAGTGGTCACTCCTCCTATATGGGGGTCACTGCCGTAGCCAAACCGTGCATATATTATGGATATAAGGCTATCATACAGGGTGATTCCAAGAGGTAGAGAAACCCTGAAGATAAAAGAAGCTACTATGGCAGTAAACGACTATATTCATATGATAGATAGAAAAATCTATAGTTTAATGATATATTAGAAAACTCCCGACATCAATAAAATGCCAGCAAGAAGGCTAAAATAGCCAATAGCAAAAACAAGCTAATAAATGCCAGGCAGTGTTGCACTAGCAAAATAACTTTATATGCTAGTGCATGCAGACAAATAACAAATAAGGAAATAGACTGACATAAACCAAAAATGACAAGGACAGTCCGGATGGTAAAATATGGTTAAACGCACTTGAAGGGGTCCCCAATGGTCAAACACCGTGTGGTTAGTTTGAATAATCAATAGATAGGTAAAAATGGGGGGCAAGCCATCAAGTTCGTCCCCGGGAGAGATGGTAAGGAGAGGTAGTAAATTAAAGAGGAGGGCAAGCTACAATGCTGACAGCATAATGGCTGTAAAGTTCTAAGGTGGTTAAGACCACAGGGTGCAGTGGAAAGCACAAAAAAGTCCTCTGTACATGGAAAATTCCAATTAGTTAAAAGATAGGCTAGGCAGGCTTGTATATAGTGATGGCTAATAACACCACGACAATAGGGTGAATAAAGTGGCTATCCCTGCCAGCTACGTGCTGGTCTATGACCTTTAGCTGTTGTAGGCTCAAACCCTGCAGGATAATGTCCTGAATGATAGATGGAAGTATCGCTTGGGCAGAGCCCATAACAACAGTTGTGTGGTTATATCTTCAGCTCCCCAGCATATATATCTATATAGTGTTCGTCTTACCAATTCTGTAGTCAGGGGGATGTGTTGAACTGATACATCCTGGGTAAGCGGGATAGTATGTGCTGCATTCAGCGGGATACGATGGAGCTGGTATGCACGTGTAAGCCGGTCCGTGGATGGGTGCCGCCCTTGTTGACGGATAACAGGCCCCTATCATCCGATGTTGCCAAAAAGAGGGGAAGCCGCTGCTGCCCGCTTCGTGTCTCCGTAGGTTTTCTTGATATGGGAAATAGTAGGCGGCCTCCATGGACTGTGAGCTGTGACGACAACGCGTTTCGCAAAACGTATTCGCGTAGCTTCGTCTGGGCGTTCAGGGGGAGGCGTGCATCGCTCCCTTATGTTTCATCGATGCACGTCTGCTCCCAGTTGCAGTAAGTTTAATTGATTATCTGGGAGTTACATCTAATGGGTCTCTCCCTTAAATGGTAATTGTCGTGATCCCTCTGCATCTAGAGAGATCCGTTCCATGTAGTTACTGTTGAGTGCAAAAGCATTAAACAGATCTGGCAGCACTAGTAAAGATAGTGACTGGAAGCCTATATTGCTAGTTAACGTGGCATATGCTTCACTTTAAGTCTAGCAAGTTGCATAAAACCAAAAATGGAGTGCAGCTGCACACAAACACAAACATTAAATAATGGACAAACAAAACAAAACAAACGGTAAATAGCTGGTAAACTGTATAGAAAATCTTGAGCATTTAGTATTTAATGGAGGGAGGGGCAACATGTTTACATCACTGACCCCTGTATACACCAAGCATAGAAATACCAGGCAAAGGATATGAGGGTTAAGATGCCCTAATTCTGAACCCCCTTGCACATGACTAGTAATGTATAGTAAAACCTGAAAAGAGGGGGGGGGGGAGAGGAAGGGAAGAAGGGGGAGAAAGAGAAGGGGGGGCCGAGGAAAAGAAAAGTGTTAATCCTCATTGTAGCAGCCAGAGAGCCAGATTCAGAAAGCATTTACGCCAGCGTATCTATAGATACGCTGCATAAATACTAAGAATAGCCAGCGTATCTGTTTTTGCTATTCTGAAAAAAAGATACGCCGGCTTTCTTCTAAGATACGAGTGGTGTAATTCGCTTACACCGTCGTATCTTAAGTTGCATATCTACGCTGGTCACTAGGTGGCGCTTCGCGTAAATTATGCAAATGAGCTATTTACGCAGATTCACGAGCGTACTTGCGACGGCGCGTCGTATTTTACGTTGTTTGCGTAAGCGTGAGACCGGCGTAAGGTTACCCCCGCTATAGCAGGCACAGCCAATGTTAAGTATGGACGTCGGGACCGCGTTGAATTGTACGTCGGTTACGTTGTTTGCATAAGTCGTTCGGGAATGGGGCTCGACGTTAGTTACGTTCACGACGTTTACATTGAGAAAAAGCAACGTGATTTTGCGCATGCGCCGTCCAAAAAAAAACGTCAATTACGTGGGGTCATGATTCATTTACATGAATCACGCCCCCACTTCAGCAATTTGAATTGCGCGGCCTTACGCCGTGCACTTTACGCTACGCCGCCGCATATTATGGAGCAAGTGCTTTCTGAATAAGGCACTTGCCCATAATATTTGCGGCGGCGTAGTATAAAGAGGAAACGCTACGCCGCCGGAAAGATACATTTTTGTATCTGAATCCGGCCCAGAATGTCATGAAAAATATATATGGTGTGTATGGAGAGGACCCAGAAGAAAGGATTGCAAGTTCATCTCAACATTTAACCCTAAAGGCGAGAGAGATTTTAAAGTAAAGATTCACCATTTTTCCTTTTGCAGGGGTATTCTATCAAAATCACCTCTCCTAGCTGGCAATTTAAGTGCATAAATGCCGTTTACTTTGAGACCATCTGGTTTGCCCTGGTGCTGTTCTGCAAAATGTTTTGCAACCAGACTTTCATGATATTTCTCAGGGTCTCTTACTTTCTCTTTTTCTTTTTTGATATCCCTGAGATGCTCACCAATTCTCACTCTTAGTTGTCTTTTTGTCTTCCCGATGTATATTTTATGACAGGAACAGGTTAACATATAAATTACTCTTTTTGTCGAACAGTTGATAAGGTCTCTGATTTCAAATTCTTTCTGTCTCAAAGCATCCTTGAAAACTTTGGTTCTGTCCACAAATGGGCAGATTTGACATTTGGAGCAGGGAAACATTCCCGTGCTCCGAGAATACTTGGAAAGCCAGGAAATATCTTGTTTCTTGGAAAATTCAGACTGGATGAGTATGTCCCCTAGATTTTTTGCTCTATGGGCTACCATCTTTAGGCCCTCCCCCACGATGTTTGCTAAGGTGTTGGTGCGAGTAAGTATACCCCAGTGTTTTTCCAAGGTTTTTCTCACATTCCCCCATTGGGAGCCAAATGTGGTACCGTATTCTCTCTTTTTATCAATTTACTTTGAGTCCATGAGAAGCAAGCTACCTCTACTGCGTACCGCAGCTTTGCGTTTTGCATATTTGATCTGTTTGTGGGAGTATCCCCTCTCACGGAATCTCCCATAAAGTTCTTTACCTTCCATCATGAACATGGACGATTCTGAACAGTTTTGCTTGATCTTTATGAATTTCCCTATAGGGATTCCATTATTTTGCCAAAGCGGGTGATGGCTATCTGCCTGTAATAAGGTGTTAGTCGCCGTTTCCTTCCGGAATGTACATGTTGTGATTTTTCCATACTTGAGACCTATCTTAAGTAAGTCGTATGTTCCGGTCATTGGTGTTCAGACCATCAATGAAATCATGTAGGGCATTGATATCACCTGTCCAAATGACAAGAACATGGCTGAGGTACTGTGGGAGACAGAAGACATCCTCTTCTTACCAAAGGCACAGGTACAAACAAGCATAGGCTGGTGCCCAGGCTGCACCTATCGAGGTGCCCTTTGATTTGCTGGTAGTAATGGGAAGAAAATTGAAAAAAGTTGTGAGAAAGGGCACCACTTTTTGTGGGGAAGGAGATTACTCTTACCCCCAGTGCTTTAGCTGATGTAGTTGATGAAGTACTGAAGACGCTTTCCACTTCAAAGGGCATCCTCTTTAGGAATTTCTTACAAGTAAACTTCACAAAGGATGTTTATCCTGGATAGTTGGCGATGCATATCCGCAAAGCCATCCAGTCAGTTGCACAGGGGCAGGTGTATATTTATTATGTCTTTGCCACACCTTTAAAGACAAACCCCAGCTGCTGTATCCCTTGATATTTAATATAAAAAAAAATAATAAAAATAATACAGCGCTAGTTAAAGTGGTTTTAAACCTCAGACAGGAAAAATAAACAAAGCATATCCTTCTATAGTGTCTATTTGTCTCCAGAGTACCATTTATGTCTGCTACCTCATTCCTCTGCTATGAGCAGGAGTCACTTCTGACAAGTATTCCTGACAAGAGAAAAAAGGTGACAGGGAACGGAGCTCCAACATACAGCCTGTGATTGACAGCCTCAGCTTTGTTCCTATGTGCTGCGTTAAGGGGGGGGGGGTGTCCCTTCCCTCCAATCAGCTCTCATTTAGCTCTGCAGTATGTACTTTCAGCTTTCCCCACCTTTTTTTCGAGCAGCTTAGAAAAGCTATTAATGGATTTGTTTCCTCTCTGGGCTATTCACTTCACAGGTTATATGTGATGCCGCGTACACACGATCACTTTTTGTGATGAAAAAAATATATAATTTTATCTCACGAAACAAAATGACGTTTTTCAAACGTTATTTTAAAAAACGACGATGCCTACACACCATCGTTTTCTGAAAATGCTCTTGCAAAGCGCGGTTACGTACACCACGTTCGATGGCACTCTGTTCCATTGAAGCTCCGTTTTATAACTTGCTTCTGAGCATGCGCGGGTTTAAAAACGTTGTTTTAAACATCGTTTTGCCCACACACGATAATTTTTTATGACACAAAAAACGACATTTTGAAAAACGACATAAAAAATTCAAGCATGTTCGAAAAAAAAAATTGTCATTTTTCAGAAGACATAAAACAACGTTTTGCCCACACACGATCATTTTAAATGACGTTTTTTAAAACGTTGTTTTTTTCATCACAAAAAGTGATCGTGTGAACGCGGCATAAGAGTTTACAATCACTTTAATTATCTGTGAGCATTATAATGTGCACTATTCTTTAAAACTAAAGTGCTATAGTTAAAAGTGTCTGTGTTCCTAAGACTTTTATAAACATTAAGCCTTATATACAGGCTTTTTTTTATGTTGGAATGTGGCGGCGTGTTCTCTGGCAGCCCTGTCGTCTCCAGCCAGTCACTGAACACAGAAGGGAGTAGAGGATGCACTACTCGCTTCCTCCACCAGTTTCTGTGTCCTATTGCCAGGCACTCAGGACATGTGTAGAGCAGTGCATGTGTTAATAGGTTCCCCCGAGTCCCCACGCCGCGACCACTTTAATTGTTTCACTACTCTGGAGCTTCGGGAGCTGCGGCTCCCGTCCCACCTGCCTCACCTGTCAGACCTGTGCAGCTCAGAACCGAGTAAAGTGTTCTAAAACTCCTCCTTGGTTCTATGTTACAAAGGTCTGACAGATAGGAAGGGGTCGGGACTGCACTGTGTTGGAATAAAGCCTGCGTGCTGTTAATGGACCATTGAGAGCTGCACCGCAAGCTATTGAGAGGAGGTGAGTGAAAACTATGGAGGGAAAGGGAGAAGGGGGAGGGGCGAGTGGTTGTGCAGAGAGGCATCTGTGGGGGTGGTGACAGCTGTGAACCTCAGTGGGGGTGAATTTGTGAAGAAAGGGGTAAAGTTGTGAAAGCTGGAAAGGGGGAAAGGTTGTGCAAAGTGATAGTTTAGTAGTGGGGAGTATGGACCAGGTTGTTTAGAGGTGACGGGGGTCAGGAGGTAAAAGTTGGAGGGTTAAAGAGAGCTGTGGATTGGGGTACATACAGTGCGGAAAATAAGTATTTGAACACCCTGCTATTTTGCAAGTTCTCCCACTTGGAAATCATGGAGGGGTCTGAAATTGTCATCGTAGGTGCATGTCCACTGTAAGAGACATAATCAAAAGAAAAAATTCCAGAAATCACAATGTATGAATTTTTAACTATTTATTTGTATGATACAGCTGCAAAGAAGTATTTGAACACCTGTCTATCAGCTAGAAATCTGACCCTCAAAGACCTGTTAGTCTGCCTTTAAAATGTCCACCTCCACTCCATTTATTATCCTAAATTAGATGCACCTGTTTGAGGTCATTAGCTGCATAAAGACACCTGTCCACCCCATACAATCAGTAAGAATCCAACTACTAACATGGCCAAGACCAAAGAGCTGTCCAAAGACACCAGAGGCAAAATTGTACACCTCCACAAGGCTGAAAAGGGCTACGGGGAAATTGCCAAGTAGCTTGGTGAAAAAAGGTCCACTGTTGGAGCAATCATTAGAAAATGGAAGAAGCTAAACATGACTGTCAATCTCCCTCGGACTGGGGCTCTCTGCAAAATCTCACCTCGTGGGGTCTCAATGATCCTAAGAAAGGTGAGAAATCAGCCCAGGACTACACGGGAGGAGCTGGTCAATGACCTGAAAAGAGCTGGGACCACCGTTTCCAAGGTTACTGTTGGTAATACACTAAGACGTCATGGTTTGAAATCATGCATGGCATGGAAGGTTCCCCTGCTTAAACCAGCACATGTCAAGGCCCGTCTTAAGTTTGCCAATGACCATTTGGATGATCCAGAGGAGTCATGGGAGAAAGTCATGTGGTCAGATGAGACCAAAATAGAACTTTTTGGTCATAATTCCACTAACCGTGTTTGGAGGAAGAAGAATGATGAGTACCATCCCAAGAACACCATCCCTACTGTGAAGCATGGGGGTGGTAGCATCATGCTTTGGGGGTGTTTTTCTGCACATGGGACAGGGCGACTGCACTGTATTAAGGAGAGGATGACCGGGGCCATGTATTGCGGGATTTTGGGCAACAACCTTCTTCCCTCAGTTAGAGCTTTGAAGATGGGTCGAGGCTGGGTCTTCCAACATGACAATGACCCGAAGCACACAGCCAGGATAACCAAGGAGTGGCTCTGTAAGAAGCATATCAAGGTTCTGGCGTGGCCTAGCCAGTCTCCAGACCTAAACCCAATAGAGAATCTTTGGAGGGAGCTCAAACTCCGTGTTTCTCAGCGACAGCCCAGAAACCTGACTGATCTAGAGAAGATCTGTGTGGAGGAGTGGGCCAAAATCCCTCCTCCAGTGTGTGCAAACCTGGTGAAAAACTACAAGAAACGTTTGACCTCTGTAATTGCAAACAAAGGCTACTGTACCAAATATTAACATTGATTTTCTCAGGTGTTCAAATACTTCTTTGCAGCTGTATCATACAAATAAATACCGTAGTTAAAAAAAATCATAAATTGTGATTTCTGGAATTTTTTTTTTGATTATGTCTCATACAGTGGACATGCACCTACGATGACAATTTCAGACCCCTCCATGATTTCCAAGTGGGAGAACTTTCAAAATAGCAGGGTGTTCAAATACTTATTTTCCGCACTGTATGGGTGCAGAAGTGAAATGTAGTACAGAAGCTGTAGTTGTGAACTGGGGGTGTATGCTGTGGATGGGGTAGGCAGGTGGAGGGTGCATATTTGAGTTGTTGACAGGGGATACAAAGGTGAGTTGCTAAGGTAAACTGTGGACAGGGGTGTAGGATTGAGGAGGGACGGGGAAGAAAAGGTGTGCTGTGGATGGAGGGGGGCAGTGGTGGGCTACAGACAGTGGGTAGAAGTGGTGAGCAGAGGACAGGGGGGAGAAGAGGCAATGTGTGGATGGGTGAAGAAGTGGTGAGCTGTGGACGGGGGAAAGAGGAGGTGGGCTGTGATACACACACCTCATCACTGTAGCCTTTGTGAGCCCTGTGTGGTATGTGCTCCTATGTGAAGTACTCTGTGCCTTTTGGGCCTACGCAGATTTGGCGCCCCTTTACTTCTCTCCCCGTGGACCAATGGGGTTGGGGCCAGAGAGTTGGCAGGGGAGGGTGTGTTCCTGCACCTATTCTCTGAGAAAAAAGTCCTGCTTATATACATACATATAATATTGTGCAAATGCAAGCAATTCTGTGCAAAATGCAAATAGGAACATCATTAACAGGTTTTGTTAGGGTAAAAAAGTCAAGGAAAACACATTATTTTTCAGGAAACCCCCCCCCAATAGGAAAATATTTTCAGGGTTAGGCTCGTCATATAACACTGACTCTAAAAATGAGTAAACAGAATGTCTAAATCCGATTCTGGGGAAGCAGAGGACTCTTCACCTTCCTCCTCAGGAGGTGCAGCAGCTGCAAGAGCAAAGTCAAAGACCAGCCCTGAAGGGGAGGCTGAGAGGCTCATCTGTGTATGCCCCTGTGATCAACAGCCTCAAACAGGACAAAGATCCTGCCCATAAGGTCAGACATGGTAGCAGCAAATTCCACTCAAGTCAAAAAGAGGGGGCATAGAAACAGACCAGGAGAGAATTGGACCCTGTGGAGAGAGACTATCACACCCACTTGGCAGCTGAATATGAGCAGATGAGGCCCCCTAACCCAACTTTGCCCTTGATATCTGCCATGTACAGTGCTCAATGTCCCTAAAAGGGGGTACTCAGCCTCTAATTAGAAGAGGACCAATCTTTTATTCCAGGCAATGTAGGCTGCTGGAAACCCAGGTGGCATTCAAGGATCTCTGTGCTGTCAGTATCAGAGTCGGGGAAAAAGTGACGCTGACCAGTAAAAAAAGTTACTCAAAAGAAACCCAAAATGGTGCCAGCATAATGACTAAAGGTTTGGTGTACTGTATTTTAGAATTAAGAAAAGTGTCTCACATAACATGTATTGTTTTTTTGAGGCAAACGAAACAGTTTGCAAACAAGTGTGGCGCCCACTTACTTTCAGTATGGGCACTACGCTAAAGTTAGTGGGGGAGTGGGAGAGTTATGTTGCTTCCACTCTTAATTTTGCTAAATTTGGGCTGCTGTCATTCCGGAACTGTCCTGTGGGTCAGTCTGCGCTCCGGGGGGGCGATCCTACTCCCGGGCGACAGATGGCGTCAGAGGGGTTCTGGTGGAGCCACTTTTCCCTTGCAGCCAATTGGAGGAGTTTTCCCTCGCGGAGCATGCTGGGGAGGGGTATATCTGTGGCAGATGCCATTTTTCAGGGGTTCTTCGCGGGTTCCTGGTTCCAGATGCGGCACCCACCTTTAGGGTGTGCGCATCCAACAGACCCCAACGATATAACCTACCAAGCCAGGGTCGCAAGTTACGCGGAGTTCCTTGCAGATGCTGCCGAGGGGCCCCAGTGACTTACTGGGTCCCCCACTTCTATAAAAGAGATCCTAAGCTGTACGGTGGGGAATCGACTCAAGGAGAACCCGGAGGCAGGTTATCTGAGAGACTTGAACGAACCATCTGGGATCTGGTGACCGATACACTGACAGGTACATTTGTACTATCAACCATTGACCCAATTGTAATTGACTGGAGGGATTCGCTCTGCTGTTCACATTGTCAGCATTGAGCCTGTGGCAGAGGCCTCATCTGGCATCTTAAACCAAATCAGAGCCAAGTCCATGGGACCTGTTCCTTCCACCACCCCTTAAGTGGCACTCCGGCTGCCAGACTTGTGGCAGAAGTCTGTCCGGGGGAGCACTTTACCCACTCTGGCTAAAGTGGCAACGCTATATACTGTTACTGAAAGCAGGCTTGCTTTCTTGTTCATCCAAGCCTGATACTACAAGGTTTTCTTTATTTCATCAACCTGTCCTATCTACCTTCTGTTGATGTTGGTCGTGTTGGACCCAAGAAATAAAGCATTTGGAAAATCCTAACTACTGATTGGACATTCGCTTACTGCTCTACTCACTAATTTTACCCCTGGACAACACTTAGAGGTAACTTAATATGCTGATCTCAAATGAACCAGTGGCCCTTGAGGGGGTATCGCTACACAAGCATTTAAGAAAGGTTTCCCATTTCCCATTATCCAATAAGAACATACATAAAAAAGTTTAAAACATGCCATCAACCTGACAAAGAGCAACTCAAAGCACATGACAGAAATGCCTTAGAGAACGTGTGGTCATCAGCACATCTCTCTGACTACCAATCAAAGGAAGCTTTGTATTCATTAAAATAATAAAAAACTGCCTATAAATGGCTGTTCACCCCGACTTCATTTTGTTACAAATGTGAGACGGGAAGGTTTTGTCCCACACTTGGAACACAACAATGTATACTGTATGTACCTCAGGCTAGATATCATTTTTACAGCATGCCCAGCAGGCGAACATATTAGTGTATAACATAGTTTGTGCCAGATTTAAATTGCTTTTGCAGTGGTACTTAGTCTCTGTGTGGGTTAGTAAATATGTTTCAATGTATTTGTCCTCCTGATTTAGGGGCTGTGGGAAGTCAGGAACTCATCTCCGTATATGGGGGACCTGCCTCCTGGTGCATGATTTTTGGACTGAAGTGTTCAGAATCCTTTCCACACGGATAGACCTCTGTTCCCTGAGCTACTGTAGCTCTCCAGAAACTGCTTTTGAGTTTCCAAGTCAACGGTTTAAACTTCTTATGTAGGTTACCACAGCTGCTAAGCGGATGCTGGCAAAGGCCTGGAAAAAGCCTAGTCTGTTTCTTACTGGAGCTATGAACAGGGTTATGCAGGCCGTGATTCATGGAGTCACCTTAGAACAATGGTTCTCAACCTTGCTAGTGCCGTGACCCATTGATAACATTTCCCAAGTCATGGGGACCCCTAATAGTTAAATTATTTTCGTAGCGTGGGTTGTCAGCACCCATTGCAAGACAAGTAGTTTGTGCCCCTAACCCACGGACATTTAGCGATCCTTGAGTGCCTTGCACTCGTACAGTAAAACCCTTATGGTACATTTTAGGATGTACCACACTTTCTCTTTGTTCTCCTTTCTTTCCCTTTTATATCTCTCTATCCTAACGTAGCGCCTGTGTACTTTCAAGTACCGGTGCTATTCAAACTTAAGGAATAATCAGAGTGTAAGTGACTCTGATTTCAATTGTAATCATTCAGTTAGGGTCTATGTTTCAGCTTGGCTGTGCTGTGGGCTCATTCTGTTGTTGCTGGGGTGTTGTTCCACCCCAGGACGATAGGTGGCAGCAGTAGAAGCTGAGGTTTGGGTGTTCTCTCCTAGAGGGTACTTATGGAACAGACACCATTGGTCTGGGTGCTTCTTCTTCGAGTGTGGCCACATCACCGTGCCCCTATCGTTATAACCTACCTGGCCGGGGCATGCATGCTATGCGGTGTTCCTGGTTTCAGGCCTAAGTGGGTCCGAAACATTCAAGCAGGACGGGGACTCAGTAATCGACTGAGTTCCCACTTTTGAAGATCCCAAGCAAGTGTGGCTGTTCGGTGGGGAGTCCATCTGAGGAGTGCCATTGAGAGGCTGCCGGTCCAACAGGATTTAGACAAACCACTGGGGATCAAGGTACTGGACACTGAAGGATTGACTCCTCTTTCAGTTGGTACCTGGGTGACGTTAAGAAGATTCAGGCGAAGCTTTACTTAGGAGGGGCTCCTCCGTAACCGCAATCAGAGAGGGCCTGTGGCAGAGGTGTCTCCCTGAGTTCATTCTAGAAGAGTCTGTGGCAGGGACATCTTCCTAAAGTTCCGAGTGATACTCTGGCTGCCAGGTCAGTGGGAGAGACCTGTCCAGCTACGCTATAGCCATTTCAGCTGAAGTGGCGAAGAAACTCTAAGTGTTGTCGGAAGCAGGACTGTTTCCATATTGAAAGTCTAAATCTGCTATTCTCCTTCCAACCTTCACCTATCTTTTCCATCACCTGTTAACTGTTTGTACCTGGCTGGGTAATAAAGAGCACATTGAAAAGAGACATTCTCCTTGCGGACATTCCTTACTGCTGCTGTATGCATCATCCACCCTAGACATTTTACCAGAGCCATGAGGTAACATGCCATCCCATCTATTACCAGCAGCCCCTTTCGGGGGTATCGCTACACTAATTTCTTGTTTTTATCCCCCATCCCTCTCTAGCCCTCTTTCTTGTTTTTTTCTCCTATTCTTTCCCTCACTTTTTCTTTGTTCCTCCCCCTCTTTTCCTCTCCCTTTTATGTATTCTCTATGTGTATTCCTTCTCTTACTCCTTGGTGGGGAGGAAAAGGATGTGCGGCAGTGCTGGTGGGGGGTTTGGAATGAGTGGCAGTGCTGGTGGGGGGAATGGGATGAGTGGCAGTGCTGTTGGGGGAGTTGAAATGAGTGGCAATGCTGGGGGGAGTTCTGATTGGCCAACTTAGGTGCTCGATCAAGGTCATCTGTTGATCTGAGAACTGTAGTGGGGACTTTTAATGGCAACTATATTCACAGGTAGTGTTATTAATTGTGTCTCAGACTTTGTGGTGTCTCGTAGCAGTGACATCTATGCCGAAATCAGGAGATCCTCCAGCCCCTCTCACTTCCCATTCCTCACTAGTTTGCTGACCTCTAGTCTATCTAACTAAAACTGAACTGAACTAAATGGGCGACTGCAAAAAAAGGTGAGTGGGCGGCCGCAGGCTCTAGGAACAGCCCAGCTGGGTGGCCACAGGCTCCAGGAACGGCCCTGCTGGGCAGCCACAAAAAGGCTGGGAGAGTGGTGCAGGCTTCAGAAACAGCCCAGGATTTGGTGACCCCTGGCAAATCATCATTCGACCACCGAGGGGGTCCCAACCCCAGGTTGAGAACCACTGCCTTAGAAGATAGGGTGCCTGCATACACTAAATGATGGCATCCTTGGATTACCCACTTCCTCCTTACTGGTTTAGTTTAATCCTTGGTTAAAGTTATACTGAAGTCGTTTTTTTTTTCGTTAAACAATACTTACCTGCTCTGTATAATGGTTTTGCACAGAACAGCCCAGATCCTCCTCTTCTTGGGTCCTTCTTCGGTGCTCCTGGTCCTCCCTCCTGTTGAGTGCCCCCAGAGCAAGCAGTTTGCTCTGGGGGCACCGAGCCGAGCTGCAGCTCCCTGTGTCCATTCAGACACTAAGCTGTGGCACATCCCTGCCCCTTTCTCTCCTTAGTGGCTCACTGACTTTGATTGACAGCAGTGGGAGCCAATGGCGCTGTGCTTCTGTCTTAGTCAATGAGGAGGGGAGTACTGGACATTCAAGTGTCTCGTGCAACATCGCTGGATCTAGATGGACCTCAGGTAAGTATTAGGGGGGCTGCTGCTCACTGAAGGCTTTTTATCTTAATGCATAGAATACATTAAGATCAAAAACCTTCTGCTTTTACAACCACTTTAAGCCCTGACCTACATCTTTGCCTATCCATGACTGCTCAGTGTCTATTTTACATCTAGAGGAAAGCCCCCGGGGCCCCTTCCCTCCATGCCCTCTCTCTCTCCTTCCCCTTTCTTACTTCTACATATGTTCTGTTTTTGTAAGGGTAGTTAACAGTGTTTCCGAGCACTTTTGCATTTATTGTTTCATATGTAAAATTTTTGTACACAACATAGCTATAAGATAACTGCTGTAACACTGACTGCTATGTTCTTTGCATTGTAATAAAAAAATAAAAATATTTGAACAAAAAACGGGCTTTTGAAGCTCTCCTGGCTTCAATCATCCAATCATTTTAAAGGGAAAAAAGTTATTTTTAGTTATCCTTGCATGAGTGGGGAATTCTTTGCAAAGTGGGTATTCACCAGAATGTGTTAGATAGTTATAGATGTAGACTTATGGGACATAAAACCAGTTTGGTCCTTATGAATAATAGATGATGTTGCTTTTTCTAATCAGGTAGCCAATAGCTTTTTTCTCACACCCAGTTTAAACTACTACTTTTTTCAACAAAATTTTACTAAATTGCATTGATATAATCGTTTTTATACATAGTGGCTATGGGAGAAGCATATGGCATATGGCATACTAGCCTCTCTTCGCACTGAATATCGATTCCATAAAAAGGAAATAAATGTACATACAGTATAGCACATCTTGAACCACTGAATAACTCAGTCACAGTCGACCAAGTGGCACAATTTGCCTTGTATATGGTGTTTCATATGGAGAATAACTATTGCACTCATTTCTAATTAACTGTGCATGTTTAACCACTTAAGGACCGCCTACTGCACATTTACGTCGGCAGAATGGCACGGCTGGGCACATCAACGTATATATACGTTGATTTTAGTACTCAGCCGTGGGTCGCGGGCGCGCGCCCGCGACCCGGTCCGAAGCTCCAGGACCGGGACCGCGGGATTCGCGGACCCGATCGCCGCTGGAGTGCGGCGATCCGTCCCTGGAGCGGAAGAACGGGGAGAGCCGTGTGTACACACGGCTTCCCCGTGCTTCTCTGTGGCCGTAGCATCGATCGCGTCAACCCTGTAATAGGGGGACGCGATCGATGACGTCACACCTACAGCCACACCCCCCTACAGTTGTAAACACACACATTAGGTCACACATCCCCTACAGCGCCACCTGTGGTTAACTCCCAAACTGCAACTGTCATTTCCACAGTAAACAATGCAATTTAAATGCATTTTTTGCTGTGAAAATGACAATTGTCCCAAAAATGTGTCAAAATTGTCCGAAGTGTCTGCCATATTGTCGCAGTCACGAAAACAATCGTTGATCGTCGCTATTAGTGGTAAAAAAAAAATAGTTAATAAAAATGCAATAAAACTATCCCTTATTTTGTAAACGCTATAAATTTTGCGAAAACCAACCGATAAACGCTTATTGCGATTTTTTTTTACCAAAAATACGTAGAAGAATACGTATCGGCCTAAACTGAGGAAAAAAATTTTTTTTTATATATTTTTGGGGGATATTTATTAAAGCAAAAAGTAAAAAATATTGCATTTTTTTTTTAAATTGTCGCTCTATTTTTGTTTATAGCGCAAAAAATAAAAACCGCAGAGGTGATCAAATACCACCAAAAGAAAGCTCTATTTGTGGGGAAAAAAGGACGCCAATTTTGTTTGAGAGCCACGTCGCACGACCGCGCAATTGTCAGTTAAAACGACGCAGTGCCGAATCGCAAAAAGGGGCAAGGTCCTTTACCTGCATTTTGGTCCGGGTCTTAAGTGGTTAAAGCGGAACGTCAATAATGTTTTAACTTTTCTTCTATTAAATCTTCTGCCCTTGTTTTAACTTTGGATAGTAAAACATTGTTTTTCTCCCAGTAAATACCTCATAAAGCCCACTTCCTGTTTCTTGTCTGGTAAAAAACCTAGGCTTATGACATCATGCACAGCTAGCTTTCTCTCTCGTGAGGGTTTGCCAGGAAGGGAGGGGGGTGAGTCATAAAAGGGCCAATAAGATCTGCAAAGCTGGAGGTGTGCCTCTGCGTGTCTGTGTAAAACCAGGCAGCAGCTTCATCTGCCCACAGTTAAAATGGATGCAGCAAGACTTAGTGGAGGGAGATTTTTGCTGCATATTTGACAAGTACAGAATCACAGTATATATAAAATAATATGGAAAGTGGTTGGAGGGAAGCTTCAGAATGACAAAGATGTTTTTATTACAAATTATGAAAGCAGACTGCAGTTCCTCCTTAGGTTATAAGCGGCAACATCCAATACATGCAGTGCCCTATGTAGGTATTATGGATCTGGCCATTTATTTTACAAGATGACAATTGTTATGATAATTTATTCTGCCAATCCGTGTGATAGACATAAAAAACATTTGACTTTTAAACTTTGCTCAGATGTGATGTAGTCTACACCTGTTCTAGCCATTACTAAGCAATCTGTTAGGCCTCGTACACACGAGGCAATCCATTTGTTCAAATCGGTCGGACCGACTGATTTGAACAAATCTGTCTGCTTGGATTTTGGTTTGCTCGCGTGTACACACGAGCAAACCAAAATCACCGCCAGCAGACAGCGCGCTGACATGTCGGTGACGTGGCGGTGACGTTGACGCCGCCACGTCACCGCACCAGGAAGTAAAACACTTCCGCGCATGCGTCGAAATCATTTGGCGCGTGTGCGAGAAGACATGTCTGCTGGTTAGCATACTAACCAGCAGACATGTCGGGCGGACGGGTTCCCAGCCGACAGATTTCAAAGCATGCTTTGAAATCTGTCGGCTGGCCAAATCCGTCGGCTCGCCCGTACACACGATCGAATCTGTCTGCTGAAACGGTCTAGCAGACCGTTTCCAGCAGACAGATTTGATCGTGTGTACGAGGCCTTACAGACTAAACAAAACACATAAGCTGGGATCATTTAATTCACATTTTTTTTCTTCCCCTTTATTGTTTCCTTGTAAGGATGCTACAATAGGTGGCTTTGATTTCTAATATTTAGCAAAAACAGAAACAAGAAGTAGACAAAAAGGCTCAAGAAAGATATCAATAACAATTTTGTCAAACTGAGAAAACTTTATGAAATAAAATAAAGCAAAAGGTGTATGTAATATTAAGTATTTGGATATTATTTTAAGTATTTTTGTATTATATTATAGTACATTCAAACTATTCCCACAAGGGCTAAAAATGTACGTTTCCAAATACAAAACAGCCATACACATAAAAGAAGACTCTAAAACCAGATGGGAAACAAGTTTAACATTTGCAATAAGAATACGAAGATCAAGGTGATAAAATTCTATCATATGAGGTTTGAGGAGAGTGATTTTTCTTTCATAGAAAAATTAAAGAATTGATTGAATCAATAGAACAAGTCAATCAAATATTGATTATACAAGCACAAACTTTGGAAAGGTGCACAGCAACAAAAGACATTACTTTCAATCATAAACCACTGTACACACCATACAAAAAAGTTGTAGAATTAAATCGAATACAAAAAGTTCAGTCTCAATTCATTTGGGGTCTAGAGGGTATCAATTTGCTTGGCATACACTTTACACTCCGAAAGAGGTCTGGGAATCATTGATCTTCATAAATATTATCGGGACATTCAATTTTCGCAACTATATAAGATTTATTCTGATTTGTATAGACCTGACTGGCTGGGATTTGAAGCACAAGCCTTTGGTTCTCTCCTTATCAACTTTTTGATGTGGATGCCTTCTAAAAACTGTTCGGCCATTTTGTGCCACTTTCTCTGCCATTCCTTCCTCCCCCTCTGGGATGCTTCCCAGGCTTTATATTCTTTCCCAATAAACTCAAGTATAGGCTGGCTTGGGAAGGAGACCTAGAGATGGAGATTACTGAGGAGAACTGGAATGCCTGGACTTCTAGAATGCATGAGGGCATTTTGAATATTCAGCTAATTGAGGCCAAATATAACCTGGACTCCCAATAGTATCTAGTCACAACCAAACTATCTAAATTGTATTCTGAGGTCTCTTCTCGATGTTGTTAAGGCTGCAGTCAAAAGGGTTCAATGCTACACACACAGTAGAACTGTTTTAAGGTTGGGAGATTCTGGATGCAGGTACATGCCTTTAAATTTTCTGTGACTATGGTTAACATCCCTAATACAGGTTAGGTAGCTCTTTTAAATTAACCAGTGGAGGCTATTCCCCAGCATACACATCATAATTTTCTGAATGTTTTTGGCAGCAAAGATAGCTTTTGCCACTGCATGGAAATCCCCAGTAGTTGATAATTTCATATGATCATGTTAAATGAGAAGTTAGTTAGTATACTCCAATACACACAGGCTAAATTTATGAAGGGTTGGGATCCATTGGTTCAACACCTACAAGCTCTATCTGAATAGATGCTAGCCAGTGGTGTGGGGAAGGGGGGGGGCTGTTGCCAGACTTTCTATTTTACCTTTCTTTACTTTATCCCTTTTCCTCTTTGATTCTTTTCTTTAGCTTTATGCTTCTCTTGTTGCCTACCTGGTATACACCTACACTGCCTTAAGGGCAATAATTCTCTGTATAGAAAGTTTTGGAGCCTAAGGACAAGTTGAGGCCTGTGTTGAGATCACTGACGTTTTGATAACTGTGGACAGCGTATGTTGCCTCATTTGGAAATTATGATATCTTTGTGTCTCCCGACTCATTACCCTCACCTCTCTTCCCTTCCTCTTGTTTTCCCTGGCCCTAACCCTTTCCCTGATGTGTGAATCACGTTGTGCTTATTTGACTGACATGATAGGTGGACTTTTGCAATATATCTTATAAGCATATGGTTCTATTGTCCAGTTCAGGACATGTTTTCATGACAGGTTTTCAAATTTTCTTGCTCTGAAACTGTTGTGTATGCTTTGATTGTAAGCTTATTGACTATACTAACATCACTTCTTGTAAAACCTTGGAAAACTCAAAACAAATCTATTGAAACCAGGGACACACAAATGACAAGTTAAAGGAGAAAATTATAACACAGTGTGGCCAACCAACCAAAGCATTTTTACTGACAAAACATGAAAAATGTACTGATGGAGCAAATTTTTTACTGATAACCTGAAACATGACAGAACTCCTATTAAAAATGAAGAAAATCAATATTTAAACAGTATAAACACAATATGAAAACAATGACAATACCCATAACATGTAATTTGCCTGGTTTATACTAAAAAAGTCAACACAGCGTGACAGCAATATTAGCCACTGATATTTACAGACAGTTGTAAAAATCACTGATTTTTTTTTCGAACTGTCAGTAAATTTACACCTGAACATTTGAATACATTGAAACACATTAACAACACTAACAGAGATAGCAAAATATGGGGGCAAAAATTCGGACACATCCTCTTTTGAGCAATTTTGACCCTTCACTAGTGTTGGGGGACCACATATCACCACACTTTTCCAAACATTTGTAGCCGCATTCTGCAGCACTGCCAGGAATGTAGCTGCATGGAACGGAATGCCATGGTTGTGCCCACACACAACCATCCCGGCTGCAGCAGATGCAATCTCTCCATCCCTGGCTGTGGATATGCAGAGTGGCATCACAGGGAGAGGAAAGAGAGGCAAACAAGACACTGATTGGCTGCAGTTTAGCCTGGGAATGGAGAGAACTTGCCCAGGGAGCTTCATAACTCCCCACAAGTAACCTGCCATCTAAAAGCAATTTCAGTGTTCACTGTCAGTCTGTTTACTTAGGCTTAGGGTATTGACTAAAGTAAACAATGTAGTATGACTTCCAACACAATGAATAACATCTGGATTATTTGGTTGTGCAAAACAATGCAGGCCCCAGAGAGTTAAAGGGGTTGTAAAGGTAAAAGTTTTTTTTACCTTAATGCATCCTATGCATTAAGGTAAAAAAACATCTCACAGCACCGCCCCCACCCCAGTCCCCGTTTTACTTACCTTACCGTTCGAATCTCCCGGGCGCGTCCACGTCATCTTCTTCCATTTCCAGCCTGGCCGTTGATTGGCTAGGCTGGGCGGATTGATAGCAGCGCAGCCATTGGCTGGCGCTGCTGTCAATCACAGCGGATGACGCGGCGCGCCGGGGGGCGGGGCCGAGTGATACAGTCGGCGGCTATGGCCGCTGCTGTATCACGGGAGCACACTCGCAAAAGCTTTCCACCGTGCGAGCGCCCTCGCATGAAGATGGAAAGCTTTTGCAAGGAGGAGCCCAGACAGCCGCCATGGGACCCCAGAAGACAGCTTTCCGGGCCACTCTGTGCAAAATGAACTGCACAGTGGAGTTAAGTATCACATGTTTGTTATTTTTTTTAAATTAAAGTCCTGACTTTAGTGTCCCTTTAAGTAATTAGGAGGGATAGGATTAGGCAGAACATTCTTATTGGAAATAACATTAAGGCAATAACTGATGAGTCTCTGATAAAGGTTGTAATTTCTTAACATAATACCCTATCTGCATCTTGTTTTTGACCAAATGTTAGGTATATTAAGCTTACCAGATATTCAAAGACTAAAGTTAAGGAATAATTTGTGTGGATGATGTCATGGAGTGTTACAATGTTAGCATGCTTCAGATTCTTCAAAAGGGACACTGAAAAAGAGAAAATACATATTAACAATATTAATTACAGTAATTCAAGATGTTACCATACATAATTTAAAATGACTAAATTGGGTCTTAACTCATAACTGATCAGAAAGTGGAATAGACTGGTTACTTACTAGAATGTGCAGGTATTTTTTGTTGAGAACAATGGACAGGGTATATACCTACCTGCCCTTAAACAAGTCACCAGAGTGCCAAAACTCACCAAGATATTTGCTTGATGGAAGTTTGGGGTTTGTACACCTAAGCAACATATTCAGGCTGCCTGGCAGTTAGAAAAAGTTTTTAAATGTATGTGCAATCCTTGAAATGAAAATGGATTTTTATAGATCTGCCGCAGAACTACGATTGAAGGTGAAAAATATGCATCAAGTTGATACATATTTTCTCTACTAACATTTGCACAATTAGGAATTAGTAAGGGGTAGAGATTTTATTCCAGAAGAAAGCTGCATAATTAGAATAAATCAGTTTAATTACACCTGTTTACCCTTGTCTTAATGTGCCACAGAAATTATTAATGTCACTCACAGCAATTTAAACTTTGCTTCTGCTGTATAGCAAAGAATGGAGCTACTGAAAGGGAAATTTTGAATATCTCATTCTAAGAAAAAGTGCTAAAACTAATTTTTATTGCCTGTTAGAAAATGAAAAAATGGCCCATTAGTCATAAATGATGCTTGAAATAATAGGCAATCTGTTTTTATAATTGAGTCATCTATGGCCACTCCAAGCCAACATGATCTACCAGAAACTATCATTCTCGCTATAGCATAATAAAAGAATAATGATCACATATGAAAAAAATGCAGATCTGTTGGATAGTGTGTCCCCTGCTGGGTGCTGGGTTTATTGCCACCACCCCCCAACGTCACTACTATAGTTATGTAGGGGCTGGCAGGAGGACCCACAGCCCCTTGTGGGGAACACACTATCTGACACAACTGGAAATGTTGGATAGCAGATGTGCACACAAGTCTACAAGAAAGTGAAGAATTAATTTGCAGCCTACTGAACAGAAAAGTATACAACCTATTATTTTACAGGGAACAGCTTGGGAGTTTTTTTTTTATAGGGTCAATTTAAAGCTCAAATCTAATGCCGCGTACACACGATCGGTCAAAACCGATGAAAATGGACTGAAGGTCCGTTTCATCGGTCAAAACCGATCGTGTGTGGGCCCCATCGGTCAGTTATCCTTCGGTCAAAAAAAGAGAACTTGCTTTAAAATGTAACCGATGGACGCCTAACCGATAGGTCAAAACCGATCGTTAGTATGCACGACCATCGGTTAAAAATCCACGCATTCTCAGAATCAAGTCGACGCATGTTTGGAAGCACTGAACGTCATCGGTTAACTCTACAGCTTTCTTTGTTCCTTTTTGGAAGCATTTTCTTTACTTCCTTACTTTATAAGTGCAGTCGGAACAGTCAGTAAGGAATTTCACCAATTCCGGTCTACTGGAAATGAAGTCACAAGAAAGCCCCAACTGGATTCAGATACCAATAAAGACTTTCCAGTATACTGTGTACCCATTAAGCACATTTCCCCTTTGGTCGGGTTCACAGGTGTCAGGCAGAACAGGAAATAAGGGAAAATTTACTCAATGGGGGACACATACAGTATTTAAATGTGGTAAAACAATAATTGCCAGTTACATTTTCTTATAGCATGGCACTGTGCTCTTTTACAGAACTATTTTTAATTAATCTTTTGTCATGGATATGCAGTAATGTTTGTCTGCCAGCTTACCTCCTCCATGTGTTCACCTTAGATGCCAGCCACTCTAACCTGGCTGCTTAAGTAATCTCTCCTCTAGCATGGCTCCACCCCAGGCCCTATCAGGGAACTCTATATTAACCTGTGCACTGCAAGCCAGCCATGCTGATCAACAGCGTTTGTTAAGCTATTGTGTGTTTGAGTTTCTGCTTGCCGTGTGCTACGTCTGTCTCCGTTTTACTGATCTTGGCTTGTTCTCGACTATGCCCATCTTCTTGTGACCTTGACCTTTGGTGCGCCCTTTGTTTATCCTTGTCTGCTAGTCGCCCCAACCTTTGGCTTATCCCCTCACTATCTCTTGTATCCTGAGCTGCTGCTTCCCCTCTATCCTTTATAGCCTACTGTGAGCGTGAGCTTGGGGACTCTGGGGGCCGCGACCTGCATCTAGTTGCAGCCCTGGGGAATCTTAGGCTCTAGCTCCCTGTGGTATCCCTGTTAGTGCTCCAGTGGACCTGCCTTCCTTAGCCTGCCAGTGTTCTGTCCGCAGCAGTCAGTTGTAGGGTCCACTACCTTAGCAGTGCACTCCTGACCCCAACGGTGTGCATCTGTCACCTGACCGCAGATGACCTGACATCTCCCCTCACTTGTCCACACCTAAGGCTAAATTCACACTATGCATAGCGGGAACGAGTGTTCCTGCTTGCAAATTTTAAAGCGCAATTTTGTGTGTCGGGCACAGGGTAGGCCATTCACAGAAAAGACCCTGTGACACCCCTTACCAGGTATATCAGGGGATACATAGGTGAAATCAAAAGAAGCATGTTGCTACCATCAGTCTTCACCCTGGGAAGGCATACCCCCTAAGGGGTCTTCAGGGACACTAATGCGTGCACTGCAACCCAGGACCTGTAAAGCAATCTGCGGCTGACTCAATGTATTGTACCAAGGTGAGTGCCTTACACGGTGTCAAAACATACACAGCTGGCTGGCCCTACTTCTTCTCAGCTGGGTCAGAGTACAACTTCCTGGGCAATACAGAGGTTTAGCTGATCCAAAAAGCGTAAAGAAGACATACATTTTCTTATGGCGGTAGCAAAAAACTGAGGCATGCTAGAAATGGGAGGGGTTATACTAGGCTATCCTAACAGCTTTGTTTTGCTTGTTCAGTCTCCTGATGGCAGCAACTTAACTCAATGTATCTGAACACTGATAGTGTGTCGTGCAATGTATGATTAAGAAAATATTCGTGAATATTGATACTTTCATTCAATATAGACCAATTAACTCTATGGTGAAAAACATGTATACAGTATGTGATGCTGGTAGACCTGGTTGTATGACAACAAATTGCAGATTTTCTTCTGAAGTCTGGGACCACAAGTTAAAGTGGAACTAAAATTCTGCTGTCAAACAGTGAGCACGCAGGTTTTTTTATTGCAGAAGAGCCATGCAATGCCCAGCCTCAGCTTACATAGCCACCACGGTCCCCATGTAATGGGACAATGGCCTCCTGTACATGTGCAGGAGTGACTTCATCCCACGGCGATTAATGAAGACACCCAGGAGAAGATGCTGGCGCCGGCAAGGAACAGGGACCGTTGAACTAAAGGTGAGTGTAACTTAATGCAAAATATTAATAACACAAATAAGTGAAAACCAGAAACATGTTAATTGTTCAGGCAAAAGCTTTTACCTGTAGTGCCAATTAAAATTATCTGTGACAATTTAACTGCTTCCTTTCTCATACCTTCTCTAATAGCTGTGCATGGTGCTCCTTCTTCGTGCTCTAGTCTGATCTCTTTAAGAGCCACCAGGTTCCCTGTCAGCTTGCTGCGTCCTTTAAATACAGTGGCATATGTGCCCTGCAAAACAGTTTACAAACACATTTTAAGACAAGGAACCACATATGTCACCACTGTGTATGGTCGCATAACTCCTCCTACTACAACTACTGTAGGAAAAAATCACAACAACATTTATATAAATATTAAGGCGTCTACCACAGCTTTCCAAAAATAAAAATAAATCATCTAGCCCATTAATAAAGCACAGCTGTTTGCTTTACAAATGTGCTTTCCACTTCATTTGCTCCAAGGCTCTAAAGCAAGCACAGTCCTATTCATTTTAATGAATGATAAAGAAAAAAAATGCTGAAAGAAAGAAACATGTCTTGGCCTTGCTCTCCTCCTACACTGTGTTATGCAGATAAGCAGCCGTAGGACATAACATTACATTCTGCATGTTATGAATTAGAGGTAAAATGGAGGAGAAATGAGGAATAATCACTACAACATTCTGCATATAGAGTGTATACTACTGTACTCTATAAATTGACTCATTCACCTTTTGTAAAGAATAGGTGATTTTGTTCTGGTATGCCATTTGTTTTTTAAGATATATTTATTAAAAAATTTCCAATTGTTATACAGAAAGTACAACAAACAATAAGCAGGTTACAAACAGAACCAAAGTATGCCTCCCTTCTCTCAATAAGATATAATGGTATTAAATAAAATAAAAAAGGACAGTATGTATTAAATCACAATATACATAGAGATGGAAGGGTACATGCAAATCAAAGGACACCAATACAGTACCAAAGGCAGTGAAAACTAAAGAGATTATACCAACATCCAGGATCCAAGAACGTCGGGGTAAGGGCACTAGATACCCATTTATACCACAGTTGTCAAGAAGATTTGTGTTTTTTTCCTAAGTTTAAAGGTAAGTTTATACAGAGGTAAGTGATTGTTTACCAATTTAAGCTATATGGTCAGGTTTAGTGGTGGCCCATCCTAATCCATGCGTCCAGCCATTAATCTACATGCCAGACGCATGGATTTCATTTTTTTTTTAAGCACATGATTACAGCCTGAGGCTCTATATGGCTTAAAAAAGGGTAAGCACTGAACCCTGAGCCCACCCAGTTTTGTAACAATAGCAAAATAATATTTTCCATTGTCGTCCTGATTCTCCTCCCGGCCAATCCAGAAGCCGGACCTGAGACCCAATTAGTAATGAAGTCTTAAGACTCCCTGGCCAATCAGGTCTTAGGACACATGTCCTGCTCGGCCGGGAGGAGAAGCAATGGCCTGGCTTTTCCTTCACCCTGCCTCCTAATACAAGGCCTCTAATGGCAGCCTTTCCATCCAGCTCTTCTTAGCAAAGAAATACAGTATACTTAATAGACTATAACATATGCAGGAACCAGATACCTAGTAAAAAAAATTGTTAGGGAGCAATATATTAGGTAAACCCAATACAGTAAATAAAAATTAGTTAAAGTGGATGTAAACCCTAAAAAAATAAAATAAATAAAATAAATGTTAATTAAGACTTATATCTGTTACAGCAGAGAATGTCATTTCATCTGTACCCAGTCTTGCCACAAAGAGTTAATCAAGCTCTGAGCAATTGTCTTATCTTTTTTGAGTAAGATAAAAACAGACTGTCAAGGGACCAGCTCCATCCAGCCCCAGCTCCGGGACGGGTCAGCTCGGGTGCGCTCGCCTGGGCTGCGCGCGCGCATGCGCGGCATTGCGGCGCGCCGTGTGCGCGGGCACGCGCGTGTGGCGGCGCGCGGGAGCGCGCGCGTGACGGCGCGCGGGAGTGCACGATCTCGTTCCGCCCCTGGCCAATCAGAAGCCTGAGCGGCTTATTTAAATCAGCTTCCCACAGTCCTCTGGTTGCTGGTTTGTAAACAGCGTTTGAGTACCTGACTTGTTACCTGTTATCGGATTCTTCACCTGCTTGACCTTTGGCTTTCGTTCCCGGACCTCTGCTTTCTCCAATCCCTTGACCTTGGCTTGAACCTGGACTCCCGGCTTTCTCCTGCCCTTTTGTACCCTGGCTTGAACACTGGACTGTCTGCTTCTTTAAGAACCCCTGACCACGGCTTGTCTCATAGACTTTTCTCCTGTCTCGTCCTTGTCTACCGGAATCTCGCTTCAGTCTTCCCGTCTGCCGCAGCTCCGAACCATCCCGGTGGATCTTCCGCCTGTCCCTGCTTGACCTGCCGGATCTGCATCTTCCCATTGGTACCAGTGCCTCCCGGTGCGTCCTTCCCCCTGTCCCAATCCCAGGGGGAGGATCGCGCCAGGTCGCAAAGGTGAGCCGCCCTCAGCATCTCGGCCTTGGTAAGTGTTCCCGTGATAGTACAAACCAGCCAGATGTCTGAGGCCGACAGGGCGCGCTCACCCTTTGAGACTTTATGCCAACAAGTCTCGGCACTAACTGAGGCGGTGCAAAAATTACAAGACGGGTACCTACAGATGGATGGCCGTCTTCAACAACTAAACCCTACACCTGGACCCGCAGCCCCTTCGGTGACTCCAGGATCAGGGGCGTCCACCTCTCAGCCTGCTTCAACTCCAGCAGTAGTCGTGTCTCACCCGGAACCCCGGGTGCCTACACCAGAGCGTTTTGCAGGCGACCGCAAAAAGTTCAGGGCCTTTAAAAATGCTTGCTCTCTGTATCTGGCCTTGCAACCCAGGACTTTCTGCTCTGAGGCCGTAAAAGTGGGCTTTGTAATCTCGCTCCTTTCTGATGAACCTCAAGCTTGGGCCCACAGTCTGATGGAGCAAAGAAATCCGATATTGGACACGTTGGACTCCTTCTTTGAACATATGTCCAAATTATATGACGACCCTCTGCGTTCTGCCACGGCCGAGGCTACCCTCCACAACTTGAATCAGGGCAGGAGGCCAGTCGAAGACTATATTGCGGAGTTCAGGAAATGGTCTGCCGACACTGGATGGAATGAGGCGGCTCTGAAATACCAATTCCGCCAAGGACTATCTGAGTCCCTCAAGGACGAGTTGGCTCGAGTCGATCCCCCCGTCTCACTAGAGGGGTTGATTCAGTCGGCTACCCAGCTGGACCGACGCCTTCGGGAACGGCGGGCGGAGCGTTTCCAAACAAACCGTCCCAGTTGGATTCCATCAAGATTCTCTCCCGCTCCGCCGTCTCTCCCGGTCCCACCAGTTTCCTCCCTTCCAGATCCCGAACCCATGCAGCTCGGGGTTATCCGGCCTCCTCTCACCCCCGAAGAAAGGCAGCGAAGACGCCAGTCCAACCTGTGTCTGTACTGCGGTGGGTCTGGCCACTTCCTTCGTTCCTGCCCGGTGAGACCCAGTAAGTGTAAACCGCCACCCGCCTTCAATCGCCACGTTAATAACCTACCACAGACTTATGTTGTCCTTTTTCTTTCCTTACAGCTCCCGGAGGGGCAACCCGGCTGCCAGCCATAATTGATTCCGGAGCATGCAGCTGCTTCTTGGACTCTGCCCTGGCCCTGAAGCTGCATGTTCCCTGCCGCCCTAAGGACTTTCATCTGCAAATCCACCTAGCGGACGGCTCTCTTCCCCGGTCTGGACTTGTCACTCAGGAAACCCAGCCAATCCTTGCCATTTCTGACACAGGTCATCAAGAATTTCTTTGCCTGGATTTGATACCTTCTCCACTGTTCCCCATCATCCTGGGACTCCCATGGTTGCAGGTCCACCAACCCTGCATAGATTGGCACAAGAAGGAGATCAAATTTTCATCCGCCTACTGTTCACAAAACTGCCTCCTACCCACCCAGACCTCCTGTTCCACCCTAGCTACTATGTCGGACAATTCCCTTCACATCCCTTCTGCTTATGCTGAGTTTAAGGACGTATTCGACAAACAACAAGCTGATCACCTTCCTCCGCATAGGCCATATGATTGCCCTATCGACCTCTTACCCGGATCCAAGATCCCTTTTGGCCGTATCTTCCCCTTGTCCGAGACGGAACTAGTCGCCCTCAAGGCGTATATTGATGAAAACTTAAAGAAGAAGTTCATCCGCCCTTCCTCTTCTCCTGCTGGGGCGGGGATCTTCTTCGTCGAGAAGAAGGATGGGTCCCTCAGACCCTGTATTGACTACAGGGAGCTAAACAAAATTACCATCAAAAATAGATATCCGCTACCTCTCATCCCTGAACTATTCCAACGGTTTCGGGCAGCCCAGTTCTTCTCCAAACTAGATCTCCGAGGGGCCTACAATCTTGTCCGGATCAGAGACGGGGACGAGTGGAAGACGGCCTTCAGATCCCGGTTCGGGCACTTTGAATACCTGGTGATGCCGTTCGGCCTCTGCAACGCCCCTGCCACGTTCCAGCACCTAGTCAATGACATTTTTCGCCAACACCTAGATGACTTCCTAGTTGTCTATTTAGACGATATCCTCATCTTCTCGGTCTCTCTTGAGCAACACCGTTCCCACGTTAAGAAAGTCCTAGCCATTCTCAGGGAGCACAAATTATACCTCAAGGCCGAGAAATGTGAATTCGAAAAGACAACAATCCAATTCCTGGGGTTCATCATTTCTACTAGTGGGATTGCTATGGACCCGCAGAAGGTCAAGGCGGTCCAAGACTGGCCAGCTCCAGGCGACAAGAAGGCCATACAACGATTCATTGGTTTCGCCAATTTTTACCGGAGGTTCATCATTGGCTTCTCATCAATTGTAGCCCCCATCACTGAATTAACACGTCAGGGGTGTCGCTTCCACTGGTCCCAGAAAGCACAAGAAGCATTTACTCAACTTAAAGTGATGTTCTCCTCTGCACCCGTCCTACGGCACCCTGACCCAGCTCTGCCCTTCGTCTTGGAAGTCGACGCCTCTGAAATAGCTACGGGCGCCATCTTATCACAGAGACAGGGACCCAAAGCTCTCCTCCACCCGGTGGCCTACGCATCCCGGAAATTGACCTCCCCAGAAAGGAACTATGATGTGGGGGACCGGGAACTGTTGGCGATTAAGTTCGCACTTGAAGAGTGGAGATATCTCTTGGAAGGGGCTCTCCATCCTATCCTAATCTTTACGGACCACAAGAATTTAGAATACCTGCGAACGGCCAAACGCTTAAGACCTAGGCAAGCCCGCTGGGCCCTCTTTTTCACGCGCTTCAATTTCCACATCACCTACAGGCCCGGCTCAAAGAACGGGAAGGCGGATGCCCTTTCTAGGATGTTCTCAGATACTTCCATCCCACCGGAACCTAGTACCGTTTTGGCCGCCCAGAACTTTTTTTTAGTCTCCCAAACAGACTTGTTAAACTCCCTAAAGGAGGCATCCAAAGAATGTACCGACCAAGCTGCAATTGCCCTAGAGAGACGGGACGACTTGCTGTGGTCACGGGGTAAAATCTTTGTACCTGCGGTACTAAGGCAACGAGTACTAAGTACGTTTCATGACCATAAATTAGCGGGCCATTTCGGGTTACGAAAGACTGCCGAATTGCTCAGCCGTTCCTTCTGGTGGCCAAAGTGGAGACTTGACTGCAAGACCTATGTTTTATCCTGCTCCCGCTGCCAACGCTGTAAAGGGCCCAAGACCAAGTCCTGGGGCCTATTGAAACCCCTCCCGGTTCCGGAGCGCCCATGGACAGAGTTGTCCATGGACTTTATAGTGGATTTACCTCCCTCGGAAGGCTTCACAACAATTCTGGTTGTGATCGACCGCCTGTCCAAACTGGCCCATTTCCTACCCATGATTGGCACACCCTCTGCGGCTGACACGGCAAAAATCTTTTTCAGGGAAATTGTGAGACTGCATGGGGTGCCCAAAAGCATTGTGTCCGACAGAGGGGTGCAGTTTACGTCCAAATTCTGGAGGGAACTCTGCAGAACACTGGAAATCAAAGTCTGTCTCTCGTCTGCCTATCACCCGCAATCCAACGGTCAAACGGAAAGAACCAACCAAACGTTAGAACAGTACCTCCGCTGCTTTTGCTCCGTATCACAGAACGATTGGGTGTCTTTATTACCATCGGCAGAGTTTGCCTATAATAATTCAGTGCATGCCTCCACTAACCAAACTCCTTTTTGGGCGAATTTCGGCTATCATCCTTCCTCCCTTCCGGACTCCATCCCTGAAACACCCGTTCCAGCGGTCCAGGAACACCTAACTCACATCCAACAAAACTTCCAAAAGCTCCGGGAGGTCATGCAGCAGGCACAAGAAAACTTCAAAAAATTCTATGACAAGGGGAAGAAGGAGTGCCCTGCTTTTGAAGTAGGGGACGAGGTCTGGCTCTCCTCTACTAACCTCAAACTACCAATCCCTTCACAGAAACTGGGCCCTAGGTTCATCGGCCCATTCCGGATCAAACGGAAAATCAATCCTGTGGCTTTTGAACTAGCACTACCTGAAACTTACCGGATCCATCCGGTCTTTCATGCCTCTTTGCTCAAACCAGTCACGGTAAACCCGTTCCCTGGGAGGGAAGAACTTCCACCTCCGCCAGTGGAAATTGAGGGAGAGAGGGAGTTCGAGGTGGAGACCATTCTGGGCTGCAGAAAAAGGGGAAGGCAGCTCCAATATCTAATCAAATGGAAGGGATACCCCCCTGAAGATAACTCCTGGGAGCCTTCCAGAAATCTGCACGCTCCCCGCCTGATACGAACCTTCCACCGTGAACATCCGGAGTTGATGGACAGTTTGGGCGTCCGGAGTCCGCCCCTTGGGGGGGGGCACTGTCAAGGGACCAGCTCCATCCAGCCCCAGCTCCGGGACGGGTCAGCTCGGGTGCGCTCGCCTGGGCTGCGCGCGCGCGCATGCGCGGCATTGCGGCGCGCCGTGTGCGCGGGCACGCGCGTGTGGCGGCGCGCGGGAGCGCGCGCGTGACGGCGCGCGGGAGTGCACGATCTCGTTCCGCCCCTGGCCAATCAGAAGCCTGAGCGGCTTATTTAAATCAGCTTCCCACAGTCCTCTGGTTGCTGGTTTGTAAACAGCGTTTGAGTACCTGACTTGTTACCTGTTATCGGATTCTTCACCTGCTTGACCTTTGGCTTTCGTTCCCGGACCTCTGCTTTCTCCAATCCCTTGACCTTGGCTTGAACCTGGACTCCCGGCTTTCTCCTGCCCTTTTGTACCCTGGCTTGAACACTGGACTGTCTGCTTCTTTAAGAACCCCTGACCACGGCTTGTCTCATAGACTTTTCTCCTGTCTCGTCCTTGTCTACCGGAATCTCGCTTCAGTCTTCCCGTCTGCCGCAGCTCCGAACCATCCCGGTGGATCTTCCGCCTGTCCCTGCTTGACCTGCCGGATCTGCATCTTCCCATTGGTACCAGTGCCTCCCGGTGCGTCCTTCCCCCTGTCCCAATCCCAGGGGGAGGATCGCGCCAGGTCGCAAAGGTGAGCCGCCCTCAGCATCTCGGCCTTGGTAAGTGTTCCCGTGATACAGACACACAGATAAATAGGTGTCTGTTTCTCCCCCCTTGCTATGACTAACAGGTGATTTCCTTATCTTATGCACCAGCATGATAGAGGCATTCTGTGTTCTTCACGACCCCCCTCCATTCTTCTCCAGCTCTTTTATGATTGGCTGCTTCACACCTCAGCATGATTGGGCATTCTGAAGTTATATGGTGACTTTCCTGGGTTTTGACTGGATTTTAGTTATCATGGGGAATAATCCACAAGACTAGCAGAAAAGTTCAGTGTAAGAAATATTGATGCCTGGCCAAGGTGAGTGTAGAGGTCGCTGGGAGTCTACTGACCTCACGACTCCACCCACAAAGCCCTGGACAACAGACCTGCCCACAGAATCTGGAGTATTGCAGGGCTCCAAAGAGCTAAGGGGAGATATCTGACAGGTAAGGATACATGCAGATCAGCACTATGGAGGTAATTTAGAAATGATGAGAGTGGGTTTACATCCACTTTAACTTCTGACCAAAACGTATGAACTATTGGGCAGGACCAAAAACAATGTGTGAAATCAGCAGAGTCTCCACAGTCTCTAAAACATTCAGCTATGGGGCGTAGGCCCATCTTACACATCCAAGAAGGGGTAAGGTGAAAATTTGTATTTGTACAATTTTATCTCTGGAGGATATTACTGAACTCTTCTATGTATCAATGAATTCAGTCCAGTTCTCACCAGTAAGATTAATATTCAACGCAGCCCATCGAGTTTGTGCAGGATTAAAATCTGCCAATAGGGTAGAGTAATATTCTGACATTAATTTAGTGGTGTCTGACCTCCTTAGTATTTTCTGCAATTTGGCCACAGATAACGGGAACAAGTGAGAGCCAAATTGTGCTTCGAGAGACTAATAAAAAACTAATAAATAAAAAGGAGGAAGGAAGGTTAAATTTGTCTTTTAACTGGGCAAAGGACTTAAGGCCCTGCTCAGTGTATAGGTGACAAAGAAATGTAATGCCCCTGGAAATGCAGCGTAGTGGATCTGGGATCCTAAGGAGTTCATGCAGTGTGGTGTTATACCAGAGTGAGATATTGGAGGAAGCAGTACACACAGCCTTAGAGAAACAAGTTACTATAGTAATAAAAAGAGATAATGTGGTACATAACATAGTTGTCCCAGGACAGGTGGGAACCTGCCCTCGATACACATGCTACTTGTAACACATGTTATGCAGAAATTCAAAGCAGGAAACTATAGCGACTTCAGTAGTAGTACAGGCATTGGTTAAGGAAGGATGCAACCAGTCATAGATCACCACCAACTGGGAGGCTAGATAGTACAAATAAAAATGATGAAAAAAATAGATCTGACAAATGAGAAGGTCATTTAAAAAATGATATGGCCTTTTTTAGGGGCGCAGCGATTCAAAAAGAATCTTGAGCAAATAGAATCAATTTGCTTAACCACTTGTCCTCTGCCCACCGTCAAATGACGGCGGGCGGAGGACTCCATTATCCTGACATCACGTTATATGACGTGATGTCCCTTTAAAGCCGCGGGTGGGCGCGCGGGCGCCGCCGGCGACGCGCGCGCGCACCTGCCGCTCTGCTGGGATCCCGTGCGAGTGCCCGGCGGCAACGATCGCCGCCGGGCACACACGATTGCTCAGTAACTGAGCGGGGACGTGGAGCTCTGTATGTAAACACAGAGCTCCACGTCCTGTCAGGGAGAGAGGAGATAGATTGTGTCCCTTGTAGATAGGGACACAATCGGTCACCCCCCCTTCCCCCCACAGTTAGGACACTCATAGGACACACATTTAACCCCTTCCCCGCCCCCTAGTGGTTAACCCCTTCACTGCCAGTCACATTTATACAGTAATCAATGCATATTTATAGCATTGTTCACTGTATAAATGTAAATGGTCCCAAAAATGTCAGAAAAGTGTCCGAAGTGTCCGCCATAATGTCGCAGTCCCAATAAAAAAATCGCAGATCGCCGCCATTAATAGTAAAAAAAAATGCCATAAACTATCCCCTATTTTGTAAACACTATAAATTTTGCGCAAACCAATCGATAAACGCTTATTGCATTTTTTTTTTTAACAAAAATATGTAGAAGAATACGTATCGGCCTAAACTGAGGAAAAAAAATTTTTTTTTTATATTTTTGGGGTTATTTATTATAGCAAAAAGTAAAAAATATTGCATTTTTTTTAAAATTGACGCAGAGGTGATCAAATACCACCAAAAGAAAGCTCTATTTGTGGGGAAAAAAGGACGCCAATTTTGTTTGGGAGCCACGTCGCACGACCGCGCAATTGTCAGTTAAAGCGACGCAGTGCCGGAAGCTTAAATTTTGTCTGGGCAGGAAGGGGGTGTAGGTGCACAGTAGGCAAGTGGTTAATAAGTGACTTTGGTACTTTACAGGGAGAGTTAGCCAACATATAAAAGAGCTTCAAGAGAATTTTTTTTTTAACAGATTAACTCTGCCCATAAGATCCATCCATTGTTTGGTTTGCTGTTGTAATTGTGTAATAATGGGACATAAATTATTCACTATATAAGAATTTAAGGGCAATTGCACCACCACTCCCAAATAACGAGAAGAATGAACCACCTGGAGTTGAGAGTTCAGATATTATTTTTATTTTTATATTTATACTTGAGAGTTCAGATTGCATTCTCACTTCAGGGAGACTGCTATGATTATATACGCCATTGATGGATTTAGCTTTTGGCTATTCTATTATTTTCATTTCGTATATTTGGTAATTCCTATGTATGTTTTTAACTAAGTTTTTTTAATAATGAATGTTTTTATTGTTTATTTTATTGACTTGTAGTATGCATTTGTGGCATAGTAATGTTTAATGTATATTAATAATAATATTTTCTGTAAGAAGACTTGGGACAACATAGAGTGATGTTTTTTCAGTAAAACACCCGGCTTAAAAGAAATACACAGAAAGGACTACTGGAAGTTCGTGGAAGGATTGCTAGCAACAAAACCGAGCGTGTCATCATAGCAGAATTAATGGAGCTAGACCAGGAGAACTCGGTTGCAGCAACGCCAGCAGTACAAGAGATGGAGACACCAGTGATTCAGGAGGAGGAATCACCAGCCAACAAGCTAATAAGAGAGAAACTAGCATGGTTCGGTCCGAACCCAATGGCGGATGTGGTGCTGAAAGTGATGACCCTGTTAGCGGAGGAGGCTAAACAAATAAGAGACGCAGAGCTACAGTTAAAACTGACAGCAGTCCAACAAGCAGCCACACATTCTCCAAACAGTGAGTACAGCACAGCAGACACAAGGAAGATTACGTTTAGCGCTTTTAAAGCTTTTGATGAGAAAGAACGAGAGCGGCAACATGAGCTGAGAATTGCAGAAATACGACGATCGGTGACAACGCCTAAAGAAGCAGCACCAAATGAAAGACGAGGAGAGGTACAGATACCAGTAACCATGGAAGAGGAATTCAGAAGAAGGTTACAAGAGATGCGGATACAGCACACAGGACCAGAATCAGAGGAGGTCCTGCTGGGATGGGCGGATGTGATTCGGTGCCAACTCTGGAAGGAAGCGCTAGCTCTGGAGCAGCAACACCAAGGAGAGGTCCTGCCCTACATCTATGCAAGGTACTGGCCGCAGTATGACGTACGAATGCCGTTGTTGGGGGAACAACCGAAGCAGGAGTGGATAGCGGAATTAAACAGGCTGATCCGGGCAGAGATGCGGCTGGATGAGAGCTACAGAGCCCTCCGGTGGTATGTAGCCCAAGAGTGCCTGTGGTCAGCGGATGACAGCCCCACAGAAGGCTATGACTATGATGGCCTGGGATTGTTGTATTGGAGGATGTCCAGTGATCCCGACTTTGGGGATGATCGGGAGTGGCGCTTGGAGGACATAATGGAGCACAGAGAGAAAAAATTGAATATCTCGGAAGCGCACTGGCTACAGGAAGATTTGGAATTTCTGGCCGCTCGGGAATGGGACCTGGAGATCGCCTACAAACAGCTGCTAGACTCTGCTCAGCGCCAGGGCCGGGCTCCCTTTGCCTGGGACTATCAGGAAATACCAGTGGACAATGCTGAAATCCTGGCTGAAGAATCGTCCATGTGGCAGGGTAACAGTGTGCTTTTCCAACCCGCCCCTGCAGCTATGGACCAGGAGGTTATATGGCGGATGCAGCAAGTGCCGACTGACCTTGATGATCCCGTTTCTGCATGGGACGATCTTGAATGGAGGAATGTGCCTGTCCAGCAGTATGCCAGTGAATCGGCAGTGGAAAATCTGGAGATTGCCATTCCCAAAGCTGAAGTTCTGACCGCAGGGCCGAGCTCTGCTAACCTCTGCTCAGTACCTATAGCATCTTCTAGGTTACATGGACAGGAGATGGTGAACCTCTATCCCCAGACACCAGTTGCAGAGACAGGGGATTTAATAGATTTTTCTGCTGAGAAAAAACAACCTGATGGGCCTCCAGCAGAAGAGCTGGGATCAGGGCCAAACTTCACTGTGCTCTGCCCAGCACCAAGAGCAGTATTTGTGGAGTTACAAAGAACTTCCCGAGCTGAAACGCTGGTCACCGAACAGAGGGTTCAAGACCTCTGCCCCACCCCTGTGGCAGTTTCGGAGGCTCAGGGTGAGAAGATGGCGATCACTCCCCAGCCACAGATTACAGAATGTATGGACTGTTCAGAGGATGTTATGGATTATGCACCCCCCAGCAGAAGTGCTGGCAACAGGGCAGAGTGTCAGCCATCTCTGCCCAGCACCGGGACCAACTGTGGAGTTCCAGGGAGCCGGGGCGGTTGGCCCCCCTCCCCAGCAACCAGCTGAGGTGGTAAGGTAGGGGGGGCATTCTGCATTCAGTGTCAGGCCACTAACTTCCGTGCATTTAAGAGGGTTTCGAATAAGAAGGTGGCCAGAAACTTGTCAATAGATACATCTTGAGAGGCAGTTTTGTGGAGATGGTAGAAATGAGAGAGTTGGGCCGCTATATAATAGGAATAGAAGTCTGGAAGAGCCACTCCTCTAGAGGAGGTTGGATCTTTGAGAGTACACTATACTAGTTTATGCATACTAGTTCCCCAGATAAACATGTTGAGAATACTATTTAATGCTTTGAAGATCTTTTAGTGGGATTAAAACCGGGGAGTGCCAGAGCATGTACAAGAAATTGGGCAGTAGGTTCATTTTGGTAAAGTTAACCATTCCCATCACCCCCAATAGGGGTCCTGCCCATGATTGCGTGCGGATCTTCAAAAAGATGGCTAATGGTTCTATGTTGTGGATGATATGTGTTGATGAACTTCTCTAGTAATCTGTACTCTCAAGTATTGGATAGAGGACACCCTATTCAGTGGGAGGGAAGCAGAGCATCTGGTTGGTGGAGAGAGGTCTAGGGGTAAGGTTATTTGGACCAGTTTATAAGTAACCCTGAGTGTTTTCCAAATTCCTACTCTCTATTATGGAATGCTTGACGGGGATAGTTCGACTACCGTCACAGGGGTCTGGGCGACTAACAGATTACACTATAGTATAAGGCCTGCGGGAGGCTCAGGATGTTTCTTATACCCCCATATTGGTTTTGGAATACAGACTTATTCACTACATGTGTCCAAAGTATCCAACCATCTATCCCAGATCTTATTACGTGGCTGGGTAACCTCTGTGTCACTTTCTTATAAGTAGAGTAAGATTAATTTCCCCAACCCAAGCCTGAAGGGTAGGGGGGTCTGCATTCAGTACGTCGGGCCACTAACTTCCGTGCATTTAGAGTAAGAAGGTGGCCAGAAACTTGTCACGGCATAGTACCCCCCGCATCGAGCAGTTTTTGGAGATGGGTCCAGAGAGTGGGCCCTATATAATAGGAATAGAAGTCTGGAAGAGCCACTCTCGCCTCTAGAGGAGGGGATCTTTGAGAGTACATATACAGTTTACTGCATACTCTCCCCGGGAGAAATATAACAACTGCACCCATTTGACAAACCCAAAGCCCCTTAGGCACTCTTCCGCTCGGCTAATTCTGGAGGATTTTTGCCCGGTTTGGGGAGCACAATGATCACCGCTTGCCGGAGGGATTCAGGTAGGCTTTTGGACTCGAATATATGATTATAGAGCTTCAGAAGCTCAGGAATCAGTATCTCTGAGAAGGCTGCATAAAAGTCGAATGGCAGGCCATCCTGACCAGGGGCTTTAGCAGAGGCAAGGGACGCAAGGGGGGGCCTCGAGCACCGACACCTGGGCCTCAGTTAACCTAGGGAAGAAAATGTCTTGTAGGAAAGCCTGAGTCTCCTGTGTAGTGACATTTACTTGGGAGGAATATAGTTTAGCATAATAGGGGCAGAACTCTACAGTCACCGATGAGGGATCTGTTATAGGTGTTCCCTGTGTGTCCACCAGGGACACCGCCACTGGTGGTCTGGAATCCTGGTGAGCTAAGTAGGCCAAAAGCTTACCCAAGCGCTCCCCTGCTCAAATACTCGCTGTCTGCAGAAGAAAGGTTTTTGCCTAGCCTTTACAAAATGCAGTTTTGCGTGTTTGGAACTTAAGCGCAGAGACATAAGCAGGCTTGGGGTCCGCCATAAATGCGTCTGTAACCGATGCCAGCCTCTCTGAGGCCTGCTGGAGCAACAGTCTGGAGGTTTTCATGCGATTAATGCATCTGGACAGGGTAGAACGGACATTCAGATTAAACGTTTCCCATACTAGGCCTACTGATGCCGTGTCCCGATTGGTTTTAGATTAAAACTGCCACTGCTTTTGTATGTCTTCCTGGTCAGTCAGAGCAAAAAGGGTGTAGGCGCCAAGAGCGACGCACAGCCTGGGGAGTCAGCCGTAGGGATGCACAAACATGGGGCATGGTCAGATAGGAATCTGGCATGATACCCTAAATCCTATAAAAGAGGGAGCAGGACATGCAAGATCATAACAAGTCAATTCAGGACATTGTGGAGCGTGTCACCGAGAAGCATGAAAAGGCCTGGGTGTCTCGGTGCTTAAAGTGCTGTGCATCTGTCAGAGAGAATTCCGTGAGGGTACGGCTTAGTCGGGTAGTGGCAGGTAGATGGGTGTTTGGCCTCGAGTGCAATCTATCTGTAGATGGATTTAGGACCATATTAAAGTCCCCAAGCCAAAAGTCAGGTTAGTGGGTTGCTCTGACATGTACATTAACCCTTCAATAACTACTGCAAAGAACATAGTAAGGTAGAACAAGGTACTGTTTACCATAAAAAGTACAGTGTAGAAAAATGAACCTGCCCTGGGAAACCGTTTGTACCAAAATAATTCCAAATTGAGTCGGTTAGCTATTAGAGCAGAAACGCCATGGAAGTAGGGAGTGTGGGTGGTGTGATAAGCCCACCCTATCCACGGGCGTTTAAGTGCGAGTTGGAGTTGACCTGTAATATGTGTCTCCACCAAAACCACCACATCAGCCTTGTAGGATTTGAGACAGCCAAACACTGTTGTACATTTTAGCTTATCTCGAATCCCGTAGACATTCCATGTAAGGAATTTTACGGTGGCCATAGGCTATTGGTTAAAATACCTATCAGGGGAAGTGGTAGACCGGTCTCCAGAGCAGGGTCCTGCATACAATACAGTGATGCACAAATCACAGAGCAACTCAAAAGCAAAATGTACCATGCATACTTACATCTTGAACATAGCAATACATAACAAATAAAAAAACATAACAAGAACAAATAAAATCCCCTTTTCCCCCACCCAGCCCTGCGCCTTCCAAACATAGCAGGGGCATAATACCCGTAACATACGTGGATCCAACCAGGCATATAACCTGCAAACGAGGTGATCAGATCAGCAAAAACAACCACATCAACACTCAGAGTGGCCTCCGGGACTGTATGGGTGTTAAACACTCTCTAGGGGGGCAAAAAATCGATGAAGAACCCAGCGGTAGGACTTACATTGTGAGCACAGTTCTCCAAAGTTCGTAGATAGCTTATAGGGTATGTATGCTTGCTCACGGTAAAAAGACAACATAGTACAACAAAAATAATGGCAATAATGAGTGGTAAAGGAAAACGTGTTCACCAGCCAGTGAAGTCACATAATATGGTGCCCAGTGTGGTGGCTCTGGCATGGGGCCAGTGTCTTGTCAAAAAAGAATTGGGCCACTGCAGGATTGGGCCACTGGATGCTGTTGCCAATAACAGGGAGCAGAAAACTTTCAACAGGAGGATACAGTGCTTAGATCAAATGCAACCCTCCATGTCTATGTCACTAAGTGAGACAAATACCTGTGGTAGTACCGGTCAAGGAGAAGCTTACCCTCACCAGGTATCTGAAGGTGATCTCCATCAGGCAGGGCGATTTCTATCCGTGTCTCGCTGATCCAGCCAGGCAGATGCGAGCTCAGGGTCTTCAAAAATGTGTGCTCGATTGTCATCCACGATGCGGAGCCAGGCCGGAAACAGCAAGGTATACTTTAGATGATGTGCTCTGAGGTGCCGTCTGACATCAACTAATCGGGATCTCTGTTTCTGCACCTCTGCTGAGAAATCAATATGTGGCCACTCTGGAAAGGGACATTGCCCTTGTCCCGGGTCAGGCGAAGGGTAGCATCACGATAGTTCAACAACTTTGCTACAACGGTGCGTGGCGGTGCTCCCTTGGGGCTATCGGCGCGCTGGCATGCGGTGTGCGTGATCGACCATAATTGTAGTGGAGAAGGCTTCCCTGCCGATCAGGAGCTTTTCCAGGAAAGTAGGTGGATCAGGGCCCTCAGACCCCTCAGAGTCCAATAAAAAGGGAGGTTCGATCTGCGAGCCCTATTTTCCAGGTCATTATGATTTTGGGCTAATTATTGTAACTGGCGTTGCATTGCTTCAGAGGAGTGCTGCAGGGTACAGGGTATCTTCCGCTCGGCTAATTCTGGTCTCTGTCTCTGTGATCTGGTCCCGCAATTTGGTCATGTCCTACCTGATGTGCGATATATGTCCACCTTGACTTCTTCTATTTTGGACGTCAAGGTGGATTGGCAGGTGGAGATTGCCTCAAGGACCTTGGCAGTGTCAGCCGTGGCATGCTCCGTGGTTGGGGCTGCAGAGCCGCCATTTTCCTCCTCATGGAGGTCCTGACGCCAATACCTATCCAATGAAGAGGAGGCTGCAGTGTTCCTCTTCGGTAGGGACATGATGGAGAGTGTCTTCGGAAGTCAAGCCATCAATATAATAGGTGAAAAGGAATTGATTGGCACACAGGGTAGCCGTTTCAGGATACACAGAGAGCGGAGCTTAGCTCACACGCATCCTACACCATCGCTGCCCAGTCCACGCCCCACCGTTCTTTGTCTTTTACTTAATGTGGAACTTAATGCAGATATAGAACAGCAATAATTACTGAACTTATGTACAGTATTTGTAAAAAAAACATGTAAGTAAATATTTAAGTGTAAATGCATATGAGCCTCCTGCTTTGTGCAGTGGTCCAAATCATTGGGTGGAGGGGGGATTATAGTGTTGGGTTGTTTTTCATGGGTTGGGCTTCATGGGTTGGGCTTTGCCCCTTAGTTCCAGCGAAGGAAATTCTTAAAGCGGATCTCCACCCTAAAGTGAAGATCCGCTGATCGGAACCCTCCCCCTCCGGTGTCACATTTGACACCTTTCAGGGGGAGGGGGGTGCAGATTCCTGTCTAAAGACAGGTATCTGCACCCACTTCCGGCCCGCAGTCTCGGGCAAAAGACGGGTTTTTCCCGTTGTGTGCTGGGAACTCTCGGCTCCCAGCACACAGCGGAGCCAATCGGCGGGCGCAGCGCGACTCGCGCATGCGCCGTAGGGAACCGGGCAGTGAAGCCGCAGCGCTTCACTTCCTGGTTCCCTCACCGTAGATGGAGGGGGGAGCAGCAGAGAGATGAGCGAACACTCGTCTTCTGCTGGACTCCAGGACAGGTAAGTGTCCTAATATTAAAAGTCAGCAGCTGCAGTATTTGTAGCTGCTGGCTTTTAAAAAAAAAATTTAATGGGCCATCTGCTTTAAGGCATCAGCATACCAAGACATTATGGACAATTTCATGCTCCTAACTTTGTGAGAAAAGGTTTCGGGATGGCCCCTTCCTGTTCCAACATGATTGCGCATCAGTGTACAAAGCAAAGTCCATAAAGACATGGATGAGTACTACTCAAAATAATAAGGGCTGTTTGGAGAAAGAATTATAAAGAGAAAAAGACAAATGTTAGTCCAATAGATTCTGTCTTACCTCTCCCAGTTTACCCAGCTTTACATATGTCTCAAGTTTTCCAAATCCAATATCTGACTGCAAGAAAAGGGCAAATTAGTAATTATTAAATGTATTTATACATAGAGGTGGTATAAGTACATAAATATGACTTTATATTATTTCCCTGTAACCACAGAATTTGAAGTAGAAAATGGAGGGACAATAATGTAGCCAAAATGGCAAAATCAGTAATTTTCTTATTTTTTTTCCATGGAAGGAATGTTCAAAACAAAGGAAGGCAAGAGATGGGAATATAATCAGAATATTACTGACCATATGTGTCCAATCCTAGAGCTAGTCAAACAGACACAGAGAGCTGCTAAACTTTCCACTAGTGCCAAGTGGCACACACTGTCCCATAATAATTTTTTTAGCTGTTTTTTGTCTAATACAAAGATATGCCTCATATATATATATATATATATATATATATATATATATATATATATATATGCCTTTCCAGTACAAGATGGAGGGACAACAGTTGCATTAGATGTAAACAATTCTTAATGTATATCTAAACCCTAAAACAAAAATGTAATCCATTGTAGCTTACTATTTCTTATATTAGGTGCCTGCATTAGTTTATTTTTTATTATTTTCACTTGGTAACCCCACTCCCTGTGCCTAGGTGGCTATGCACACTTACTCTACTCGTCTCCATTGGGGTTGATGGGATTAGTATTTAAAAAAATAAGATAAAAATAAAATAGTTTTATGCTTCCAGGTCAGCTCATAAGAAGTGACAAAGACTACATTACTACATTTCAGGCAAAATCAACAAGTATTTTCTCAATTTTTTTTAATGTTAAGCATAAAAAAACAAATTCAACCACCACAAGTAAGGACTAGTAAATTTCAATATATTATATTTTTGGGTTTAGTTATGTTTTAATGCAATTTTATTTTGCCATCCCTACATCCTTATTTTACAATTTATTAAGGTGCTAATTAAGTTTTTAAATGCATACGTTCTTTTAGAATAACTGTCTACCTGTGCTTCAGTATGCAATGCATTTAGATCATGGCCGGTGGGAAGAACTGTCAGGATACTGTGATGTCAGTGTTATCCCTCAGTACGAGAAGGAGAGAGAGCGGCGCCACTCTGAGTGTAGCACTCAGAGTGGCATCGCTCTCTCTCCTTCTCTCATTTGCATACAGAGTCTCATTCCGCTCTAACAGCCAGCTGCTGACACTGATTAGCATATATACGGATACTATCCAGAACCTTTTGACAGGTCTAGCTTTAGTAGCATATTGACTTTGTTTCTTAGGATATTCTTTGGACTATTGGAACTCTTAATTATCACTCTACTAGCTCCCTACTCAGCGCTCCATATTTTACCTAATCCTTATCCCTCAGTACTCCTCTCAAGAGCTCTCAGCCCAGATAAAAGCAATTGGCTGGGGAGGAGTTATGCAATATCAAAATTCCTTGACAGGCAGATATCAGTATAATGGAGGAGTGGGTCTTCGTAAACTGGTTGAATTTTCATGCTGACTTCCCTAATTAATGACTACCTGTGATACTGACCCATCATAATTGAATTATTGCAACTACTAATGTCCTCTATGTCTAAAAGTTGTGTGCACAATTTCAGACAGCCTCATTCAGACACATGGTAGCACTCATACTGTGTGCAGGAGGCATTTGTTTTGGCATCTGCATCCACCAAATGCTGCGTGCAAGCTGCGTACAGCAGCCTACAGCAGTGAATGCAGACAGTGTATGTTTGGGGTCATGCAGCTGGTCCTGCAAAGCTGTCAAATGTTGACATGTTGCTGTGTTTGTGCAGTCACTGCATCTCTTCCACTTCCATAGGCTACCTGCACAGATGACAAAACGAATGCCTCTTGCACACAAGTACAGGTGTCAGCACTTATCTCATTGAGGCCCAAGAACTGTCTTACCCACTTTATTTCAGTAATTACAGGCTGCCTGCAGACTTTGGAAGGCACTCTGACGCACATGTACAATTTGACTATCCTTGTGGCAGAATACCTTAACAGGGTTGTAAAGGTTTGTTTTTTATTTTCTAAATAGATTACTTTAAGCTAGTGCATTGTTGGTTCACTTACCTTTTCCTTCAATTTCCGTTCTAAATGTTTTTTTTCTTAGTTTACTTTGTCTGAATTTCTCACTTCCTGTTCCTTCTCAGTAAGCTGTTCTGGCTGACTTTCCACGACTTGGATGATGGGAGCAAGCTTACTGAGGAGAAACAGGAAGTAAGAAATTATATATAAGAAAAAAAAAACATTTAGAAGGGAAATCTAAGGAAAGGGTAAGTGAACGAACAATGCACTAGCTTAAAGGAACCTATTTAGAAAATAAAAAATTAACCTTTACAACCCCTTTGATTGAACAATTGAATTCTTTTGACCAGTGGATCCCACACACTGACTAAAATTTGCCCAGTACCTGCTGGACCAGTCGATTCTCGAATACTGTATGACCAGTTTATAAGTCATTGCAGGGCACTCTCCCAAAATGAAAAGTAATTATAATTGCTAAGGCAATGGGGAGGATAAGGAGAAAGCTTTGCAGAAGCTGAAAGTCTCAGCTTATTAGTGGTGGAACGAAAGGTCTTGGTCTGATTGCTAATTCTACTTGACAGCAGCTGGCGACATCTAGCACTACTCAGACAGGAAAATTGGCCAGACCAAACAAGTTTTATCTTATATCTTTAGGTACTTTATAAACATGCGCATGTAGAGCTACAGTGTAAAAGAGCTTGCAAATTCAAAGCATTAGCATTAGCAAACTGCCAGAGACCCTCAATAAGCCATGTCCTCTGCATGTCCTTCGTTCACTTCAGGAAATACAGATGCTAAACTTACTCACTCTAAGCCCTGGTTCACAATGATGCCACTTTGAAATCGTGCTACTTTACTTGAAGTAGCGCGATTTCAAAGTAGCAAGGTCAGTGCGATTTCAGGTGCTACTTGATAAGACATTTGCGTGGCTTCATACACAGATGTCTATAGAAATCGCACCTGAAATCTGCAAAAGTAGTGCAGGAACTACTTTTGCAAATCGGTGTCGCACCGATTGGAACAGTGCCATTGCCGCCAATAGGCTGCGACTTGTCATGCGATTTGATCTCTCAAATCGCATGACAAATCGCTCCAGTGTGAACCTAGGCTAAAGCTGATTTGAAATTCCCGCTAGTGTATGGAATCAACAAATCCATAAGTAAACTTACTAACCAAAGAAGCTCTTCTTGATATCCTTGTCAAAGGTTTTGGATCATCTTCTGTATTATTCATCTGCAGTTTTGCAAGAACTTCTGGAGGTAAACGAATGTCCATGGGTAAAGACAGCTTTTTACTGACATCCTGGACAAATAACAGACATATGATATATTACTTCTTCACACACTCTCCATAATAAATGAAAGAAAAATAGAAAGAGATGTAAATCAATCATTGTTTGATATGGTATAAGCAACAACCCTTTTCTCTTTGCCCAAGCAATGGGTACAATTCTATGTAGCATGTGACCAAATATCAATACAAAATAAATGGACATTTTCTGGAAACAGAACCCAGGGCTGGTAGTGCTTATAACAGGACAAGGAAAACATTAAAGGGTTGCGTTGCAAGAAAAGATGCATTTTGCAAGGGAATTATCCCCAGAGTTTGGCAAATGTGCTAAAGTTTATTTTAGCAAAGAATGTCCAATCACATGGAAGAAAATAAAAAAAAATGCATATTTCCTTGCACATAATTAGAGGATGGAAGTCTGCAGAGCTTCACTTGTCACTAAGTTCTAAAGCATGATTTCCTTGCTTAAAACAACTTTGCTTGCAAAGTAAACAGTTTATTTGCCTGTAGCAAATAAACCCACATGTCCCCTCCGGCACAGTGGTGTAGTGCAGTGTTTCTCAACTCCAGTCCTCAAGGCGCCTCAACAGGTCATGTTTTCAGGATTTTCCTCAGATGAAACAGTTGTGGTAATTACTAAGGCACTGAAACTGATCAAATCACCTGTGCAAAATAATGGAAAGCCTGAAAACATGACCAGTTGGGGTGCCTCGAGGACTGGAGTTGAGAAACTTTGGTGTAGTGTATAGCACTTTTGCCTAGCAGTAAAAAGGGTCACTGGTTCAAATCCCAACTGGAGTTTGCATGTTCTCCCTGTGCCTGCATGGTACTCTAGTTTCCTTCCACACTCCAAAGACATGCTTATAGGTTAATTGGATCCTGTCTATATTGTTTCTAGTATGTGTATGTATGAATGTAATTTAGGGAACTTAGGCTGCATTCACACCTGAGCGTAGTGTTTTCGGTCATTTTTTCCGGCGTTTTGTCGCGCATATTCACACGTATTAGCGCGTTTGCATACAGCGTTGTCCGACGTTTTTGAAATTTGACGTTTTTTATTTTAGCCAATAGGAAAAATTATCATCTCTTTCATCACTTGTTGGTATGTTTGTAGATTTTTTTATCTTCTGCCTGGGTAAAATGTTCTATTGACTAAAGCGACAAAACGCCTCTTAGACGCTAGACGCTTGAATCAAGCGTTTCCATTACTTTCTATGGGAATACAAAGGTTCTAAAATGCCCAAATGTGCCCAATTCGCGCGACAAAAAAGGGTCCGGAACTTGTTAGAGCTTCAGGCGTTCTGCGTCAGGCGTTTTGGAGTGGAGATGTGAATAATGTATTTTTTCCCCTCTGGCGTTTTATAGCTTCATGGTTCAGGCGACAAAATGCTCAGGTGTGAATGCAGCCACAGAGTGTAAGCTCCCTGAGGGTAGGGACTGATGTGAATGTACAATGTATATGTAAAGTGGTGTGTAAAATGAAGGCGCTATAAAAATGTTTAGGCATCAGTATCCCCCCCTTACCCCTGCCCCATCAAAGGTCGACTAAAAAGGTCCCAGACCTCCACCTGGTCTTGACATGCGTTAGTCAGGCAGCGTGAACTCACATAGTCAGTCCGCATGATCTCCATTCTTGGCTGCAAGTAATAATTGACATCAGTAGGTGTGGGACAGAGGTCACTGATTCTCTGTCTGGCTGCCAGCGCTTCAGCTGGGTGGTTTTTAACATTCTGGGGCTCGGTCTGCTGCTGGGTGGAGGGGCTGAAGCTCTAGAGACACTGTAGGTGCTAGGTAGAGGCCGGAGGTGCTCTGCCCTGTTGTCAGTTATTCAGCTGGGAGTAGAAGCTTTACTACATCAGCTTTTCGATGGAGAGAGGGGCCGACTGCCCCGACTCCATGGAACTCCACAGTTGTTGCTGGTTCTGGGCAGAGGTTGGTAACACTCTCCCCTGTTGCCATCACTTCTGCTGAGAACTCCACATCCTCCATTCCAGCTAGCCGTTGGGACAGGAGGCTGGCTTCCTCCACTCCCAAACTGTGTAGCTGCCATTGGGGAGGTGAGACAGCTGCTTCCTCTTCCATTCCCTCATCTGGCTGCTGGGACGACATGTCTGTGGTACTGTCTCCTAGGTGCATGGATCTTTGCTGGGGAGGATGACGGCTTGCTCCACCCTAGCCGACTGTTGGGGAGGGACGATGAACACCTCCTCCACCTTCTCCTCGTTTATTCTGATCTGCTGCTGGGAAATGACCGCCACCTAGTCAACCTGAGCCTCCTGGAACTGCCACAATGTGGGCCAGAGGTTTTGGACCCTCTGTCTGGTGGCCAGCGCTTCAACTGGAGAAATTCCTTGTAACTCCACAGATACTGCTGTTGGTGCTGGTCAAAGCTGAAGTTTGGCCCTGATACCAGCTCTTCTGCTGGAGGCTCACTAGGTTGTTCTTTCTCAGCAGAAAAGTCTATCTAATCCTCTGTCTCTGAAATTGGTGTCTGGGCAATAGAGATTCATTATCTCTGTACGTGGAACCCAGAAGATGCCATTGGTGCTGGGCAGAGCTTTGCCCTGTAATCAGCACGTAAATCTCAAGATTTTCCTCTGTTGATTCTCTGGCATGTTGCTGGACAGGCACTTTCCTCCATCCAACCTTGTCTTGTGCAGAAACAGATTTGTCAAGGTCAGCCAGCATTTGCTGCATCCACCAAAAGACCTCCGCGTCCATAGGGCAAGTTGGCAAAGCACACTGTTACTATGCCACCTAGGCGACTCTTCAGCCAGGCTGTCTGCTGGTATTTCCTGATAGTACCAGGCAAAGGGAGCCCAGCCCTGGCACTAAGTGGAGTCTAGAAGCCGTCTGTAGACGATCTCACGCTCCCATTCCCGAATGGCCAGAAACTCTATATCTTCCAGTGCCCAGTGCACTTCCAAGACGTTCCGCAGCTCTTCTCTGAAATCCATAATTTCATCCAACCGCCACTCCAAATCACTCCCAAAGTTAAGATCCCCTGTCAGATTTACATACAACAGTCCCAGGCTGCCTTAGAGAAAGCCTTCTATTGGGCTGTCATCCACTATCCAAGGGCATTCTTGGGATACATGTCACCGGAGGGCTCTGTAGCTTTCATCCAGCCACATCTCTGCCCAAACCAGCCTGCTTAATTCAGCTGTCTGCTCCGTGTGCGGTTTTTCTCTCAAAAACAGCACCTACAATCCATACTGTGACCAGTACCTTTCCTTGGTGGAGGGGAGAACTTTTTGCAGGTAGTGCTGCTCCTGATACTGATCCTCTGTGCTGTATCTGCATCTCTCTTCCATTGTGGCTTGTATCTGCATCTCTCCTCTCCTCTCCTCACCTGCTATCTTGGATCCAGGTGGACGTTTGGACGTCCCAGACTGCAGGTAGCTACCACCAACGTAACGAAATGTCCCACACTTCGCTTGAGTGCTTTTGTCATATACCACTTCCTCCCAGTTTGCCCATGTGCTTTTCTTTACAGTTTAAAATGACAACTTTCAGGGTAGTGGTCACAGTAATTGGTCGTAGGACACATCGTTCGCCCACTACATACAATGTTTTTGGCAGATACAGGGTCAACTACATTTGGTCATGCCTATTTTTATTAAAAAAAGTTTATGATATTGTAGTCTATATGTGTTTGTAACTAGAATGAAATGCAAACTTGATTCAGTGTAAAGGAGAGGACACTCAGCAGCTGTTTACACATCTGGACACCAGAACAATCTTTTTAGGGTGTCCCAAACAGGTGCTCCAGTGGATACTTGGGGTGTCTACATGTGTGAAACTTGCCCAAAAAAGGTAAGTATTGCAGATTTGGTAAGGGGAAAAAATCATGTCATCAGCTTGGAACTCTGCCAAAACAGACAATTGTACCCCACTTCCAAGCAATGTTTCATATTCCTATTTCTGGCGTGAAATATCTGTGTGCTAAGTATACCTTTTGTTTAATTGTCATAGGGGAGCAAAGACTTGAGACATCTGAGGACACAGGAACCCCACACCTCCTAAAAAAGTGGACCAGAGAGAACCCAAAGATGAAGATGTGAAGGATGGAGAGGTGGATGAAGTGTTGGAAATTGTCACAACAGGTCAGTGTCTAACACCACAGATTCAGGTAAGAGATGTAGGCCTGCATATTTATAATACAATTTTATTATTTTTTTAGGTGATATGAAGGAATTCATGATGTCTAGTCGGGAACTAGACATCACGGGCAGTAATATCAATCTTCTTGATCAAAAATTTAAGAACATGATTGATGTTTTGGGGCGAATCTAAAGAAACACAAAAGAAACAGAAAATTCACCCCTTTTGTTTTTTTATGCACTCATATTTTAAAATATTTTTCTACTTTCTTAAAGCCACATTTTGAAGATGCACACAGTGGGGGTTATTTATGAAAGGCAAATCCACTTTGCACTACAAGTGCACAGAACGTATTCGCCCCAAAACATCAATCATGATCTTACATTTTTGATCAAGAAGATTGATATTACTCCCTGTGATGTACAAAAATGTACTTATATATCAATAGACAGTAGTGGTCAAAAATGATTGGGACAAGAATGAAAAATGTTGGAGTCAGGAGGCATGTATTGACGGCAGCGAGATGCCTGGTTGCCCTCCATTGGAAGCGCCTGCCCCCCCCCCCCTCTCAGTCTGAACTCTATGCCAGGGTTAAAGATATTGAACTAATGGAGAAAATGACGGCCAGCTTGCGGGATAGCTTGGACACGCATGATGCAGTCTGGGCGGAGTGGCATCGTCGGGGGGACCCGCCTTGAGCCGTGAGTGGAGCTTCCCCCTTACCCCCCCTCCTCTTTTCTCCCTGTCTACCTGCTCCCCTTTTTTTTTCTTCCTCTCTTCTCTTCTCTGACCCTCTTTTCAATTTTTTGTTTTCTGTTTTGTTACATCGTCTGCCTCTGCTGCTTAGAGGCTTGTTTTACATGTGCTTACTTTTGTCTTCTGGCAGACTGTGTTTTTTGGTTGACTGCCTCTAAGTGGAGGTGTTGAACTCCCCCTGATATCTGCCTTATGTTGCGCTGTTATATGCTATGCAATGTTCTCTATTTTTTTTATTTGCTGATATCCCTGTATTGTTCCTTTTGTGGCACGGGGGTTACCTTGTGTCTAATAAAAACTGTTATTTGAAAAAAAAAAAAAAAAATGTTGGAGTCAGAATGATAGTCTTTTCTATTTTTTAACATTCAATTTGCAACAGTCATGAGCTGAAAATTATGTGTAATTCTGAACCAAAAACTAAAACTATGTCCCTTTTTTATACACAGGATGAGCTCAGCCAGGATGAGGGTGTGGAAAGTGGCAGGCAGGAGGAGGCAGGGGTCAGTGTCAGCCAGGAGGTAGCCGGGCCCAGTGGCAGCACCCAATCCCAAGTGGCTCCCCTCCGCCTTCAAGCAAGAAGGCCCAAGAGGGGTAGGAACCTAAATGATGCAGAACTTGCCCTCATTCAAAGACCCTCCCACCGTTCCAGAGGGCTATGCCTGCCTAGTCACAGCCAAAATGCAGGAAATTAAGAAGGGCCAACGCCTCCTCTGTGAGACCCTGATTTTCAAGGCCCTAAATAAGGGTTTGATGGGTGAACTAACACCAAATACTGACCTTTATGAGTTTGCCCATCCTCCTCCTCCTCCACCCCCTCCTCCTCCTTTACCCCCTCCTCCTCCTTCTCCTCCTGCCACAAGTCCACCTCCAGAGCCCCAGCCTTCAAGGAAGCGTGGAGTGAAGGTTGCAAAGAAGACAAGGAAGGGATTGCCTGGCTTCAGTCTGGTCTGACAGAAGATGCAGGCTGTTGTAGTACCACAGACTGGGGACATACAGCATATGTCATCTGCTACTGTTCCTCATCTCTGGGAGTCCTGGACCAGATTGTGCCCCTTATTGTATGTACTTCTCAAGCTCCCTTTTTCAAATACTTGATGTTTGAGCTGGGGTCCAAAGGCTTTTCTAATTGCAGCAGTTTCTCCAGCGTTGCCTTCCTCTTTATTTTGTTATGAGCCAGAATAAATGGAATTTATTTTTACAGTAAATACTTGCTGTGTTTTGATTAAAAAAGAACAGTAAGTGAGTAGGCAGGTACATTTCAAAAATACAATGTCAAATTAACCGCTTTCTGACCGCCCACCTTAGTTTTACGGCGGCAGGTCGGCTCGGCTGTGCAAAATCAAGTAATATTACGTGATTTTGCATTGCTGCCACTAGGGGCACGCGCGCGCCCCCTGCTGCCGTTGCGAGTGCCTGGCGGGAGCGATCACCGCCGGACACCTGCGATTGCTCGTTACAGAGCGAGAAGCGGGAGCTGTGTGTGTAGACACACAGCTCCTGTTTTTTTCGGGGGAGAAATTACTGATCGCTGTTCATACAATGTATGATCAGCGATCTGTCATTTCCCATAGTCAGTCCCACCCCCCCTTCAGTTGTAACACAATGAGGGAACATAATTAACCCCTTGATCGCCCCCCAGTGTTGACCCCTTCCCTGCCAGTGACATTTTTACAGTAATTGCTCTAAAAATGCCAATGGTCAATATGTGTCAAAAGTGTCCACCATAAGGTCGCAGTACCGATAAAAATCGCAGATCGCCGCCATTACTAGTAAAAAAAAATATTAATAAAAATGCCAAAAAAATTATCCCCTATTTTGTAGACACTATGGGGTAGATTCACATACACTTAATATTGCGCTGCGTAATCGAAATACTCTATGCTGCCGTATTTTACCAGGCTCTACACCGAATCCTGGTAGATTTTTGCCCATACGCTACGGCGGCGTAGTCTATTTCTCGCCGCGTAATCGAAATACGCGATTAGGGAGGCTTGAAGCATTTAAATTAAGCGCGTCCCCGCGGCGATCGAACTGCGCATGCTCCGTTCAGAAATTTCCCGCCGTGCATTGCGCGAAATCACGTCGTTATGTCATTCGTTGTTTGAGTAGTGTCGTCTACGAACATTCCTATTCCCGGACGACTTACGTAAAAAATAATAAAAGACGTCGGAAAATGTAGAAATTTGACGCAGGAACGACGGCCATACTTAACATGGGCTGTCTAATATTAGAGCAGCAAAAAGCTGGTATAGTGTTACGCAAATAAAAGATGACTAAAGGTGCCATAAGAGATTGCGATTGAAGATCGTAATTTCGGGGATCGCCGGCAAAAGCTCATTTGCATACCCCGACGCGGAAAACGACGGGAAGTCCACCCAGTGGCCGCAATTTTATTGCAGCGTAGATCCGAAGGCGTACGAACACGTAATCCAGTCGAATTGAAGTCCGCAGCCGTCTATTCATGGTTTGAGGTTTTCGACTAGCTAGAAAACGCGCGTAATTTGAAATTACTCCAGTCTAACACCAGTTAGACAGGCGTAATGGCTCTCTGAATCTGGGCCTATAACTTTTGCGCAAACCAATCAATAAACGCTTATTGCGTTTTTTTTTACGAAAAATATGTAGAAAAATACGTATCGGCCTAAACTGAGGAAAAAAAAATATTTTTTTATACACTTTTGGGGGATATTTATTATAGTAAAAATGTTTTTTTTTTTTTTTTAATTGTCGCTCTATTTTTGTTTATACCGCAAAAAAATAATACCGCAGAGGTGATCAAATACTACCAAAAGAAAGCTCTATTTGTGGGAAAAAAAGGATGCCAATTTTATTTGGGAGCCACCTCACACAACTGCGCAATTGTCAGTTAAAGCGACGCAGTGCCGAATCGCAAAAAGTGGCCCGGTCATTGACCAGCAAAATGGTCCGGGGCTGAAGTGGTTAACAAGGGACATCAACTAATCTCCTTGCGGTTACAAAATACAAGATAATAATGTTGTTGTGGTAACGTGACACACCAAAATAAAATAAAAAAATATGAAGATCACTAGAAAATATTTTTAAAATAATCCCAGAAAATGGAGATCTTGAATTCAACATTTTTTTTATTTTTGTTTTTATTCGTTTTTTTTTTTCGTAAATTCGGGTAATTAGAAAAAAATGTTTTTTCGATTTATTCTTTTTTTGCCTTTTTTGTAAATTCGGGAAATTTGAAAATTCGGAATTCCGAATTTTTGGATTTCCGAAAAAGCAATAAACGAATAAAACTAATTTCCGAAAAAGCAAAAAACGAATTTTTCAAATTTTTTATTTTTCGAATTTTCGAATTTTTCATTTTCGAATTTTTAAATTTTTGTATTTCCGAATTTCGAATTTTTAAATTTCCGAAATATGAAAATTGAAAAATTTAAAATTTCGAAAATTCAAACATTTTAAAATTGTAAATTTCGGAAATGAAAAATTTGAAAATACAAAATTCGAAAATTCTAATTGAATTGAATTTTTTAATTTTCGAAATTCGGAGTTTAAGAAATTCGAAAATTAAAAAATTGTAAATTTCGAAATTGTAAATTTCGAAATTGTAAAGTTTGAAAATCTAAAATTCGAAAATGGGAAATTTCCAAATTTTTAGAATTTCCGAAAATTCTTTTTTTTTTTCATTTTCGGTTCATTCGTTTTTTTTTCGGAAATTCATTTTATTTGTTTTTTGCTTTTTCGGAAATTAGTTTTATTCGTTTATTGCTTTTTCGGATATCCAAAAATTCGGAATTCCGGATTTTCAAATTTCCCGAATTTACGAAAAAGGCAAAAAAAAAGAATAAAACGGAAATTTTTTTTTTTTTTCGAAATTACCTAAATTTACGAAAAATAACGAATTAAACAAAAATGTAATCTTATGGGATTATTTTAAAAATATTTTCTAGTGATTTTTATAAAATCGGAAGCTTTGGAATTCAATTAATGACCTGGACATTAATTGAATGCCAAAGCTTCCGATTTCTGAACATGTGCTCTATCTCATGGAGGGGCTGTAGTGCCACATGGGTGCAATCTATGGCCCCGATGGTGCGTGGGAATCTGGCAATTTTATAAAAATCAGTCACTGTGTTCATTCGCTGGACCTCCTGGGAGGGTTTTATAATTTGGTTGGCCATGCGTCTCAGGATTGCAGGGACAACCTGGTGCACACACCTGCTAATGGAGGATTGTGACATCCCAGCCATACCTCCACATGTGCGCTGAAAAGAGCCAGTGGCCAGGAAATGCAGTGTTGCCAGGACTTTCACCAGTGGCTCCACTGCATGTGAGCGTTGTGTGGGGCTGGTGAGGTCATCCTGCAGGGTTCGGGTTATTTCCATGATGGCTTCCCGGTTGAATCGGAAGTTGCGATACACCTCTGCTTCCCCCATGGCAAAGACATCTAGGCATCTGCGGAAGACCCTCTCCTGTGCCCTCCTCCTCTGTTCCCTCCTCCTTCTTTGCACCTCTAAAGTCACTAGTATAGTTATGAGCATGGATGCCCCCGGCATGTTGGCATACAGATTGTAGTCCGGCAAGTGTGTGTGCTCAGCTCTTCCTTAATGGTGTTGCTTTAGCAGACCTTTACACGGCCGGAGCAAAGTTAAGGCTGCTTTTATAAAGTGTAACTTTACTCCTGGAAACTAACAGGTGCGCACAGGGCGTAACCTACAACGCCCAAACTTAAGTTTGTGGATCGCATCTTTGCCTATCAAAACAGTGGTGTGTCTAGCGTATTTTGCGTGCGAAGAAGCGCCGGTGTAATTATTTTAGGTAGGACGGAAAAAAATGGTTTTCAGGCGTATCTCGTTTTGAGGATCAGGCGCAAAGATACGCGCGGGGCAAATTTCAATTACGCCGCGCATCTCGAGATAAGTCGGCGTAAGTCCTTGGTGAATCTGGCCCTATATCCACAGGGTCTTGGAGTAACTAGGTTGGTTCTATTTATCTGTTTTCCCTGGGACTCGCCACCATCTTCCGCTGGTTCTATGGCAATCCCTACTAGGAATGAGCCAAACACTCCCGCGGGAGAATATGCGAACGGACCAATAGTTTGCGCAAACTTCCTAACACCGTTAAAGTCTATGGGACTCAAACATCAAATGTAGAATGCAAATTTGCAAGTTATTGCCATAAAAAGTGTTTGGAGACCCGGGTCCTGCCCCAGGGGACATGTATCAATGCAAAAAAAGTTTTAAAAACTGCATTTTTTTCGGGAGCAGTGATTTTAATAATGCTTAAAGTGAAAAAATAAAAGTGAAATATTCCTTTAACCACTTAACCCCCGGACCATATTGCTGCCCAATGACCAGAGCACATTTTGTGATTCGGCACTGCGTCGCTTTAACTGTCGTGCGACGTGGCTCCCAAACAAAATTGGCGTCCTTTTTTTCCCACAAATAGAGCTTTCTTTTGGTGGTATTTGATCATCAATAAGGTTTTCATTTTTTGCGCTATAAACAAAAATATTTTTTACTTTTTTCTGTAATAAATATCCCCCAAAAATATATAAACATTTATTTTTTTCCCTCAGTTTAGGCCGATACGTATTTTTCTACATATTTTTCGTAAAACAAAATCGCAATTAGCGTTTATTGATTGGTTTGCGCAAAAGTTATAGCGTTTACAATATAGGGGGTATTTCTATGGCATTTTTTTTTTACTAGTAATGGCGGCGATCAGCGGCAATATGGATGCAAATTATTGAGAAAAACAGCATGGGTAACACCCCCCCCCCTCCAGCCCATTACTAGGCCCTTTGAGTCTTGTTTAGATATTATAGGGGAACCCCACACCTAAATAAAATAAAAACCAAAACAGCAGTATACAGGCGATCCAAACAAGACAGGGGGCCATATTCAGAAAGCTATTTACGCAGCGTATCAATAGATGCCTTGCTTAAATACTAAGAATAGCCGCCGTATCTTATTTTGCTATTCTGAAAAGAAGATACGCAGGCTTTCTTCTAAGATACGAGCGGCGTAATTTGCTTACACCGTCGTATCTTAGTTGCATTATTACGCTGGCCGCTAGGTGGCGTTTACGTCGATTTCTCATTTGCCTATGCAAATGAGAAAGATACGGCGATTCACGAGCGGACTTGCGACGGCGTGTCGTTTTTTACATCGTTTACGTAAGCGTTAGACGGCGTAAGGTTACCCCTGCTATAGCAGGCGTAGCCAATGTTAAGTATGGACGTCGGGACCGCGTTGAATTTGCCGTCGGCTACATCGTTTGCGTAACTCGTTCGGGAATGGGGCTCGACGTTCACGTCGTTTACATTGATAAAAATCGACGTGATTTCGTGCATGCGCTGTCCAAAGAAAACGTGAATGACGTGGGGTCATGATTCATTTACATGAATCACGCCCCCACTCCATTCATTTGAATTGCGCGGCCTTATGCCGTGCAGTTTACACTACATCGCCGCATAGTATGGAGCAAGTGCTTTCTGAATAAGGCACTTGCCCATAATATTTGCGGCGGCGTAGTGTAAATACCATACGCTACGCCGCCGGACAGATACGCAAAAGGTATCTGAATCGGGCCCAGGGACTGTAGGTTTGTTCTTAAAGCGGAGTTCCACCCTTAAAATCACTTTTTTTCATTACATCCAGCATACTGGCGTCAGCGCCAGTATGCTGTTTTTTTTTTTTTTTTTAATGCGCGTACTTACTTTATATCAAATCATTGAATTCCAGGCGCACCGCGGAATGTCGCCGCTATAAGGCGTCACGCCTTCCGGAAACAGCCGATTAGCATTCGGCTTTTACTCGGCGCCTGCGCACAGACCCAGGAGCTGACTGCGCAGGCGCCGAAAATAGCCGGTCCTAGTTCGGGTTTTTTCGGAGGGCGTGACGCGGCTATATACGGCGCCTGCGCAGTCAGCTCCTGGGTCTGTGCGCAGGCGCCGAGAAAAGCCGAATGCTAATCGGCTGTTTCCGGAAGGCGTGACGCCTTATAGCGGCGACATTCCGCGGTGCGCCTGGAATTCAATGATTTGATATAAAGTAAGTACGTGCATTAAAAAAAAACAAAAAAACAGCATACTGGCGCTGACGCCAGTATGCTGGATGTAATGAAAAAAATTGATTTTAAGGGTGGAACTCCGCTTTAAGTAGAATCTGTTTGTAATTTTGAACTGGTACATTTTTAAGTGTAGCTCCAACCAAAAAAATCTATTTTTAAGCTTTTTGGAAAACATAGGGAAGGGTTATCACCCCTGTAGCATTCGACGCCGCTTCAGATGGTTCTTCCTGGTCTCCGCGTCTGTACAACAACATTTGCAGCTTATAGCCCTGGACGAGGATTCATTTCGGAGAACTATAATGGTGACCCCGGACTTATAGCTACATCAAGGCCTTTATTACTCCATGTTTGTGGGTAGTTACTTTATTGTCTTTTACTTATCATTTAATAAATGCTGACATACTGCACTTAGATTGGCGCATCTTTTTCTTGTGTTTCAACGTTCGTTTTGCTGTCTGTGCCCCAGTTCAGAAGATTTCACCTTCTGTCCCAATGACAATTGGATTTTGAAAATGTGGGGTTATTAAAGAAAGGGGCTGAAAAATTGGGTGGTGACACAACACTGTAAAGCCTCACAGATACTCTTGTGCGCAGGAACGGGCCCTGCTGCAAAATATTACAGCAAAAATTGTAATTACACACCCCTGGTGGTGGTGGTGCCCAAAAACAAAAATGCAGTGCAGAATGCAGTGTAAGGGAAATGGCCGTGGAAGTACTGGCAATCTTGCCAGTAAAAGAAATGGCCGAAGGCTGTGTCAGGGAAATGGTCGTGGAAGTACTGACAATCTTGCCAGTAGAAGAAATGGCCACCAGAGGCACATCATGTGACACGTGGATCCTCCTGCTGGCCTATAAAAGGCTGCCACTGTCTGATCCAAATTGCTGGATTGTCATTAGGTTTCCTGTGTCTCCAGTATCCTGAATCTCTGGCTGACCCCTGGCTTACGTTTGAACCTGTGATTCTGCTAATCTCCTTGCATCTGACCCCGGCTTGGCTGACTACTCTATATCTTCTGCTCCTGTGTATGACCCGTTTGGTCTTGTAAATTCCTTTGGACTTATTCCTGTGTATGACCCTTGGCCTGGCTTCAGACTTTGTTCTTGGTTTACCTATGGTACCGCACCTGAACCCTTCCCTGCACGGCTACTGAGTCGGCTCTTCCAGCACACCCCAGCTACCTTGCCTGCATCTACCTAGTCAGCAGCAGTACTGGCAATCCGTGCATCTTTGGGCCCCGCACTCCCTGTCTCATTCCCAGGGGTGCGGTGCACTTAGCCACAAGGGGCGCCCTCTCAGCAATCCGGCCTCACACCAGAGACTTGATATGCAGTGGATATACATGTAGGAGATTGTATATATATTTTATGCACTACAGCTCACTGAGTCGCCTGCCTGAAAGTGTCTTTGAACAGGTACACCAAGAATGCCCTGCAGTCGGGTATAGGCTTGGCTGGACTAGAATGCAAAATTAGAATATTGTGCAAAAGTTTATTTATTTCACTAATGCAACTTAAAAGGTGAAACTAATATATGAGATGGACTCATTACATGCAAAGCAAGACAGTTCAAGGCCGTGATTTGTTATAATTGTGATGATTATGGCTTACAGCTCATAAAAATCCCAAATCTACCATCTCAGAAAATTAGAATATTACATGCAATCAATAAAACAAGGATTGTACTTAGAACAATATCAGACCTCTGAAAAGTATAAGCATGCATATGTACTCAGTACTTGGTTTGGGCCCCTTTTGCAGAAATGACTGCCTCAATGCGGCATGGCATGGAAGCTATCAGCCTGTGGCACTGCTGAGGTGTTATGGAAGACCAGGATGCTTCAATAGCGGCCTTCAGCTCTTCTACATTGTTGGGTCTCGTGTCTCTCATCTTTCTCTTGGCAATGCCCCATAGATTCTATATATGATTCAGGCTAGGTGAGATGGCTGACCAATCAAACATAGTAATCCCACGGTCACTGAATCAGGTTTTGGTGCTTTTGGCAGTGTGGGCAAGTGCCAAGTCCTGTTGGAAAATGAAGTCAACATCCCCATAGAGCTCATCTGTAAAAGGAAGCATGAAGTGCTGTGGTGGAAATTTGAAGATGTATTTATTATGTATTGTCATAATTGGCACCCAGACTTGACACTTCCCCAACCCGCTCTAAATAGAGCTGACTGTGGCAGTCCTGAGGCTGGTTGACTCTCGTCTGGTAGTAGAAAATGTCTTGAGGTTGGAGTGTGATGGTTGCGGGCGGGGCGTATGCCCACCAGCGAGGGGCCCCTCTGTGCATTTAGCACAGACGATCGTTGAGGGGGATGCGTTCATTTCGCAAGCACACTAGTGGCTGTAGACAGATGTACGCTCTTATCTGGGTCATGTCTGATCAGCAGGATTTGGGATTCGTAGCGTGCGTCTGTAAATAGCCTCAATAAGGGTATAATCTTTATATGCATTATTCTATGGAATCACACAGATTAAAGGTTCTATCAGCGTATAGTTTGAGGGCTTGTGAACGCTTCTGGGGTCAGGGGGGCACATGCACACCCTGACCGGACACGCCCATAAGACTTTAGCCAGCATTGTTTGTATTTCTATTCATTGTATTGTATTCATTGTATTCTAATTCTATTCATGTATTCAATGTGACTTCCTGTCAGAGGGAATGTTTTGTTCTGTGTATAGAAGACATCTGGTGATGTCGCCTCCCATGGGGGGAGGCGACTTACTGGTGATGACTTCCTGTTTTGTGTAAATAAATGAGTCATGCTCAGGCCTGTGACTGGGAGATGATGGCAAGAATGGTAACTTGAGAACAGCTGTTGTAATGTCTGCTTACTGGATGAATGGCAGGGAATATATGGTGAGTAAATCTTTTAGCTTAAACATAGCATTATTTCATTTAAGATCGGGAATGTGCTTTAGAGCTTTGCACACCCCCAGATTGCCATTACAGTGCTCCAAAATCTCCTGGTAGGCGGCTGCATTGGCCCTGGACTTAATGAAGCACAGTGGACCAACACTAGCAGATGACATGGCTGCCCAAATCAACACAGACTGGAAACTTCACACTGGACTTCAAGCATCTTGCAGTGCGTGTCTCTCCATTCTTCCTCCATACTCTGTGTCATTGGTTTCCAAATGAGATGCAAAATTTGTTCTCATCAGAAAAGAGGACTTTGGACGACTGAGCAACAGACCAGGTCTGTTTTTCTTTAGTCCAGGTAAGATGATTCTGACGTTGTTTGTTGTTCAGGAGTGGCTTGAAAAGAGGTATATGACATTTGAAGCCCATTTCCAGGATCCGTCTGTGTGTGGTGGCTCTTGATGCACTGACTCCAGCCTCAGTCCACTTCTTTGTGAAAGTCAACACTTTTGAATGGCCCTTTCCTAACAATCCTCTCCAGGCTCCATTCATCTCTGCTGCTTGTGCACCTTTTTCTTCCACACTTTTCCCTTCCACATAACTTTCTATTAATGTGCTTCTATACAGCACTTTGGAAACATCCAACTTATTTTGCAATTACCTTTTGAGGCTTTCCCTCCTTATGGAGGGTGTCAATGATGGTTTTCTGCACAACTGTCAGATCAGCAGTCTTTCCCATGATTGTGATTCCTACTGAACCAGACTGAGATACCATTTAAAGGCTCAGGAGCCCTTTGCAGGTGTTATGGCGTAATTAGCTGGTTAGAGTGGGACACTTTGGGCCAGATTCATAGAGCAATTACGCCTGTCTAACTGGTGTTAGACAGGAGTAATTTCAAATTTTGCGCGCCGTATCACTAGTTTGAATCCTCAAACCATGATACGGCGGCTTCGGGCTTCGATCCGAGAGGCTTACGTCTTCGTAAGCCTTCGGATCTACGCTGCCATCTATTTGCGGCCGCTGGGAGGAGTTCGCGTCGTTTTGATGCGTCGGGATATGCAAATGTTTTTTTTACGGCGATTCCCGAAGATACGAGTGGTCGTCGCAATCACTTTCGTCTATTTTTGTGTACGTAATGTTAGAGCAGCTTTTTGCTGCTCTAACGTTACGTAGCCCATGTTAAGTATGGCCATCGTTCCCGCTTCGAATTTATTTAATTTTTTTTTTTGTTTACGTAACTCGTTCGGGACTAGGATCGCTCGTAAACGACGCTACCTAAACAACGAATGACGTCACAACGTGATTTCGCGCAATGCACGGCGGGAAATTTGCGAACGGAGCATGCGCAGATCGATCGCCGCGGGAACGCGCCTAATTTAAATGATTCACGCCCCCTACTCATCTATATGGATTGCGACGGGAGAAATACACTACGCCGTCGTCGTTTACTGGACAAAATCTACCTGAATTCCACGTAGAGCCAGGTAAAAAACGGCGGCGTAGTGTATTTCTGATACGCTACGATAATCCATTTCTATGTGAATCTGCCCCTTTGAGCCTAGAATATTGCATCTTTTCACAATATTCTAATTTTCTGAGATGGTAGATTTGGGGTTTTCATGAGCTGTAAGCCATAATCATGACAATTATGACAAATCACGGCTTTCAACTATCTGGCTTTGCATGTAATGAGTCTATCTCATATATTAATTTCACCTTTTAAGTTGCATTAGTAAAATAAAGGAATTTTTGCACGATATTCAAATTTTATTTTTCGAGTTTCACCTCTATATGTAGGAGACTGTATGTAAATATATATATATATATATATATTATGCACTGCAGATCACTAAGTCGCCTGCCTGAAAATGTCTTTGAACACGTACACCAGGAATGGCCTACAGTCAGGTATAGGCTTGGCTGGACTAGAATGCAGCGGATATATATGTAGGAGACTGTAGATATATATTTTATGCACTGCAGCTCACTGAGTCACCAGCCTGCCTGCCTAATGCCACGTACACACAATCAGTTCATCCGATGAAAACGGACCGATGGATTTTTTCATAAGATATCCGATGAAGCTGACTTTCATCAGTCTTGCCTACACACCATCAGTTAAAAATCCGTTCGTGTCAGAACGTGGTGATGTAAAACACTACGACGTGCTGAGAAAAATTAAGTTCAATGCTTCCGAGCATGTGTCGACTTGATTCTGAGCATGCGTGGATTTTTAACCGATGGACTTGCCCACAGACGATCGTTGTTTTCTATCAGTTTTTTAACCATCAGATAATTTTAAAACAGGTTCTAAGTTTTTTCAGCGATGGGAAAAAAAATGATGGGGCCCACACATGATCGGTTTGTCCGATCGTGTGTACAGGGCATAACAGTGTATTTGAACACGTACAACAGGAATGGCCTACAGTCAGGTATTGGCTTGGTTAGACTAGAATGCAGTGGAGATATATATATATATATATATATATATATATACACACAAGCATGTATATATATATATTACATGCACTGCAGCTCACTGAGTCACAATTTCAGTGGTTCAGTGGAAATAACATCCTTACCTGAAGTCTCCAACTAACAAGCAGACCCTAATGCACTGTTTAATTGGGCAACTATGTGGTAAGTCAGGTTTATTATTGATTCATTTAAAAGTTATGCACTTGGGGGCTAAAACTATGCATACACCATACATTCCAGGAGAACAGCTGGGGAAGTCAATGGTCAAAAAGGACCTGGTAGATCACAGACTTAAAAAAGAAGTATGGGAATATAAAACAAAAAACAAAAAACACATACTCGCCTAGATGGCTGCAGCACCGATCCAAGCCGCAGCTGTCCCTTGTCACCTCTAAGACGGAGAACTGAGCGATCAAACACTGCTGATCATTCAGCTCTCGGTCATCAGTTGGTGACTGTCAGTCACTGGCTTTCTGCTATGCCCCTCCAGCTCTCACTGGAGCACTGGACAGTGGAGGGGGTGGAAACGGCTGTCAGCCTCTCAGCGGCTTGCTAACATGTATAGGTAATCAATGAACTGGAGGCTTTTATAAATGCACAAAATGTAACTGGATACTAACATGCACAGGTAATAACACCAGAGATTGTTAATCCAGGTAATATCCTATTGTCTCCTGGTGACCGGGAAGGAATTTTTGTTTCTCCCACTGAAACAAAATGGACTATGCTTCTTTTTTTCCCCTTTCTCTGGAAAGACCCTGCATATAGGGTTCTGAAAAGGGTGGTTTTCTAATTATTTATTTTGTTTCTATCGGTTGAAATTGATGAATTTGTGTCTGCTTTTAACTATATTACTATGTAACTCTTCTATAAACCTTGCTAACAAGAACTCCTAGCTTAGAACTGATGAGTGTGGGAAACTCTTCACTGATGGTTACTGTGAAAGGTATGAGTTATGTAACCCCAGATTTATCTGCTGCAAACTCTCCTACTTCTCTTGAACATAATGGGCCAGATTCAGGTACAGCGGCGTATTTTTTGTCCGGCGTAGCGCATCTCATATGCGCTACGCCGACATAAAACAGGGAGCCCAGAACAGTATTCTCAAAGCAGTCGCGCCGTACGTTGCGCCCGCCTAATTCAAAGTAGGCAGGTAGTGGGCGTGCTTCATTTAAATTAACCGTGACCCCATGTAAATGAGCGGCCGAGCGAACGGCGCATGCGCGCGCATGCTCGCGCATGCTCAGAATCACATTGAATAGAATGCCTAAGATACACGTCGAACACTGCCTACGACGTGAACGTCACAGTCCCATTCTCGTACGACTAACGTAAACAACGTAAAAACTACGGCTGTTCCGACGTCCATACCTTGCATGGGATGCGCCACATTTTTGGTGGTTTATCTTTACGCTGGAAAAACGCCTTACGTAAACGTCGTAGATTACTGCGTCGGGCGTACTTCTGTTCGTGAATCGGCCGATTCTTGCTCATTTGCATATTTATAATGGGAACGTAGAATGCGTCCAGCGTAAATATGCACCCAAGATACGATGGCGTAGGAGACTTACGTTGGTCGTATCTTGGCAAAATTCAGGCGTATCTGATTTAAAGAATCAGCGCATAGATACGACGGCACACATTTGGACTTACGACGATGTATAAGTAGATACGTCGGCATAAGTCTTTGAAAATCTGGGCCATAGTCTAGGTTTACACCATTTTTCAATGTGCTTTGATGCACCTTTTGCAAATGTGTTGACACACATTTTTAGTGCGTTTTTCATTATGGCCAATAAAATAATATTTTGGCTTGTTACTAGGGGCTGAAAACCCATGAAAATAAATGCAAAACACATCAAATATTTGTTTTTAGTTGTTTTATTGACTTCTATGGGCCCATAAAACACATTAAAAACAAACAAAAATAGCAGGCCTGATTTATCTAAAAAAAAAACACAGCGCACAGATGTTAATAGGTTACATTGTCTTTGATAACATGCATTTTAGTCCAGTCACAATGAGTAGCACAATGTAGCACAGCCTTAATAGTAGCACAAAATTGCATATTTACCTCCATGGAAAGACGACGATGGGTGGCATTCCTATAAGTCAGTGCTGTGGGCGATAAACCTTCTACATCTGAGGGAGTTAGTGCTGCACTTCCTGGACTCAAGTGAGCCATCTGCAGGTTGGAGTGACCCAGTCCTTGGGAGACACAAAAGAGAAAATAAGCTAAAGCTTGTTGTTTTATATTTTTCAGTTTATGGGGAATGTGCAGAAAGTCATTAATGTGAATCTACCAACTGTCAAAATTCCCTAAGTACAAGCACACATATCTGTGCTTAACCTAAGCTCATTTTCTGTTAGACCTAGGGGTGGACTGACCATTTGGGCACTCGGGCACTGCCCGAGGGCCCCATGCCACTAGGGAGCCCCATCAGGGTTGCCAGCCTCAGTAAAACCAGGGACAATATGTAAAAAATTATGTTTTTTTTTACATCTGCCCCTGAAATATCCCTTACCGACATCCTTTTGGTCTAAAAATCCCAAGATTATAGCTGCCCCACCTCTCCAGTACCTTTTCAGTGTGTGCATGTGTATTCTGTGTGTATACTGTGTGGCCCCATAATCTCGTATTGCCTGGGGGCCCCATAATTTCCTATTGCCCGGGGGCCCCATAATCTCCTATTGCCCAGGGGCCCCATGAGTTGTCAGTCTGCCCCTGGTTAGACCCCTTGCATCCTGGACATATGCTAGATCCATAGCTTAACTTATGTTCTGAATTTTACACAACAGTAGATATTCTTACATTGTTGTGGCTGGGCTTAGTGCCAGAGAGTTAAGAGAGGTGCTTCCAGTCACTGTATATACAGTTGTGCAATGATACAATATAACATACTGCTATAATAATGAAAAAGTCAAAGAAAACAGGGGTACATATGCAAATACATTTGTGATTGCTGATGAAAAGAAAAACAAAGGAAACATGACACCATGTAAAAAAGATATTTCCTGACAGATCCATGTCAGCCTACCACTGGGTATGCCCTGCCCAAACCCCCACCTGCAGGACCTAACTCATAAATTTGACTCCCTCTCCCAGGGCGATGTTCCCTTCTTTTCCTCCTCACCTAGTAGGATCAAGCAGCACCCCTTACTTGGCTGCAATAATCTTGTGGCCGTTCACCTGTTGCTCCCCAGGTGCAGACCCTGCTGTTGTGGCTGGCATTTGGGATTGATGCTCTTAAGGGTGACACCAATGGCTGTGCAGCTGTCTAGAATGTAATTCTGCCTAATTTTATTGTTTTTTTGTCTCTGTGATGTGATGCATGCTGCATCTTACTTCATGCATTCTCAAATGGATGGATCCCGTATGGCAGCTGGGATGTTTTTTGAGTTCCACAGCAGCTTGGAACTGAGGGCACCTGCCTGGAGGCATATTGTCTATTTGAAGTGTAACTTTTCTTTAGTTAAATATGTGTGCAATCAGGGCCATTTGAAGGAATTTGGGGGCCCCAAACAAAATGGACATGGAGGCCCCCGCCCCGCACGCACGCACGCGCAAAGCCTCTCTGGAACAACAAAAATAACAGGAATACATACACACCAACATGGAAGCATTGTGGCAGTAAACAATGAGGTCTTAAAGCACCCATATGGCTGGGCATATAATGGATAAGGGATAAAAAATCTTGTACAGTGGACACAGTATATCTAACGATATCTAATGAGGAGAGCAAAAAGTAAAGATTTAACATAGCTTTACCATACCATAGAAACAATTACCATAGCTTTCTTTCCACTTTCTTTCTTTATCATCCCATTTCTATCGTATTGCTTCTTTTTTGAATCAGGTAATATTTATTAAAGCTTTTTGCAAAAATGTACAAAGCAGAGAAAGGACTCTACAGTAGAGTCTACTGTAGAGTCTTTTCTCTGCTTTGTAAATTTTTGTTTATGATACATATCATCCAGGTAGGGTTATGGTCAGCAAGCTACCATATTTTTCATACAAAATTCTTGGTCAGCAAGCTACCATATTTTTCATACAAAATCCCCAAGTCTGTTTTTTTTATGACTGCCTCCCCCCCCTTACTCCCCAAGTCCCCCCCATGTTTTTTTTACCCCCTCCCTACCGCGTACCGCGCCACAGGAGATTCAGTTTGCTGTTTCCGGCCTGACTGAAAGGAAGTGAGCACTCAGTGTGTGCACTTCCTGTCAGTGCGGCCGGGAACAGGAAACTGAATCTTCTGTACCTCGCGATACCCAGCCGGACTGCAGGAGGAAGAAAGAGGAGCTCGGCCACGCTACAGGCTGCAGCATTTTTAGGAAACAGCGGAGTGGCAAGGAACCACCCTGCTGGGGCCCCAGGCTAGCTCGGGGCCCCAAGCAATTGCTTGGTTTGCCTGCCTTGTCGCGACAGGCCTGTGTGCAATGATATTTATAATTCCTAGGGTGATCATAGCAGATTATTATTGTAATCTGTTGCAGTCTTATATTTTGCTTCTGTCCTGAATGAACTTTTCATCATATTCTGCTTTTTGGCATGTCTGAGTTCTAATTCATTAACCACCTGGTGAAATGTCAGAGCTCTGGTCTGGGAAGGTGAAGAATCAGCCTCCCTTTAGGAGTAGTTAACCCCTACTGCAGTGTTTCCCAACTCCAGTCCTCAAGGCACACCAACAGGTCATGTTTTCAGGATTTCCCTCAATTGAAACAGCTGTGGTAATTACTAAGGCAGTGAAACTGATCGAATCACCTGTGCAAAATAATGGAAATCCTAAAAACATGACCTGTTGGTGTGCCTTCGAGGACTGGAGTTGGGAAACACTGCCCTACTGCACTGAATTTGTTTTGTATATTCTTATATTAGTTTGCAGGGCTGCAATTTGAAGTAGATGGGTAACTTTTATTATCTTAAGTTACCAGATGACTTGAGTAGCATTGCACATGTTATATTATTATTCTTAATGTTAAATTATTATTCTTTAGACTTGTTCAGTATCCCCTTTTTCAGGGATTTGATTCTTACTGCGACAGGTCCTTGTGCAGCAAGCAGTAAAATGGTGCGCTGTTACCTCCTTGTATTTCTTACTGCCATTTGCTTATATTTCTAAGCCATAGGTGTCACCTCATTCTGGTAGCCAGTCCTTGCAAAGAAGGTAAGGGGAAACCTTCAGGCAAGAGTTTTTCTTTCAGGTGTATTTGAACTTTGGGCTCTTGCACATAATCCCTCCAGATTGGCCAGCATCATGCACTGCTTAAACTGGGCCTTTGCTGCTCATGCCTTGGCAGGCAAAGCCCTGTATCAATCATGACGGCACATAAACGCTTGTCACATTCATTAAATATATGGCAAATACACTCTAAATGAGTTGTTTCCATACAGACAAGAAGATACGAATGAACATGACTGTAAAAATACTGCTTTGTTCAATTTACCCCTTGGCTGTAGTTGTGGAGATCTGCAAGCAGGAGGTTTATTGGAATCTGGAAGCCCCCTTTAAGAAATGAAAAATGTCCCCTGATGTAGATCCAACGTCAATCACAATGTCTTTCTCCGCTGCCGACCCAATAAAAAAAAAAGAACCCTATACGTCCTTTTCTGGCGGACAGAGTCTTTCCGCTCCTGATGCTGGATTCTAAAAGTGACCCCAAGATTCCACTTAGGTGAAGAATTCATGTTGCTACTTTTTGTTTGGCTGATGGACAAGCAGTTAGTCCTTTGACCTTATTTTAAAGCTACCACAAGCTTCAGTTAATCAGGTTGCCTGTTTGAGTAGAGTGATTGCCTCTTGGCTTGTAAAAGTGATCTCCCTGGCATATAAGGATAGGGGGTTTGCCCTTCTGGAAAGAATAACAGCACACTCCACAAGAAGCATCTCAACCTCCTGGGCAGCCGCCTGTAGAGTCTCACTGGAGTCAATGGGCAAGGCAGCAACATGGTCATCGATACACACCTTTATTTCTCAATATTTCTTATTATTATTCTCATTTATTTTTGACACCTGTTAATTCTGGCAAAATGGATACCTCTTCAGCCGGAGGCCATAATTGACACGATTTTGTTTCCACATTATCCCACCCTGGTTAGCTAGTTAATTCCCCGTGGTAGGCTGACATGGAGCTGTGAGGAAAATGGAAAATGTAATACTTACCGCTATTTTCCTTTCCTGACGTGCTCCACATCAGCAAAAACTCCCACCCAGGTGTGGAAATCTAGCTACGTAACGCCTGCCTGGGAGAGGGAGTCAAATTTATGAGTTAGGTCTTGCAGGTGGGGGAATACACCTCCCCAGGACCCCCTTTATATCAGCAGCATAGACCTCCCCAGGGCCCCCTTTTATATCAGCAGCATGCATAGACCTCCCGAGGGCCCCCCTTTATATCGGCAGCATGCATAGACCTCCCCCGGGGCCCCCCTTTAATTCAGCAGCATAGACCTCCCCAGGGCCCCCTTTATATCAGCAGCATAGACCTCCCCAGGGCCCCCCTTTATGTCAGCAGCATAGACCTCCCCAGGGCCCCCCTTTATATCAGCCGCATAGACCTCCCCAGGGCCCCCTTTTATATCAGCAGCATAGACTTTCCCAGGGCCCCTCTTTATATCAGCAGCATGCATAGACCTCCCCAGGGCCCCGCTTAATATCGGCAGCATGCATAGACCTCAACCAGGGCCCCCCTTTATATCAGCAGCATAGACCTCCCCCAGGGCCCCCCCTTTATATCAGCAGCATGCATAGACCTCCTCCAAGGCCCCCCTTTATATCAGCAGAATAGACCTCCCCAGGCCCCCCCTTTATAATAAAGGGGGCCCTGGAGGAGGTCGATGCTGCTCATATAAAGGTGGTCCCGGGGGGGTCTATGCTGCTAATATAAAGGGAGGGTGAGTCTATGCTTCTAATATAAAGGGACACTAATCTATTGGGGTCACTCTGTAAGGAGGAGTGCTGATCAGTGTTGTCACCACAGGGAGGCTCATTCACACTATAGTTGCCACTGGTGCTGATATAGGATAACTGACCAACCATTAGATCAACAGTTAGCACCCCACATTAGAGACCCCCATTATATCAGAGTCACCTTATATCAGCACCCACCGCTTACAGACCCCCATTAGATTAGAGTCCAGTGAAAGGTGTCCAGTATTAATGTGTTTTTGGGCTTAAACCAAGCTTTATTTGAAAAAATTACACAGATGAATGACACCCAACATCATTTAACCCACTAAGCCCAGGCTATCAAAGGTACAACCCCTGAGGCTGGGCTCACATATGTGTGGCCGCATGTTTGCTTGTGGGGTCTGGACGTGTCCGTTCACTGGTTCAGAAGCAAATCCGGTCCGAATTTCTGCCTGAATTCGCTCCTGAACCAGACTGAAAGACGCACAGGACCCTTTTTGTATGCAGACTGCGGCCACCCCCTAGACATGTCATCACATAAATTCTACGTTGTGTGCAGGAGTATGACCTCCCTAGATTTAAGGGACTTGAATATGTGTGTGGTGAGGGAGTGGGTGGTGGCTTTAAGTAGAGAGTGTGGGGAGAATATTCTAAAGCTTGTTTATAAGGACTGTTGTTGAACTGTATGTATAGTTTATACTACAAAAAAAATGCTGTGCGTCGCTAAAGTGTTTGGGTTTGGCTTGACGAAAAGGTGGCAGCCCTAGTGGCCACATTATTACATATAGTGGGACCATGGAGAATGAATGTAGCCACCAACAGAAAATAGGAGCACAGTAGCAAAAAAAAAAAAAAAGAATTTAGAGATTGTAACTTGGGTTCATTTGTTTTAAGTAATGTCATATTAACCTATCCTGTGCAATGGTTTTGCATAGAGCAGCCCCACTCCGCCCCTTCCCAGGGCCCCCTGCCTGAACTCCAGGTTCTTCTCCCTTGTCAAATGTCTTCATTCAATTTCTCCTGCTGCTGTGTGTGAGCCAATGATCAGACAGAGAGTTGAGAGAGCCTCTGCTCTCGTGCATGCTAGATTGAGACTGGGCTTGGGTAATTATTTGGGGGTTGGGCTGCATGCAGAAGTTTTTTTACTTTAATACAGAGAATATATTAAAGGTTAAAAAAAAATCTTCCGGCTTTAGAGTACATACAATACATACAAATAGATTTTCTTTCTTTTAAAACCAGAGTATAGTGTCACTTTATTATCACTATAAAAACTGGAATAAAACCTAATGCGGAGTTCCACCCAAAAGTGGAACTTCCGCTTTAAGCACTCCTTGCCCCCTAAGGTCGCGTACACAAGATTGGTCCAACCCGATAAAAATGGACTGAAGTCCAGTTTCATCGTTCCAAACCGACCGTTCCAAACCGGCCCATCGTCTGTCGTCCTTCGGACCAAAGTTTTAAAACTTGCTTTAAAATCGGACTGATGGACACCCGACCATCGGTCCAAACCGATCGTTAGTACGCAAAAGCATCGGTTCAGCAACCCGCGCATGCTCAGAATCAAGTCGAAGCATTCTTGGAAGCATTGAACTTCGTTTTTTTGGCACGTCGTTGTGTTTTATGTCACTGCGTTCTGACACGATCGGTTTTTGAACTGATGGTGTGAATGCACATCAGACCATCAGGCCACTTCAGCGGTGACCCGATGAAAACGGTCCGTCGGACCATTTTCATCGGGTTGGACCGATCGTGTGTATGCGGCAGTACATGCCACATTTGGCATGTCATTTTTTTTGGGGGGGGGAGTGGGGACTTCGGTAGGAGTAGAACTTCCTGTCCCCTTCCTACTTCCACCCAGGGACTGCCTAAGCGACTCCTCCTCTCGCCTTAGGTGGCCCCTCCCTTTTGGTGATCTCTTGCGACCAGCGCATGTGCAGTGGGTGCCCCGGCCGTGAAGCCAAAAGCTGTCACGACCAGATGCCCACACTATGAATGGAGGCGCCGGCGGAGGGGGGGGGGGATTGAAGCTCCGGGCGGCTGCGTCACAAGTAAGTGTCTGTTTATTAAAAGTCAGCAGCTACAGATTTTGTAGCTGCTGACTTTTAACAAACAGTAAAAGGCTGGAACTCAGCTTTAAAGAGCCAATCAGATAGCACCAAATCCGCACCATATCATTTGCCAAGGGCTAGTTTTGGAACCAAAAAAAAGCCTAGCATTCATTCATGTGCTTGACATATGACTTCCTGAAAGGATCACCGAGAATGACATTATTCATAATAGCAAAACATTTCCCACTTGCAAGAAAAACATGGCAGCAAAAATGTTTGTCTAAAGCCAGTGCTCACAAACTCTGGATGAAAAGCACTACCCTGTTTACTAAGATCAATTTCTCCAAACAGAAGGATATTAGAATGTAACTAAATGTAAAAATATGGGTTGCGCAGCTCTATTTTTAGCAGTACCTCTACAGAATGTCTGGATTGCTTTAGAGAAATGAAGGAGGTTACATCAGCTATGCAGCCTGTGGTGCTTTAGAACTGGTGCTGAGGCAATGTCATTCTCTCTTCTCACACACTAGAAAAATGCGTTGTCTCTAAAATATCATGGATTATTGCAACAAATACAGAGCAGTCGCTGCATACATCTAAGAGGGTTGGTAAACTTGCGTGTCTTCCAAACACCTAGCTGGAAAACGACACACTTTAATACATTCAGCTGTTCTGCGTTTGGTAACAGTCTTTATAGAATGATATAAAGAAACTGAAAATGAAACAGCACTAGGTGGCATTACACCAAGTGAAAAAGTAGAAAATAAAGATAATGGTGTGTGCATTCTAGTGAATCCCTGATTTAAAAGGTTAGGCTTTTGGGGATCCTTTATCCTGTACCGCTTGCAGATAATGAGCATCTTTGAAAGAACTGCTGGATTTAGGCACCCCGTGTGTTTGATGCTCCCTTGCTCTTATTATCCCTGTGCCCACACACTCTGTTCTGTCCCCTGCAAATTCCCTTTCTAATTAAGATCTGTCTATGTGGCTTCTCCCTCCGCTACGTGGTGAAAATCAATTTCTCATGCACGGCACTGTAAGCTTCTGCAACTGTGACCTCTACATCCTATTTGATGAAAGACTCAGGGACAGGATAAAATTGTCTGTAGGTGGAAGCAACAGGATCAAGCCCTGAACTGTAAAGTTTAGCAGATCAGTAAAGTGATGCAATGTGGGCCAAGAGCCTTTTTAATTTAATTCAGATATAAACATGATAGAATTTACTGTGGAACAATCTAATCACAGTGTGTTAATGGTTTAAAACCTATTTTCTAGATATAGAGCCAGATCCACAAAGCCCCACGTATCTCTGCGGCGGCGTAGCGTATAGTATTTTCGCTACGCCACTGTACGCTAGGAAGGCAAGTTCCGTATCCACAAAGGACTTGCGTCCTAAGTTACGGCGGCGTAGCGAAAATGGGCCGGCGTAAGCCCACGCAATTCAAATGGGGAAGAGGTGGGCGTGTTTTATTTAAATCAATAGTGACCGGACGGAGATTACGTTTTTTTTAACTGCGCATGCGCTGGCCATGGACGTATCCCAGTGCGCATGCTCCAAATCACGTCGCAAAACATCCCTATTCGCGAACGGTTTACGCAAACGACGTGAACGTCAGAAAATTCAACGCTGGCCCGACGTCCATACTTAACATTACGTATGCCTCCATACAGCAGGGGTAACTTTACGCCGGACATACGCTTACGCAAACAATGTAAAAACACTGTGGCGGGCGTACGTACGTTCGTGGATCGGCGTATCTAGCTCATTTGCATATTGGACGTGGAAAATATACAGAAGCGCTCCTAGCGTCTAGCGTAAATATGAAACTTAAATAGGACGGCGTAAGACGGCGTAACTAAGCAAACAACGGCGTATCTTGTTTTGTGGATACAGAACAAAGATACGCCGGCGCAGATTTTAAAATACGGCGGCGTATCTGGAGATACCGTATAGTTTTGTGCCGCCGTATAGTTTTGTGGATCTGGCCCATAGTTTATAAGTACACATGTACAGAGAAGTTCTAGAATCTGCTCATTACATGATTTGTGTTTTCTTACTGCAGATCCTCTTAGCTCCCTGATAAGGTCTGCTAGGTTGTCCCAGCCCGACATGATGGAAAAAGCGTCAGCAGCCCAGAATTATATGATCGGATAAGTTAACTACTATACATCAATGCTGGGGGTTTTACTATTACTACACGCCATTTACCACTAATAAAATGTGGAGGCTTTACTTTGACACTGTACATATGCAGAAAATAGTGCGCTTTATGATATACTCAACATAATTATCAGTGCTATATGTATCTACATTAAACAAAACAACCATTACAAGTTCATAAATGTTAGTGGTCAGTCCATATTGCAAAAAAACAACTGTGATAAACATCTTTGTGAATAAATTGAGGTAGATCTTCTCACATTCCAGAAATTAGCCACGTGAAGAAACTAGGAAGTGCACACCTTACATTTTTGCCCACCACCACCATAAAGAATTTTACCAGACGTATGTGATCCTCAATTACAGAGATCAACAGCGCATAAGGAGCATGAAATCTTCAGCTGGAGTCTCCAAATCAGGTAAGTATGGTCAGGAGGGTCTCAGTATAAAAGCATCACTTAGTAAATGCCACAACTCCAAAGTGAACTCAGGTAGCATTCATACAGGGGAAAGGAATAAAGGACTCACATAGCGTCAACAACGTTAGTACATCTTTATGATTAAAACCACAAAAGGTACTCACATTGCTTAGGCAGACACAAGGAAATCAGATAATGGATAGCCTTGCCGACAACTGGCATCAATACTGCTATTAAAGATTTTGGCGGTTGCAGACTTGTCGGAAAGGGTACAGAGAGGAGTAGAGAATGGGGGGAGGTGCGGGCATGGCTCGCTACCTTCTCTGTACACAGGAGTTAACCATGTACTCTCCATCCTGTTAACAGTTAACAGAGGATTTCTCAGATCTCAGGAAGGAAAGGATCTGGGGGGGGGGGGGGGGATAGAAATCAGGACCAACACTTCCTCCTGGTTCTCTCCTCTATTGGCCGCTGTCACTACTGAAGGGCCAGAATGTGTGCTAGGAAGAAGGAGGATGTAGAGGGTAATTGTGCTATGTGGGGGATTTGGGAGCAGGTGAGGGGGGATTTTGGAAGTAATTATGCTATGTGGGGGATTTGGGAGCAGGTGGGTGGTTGTGCTAAGAGGTGGGATTTTAGAGAGTTGTGCTGGGAGGGGGATTTGGGTGTCTGTGTGTGTGGGGAGGGGTTGTGCAAGTATGGAGGGTTTGTGTTAGGAGGGTGAGTTGGGGGGGGGGGGATTTGGTGGGGTTGTACTAAGAGGAGGATTTGTGCTAGGAGGGCGATTTGGGTGACACGCAGCCGCATTTATGATGGCAAGCGAAGGAAAACCTGAGAGACCCATCTTCCACACAACAAAGCTGGCTGGTGGCTGCAGTTCTATGCATAGAAGGTAGTGCAGATGGCTCCCGCCGGCCACATTTTCCGCCCCTGCCATAGCTGCCGCCCACCTGCATAGAAAACTGCAGGGATGCTTCCTGCTTGCCGTATTTCCCATCAGCCCACTTTAGCTCTGGCCTGCACACTTCAGCAGCGCTGATGGATACCCCCCATTAGTTCCCACCCCCTGCCTTAGCTCCCGCAAGTCACCTGCATAGAGAACAGCAGGGATGCTTTACACTGGCCATGGTTCCTGCAGTGTAGAGATCGACACCCCAAGCTGCTTGCTCTGGCTTAGGACAGATAATTACAGGACAACAGCACTCCTATGCCGCGTACAGATGATCGGACATTCCGATAACAAAACCGTGGATACATTTTCGACGGACATTGGCTCAAACTTGTCATGCATGCACATGGCCACACAAATGTTGGAAATTCCAAACGTCAAGAACGCGGTGACATACAACACATACGAATGCAATAGAAAAGAGAAGTTTAATACCAGTCGCGTTAGTAGAAGTTTGGTGAGACGATTCACGCTTTTCAGCCTCATGCTTTTCAGTCTGTTACAGCGTGATGAATGTGCCATTTCCATTACCAACGATAGTTTTACCAGGCCAAGCACTTCCGTCCCGTACTTGATTCAGAGCATGCGTGGAATTTTGTGGGTCAGAATTGTCCACACACGATTTGAATTTTGTTGTCAGAAAATTTGAGAACCAGCTCTAAAAAAATTTGTTGTCAGAAATTCCGACAGAAAATGACCGATGGGGCCTACACACGGTTGGAATTTCTGACAACAAGCTTCCATCGAACATTTGTTGTCGGAAATTCCGAGCGTGTGTACGCGGCATTAGCCTGACTGAGCCTTCCTGTCAGCCTGCCTGCTCACACCATGGGGGCCATTTCTCTTCCTTGGCAGCAGCATTAAAGAGGACCTGTGGTAGCTGCTGTAACTGTTCTAGTTTTGGGACAAAACTATCTATTTGAACAGCTATTGAAAACTACTACTTTATGAATGAATGACTGAATGAATGACTTGTATAGCACTACACATGCAAACTGAATAGCCTAAAGGCGCTTTTTGCAGCCAGTGTCTTCCTTCTGGTGCAGTAATTTACCTCGTAAGATCTCGACACGCTTGGGACACACAGACGTACACACATATGTAGCACTACCCCCGAAAGAGCTGCTGGTTTGATTTGGGTGGTACGTTACCTTTATCTTCCTTCCGTTTTGTGTACTGGATGAGAGCTGTGATAAAGTCAATGTCCACACAAACAGGTGTCTTTTCTGTGCTTTTATAACTGGGTAAAAATGGTAAATAGTAGAAAGGTGAAGGGATAGAAGAAATGGAAGGTGACAGATTCAGGTGTAACTGGTTCTTGGAAACAGTCGACAACGACAACTTTCTTCACCACTCTAGCTAGAGTGGGTATAGCGCATCTAGATAGGCCTCTCTCACCAGCCTAGCAGCCAAAATGTCACTCGGAATTTTATTGTGAAGTCTCTGCCACAGACCCTTCTAAAGGTGGAGATAGTTTTGGTCCAAAATCCTTCTCAACTGTATTCAGCACCCGGATCTCCTTCATACAGCTTTAGTCACGTCAGGAACTGATAGGTGACCATCATCCAGCCTCTCAGATACAAAGTGTCCTTCGATGAGCAAGTAGGCCTCTCCTGAGACACCAGCCTTGTGCTCGGTATCTCCCAGTTCTCCATCGATCGGCTTCCTCCCACGGGACAGACAGCCCAGGACCACTTGCAAATTACAGACTCGGTCTGCCTACTGAGTTTACGAGATAGATTAATGCTCCGGACCAACGTGGTCCCGGAGCCAGGAACACTGCAACACACACACCCTGGCCAGGAGAGCCACACATGGGGGTGGTGGGGCGACTGTCCAGGTGGATGGCGGCAAGGCGACGACGCCCAACCAATGGCATCTGCCCCCTAAATACACCTCCCCAGTATCCACACGACCCTGACTCCACTGCTGCCACCTACCGTCTGGGGGTGCCTGAAAGTCCCCAGACAGCAAGCATGGGCACACAGTACAGCCAGAGCTGGAACAGAGGCCCTAAATTTAGCCAAATAAACATGGTCAGAGGCAACTAACTCTCTGACCCCCTCTAAATTTACAGCAGCACCGGGTACGAAAGTAGCCAGGCGCTACACATATATACTGGGCCGATTAGGATGGTATCCAATTAACCTACCAGCATGTCTTTGGAGTGTGGAGGAAACCAGAGTACCCAGAGGAAACCCACGCAGACACAAGGAGAACATGTAAACTCCAGGCAGATGGTGTCGTGGTCGGGATTTGAACCAGCGACCCTTTTGCTGCCGAATCGCAAAAAGTGCTCTGGTCATTGGGCAGCAATATGGTCCGGGGCTAAAGTGGTTAAAATCTGTCCGCTGTCCGTCGGACAGATTCGATGGTTAGTACGCCAAACCATCAGATCAAAAACCTGCGCATGCTCAGAATCCATTCGACGCATTCTTGGAAGCATTAAACTTCCTTTTTTCAGCACGTCGGTGTGTTCTACGTCACCGCGTTCTGGTCTGATCGGATTTTTGGTCTGATGGTGTGTACACACATCAGACCACTTCAGCCTGGTCCGATGAAAACGGTCCGTCAGACCAGTTTCTTTGGACCAGTCTGATCGTGTGTACGCGGCCTTAGGAGACATCATAGGTTATTTTTTTCTTGTTTGGAGCCTGTGAAAAATTATTTTAAACAATGCTATAACTTAGTCCTATTAAAGGAACACTAAAGGTTTGTTTTTTATTAGATCAATTGATTGCTGTAAGCTAGAGCATTTAAATATCACTTACCTCGTTTTTCCTTTTGACCTCCAAAATACAGTAATCCAGGTTTGAAAATGCCATTTCCTGTCTCTCCGCTTCTTGCTTTCCACCAGTATCTGAGCCGTTTTGCATGGTGGAAAGCAGAATGTGCTCACCCCCTCCCTATGACTACAGCCCTGCGTGAAGATGCTCTCTTATCCCTCACAGGCATGGAGACTGTAGTTCCCATTAGGCTGTTGTGTAGCAAGAATGAATGCGCAAACCAGGAAGTCAGTGAGAATAACGATTCAGGAGTGACAGAGGTGAATAAAAATGCTTGATTTCAACAGGTATAAAACTAGTTATAATGCAAAACATTACTTTTTACTTTATCAGCTACTGGCAGACTTTAATTTAAGAGGAAAATATTTTTGTCTTTACAACCCCTTTAAGTACAAGAAGCATGGAGGGGGATGCCACATTCACAGCTTCTGCTTTTATTAAAACAGCACCTAAAAATATATCCTTCTCTGTAGCAGCTGGCTTTTTGCTAGATATGAATTGTACATTAAGCAGCAACCATACCCACCTCTTGTACTTATTAATGGGGCTAAGTTACTGCACTTGTGCATTTTTGAAAACATATATTTTTTTTACAGGATCCCAAAAAATAAGCCATAATGTTCCCACTGGACATATGGGCCCAGATTCACAAAGCACTTACGCCGACGTAAATCACTGTACTCCGACGTACTGCAAATGTGCGCCCGGCGCATGTGTGTGCCAGAGTCACAAACCAACATACGTCCAAAAACAGGCCATCCTACCCCGACGTATCTTGCTTACGCCGACGTAGCGTGGGCGCAAATATGGTTTGGACGCATGTTGTTTCTCCCATTGATTAGGCATTCAAATATTCAAATGAGGGAAATACGGCGATTCACAAACGTATGTGCGCCGGGCGCATGCTATGCGATGTTTGCGTAAGTTGTACGTCCGGCGTAAAGTTTTTCCCCATAGATGAGGTGCAACTCAGCAACAGACATGCAAAGGTCTGCCCCAGAGAACACAGGCCAGCGCATTGGGCGTACATTACGTTCACGGCGTACGTAGTGATCCGGCGTAGCTTAGGCAGTTGTGCCGGCATAGTTGTGAGCATGCGCATAAGGGTGCAGTTTCATGCGCCCACGTCACGACTACATCACGGCGCATGCTCATTCATGATACGCCGGGCGTAAATCACTGCACTATGCTCAGACCATCATTTGCATGGGGTCACTCCCACTTACACTTACACTGGCCTGCGCCTTCGAAAATACGCTACGCTGGCGTATCTTGGTGAGCAATAGCTTGCTGAATACAGTGCATGCCTCTCCGCGCTGCGTCGGCATAGCGTACTGTATGTGCACTACGCCGGCGTAAATGTGCGCCATAGTCAGTAGTTACCAATAGCTTTTCTAAAGTAGTAGTTACCAATAGTAATAATAAAAAAAGATTTCTGAGCTTCAACTTTAATTTAAAAAATGCGTGTTGCGTGTTGAAATGGGGCTGCTCTGGGTTCTGAAGCTGCAGGAATTGGGGGGTGATCTTTTGTGTGAAGGTGCGTGAAGTGAGGCTCATATGACATCTGGTCTGATCTGTGGTGTGAAGGTGCATGCAGTGGGGATCATATAGAGGCCTGATCTGAGTTGTGAGGTGCTGAATTTGGGTCTGATCTGAGGTGTGAAGGTGCAAAAGTTGGGACTGATCTGAAGTGTTAAGGTGGAAAAATTGGGGCTCATAGGAGATCTGAGGGTACAACAATTGGGCCTGATCTGGGATGTGAAGGTGTTTTTATTATGGCTCATTTGACATCTAAAGGTGCATATATTGTGCCTAATCTGAGGTGTGAAGGTGCAGAAATCGAGCTTTATGGTAGCTAAAGTGTGAAGGTGCATGCGTTGGGGCTCATTTGAGATCTGAAGGTGCAGAAATTGGGCCTAATCTAAGGGTGTGCTGGTGCAGAAATTGGGCCTGATCTAAGGTGTGAAGGAGCATGTTCTGGGGCTCAAATGAGATCTGAAGGTTGAGAAATGCTGAGCTGAGTTATAAAGGTGAAGAAATTGGGACTGATCTGAAGTGTGAAGGAATTTGGGGCTGATCTGAGGTGTAAAGGTGAAGGAATCGGAGGTGATCTGAGGGGTGAAGATGCATGAACTGGGGCTCATAGGAGTTCTAAAGGTACAGAAATTGGGCTGATTTGAAGTGAAATGGTAAGTGCTTTGGGCTTCATTTGAAATCTGAAGGTGCGTTCATTGGGCCCAGTCTGAAGTGTGAAGGTGCAGAAATTGGGCCTCATTTGAGATCTGAAGGGGCAGAAATTGGGTCTGGTGTGAGGTGTGAAGGTGCAAAAATTGGGACTTATATGAGATCTGAAGGTCTGGGATTTTGGCTGACCTGAGGTGTAATTGTGCAGAAATTGACCCTGATGTGAGGTATGAAGGAATTTGGGGTGATCTGAGGTGTGATGGTGAAGGAATCGGGGCTGATCTGAGGTGTGAAGGTCATAGGAGTTCTGATGATGCAGAAATTGGGCCTGATTTGAAGTGTAAAGATGCATGCATTGGGCCTCATTTGAGATCTGAAGGTGCAGATATTGGGTCTGGTCTGAAGTGTGAGGTTCAAAAATTGGTGAAGGTAGCCTTGGAAATGCTATCTGCATTTGGATCTATTATACGTGTGTTCATTTCTTGTTATTCAAGTACTTTATAAAAATTCCTTTTTGTGACTGAGAGTGTGAAATTGACATTTATTTTTTTGTAGCTGGCACTGTCAAATTCTTTGAAAAGATTTTTTGGCACGCTGTGCTCAAAAGGTTGCCTATCCCTGCCCTAGAGAGAAGAATAAAAACCAGGGCAAACAGCCAACAATCATATGGTCCCCCCCTATTGAGCTGAAGGGTCATGTAAGAAGTAGAAGAACTTAAAAAGAGAGAGGAAGAAGAAAAGAAGGAGAAGAAAATGAAAGAAGAAAGCAGCGAGCACTCCTGTTATCTCAGACGAGCTTCAAAGTGTTTAGGAGGTAGAGCCTGTTAAATATTTAATCCAGCGTTCTCATGTTCTTTCAAATACTGACATCCTGTCCCATAGAATGGCAGAGAGGTGTTCCTTTATCATGATCCACTAGAGTTTAGCCTTTAGAAGGTCAAAAGATACTTTAGAGGATTTTGAGGATTTTAATGATCTAGCAATAGTAATTCTTGCCACTATGAAGATGAAGGGGGGATATGATCAAAATGTACACATACATATAGTGAACTTGGTGTTGACTTATTCACTTTAAGGTCATCACAGAGAACAATGGGGCACTCTTTATGTCTAGAGGAAAAAATATTTCATCTTCAAATATGGAAAGGTTTCTTCACTGTAATGCCACGTACACACGACCGTTTTTCGGGTTGTAAAAAAGTACGTTTTTTTTATGTCGTTAAAAAACGATCGTGTGTGGGCTCCAGAGCATTTTTCACGATGTAAAAAATGGGCATTAAGAATTTCGATGGTTTTAACGTTGTTGTTTTTAAGGTTGTAAAAAATGGTCGTGTGTGGGCTTTAACAACGTTAAAAAAACGCGCATGCTCAGAAGAAAGTTATGAGACGGGAGCGCTCGTTGTGGTAAAACTAGGGTTTGTAAAGGAGATAGCACATTCATCACGCTGTAACAGACAGAAAAGCGTGAATCGTGTTTTACTAACACTGAATCAGCTAAAGCAGCCCCAAGGGTGGCGCCATCCAAATAGAACTTCCCCTTTATAGTGCCGTCGTACATGTTGTATGTCACCGCGCTTTGCTTTTTTTTACGATCGTGTGTTGGCAAGGCCGTTTTAATGACCAGTTTGAAAAAAAACTGCGTTTTATCTAGACCATTAAAAACTTAATTTTTTACAACCCGAAAAAAACGGTCGCGTGTAAGTGGCATAAGAGCTGTGAAAATAGACTCCCTCCAGAGGTGGTTCTGGCAAGCTCAGTAGATTGCTTTAACCACTAACCTACAGGGCACTTTCACCCCCTTCCTGCCCAGGTCAGTTTTCAGCGCTGTCACATTTTGAATGACAATTACGTGGTCATGTTACACTGTAAGTATGTGAAATTTGTATAATTTTCTTCACACAAATAGAGCGTTCTTTTGGTGCTATTTAATCACTGCTGGGATTTTCTTTTTACAAAACAATAAAAAAATAAATGTTTTAGTTTTTCTTAGTTTCTGTCAGTAAATTTTGTAAATAAGTAATTTTTCTCCTTCACTGATGTGTGCTGATGAAGGTGGCACTTATGGGCACTGATGAGGCGGCACTTATGGGGACTGATTAGGTGACACTGATGACGAGGCACTAATATTCTGCAATTATGGACACTGATAGGTGGCACTGATAGTTGGCACCGACGGGCACTGATAGCTGGCACTGGTGGGCACTGATAGGCAGCATGGATAGGCGGCACTGATGGTCGGCACTAATGAGCACTGGTGGGCTTTAATGGGTGGCACTGATGGGCGGAACCGATGGGCTTTACTGATGGGTAGCACTAATAGGCGGCACTGAGAGCCAGCACTGACTGGCATCACTAATGGGCACTGATTGCTGGCACTTCTGGTTGTCAAATAGAATCAGGGAACTGATCCCAAGTGCCCTGATTACGTCTCACTGTCCCCTGCGAAGGGAATAGCGCTAATCGGCTCTTCTCGCCACACACACTTTCCTTGTTTACATGTGACCGGCTGTGATTGGACACATGATTAAAGAGCCACGGTTATTTACAGAGACCGGGTTGTGCCATGTCCTAGCAAGACAGTGCAATCGCCCAGAACAAAAGCTGCACCGTCCCTCGGTCATTTGATGGTGGGCAGGTGGCAAGTAGTTGAAAAAAGCCTGGATTCTTTCCTAAATGTACATAATATAACTGAGTAGTAACATTCATAGGTAAAGTTGATCCAGGGAAAATATGATTGCCTCTCGGGGTATCAGGAAGGATTTTTTTTCCCCTGCTGTAGAGAATTGGAGAATGCTTTGCTGGGGTTTTTGGCCTTCCTCTGGATCAACTGTGAACATTTGCTGTTCCCTCAAAAATAACTCAACACACAGCCAATAATTTCTAAATTGCTAAGTGAAAATGTTCAAATTGGGCCCAAAGTGTCAATATTTTGTGTGGCCACCATTATCTTCCAGCACTGTCTTAAGCCTCTTGGGCATAGAGTTCAACAGAGCTTTACAGGTTCCCACTGGAGTCTTCATACACTCCTCCATGACGACACCACTGAGATGGTGGATGTTAGAGACCTTGTGCTCCTCCACCTTCCATTTGAGGATGCCTCAGAGATGCTCAATAGGGTTTAGGTCTGGAGACCTGCTTGGCCAGTCCATCCCCTTTACCCTCAGCTTCCTCAGCAAGGCAGTGGTCATCTTGGAGGTGTATTTGGGGTCGTTATCCTGTTGGAATACTGCCCTGAGGCCCAGTCTCCGAAGGGAGGGGGATCATGCTCTGCTTCAGTACAGTGGGGATTGAAAGTTTGGGCACCGCAGGTAAAAATTTGTATTAATGTGCATAACGAAGCCAAGAAAAGATGGAAAAATCTCCAAAAGGCATCAAATTACAGAGTAGACATTCTTATAATATGTAAAAAAAAGTTAGATTTTATTTCTATCATTTACACTTTCAAAATTGCAGAAAACAAAGAAATGGCCTCTACAAAGGTTTGGGCATCCTGCGGCGTTAATATCTTGTACTGCCCCCTTTGGCAAGTATCACAGCTTGTAAACACTTTTTGTAGCCAGCCAAGAGACTTTCAATTCTTGTTTCCTTACTTACAAAAGTCTTCCAGTTCTTTGAGATTTCTGGGCTGTCTGCCACGCACTGCTCTTTTAAGGTTTATCCATAGATTTTTAATTATGTTGAGGTCAGGAGATTGTGAAGACCATGGCAAAACCTTCAGTTTACGCCTCTTGATGTAATCCCCTGTGGATTTTGAGGTGTGTTTAGGATCATTATCCATTTGTAGAAGCCATACTCTCTTTAACTTCAGCTTTTTTCACAGATGGCATCAAGTTACCATCCAAAATTTGCTGAAATGTTATTGAATCCATTTTTCCTTCTACCTGTGAAATGTTTCCTGTGCCACTTGCTGCAATACAACTCCAAAGCATTATAGTTCCACCCCCATGCTTAACAGTTTGTCAGAGGTTCTTTTCATTAAATTCTGTGCCCTTTCTTCTCCAAACGTACCTTTGCTCATTCCGGCCAAAAAGTTATATTTTAACCTCATCAGTCCACAGAACTTGTTTTCAAAATTCATCAGGCTTATCTATATGTTCATTTGCAAAGTTCAAATGCTGATTTTTGTGGGGTGAGGACGTAGAAGAGCTTTTCTTCTGATGACTCTTCAATGAAGACCATATTTGTACAAGTATCTCTTTATAGTGGAATAGTGTACCACAACTCCAGTGTCTGCCAGATCTTTCTGGAGGGATCGTGCAGTCAAACGTGGGTTTTCAATTGCCTTTCTCACAATCATGAGAGCTGTTCTGTCTGATATTTTTCTTGGTCTTCCAGATCTTGCTTTAACTTCCACTGTTCCTGATGACTGCCATTTCTTAATTACATTCCGAACAGAGGATATTGACATCTGAAAACGCTTTGCTATCTTCTTATAGCCTCCTCCAGCTTTGTGATCGTCAACTATTTTCAGTTTCAGTTTTCCAGACAACAGCTTAGAAGAACCCATGGTGCCGATTGTTGGGGCAAGGTCAGATGAGTCTGGGCATTTAAAACCTTTGAGATTGACATCACCTAGTCTTCCCAGATGATGAATGAGAACAATCCAGGACACTGGCAGGTCTCAGCTTTGCAAAGGGGGCAGTGCATGCTATAAATTCTGCAGGGTGTGCAAACTTTAGCAGATGCCATTTTTTGTTTTCTGTAATTTTGAAAGTATAAATGAAAGTATATAAGAATGTCTAATCTGTAATTGTATGCCTTTTGGAGATTTTTTCCATCTTTCTTTGGCTTCGTTATGCACATTAATACAAATTTTTTTTTTGTTTACAAAAGTTTATTAATGAAATATGAAAATACAGAGTCAATGCATATAGAAATAATATTGTAGTACGTACAAAAATCCAAGAGAGCAAAAAAAGGTAACATCTTGGTTATAACAAGTCATATGTAATAGTATAAAAAGTATCAAGTGAAGTATTAACAGATATGTTGACATGCAGTGAACACATATAATATATGAAAGGCAAAAAGAAGAAAGAACCCTACTAGTCATATGGAGAGGACGAATGTAAGGGGGGGGGGAGAATCAGAGATCAATGTTGTGGGGGGGTATGCCAGTAGGCCCATTTGGCGTCAAAGATTTGAATGGAATCGTTTAGTGTATGATAAATCCATTCTGAAATTTTGATTATTTCCATTCTCTCTAGGACCTGAGGCCAGGGTAAATTGCTGGTTTTCCAATTAAGAGCAATCATCCATTGGATGGAGCTACACAGGGAATGAAATAGTCTGGAGGATTGTATGGGAATATCAGGGATATTGGCATAGAGGATGCAAATCTGGGGTGAAATGGAGATCTTTTGTCCCGAGGAACTTTCGAACCTGGTTATGGCTGCATCCCAAATTTGGTTCAGCATAGGGCAGTTCCAGAATGTATGAAGCAAAGTACCTTCGGCCTGGCATCCTCTAAAACAGTTGGGAGACATTGCGGGGTAGAAGAAGTTAAGCTTAGAGGGGGTGAGGTACCATCTAGAAAAAATCTTTAAAGGAGTTTCTCTAAAAGAAATGGCTCTGTTACTTTTACGCAGATTTTCGGCCATGGCATACCATGTCTCTGCAGGGATGTCACATCCCAAGTCATATTCCCAGTGTAGCATTGGATTAGATTTTTCTTGAAGAGAAAAGTTATTAAGAGAATGGTATAGTGTTGATATCATACCCCTGTCTCTGGATGACCTAAGGCAAATTCTTTCAAATAGCGTGATATTGGAGGATGTGGAAAGAGAGAAGTATGATTCATAAAAGGATTTAACCAGTTGGTAGTGTTCATGTTCGGTGTTAGGAAGGCTATGATCTCTCTGTAGTGATTCAAAGGACCTAAAAACCCATTTAGATTGTAGTGATTTTAGTGTTGTGAGGCCTTTGTCTATCCAAAGCGCGAACAGAGGTCTATTTGTATATGCTAGGTTAAATCTAGGATCCCCCAGAAAGGAAGACAGCGGGGAGACCTGGGAGGATAAATTATAAGTGTCCTTAATTTTAAGCCATAGTTGATATAAGTGGGCTACTATGGAGTTGTGTTTTAAAAGGTGTCGTAGGAGGGAGCAGTTTGACCATAGAATGCCCTGAAGGTGATATGGTTGTATTGATGTGGTTTCAAACTTCTGCCAGGGTATGTTTTGGGAGGGTGAGAACCATTGGGAGAGCTGTGAGAGTCTTGCAGCAAGAAAATAGTGCCACAAGTTAGGAAGACCTAGACCCCCTTAGATTGTGGTCTGTGTAGTAGGGCGTAACTGTATCTGGGCTTCTTGTTTGCCCAAATGAATTTATTGATTAGCCTTTGAAGGTGATCCAGTTTAGTCTTAGATAGGTTGACGGGTAGGGTACGAAAGTAATATAATAATTTAGGTATAATGGTCATTTTAATGGCACATATTCTTCCCAGGAAAGAAATATGGTAGGATGACCAGGTGTTTAGAAGGGAGCTAATGTGCGTTATTAGGGGAGGGTAGTTGACCTTAAACAAAGATTTATGAGAAGAGGAAATGTTAACCCCTAAGTATTTAAAGGAATGAGGGCACCAGACAAAAGGGAAACTAGTCTTCAAGCAGAGTTGTAGGTTGGGGTCAAGGTTTAGAGGAAGGGCAGAGCATTTTTCATAATTAATTTTTAGGCCCGAGATCTCATGGAAGGTGTTAAGTTCATTTAGGAGCACAGGTATGGACAAAAGTGGTTCAGTTAGAAAAATTAGGGCGTCATCCGCGTATAAGCTGATCTTGTATTCATTCTGTCCTTTAGAGTAACCTCTGATATCGTGGTTGGATCTAATGGCTTGGGCTAGAGGCTCCATGGCAAGGGCGAATAAAAGCGGGGATAATGGGCATCCCTGCCTAGTACCCGCGGCCCAGTGGGAAAAATTCCGAGTAGCTTCCGGGGATTTTGATGCGAGTTTGGGGAGAATGGTACAGGGCATTAAAACCTTGGAGGAAGTTACCAGAGATCCCGAACCTAGGGAGTAAGTAGTTCAAATATGACCAGCGGACACTATCAAAAGCCTTGTGTATGTCAAGGCTGAGGAGGCATGTTTTTGTTAGGTGTAGGTTAGCGTCTTGGACAATGTTAGTGGCTAATCTAATATTGTCGCTTATCTGCCTGCCTGGTATAAAACCAGTTTGGTCCGCCTGTATTAAGGGGGAAATAACCTTTGCCAGTCTATCTGCCAGTACTCTACCAAAGATTTTCAGGTCATTGTTCAGTACAGATATGGGGCGGTAATTTTGGGGGAGTGTATGGTCCTTATTGGTTTTAGGAATAAGGGATAGGTTCGCTAACAACATTTCATCAGGAAAATAATTACCTTCCAATATATGGTTAAATAGTGTTTTTAAGTGAGGAGTCAAAAGTGAGGAGAATTTTTTATAATAAGAAGATGTGAAGCCATCTGGGCCTGGGGCTGTGGAGGTTTTCAGGGAGGTGATGATCTGAGAAATTTCCGCATCTGTGCAAGGTCTGTTTAAGGCGTCAGATTGTTCATGATTTAAAGTTGGAAGTTCTAGAGTGTCTAGCCATGACCTAGAGGATGGGGACGGTTGGTTATGTGGGGGGGACATAAGATCTTTATAGAAGGAGGTAAAGATCTTTAACACTTCTTGTGGATGGGTAGATAGGTCTCCTTTAACGTTTCTTAGTTTATAGACATGAGTAGGACTATTGTCCTGATTTAGTTTCCTTGAAAACATTTTTGAGGGGGAATTACTGTGTAAAAGAAATTTGGCCCTAGAAAACCTAAGAGATTTTTCAGTGTTTGACGATAAAATAAGGTCTAGAGCACGACGTTTACTTAATATCTGGTCAGTGATATTCTGCGTGGGGGAGTGACGTAGGCAATGGTATAGTTTATTTAAATCGTGAGTAAGAGTTTTGATTTCTGCCATCCTTTCTCGGTTCTTAGCGGCTGCAAGATTAATGATATGGCCACGAAGAACCGCTTTATGTGCAATCCAAAGAGAGGTAGGGGGAGTTTCTTCATTTTTATTATCTCCAAAATAATTTTCAATGTGGGTGGAAATTGTGTTTATGTTCGAAGTGTCTGTCAAAAGGGAGTCATTAAGACGCCAATTGTATGGTGAAGGTGGGAGGCCTATGTAAGATGTTTCGAATGAGGTGATATCATGATCGGACCAGGGACACGGGTATATGTGAGCCTGAGAAGAGTTAGCTAAAAGTATTGGGGTGCTAAATATGTAGTCAAGTCTTGCATAGCATTTATGGGGTGGGAGTAATGGGTGTAGGCCTTGATGCCTGTGTTGTGGGCCCTCCACGTATCGAGCAATTGTAATTTATTGATTGAACGTATGATAGATTTAGAAAAGGCCTTGGATGAGGTGGATAAATTGCTTCGGTCTAGAGCTGGGTGAGCGGTCAGGTTAAAGTCTCCACCGAGTATCATGTGGGGGGATTGGAATCGGTCTAGGACCTCAAAAAATTTTGAAAAAAAAGTGTATTGAGCTTCATTTGGAGCATAGATAGAGGCTATTGTAATTGCGCGGTTGTTAATTGTACCCTTAATGATTATAAATCTACTATCTGAATCTTTGTATATATTTTGAATATCGAAGACTATAGAATTACGAATAAAAATTGCTACCCCTCTTGTTTTGTTAGAGAAAGTAGTGTAGTGATATTGATTATATGTCTTGTTGAAATATTTTGGGTGGTTAGTAGTAGCAAAGTGGGTTTCCTGTAGCAGGATAATGTCCGCCCAAGCCTTTTGTATTGTTGGAAAGCTTTCTTGCGTTTGTGTGGGGAGTTTAAACCTTGAGTATTATGTGATATAATTTTAAGACCCATTATGGGGGAAAGAGAGAGGAGTACATCTTACCAATCCCATTATCAAAGCAGTATAACTTACATTTGGAGGTATATAAGTATACACTAAGCTTACGACCGGCAGTCTGGTAACCTAAGGCCATGTGGACAGCCTGAGAAACAAAGCATGTATAATCATAAGTAACCTTCTTAGCATAAGTGAAATAGGAAGAGCTGTTCCGATAAATGTACGCCACAAAAACATAAAAAACAAGACTCTGAAAAAATATGCTTAATATAACCGCGGCCAAAAGGGCCATCAGAATTATTGAGTACAAAATGTTTGCATTGTTAGGAAAAATGGGGACAGGAGGCCTCCTGTCACCCAAACTTAATACAAATTTTTACCTGAGGTGGCCAAACTTTAGATCCCCACTGTATATCACAGTACATGTTGGCACTCATGATGTCCTCAATGAACTGCATCTCCCAAGTGCGGGCAGAACTCATGCAGCCCCACACCATGACACTCCCACCACCATTTTTGACTGTAGCCAAGACACACTTGTCTTTGTACTCCTCACCTGGTTGCTGCCCCACAAGCTTGACACCAACTGAACCAAATAACTTTATCTTGGTCTCATCAGACCACAGGACATGGTTCCATTAATCCATGTGCTTAGTCTGCTTGTCTTCAGCAAACTGTTTGCAGGCTTTCTTGCGCATCATCTTTAGAAGAGGCTTCCTTCTGGGATGACCAATTTGATGCAGTGTGCGGTGTATGGTCATGAAAGTTAATCATGGCGGTCACATACTCTTAAAGCATGCCTCCCGGCATCATAAACCTTTTAAAGGGCTGAAGAGGATAAACCTCATTTGCCACATAGTCGTCCATTTAAACAGTGCATTGAGGTTAGCTTGAGACTTGGAGACATTCTGACATTCTGTAAGGACATAATTCCATTGCATAGCTTGATGTCATCTGCGAAGACTAAAGTGCTTTTAATCCCAGTAATTGTCGCAACACTGAACCTTGGGGTACACCACTAACAACCCTAGACCATTCAAAGTATGAATCATTAGCCATTACTCTCTAAATACGGTCTTCTAGACAGTTTTCTATCCATTTACAAACTGATTTTACCAAGCCTGTCGATTTTACCTTACACATTAGCCATGTGTGGGGATCTCTGTCAAATGCTTTTACAAAATCCAAGTATACTATATTCACAGCCACTCCTTTGTACAAGGTTTTGCTTATCTCCTTGCAAAGAGAAATTATATTTTTTGACAACTGTCTCTCATTAATCCATACTGGCTATTGCTTAAAATATGTGTTTCAAGCAAAAAAAAAATCCTCTATGTGGTCTTTTATTAAACTCTCCAGTATCTTCCCAACTATAGAAGTTAAACTAACAGGCCTATAGTTACTTGGTGACTCCTTTTTAAATATGGACACCACATTGGCCTTAAACCAGTCCAGTGGTACTATGCCACTTTCTTTGAAAAACTATGCCACTAAGCTTTGAAAAAAAAAAACAATGCCACTACGCTTTGAAAAATCAAATATTCACTTTATTAAATTGATCAGTAAATTAGCAAGATGAATACTACAGCCTATACATTTGTAATCACTTTTGTAAATGCATATGTTCATGCTAAAAAAAAAAATGCATTATTAGGCCTCATTTCCACTGGCGTTTTTACAGCCACGTTTTTTACAGCTTAAAAACGCCTGTCCATGTTTATTTAAAAAGAAAAAAAAAAAAAAAATTTTTTTTTTTTTTTTTTGGAGCTGGAGCTTTAAAAACGCCGCGGTCACGTTTTTGAGAGTTTTTGAGCGTTTGTGCGCGTTTTTGCGCGTTTATGCGCGTTTTTGAGCGTTTTTTAACGTCTGGCGTTTTTACAGCTTTATTGCCCCCCTATTTTGCAGCTTAGCCATCTACAGCTCAAAAACGTCATAGTGGGCATGAGACCATAGACTAACATGGACAGGCGTTTTTAAGCTGCAAAAAACACTCAGAAAAGTGGCTGTAAAAACGCCAATAAAAATAAATATTTGACTACTACCACTACAGCTCACAGGCAGCTTTACCACTGATTTTGTAAACATGGCCATAAGCGTGTTGTGTCTAATAGGTTATGGGTGATTACTTTTTTCAAGTAAATTCATTTTGAGGATAGGCTTAGTTACATATAACCTCAACATTACCGAACAGCAATGCTGAGTGCAGTCTTGTGTGGTTCAGTGATGGTGCAGAGTACTTAGTGAGGGTTTAAGCTGGTCAGTTTTGCTCGTTGATCACCATACTTATCAACATCAGGCATGTGTAAGGTTTCAGTGGCTAACTTACAGAAGTTGAGCCCCTTTAAGAGAATTCTGGCTATCAGAGTCTTGAAAACTGACCTCTTTATTTTTTTTTTATTTTTTTTTTTTTTTTTTTAGAAAATGAGAAACGTTTATTATGAATGGAAGAGGGGCGTGTCCTGAACACACAGCCCCGCGTGTGACCAGGAGATCCCGGGGGAGGGGAAGGGGGAGGGGAAAACTGACCTCTTTAAAGGGGTAATTCCCCCAAAAACCTTTTTTTAACATTGATTGATGCTCGTTATGTCAAGGGGAATCAGGTGTTTTTTTTTTAGAAACGAAGCAGTACTTACCGTTTTAGAGATGCATCGTCTCCGTCGCTTCCGGGTATGATCGTCTGCTCTGGGCGTGCCCATTTGATTGACAGGCTTCCGACAGGCTTTCGACGGTCGCATACACCGCGTCACTAGTAGCCGAAAGAAGCCGAGCGCCGGTGCGGCTCTATACTGCGCCTGCGCACCGTCGTTCGGCTACTTTCGGAAAATCGTGACGCGATGTATCCAACCGTCGGAAGCCTGTCAATCAAATAGGAACGCCCAGACCCGAAGACCATACCCGGAAGCGTCGGAGACGATGCATCTCTAAAACGGTAAGTACTGCTTCGTTTCTAAAAAAAAAAAAAAAAATGATTCCTCTTGACAAAACGAGCCTCAATCAATGTTAAAAAAAAGTTTTTTGGGGGAACTACCCCTTTAAGGAAGGTTGCCTAAGTGTCCCATAATGGGAATGCCAAGAAAAACTTCAAGGGCTGGAATAAGGCCCATCACTGTCAACAAGTACAAGTGCCCTTAAAGGACACTGAGGCCACATACACACGATCAAACATGTCCGCTGAAACTGGTTCGCAGACCAGTTTCAGCGGACATGTTTGATCGTGTGCACGGCCTATCGGACCGTTTTCCAGCGGACAAAAGTTTCCAAACATGCTTAGAAACCTGTCCGTTGGACATGTTCGATGGTTAGTACACAAAATCATCGGACCAAAATCCTGCGCATGCTCAGAATCAAGTCGACGCATGCTTGGAAGCATTGAACTTCGTTTTTTCATCACGTCGTTGTGTTCTACGTCACCGCGTTCTGGTCCGAGGGGATTTTGGTGTGTACGCACATTAGACCAACAGACCACTTCAGCCTTGTACGATGAAAACGGTCCGTCGGACATGTTTCCTCGGACATGTCTGATCGTGTGTACCGGGCCTCAGGAGTCAGGATCCTGCTATTGAAAAAGTTGGAAATTGGACCCAGCTAACGCTACAGAAGATCCATCTGAATAGAAGCAATGCTTAGGTTCAGTATTTACCAAGGATACATAATTTTCCAAAAGAAGAGAAGAAATAACCTTGTGGGGAAAAACTTCCAAAGGAAGGTTCATACTAAGACAGGGGGCACCCACAGTGCAAGAAGCATTCAGAAGCCTAGCAAAAGGACTGCCATGTGTAGTAGTACAGGAAACAAGTCTGGCAGCTGAAAAGATGCCATCTCAAAGTATGTAGCCTGTAAGCGAAAAGGGGTGTCATGAGCATCCAAAGCCAAGGAAGCCCGATATCCGGGAAACCATTTATTTGTTTAAACAATCCCACTTTTAGGAGGGTTAGATTCAGAAGATCTGTGCAAATGCACTGCAAAGGCAAATAAGGCAGAGGGGCAGGAGGTTTGTAATACAACCCTCACAGTTAAAGCACAAGGCTTCAGACATCTGCTCCAGTTATTTCATAACATAGTGCTCTAGGCAGTGGAAGCATCTTATCTAAGGAGTTTAATTTATTCTGACATAGTTAGACAGAGAAGAGTTATTGCCACCAAAAGATGGATGACCAAATCAGTTGACCTAAATTGAGTTTTAAAAATGTAATTGAACTTTTTACCAGTGAAGCCCACAAGAGTAAGTATACCTTAAACCCTTCTAGTGTATTTCTGTTAACATGAATAACTGGTACATCCACATTAAGCATGGACCACTTAGTATCAATACCACAGTATTAGTAAATCTCTTCTCAAATGGAAAACACTCTGACACAATGGACATTTCCGGGCAACATAGAGGAAGTTCCCAATCAGTAAGGTTTTGGCAGCTGTAGCAGCTCTAAAATATCCAAGGCCTATAACAGCAAGCCAAGACACAAAATGTAGAGCGATATGCACAGCAATAATAATGTTTGAAACATATCCAAATCAACTAAAGCAGACTGTGGTGACCACAAAAAAAACAAAACAACAACTTCCAACTACTGGGATTTTGATCCTAAATCAGAAATAATAACAGGAGTCGCAAGCCTGGTATGCCAGGAGAGTCAGGAGAATATTCTGCTGGGGGCGGTGCTGGAGCATGCTTAGAACCAATAGCTACGGAACAAACAGCCAGGGGGTTCCTGGTGGACATAGAAGTTCCAGAGGACATGGGAGAGGCTATAGCCCTGCCCAAGGAAACTGAAATAGACCCCTCAAGTGAAGAGCCTATAACAATAGGGGTTCCAGATTACAGGCACTGCTTCCATCTGGGGGATACAGAGTACATTTTGAAATTGTAGTAGTGGGCAGCTAGAAAAGGCCTTAGATACTAACAAACCCAGGCAGCTGATGCTGATGAAAGTTTTAGGCAGCCAGAGGTGACAAATCAATGGAATGGTACCAGAGACTAGGAATCCACTTGGTGTTTCAGGAGAAGGAGCAGCAGTGGAATGGAGATCACTCTACACAGCATGATGGGAAAAGGGGCACAGAGGATGGCGTGAACCCCCCTCCCAGCCTGAATATTTACCTCTGTAAAAATGAAGGACCATTTGAAATTTAAGCATGGCACCCAAAACTTCAAACAATTTGGTAGCTCCTGATGCTGCAGTGGGACAGGGTCACACCAGAGACTGTTTTTTTTGGCTCTGGAGCCTGAAAGCACTATATGGCTGAAATGCACAATTTACAAAGGTCTCAAAGAGGAACAAACAGAGCATAGTTATTGAAGGTCACATTCTATGGTTTACTGGGTATCTCAATTGAAGGAAACATATATAGAAACTAACAAAAATGGAAAAATTCCCCCAGGGGGCTTTTAAGCGACATACTGTATAAAGTATATTAAATTCAAAGACATGGAAATGTATAAAACAGATCTTTACTAGGTTTCTGTATCACAACTAATAAAGTTGAAGATGCAGATAGTTGTGATATTAAGAATAAATTCAGGTTACAGACAGTTTGAGACCTATCTCAACAATGATTAAATATTAAATGATACAATGGAATACATATAGTGCCATTGATGAAGTAGCTTCCATAATAATACCCCAACGCGTTTCAAGCACAAATTGGTCTTCAGGGGTATTGTATTCTGGAAAGATGTAAAAAAAATGTATGTTAGGATACTAACATTCTAGCAAAATGCTGGCACCCATAGTACAAGTAGTGGGGATATATTTACCGCTCGAAGCATAAGAGAGATGACATTTAACCGGAGGTGATGGCCGTGGTGCAAACAAAGGATCCCGATATCCCCATGAAAAACGTCCCCCATCTCTCCAGACGGGAGTCAACCAAACAGAGGTTGCAAGGAGTCTCGGGTGTGGACCTGCAAGAGGGGGAGGGGCTAGGAAAACAGAAGACACCCATAATGATTCAATATGTGTTTATAATAAGAATGTAGAGTAATTGTGTACTAATAAGATCTTGGCACACATATGTATAAAGGAATATGGTGGCGTATGAAGGTGTTGTTAATACTCAAATCAGAAAATCATATTATTATTGTTTTTAAATATACCAAAACCATATACATGGTAGGTATAATATATAAGTGAATGCAGAGTGAACATGCTGCTAGAGGATGAAGTGATTGAAAAGGATGACAGAAAAATGTGTGTGCATGTGTATGGGTGTATAAGTACAGAGTGCATGTTAGTGCACCGTGTATAAGTTTGGGAGTACAAGTGTGTGTACAATAATGTGCAAAAAAAAAAAAAAGGGAGAGGAAAGTGAGAAGAAAGAGCAATATGTACAGTGAAAAGTGAAAAAACAAAACAAAAAAGACTAACGAATCAAGTGGCAAAAGCAGAAGATTAAAGTGTCAAGATGTCAAAAGTGAAAGAAAGTAAGTGTGAATGGTGAAGGTCAGTGTGATTGTATGTCCCAGTGCTGGTATTTGTAAATAAGTGTAGATATATACCGTATTTATCGGCGTATACCGCGCACTTTTTTGCCCTGAAAATCAGGGCAAAATCGTGGGTGCGCGGTATACGCCGATACCCGCTTTCCCGTGCCGCTTTCGAATACTGCACCGGCATATACCGAGCGCAGTACACTCGGGTATAGTCGGGCAGACTCGGCTCCTCTCGCGCTGACGTCCTGGATGTACAGGACGTGAGCGCGAAAGGAGCCGAGCCTGGCCGACTATACGCGAGTGTACTGCGCTCGGTCTATGCAGGCGCAGTACACTCGTGAATAGTCAGGCAGACTCGACTCCTCTCGCACTGACGTCCTGTACGTCCAGGACGCCAGCGCGAGAGGAGCCGAGTCTGCCCGACTATACCCGAGTGTACTGCGCTCGGTATATGCCGGCGCAGTATTAGAAATCGGCGCAGGAAATCGAGGATCCAGCGGGGAGGATGCCACAGAAGGACGCCGGACCCGACAAAGAGGACACCCGAAGCCGCCGATAGACACCAAAACTGTAAGTATAAATAACTTTTTTTTCCACAGGAATGGGGGCCACTTTAGGGGTGCGCGCTATACGCGGGAGCGTGCTATACGCCGATAAATACGGTATGTATTTTAAAGCAGTGATGATATTGCTAAGTAACTACAGAGTGTAGTATAATGTGCAAAAGCAATATGATTATATGTAGTATGCTGGATCTAGTACTCACATAGGCTCGCATCCTATCAGTGTATGTGGAGGGAGCTCTTCCGGGATCACAATCAGATCCGAAAAAATTAGGCACATTAAATAGGGTCTAAGCCGATTAGTGCCAGGTGTCGTCTTTCCTCCCCTTCATCAACCACATCCCCGTGCTGGTTAACCCTTGACTTCCTCGGCGTTCCTGTAAGCTGGTGCTTCGGCCACTGCCGTCACCTCCATCGCAATTGTGTGATGTCATGACGCAAAAACGCACACGGGGCCGAGGCCACGCATGCATGCGGCGACATGGCAAATCTGGAGGTGATCCAAGAATGCCCCCACACGGTGATAGAAACTAGCAAAGGGGCGTGGCCTAGCTGTGCAGGAAGATGGACGCTTGAACTCGGAGCTCCGGCTACCCCAGGACGGTTTCAGCTTCTTACGCCGAGGTTTCTTCCCCACTACCGTCTATCTTAGACCATGGGCACAGCGTCGAGGCAATCCTCGGCTTCCCGCTCCCGTTCTCCACGGGAAAACACCGGTTCTCAAGGGCACAACATACCGGAGATGTTTCGCGCCTCCCGAGGGAACATGGCGGCCTCCCGTCACTCTGCCTCACAAGACGCGGCTCTGCTGCCACCGGCGACAACCTCTCCTGTTGTTCTACTAGCACCGCTGGCTGCTTCATCGCCTCCAACACCACCCGAGCAGGGGATGATAAACCCCTCTCAACAGCCCCAGCTCAATATTATGGATCTCAGGGCTATAGCCTCGGACATCAAGGACACCCTCTCGGCGGCCCTGTCGGCGGCAGTTGCCGAACTACGAATTGACATCAGAGCCCTATCTGATCGGGTCGCAACGACCGAACGGGTGGTGGAAGAACATGACCAGGTCCTCCTACGTTCTACACGGAAAATAGATGACCATACCCTTCAGTTAAGGGACGTGAATAGGCACCTGGAGGACCTGGACAACAGGGGGCGCCGCCATAACCTTAGGGTGAGGGGGCTCCCTGAGTCCGTAGAGGGGGACCGTGTAAAACAAGAGGTCACTGCAATTTTTAATGGGGTGCTGGGCAGACCCCCACAGTCCAAGATTGAGATGGAGAGGATACATCGGGCACTCCGTCCCAGGGGCAGGGACGCCGACCCTCCCAGAGACGTGATCTGCTGCTTGGTGGACTTTGGCCTTAAGGAGGATATTCTACAACAGGCCAGGGGGCAGAGACTTTCCCATGGGGGTGTCCCACTGCAAATATACCAGGACCTCTCTGGGATCACACTACAACACCGACAGGACCTCCGGCCTCTGCTGGATGAACTTAGGGCGCGAGGTATCAGGTACAAGTGGAAATTCCCTTTCTGTCTGGCGGCTTCCCATCAAGGTCATAATGCTGCCCTGAGGGTCCCCGAGGACCTGCCTCACTTCTGTGATGTCCTAGGCATGCCGCTTATACAGGTGCCCGACTGGTATGCCCCCTACCGCCGCTCTGTGGGCAGGTGGGATAAGCCGCGAGATGAGCCCATGGAAACCCGGACCACCAGACACCGCAGGCGGAGGTCCCCCTCCTCGTCCAGGAACCTTCCGAGCTCTCAGCCCGCCGGAGGTGGATGGGACCCTACAACCCCACCCGGGGCCAGGCGAGCGAGAAGGGACAAATAATTCCTTCCACCCAGGTACTTCTGCAACATCCCTCCTTTGTTCTGTTTGGACCCCTGTTATCCCCGGTTTGTGCTTATGACTTTGACTCTCACTTTGTTTTGCCACTCTGGGGCTCCAAGATGGCGGGTGATCGTCTGAGGTGATCTATCACTGTCCCAGCCGCCTGTCACTAAAAACCTTGCCAGAAACTACGTCTCCCAGACTGCTTTACGCGGCTACGTCAGCACGGGACTTGATACTCCGCCCTTTTCCGCTGTGCTTTGGTTTGACTCCGCCACGGCCACTCCCAACGGTTGTGATGGCCATCGGGCGACAACTCCCCGCCCCTGTTGCACCCGGAAGGTCCTGGTCATGGAAGTATGCGGCTGCTACCCCGTATTCGAAGACCTATATGGCCGTGCCTCAACTTTCCGCTCCCAACGCTCATCCCTCAGGACCCTTGCCTCTGTGTGCTCATGCAGCCCTCGCATCCCGCCGCGACGCACTGACGTGCACCTCTCCATCTCCCACAAGACCGGATTATAATACTCCGCCGGCGGCCAGCCACGAGACGTCATCGCCAGCTTCCTGCCTCGCTCGCTAGACTCCCATCGTAGAAGATTAGGCAAGTACCGTGGACAGACTGCTGACAAACTGTCTGATGCTCCATGACCCACGGGGAGCGCGCCCTCTGCCCCCCCCCTTAGGAGTGGCTCCTTCCCTCTATGACTGGCACCTCTGAACTAGAGGCCGGGTCGGCCGTGAACAATGTTGCTGCCCGCCTACCCGGCCAGGCATACTGCCGGTCGCTTGTACCTGCCTGGCGCACCTGATTGACCTGTTGCCATGTCCTCCAGAAGACCAAGCACTGTCAGGGGTTGTAAGTTATGGTGAAAGTATTTTGAATGGGGTTTAGTTCGGGGCACTCTGTGTCCCCCCTCCTTACACTTTAACCTGCGGATAGATGATGGGGTGGTGGACGTTTTGAACCTCCCTCTCCCTCTCGTGGCAGGCTGGCTGTGGTGCTGATGCTGGGGAACTGTACAGGAAGGGATGATGGCCCCGGGGGGTCTCCTGGGTTCTTAGGTGCGTTGTCATGGCCGGTTGCACTGTGATTGGACATGTTGACGCATTCACCTATTGGCCTCTTCCTCCTTGTGAAGTTTCCCAGCTCCCCCACAGGTGCTCAGGTTTGCTGTATATAGGTTACGCTTTTACCGGAACTACCTCTTAAAGCTAGAGGTTCTGTCCACTGGCCGTTCTGGGGTGGCCCATAGCCACACGATCCTACTGGTTTTATTTTCCTTTTTAGGGTTTCTGTTATAGAGTTTTATGTATTACGTTGTACTGCCTTCTGTTCTGTTCTAGGCTGGGTCAACCCCCCAACAGTGGTGTACGGTGACTCCCAGGCTCTGATTTAGGACCCGGGCGTGCGGTGCGCCCTGTATCGTTCCGATTCCTTGGATACACACACTAAGTGGAGGGACGTTGTCCTCCCACTTAATCGGTATTTAGTACATTCACTTAGTAGTACCGCCCACCGAGGTGCTATTACCCACGCACCTTACTCTCCTTATCCAGCAGCTGTCGGCTGTCCCGTTTCCCTTAGGATAGGACCCTCCCCCCCCCTCCCTGCGACATGGCGACCGGGGACACGGCTCCGTCCTCTGCTATGAGTGCTACTCCTCCCCTGTCCAAACTCAAACTTTACTCTCTGAACGCTCGGGGCCTCAACACACCTGAAAAACGTACCCGTCTCCTTCACTCTCTCTGGACAGAGAAACCCCACATAGCGCTCATCCAAGAAACGCATTTCAGATCCGACACAGCTCCCAAGTTACATGACCGGAACTTCCCAATAGTCTACCATGCCACAAACGACTCCGCTAAGTCGAAAGGGGTATCAGTGCTGATATCGAGGCATTGCCCTTTTCATGTTACGGACATACAACGGGACCCACAAGGTCGCTACATCTTCATAAAGGGCACGCTTAACGGCCGGGCACTCACGATAGCTAACGTATATGCCCCAAATACACAACAGGTCACGTACTTCCGCACAATGCTCTACCAATTGACTTCGTTCCAGTCGGGGACTCTAGTGGTGGGTGGGGACTTTAATGTCCCCCTCGCTCCTACCCTCGATACGTCCGACGGTTCGTCTAGCATGACCTACAGGGCCTTGCATACCATAAAAACACAATTGACCACGCTGACCCTACATGACACGTGGCGCACGCTGCACCCGAACACAAAGGACTTCACATACTTTTCTGCACTGCACCAGAAGTACACCAGGATAGATCACTTCTTTCTAACACAATCTGACCTCACATCCCTAGTAGAAGCTACGATCGAACCGATGCTTCTGTCGGATCACCACCCGATCACCATGACCCTGCGGATTTCATCACAGCATGCCAAATCGATGATATGGCGGCTAGATGATTCCGTCCTTCTTGACACAGACCTCTCCAGATCGGTGTCGGAAGTCTTAACAAACTATTTCACCGAGAATGCTGGGGGTGAAACCTCCCCCACCTTGGTATGGACGGCCCATAAGTGTGTAGTTAGGGGTGAATTCATCTCCCTGATGGCTAAACGTAGTAAACTAAGAAAGGCCAGGGTGACAGACCTGTCCAACCGGGTCGTGATGTTGGAACGTGCCCATAAACGCACGCTGGCCACTCAAACTCACGCGGAACTATTGGCAGCGAGGCAAGAGCTTCTGGAGGAACTTCAGAAAACACTGAAACGCCGATATACCTTGACTAACAAACTCTTTTACGAATTCGGCAATAAGTCCGGGAAATTACTGGCTGCCGCCCTCCAGAAGAAGAAGTCATCTCATACTATACACAAGATTACTACCCCTTCGGGGTCGTCACTCACATCATCTACTGACATTGCGGATCAGTTCGTTCGGTATTTCTCCGACCTCTACAATCTCCCCACGCCCACGACATCACCGTCGGTCCCAGATAGGAAAACGCTTATGCAGGATTTTTTGCACAATTACGGACCCCCGCATTCTCCCCTCGGGGACTTATCCCATCTAGATGTGCCCATCTCGTCACAAGAAGCGCTTTCAGCCCTACGGCAGCTTAAACCCGGGAAGAGCCCGGGCCCAGATGGCCTACCGGCCAGTTACTACAAAACATATTCAGACATTCTAATCCCCCACTTTCTAGCGACCTACAATGACGCTATATCCCCCACCCCGCATAGAAAAGATCTGCTGGAAGCCCACATATCCCTGATACCCAAACCGGGAAAAGACGTCACGTTAGTCTCCAACTACCGCCCTATCTCGCTGCTAAATGTCGACGTAAAGCTATATGCCAAAATTCTAGCAAATCGACTACTACCACTCCTCCCTGACATTATCTCCCCTGACCAGGTTGGTTTTGTCCCTGGAAGGGAAGCTAGGGACAACACCACCAAGGCCCTTATTATACATCACTGGCTGACCTCTTCGCGTAATAAGGTTTTTTTTCTCTCACTGGACGCTGAGAAGGCGTTTGATAGAGTGGCATGGGACTATATGTCTGCTGCCCTTAGCGCTTTGGGACTCCCACCCCGTTTCATCCAGATGATTCTGGCTCTATATACAGTCCCTACAGCTAGGATCAGGGTCAATGGCCGCCTATCAAACGCCTTTTCTATTACCAACGGCACCCGCCAGGGGTGCCCGCTGTCCCCTATTGTTTTCATTATCACCATGGAGCCATTTCTCCGCAAGCTCAGGGATAACCCCAACATCCAAGGCATTGATACCCCCGGTAAGCAATGTAAAATAGCTGCATATGCAGACAACATACTGCTATTCCTCTCCAACCCTATCGTTACGATCCCAAATCTTCTTCAGGAATTCCGCCTATTCGATACTATCGCTAATTTCAAAATTAATTTTGGGAAATCATCCGCACTTAATGTTTCCCTTCCCGGTGCAGAGGTCACCCAGTGCAAAAACAATTTCCCCTTCCGGTGGGACACGAGCGGTATCCAATATCTGGGAATTAAAATAACGACTGATCTGACTGACTTATATAAGGCGAATTTCCTGCCCATACTACACACGATCAGGGAGGATCTACTCAGGTGGAGACAGGGTCATTTTTCCTGCTTTGGCAGGGCGGCCATACTGAAAATGAACCTACTTCCCCGAATCCTATACCTTTTGCAAGCGATCCCAATTAAAGTACCACCACCCTTTTTTACTTCCCTCAAGGGAATCTGCAGGGGATTCCTCTGGGCCGGTCGCCCCCCTAGGTTGAGCTGGAACAAACTCACACTTCCTAAACAAATGGGAGGTCTCGGAGTCCCAGATGTAGCTCTATATCAGGCGTGTCTACTTGTGCGGCTGGTGGATTGGCACCTCCACGCGGACAACAAGGCATGGGTTTCAATAGAAAATGCATTTCTTGACTTCCCGATCTCCCACCTCCCCTGGATCAGTACCCTCGCAACACCTAAGGAGTGCTCAACGCACCCCCTGATTGGCCCTACTCTACAGACCTTTAGGGCACTTTGCCGGTCCCAGGGAACAACCCCCTCACCAGGCCCGATGACCCCACTGTGTCGGAACCCAGACTTCCCGGCAGGCATCAGGTCGTCTGACAATACAACTGACCCCCAACCCTCTCAGTTGAGAGCCCACCTCTTCTTCCGCAACATGACTCTTTACACACATCCTGAAATGGTTGCAGCATTCCCACAACTTTCACAGCCATTTTTCAAATTCCTGCAGATCAGGCACTTTCTCCAGAGCGCCCCCACGCCCTCTGCATGGTGCAGGCCTCTCACCCCTTTAGAACAACTGTGCAACTCGCAGGATCCCCAACGGCACTTAGTCTCCTCGCTGTACACCATGCTGATATCTCGCACAAGACCTCAAACTAATGCCCGAACGTTATGGGATAAAGATCTAAATGAGGGACTAACAGATGCTGACTGGGAACGGATATGGGAACACACGCACAAAGGGTCCATCAACGTGTCAGCTCAAGAAAACAGATATAAGCTCTGCACTCGTTGGTACCGGACCCCCGATAAACTACACCGTATCTTTCCGGCCGTCCCCCCCGACTGTTGGAGATGTGGCACAACCGCAGGCACACTCCTGCATATTTGGTGGGAGTGTCCCCGCATTCAAACTTTTTTGGAGAGAGGTTCATGATCGCGTGCTTAACATCACGACACTCGCCGTGAACTTCACCCCGGCCCAATATCTCCTACATCACACTTCCCTGTCAAGAGCCCAATACCACAAATCTCTCGCTTTGCACCTAATAAACGCGGCCACTCAATGTGTCCCGCTACGCTGGAAAACTACTCTTCCCCCGACGCTTGAAGATTGGCATTCTAGAGTAGGTAAGGTTGAAGAAATGGAGAGACTCATACACCAGGCTCATGATACACACGACAAGTTTTATCAAACATGGGCCTGCTGGATTCACTATAGGGACTCCTTGGGTCAGGGAACCCCACCCGTTATCCCTCCGCCACACGGAGCCCCCTGTTAAATGATCTAGATCATGTTCTGTCACACACCCTGATAGTGTCGTCCCTATCCCTTACCCCTTATGTCCTGGAAACTGGATCCCCAATGTTCCTAACGGGGTACAGTTTTCCCGACGTATGAGCCGTCCCTACTGTCCTTGGTCGCCGAACTCCATGGGTCTCCTCCCCCACCCACAGATTGACCCCGTTAGGGGTGGGTGGGACGGGGTTTGATCTGTGTGGGCTCTGGCCTGCGTCACCATCGTCCCCTCCCTTCAAGGTACATGAGAAGGGGGCCTACCCTCAGTACTTGTTGTCAAACTTTCTGTATTGCTTTGATGAATCTCATATGTTGTATTTCACTGTTTATGCTGTCAACTTTTTCTTCTGCATTAGTACCTGGTCAACTATTCTTGGATATATTTCCGATACTGCATCATTTTCTGTACGCTACATATGCATTTCTGTATGTTTACATGAAACTTTTCAATAAATTGTTTTGAAAAAAAAAAAAGAAACTAGCAAAAACATTTTCTCAGCAGAGCCAAGCAAAAGGCATCCCTCACCCTAGGGCTCAAGTAATAAAATTAACACAAAAGTTAGTGGGACAGTTGTACAGGGGTTGAGCCTTTAATTGAAATAAAGCAAATTATAGGTGATACTCGAAAAAATTGAATATCGTGCAAAAGTTCATTTATTTCACTAATTCAACTTAAAAGGTGAAACTAATATATGAGATGGACTCATTACATGCAAAGCAAGATAGGTCAAGCCGTGATTTGTAATAATTGTGATGATTATGGCTTACAGCTCATGAAAACCCCAAATCCATAATCTCAGAAAATTTGAATATTACATGCAATCAATAAAACAAGGATTGTACATAGAACAATATCGGATCTCTGAAAAGTAAAAACATGCATATGTACTCAGTACTTGGTTTGGGCCCCTTTAGCAGCAATTACTGCCTCAATGCGGTGTGGCATAGAAGCGATCAGACTGTGGCACTGCTGAGGTGTTATGGAAAACCGGGATGTTTCAATAGCGGCCTTCAGCTCTTCTGCATTGTTCGGTCTTATGTCTCATCTTTCTCTTGGCAATGCCCCATAGATTCTCTATGGGGTTCAGGTCAGGCGAGTTTGCTGGCCAATCAAGCACAGTAATCCCATGGTCATTGAACCAGGTATTGGTGCTTTTGGCAGTGTGGGCAGGTGCCAAGTCCTGCTGGAAAATTAAGTCAGCATCCCCATAGAGCTCACCTGCGAAAGAAAGCATGAAGTGCTCCAAAATCTCCTGGTAGACGGCTGTGTTGACCCTGGACTTAATGAAGCACAGTGGACCAACACCAGCAGATGACATGGCTGCCCAAATCAAAACAGACTGTGGAAACTTCACACTGGACTTCAAGCATCTTAAAGTGTGTGCCTCTCCATTCTTCCTCCATACTCTGTGTCATTGGTTTCCAAATGAGATGCAAAATTTGCTCTAATCAGAAAAGAGGACTTTGGACCACTGAGCAACAGACCAGGTCTGTTTTTCTTTAGCCCAGGTAAGATGCTTCTGATGTTGTTTGTTGTTCAGGAGTGGCTTGACAAGAGGTATATGACATTTGAAGCCCATTTCCAGGATCCGTCTGTGTGTGGTGGCTCTTGATGCACTGACTCCAGCCTCACTCCACTCCCCCAGACGATGTACTATGCTACGAAACGTGTCCAGAGGACTCCACTGTTGCCATAAGTACTTTGACAAGCGCTGATTGACTTTCGTAATGTAAGTGTTCCTTAAGTTCATTGAAACAATGCTTTGTTACTGCTAAAAAAAGTGATAGAAATAAAAGCAATAATTTCATGTATCTCAATGCCTTTGGTATGTCATAGATTAAGCCTAGGTTCATACTGACAGCAAGATTGAAATCGTGCAAGTTCAGCTGAACTTGCACAATTTCATACCCGCATGTTAGTCCGACTTTGAGGGCGATTTCAGAGACATCTTTGCGGGTTCCTGCACATATGTCTACACAAATCGCACCCCGAAATTGCCAAAAGTAGTACAGGAACTACTTTTGGGAATCGGTGTGGTGCAGACTTTGCGTCACTAATTCAGATGGTGCCAATGCCGGCTATACCTGCCGATTTGGCATGTGATTTGACATGGCATCAATGTGAACCCAGGCTCAAGCAAAGAATGTGTGAAAATAAAGTTATTTCTCATTCTACAAAGAGTTTCCAGAAATGGCCTACACAGATTTCTGGTACCCCTGGAAGAAATATAAATATGTGATATTTAAAACGAATAGCCAGATTCAGAAAGACTTACGACGCCGTTGTTAGTCCGACCAGATACGCTTAAAGTTTGCCAAGATACGCCCGGCGTAAGTCTCCTACGCCGTCGTATCTTAGCTGCATATTTACGCTGGCCGCTAGGGGCTTGTACATTGATTTACGCCTAGAATATGTAAATGAGCAAGATACGCCTATTCACGAACGTACACACGCCCGTCTCAGTAAGCTACGCCTTTACGTAAGGTAGATAAACCACCAAAAAAATGGCGCAGCCAATGTTAAGTATGGACGTCGGAACAGCCATCGAATTTCACGTCGTTTGCGTAAGCCGATTCAGAATTTTACACCTGCAGGGCAAAAGCCATAATGAGCTAATATGCACCGCATATTAGCTCATTATGAAATACCTACCTCGGAACGAGGTGAGAGGAACTTACCTGGTCCATGCCGAGCGAGATGTCATCTTGCCTGGCATGTCTTCCGGGTATGGCCACTCCAGCGCTGTGATTGGCTGGAGCGGCGATGTCGTCACTCCCGCGCATGCGCACAGGAGTTTTCAATTCGGCAAGGTCCGGCAGCTGCCGGTCCTTTAGCCGAGGATCCCCCTGCGCATGCGCCGCTGCAATCAGCGGCGCATTGCGAGGGGAATATCTCCTAAACCGTACAGGTTTAGGAGATATTCTCTATACCAACAGGTAAGCCTTATTATAGGCTTATCTGTAGGTAAAAATGAGAAAGTGGGGTATACAACCACTTTAAGATCTGTGGTAGTTAAAACCAACCTCCATGGACACGCAGAAAGAGAAAAATATACCTCAAAATAAACACAAGGATAGTGCGAATGAAAAACAAAAAGCCAAAGATAACTTCCAAAGAGACACAACGTACATTAGTCAACGTACATTAGTTAATAAATGACAATCCACCAAAAGTATATGTGTAAGTGGATATCAACTCTTCATATACCAAGTGCCTATATACAGATATTATTTTAAAAAGACTATGTATATATATATATATATATATATTATATATATATATATATAAAAGAAAACACATATATATATATACCATGCACGTGTTAATATGTCAAATAGTGCTCTTTAAATCCTCAAAAGTGTGCGCTGCCCTAATACGGGTTCACAGAAAATATATTGTGTCACAAAACCACAATTAATATGGTAGATATAATAAAAAATAGATAAATAAAAATTTGTTTTTGTATAAGGGATAATTCCTACATGAATCTTCTTCCCTCTTCCCTTTATTTAGAAAGTCCCAATGTGATAACCAAACTTTGCGAAACGCCTGTGAGTGCAATATGCGAGTGCAATATATGCTTTGTATTTTAAACCCATAAATTCTTTTACCTAATCCACTATGATGGCCATGCATTTCCTATGAGCTTTTATAGAGAAAGAGAGGCCATAATAACAAATTCAAGACACTTGACAGCTGTGGTGACGCAAAATAGGAGTGGTTATCCTGGGAATGAACCAAAGGCATTTACTGAGCAGGATCTGGTGAGTGGCCATTTTTAATGGTGATGGGACTATCACGGAGGTGGTAAAATCACGTCGCATTTAAACACTCCACAGGAGGAATATTTATTGTTTAGGAGCAATTGGTTATCACATTGGGACTTTCTAAATAAAGGGAAGAGGATTTACATAGGAATTCTCCCTTATATAAAACATTTTTTTTTATTATATCTACCATATTAATACTGGCCTTCTTATTTATGGTCGTGGCCCTCTGACCGAGAGTGATGTGGATCACATAAACACGCGACAAGACTTACAACATAAATAGACCTGAAGTGTGCCTTGGTGGTCTGGTCAGTATGCCAAGAAAAGGGGGCAAATGACTCAGATAGTGAAATAGCTTATATTGATTTCTTGTATTTATTGAGCCAGCTTGGTAAAGGCTTGTGCCATTCCTTCCTGAGGATTTGGGATGTATGTGGCAAAACAAGGAGACTTCCCAGCAGCCTGGTATCTTGATTACGTGCTCTGGTACTCCCTGTTGGGAGGCAGTTGAGGCTGAAGGCGGAAAGAATGTCCAGAGAACCGACTGGGATTTGAAGCCCAAGTTGCTTAGGATTCTGACATGCTTGACAACTGTCTGCCACTCAGGGAGCTGGTTTAGAAAGGGTAGCAACAAGCTACTATCAGATTGGCTGGGTAGATGAAGCAGTAGTCGGTCGAGCACCATCACTGGGCGTCAGGCATTGTTAGTCTGAAACAGGTTGATGTCAACCCCCGGGGCTGGTTTGTTGCGTTTGCAGACTGGGAGTGTAGGGGTTCGAAAGCGAGTCAGGTGGCGTTGGAGCAGTGTCTGACTGCCGGAGCCACTGACTGTAAATTCACTAGGTTGTAGGGAACCGTAGAAGGCCTGGTAGATGGCTGCTTGGATGACTATGCTGGGCAAGGCCCTAAACGAGTAAGGATTTCAGACATGTTCCTAAAGAGGGCACTCTTGAAAGGTAGGCGCTCGCCACTGACTAGAGGTTGGTGCTTCTGTATGCTCTGTAGAAGGGACTTGACTGCATGGGCTCGAGAATACTGACAGTTTACTGGGGTCCTGCAGGGACAGGAAATGCTGGACGCCATCTAGATATGGCGTGATAGTACTGTGAGGAAGGGTCAGCTGCGTGTGGCAATACGATATGAAGGCTAGGATGTGTCTAACGTTGCCTATTGCTGCTCCGAGGCAAGTGGCCAAAAATTAGCAGTTAGTGTTCCAAGCAGTGCGATAGGCCTTCAGTGTGTTGCGTGCCAAGGAGTGGTTAATAAGCTGGGTTGAGTTGGTGAGATGCTACTTCAATCCATCGTCAGCAATGACCAGGGTGGGACAGGGATGGTTATTGGGTCAGCTCCAGGCTCTTGCTGGAAAAACAAAGTAAGGTTGGAATGGGACAGAGCATCAGCTGCGATTTTGCATTTGCCTGGAACATAAGATATTAAACTGGTGACAAAGCGATAGCTGCGCGAGCCTGCGCAGGAAGGAAGGACGTGATGGGGAGAGGCTTGATCTACCTTAATTGATGAAGTCGGCTGTGGCTTGATTGTCTGTGGTGAAGAACACTGTCTGTCCAGTTCAAGTGTGGCCCCAGACCTGGGCAGCTGCCACAATGGGGTACAGCACGAGGCGTGATGAAGACTGGGTGAAGCAGAAATTTAGGAGAATTTCTGGGGGCCAAGGTTTGGAGAACCAGTGGCGGACGAAAAATGCAGGCAAAAGCCAGTGGTGGCTCGGCTGACACTGCCGGGATGAAGATTGAAATGCTGTTCTATCAGGTGGGGAAGTTGTCCCACATAGCTAAGTCTGCTACTGATGCTTGGTCTAGTTTGAGAACTTGGACTGGATCTTGCATTGGTGTGAGAAAATCAAGACGATACACAGGTGCTCAACAAGACGATATACGTGCACTCGCTGACCAACGTGCCCTCGCCGACCAACGTCACCTCGCAGACGCAACGTGCACCACGACCAAACCGTTCAGACAGTGCACTCGCAGACCAACGTGCACTCGCAGCACCAACGTGCACTCGCAGACCAAGTGCACTCGGAAACACCAAAGAGTGAACTGTTTCACTCAGCCTGCCACACCACGCACAAGTCCTCGACCAAGCTCCGCTGACCACCTCGCACACGCAGACATCGACTGACCAACGCGTGCACAGAACGTCGCTGGTGCCTGCGTGGAACGAACTAAGCGCAGGTAGAAGAAAAGATGAGTGGCCCGGAGTGCCAATAACTGAGAATGGCCCTGGGCCAATGAGGTGTGTGGCTGTAATTAGTATGAGTTTGTGTTTTGGTATGAGTCACGTAGTTGTTTTCAGTTTGCTGATAGTATTGCAGCTGCAGTGTTGATTTTACACTTAGTCAATTTATTGTGGTTGCAAGGGTTGTCAGTCTGGTTTGCTGAGAAGATATTGCGTGGTTGCAAGAGTCTCGATGATTATGAGGGTTTGTTTTGAGTATGGCCTTGTGTGTGGTTGCAAGGGTAGTTGTACAATGACAAGCGTGAAGGATGGTTATGAGCTGTTTTGAGATGCCTTGTGAGGTTGCACGGATGAGGGGTCACGACGTTGCGTTTGCAATGTGGCTCAAGTGAATGTTGGCTGCTGAGATGACTATGTATGGCTGCAAAGTCTGAACGGGTGTCAGGTTGCTGAGACGATATTGCGTTTGCAATGGTGTCAAATGAGTGTCAGTTTGCTAAGACGACTTTGTATAGCTGCAAAGGTCTGAACAGGCATAGGTTGCTGAGACGAGATTGTGTGGTTGCAAGGGTCTCAAATGAGTGTCAAGTTGCTGAGACAATATTCCCCCCTTTTTTTCTTTTTTTTAATGAAAACGGCTGTGAATGAAACGCTGGTAAACATGAGTTACCACATCTGGGGCTGTTTTACAAGCTTTACAGGCATTGGCGTTTCGAATGCCTTTGAACCCGTCTGAACCCATTTTTTTTTTTCCGAGAGAAGGTTTCTGAACTCTCACTGCCTAGAAATGACTATAAATGATCCTGTGTACATGTACTGATAAGATAACATAGAGGAGTGATTGGGGATCCTGTGTGTAGACATACTGAAAAGATAACATAGAGGAGAGATCAGGGGCGCTGAAAAAACACCCATTTTTCTGGCTGCAAGGGTCTCAATGAATGCCATGTTGCTGGGGCGAGACTGTGTGGTCACAAAGGTCTTTGATGAGTGGGAGGTTGCTCGAGACGGTATTGCATGGTTGCAAGGCTCTCGATGAGTGTGGGCTGCTGAGACGGTATTGCGTTTGCAAGGGTCTCAAACAAAGGTGTGAGGCTGCCGACGGTATTGCATGGTTGCAAAGGGGCCTTGATGAATGTGGGGCTGCTGAGAGGGTATTGCGTTTGCAAGGGTCTCAACAAGGGTGTCAAGCTGCTGAGACAGTTTTGCGTGGTTGCAAGGGCCTTGATGAATGTAGGGCTGCTGAGACAATTTTGCGTGTGTTGCAATGGTCTCAACAGGTGTCAGGTTGCTGGGCCGAGATTGCATGGTGGCAAAGTTTTTTTTTTTTTTTCTTTGCGTTTTTATATTATATATAATATATATATATATATATATATATATTATATAGTATATATATATTATATATATATAAATATATATATTTTTTTGTTTGCGTTTCTGTAAGGGCCTTGTTTTGCAAGGGTCTTAACAAGGTGTCAGGCTGCTGAGATGATTTTGTGTGGTTTCAAGGGTCTCGATGAGTGTCGGGCTGCTGAGACGGTATTGCGTTTGCAAGGGTCTCAACAAGGGTGTCAGGCTGCTGAGACGATTTTGCATAGTTGCAGCTGTCTCAACAGGTGTCAGGGTGCCGTGAGGTGTATTGCCTGAGATTCGTGGTGGCATAGTTTTTTATATTTTTTTGGCGTTTTTATATATATTTTTTATTTTGCGTTTTGTAAAGGTCATGTGTTGCAAGGGTCTTAACAAGGGTGTCAGGCTGGGATGATGATTTGCGTAGTTGCAAGGATCTCAATGAGTGTGGGGCTTGCTGAGACGATATTGCGTTTGCAAGGGTCTCAACAAGGGGTGTCAGGCTGCTGAGACGATTTTGCAATGGTTGCAAAGGTCTCAACAGGTGTCAGGTTGCCGAGAGGCTGAGATTGCGTGGTGGCAAAGTTTTTTTTTTTTTATATTTGCGGGGTTTTTTTTTGTCTTTTTATATATTATTTTTTTATTTTATTTAGCGTTTTGTAAAGGTCGTGTGTTTGCAAGGGTCTTAAACAAGGGTGGTCAGGCTGCTGGGATGATTTTGCGTGGTTGCAAGGATCTCAACAGGTGTCAGGGTTGCCGAAGGCTGAGATTGCGTGGTGGAAAAGTTTTTTTTTTGCTGAGATGATACTGCGTTTGCAAGGTCTCAACAAGGGTGTCAGGCTGCTGAGACGATTTTGCATGGTTGCAATGGTCTCACAGGTGTCAGGTTGCCGAGAGGCTGAGATTGCGTGGTGGAAAAGTTTTTTTTTTGCTGTTTTTTTTGCGTTTTTTTTTGCGTTTTTATATATATTTTATTTTGCGTTTTGTAAAGGTCATGTGTTTCAAGGGTCTTAACAAGGGTGTCAGGCTGCTGAGATGATTTGCATGGTTGCAAGGTCTCAATCAATAAGAATTGGTTACTGAGTGAAAAGGATAGAAACACCTGGTTTGTTTGTACCTTAAGCAAGCAGTATAGGGTAGAAGGACAATGCCTGTATGAATCGTTAGGTTCCATAGGGGCCACTAATGAACGATATGGAAGACAACAAATAGTAGCAAATTGATAGGACATAAAGAATTTAATAACAAATTTTACTTGCGACAGTGGGCCATGCGAGTGAGTTTGCGGCGGACTGTGGCTGGAGTGAAACATGTAGGAAAAGGTGTAGGGATGCCATGCATGGGGCAAAACAACAAGGTTTGGTGTAGAAAATATAGAACACGAGAAGTGCGTACGAATATTTTATAAGCTCCACTGTGGGAACCATGATGCGGGTGACACCATAAGTGGCCACGAATTTTTGACATGACAAACAAGCTAACTAATCCTACCTGGGACAATGGAACATGCAACTGGGTTTGCTTCGACTGGAGTGGATGTGCAACACATCCGAAGAGTGTGGCGTGGTGTGATGTGGGCGCCATGCATGACGCACAGGCAATAACTTTGTAATAAAAAAGAGAGAGAAGAACCGTGTACAAACAATTCGTAAGTTTTGCTGCGGAAACTAAAACGCACGGCATGGGGGAAACATAGAATGGCAATGGTGAAAGTATGCAATGTATCTGATACAAAACGGTTATAAAGAGAAATGACTGATACACAAAAACGGTTGTAAAATGCATGAAACAAATCCGATATGAAATCGGAAGTAAGGAGTGTTGAACAAATCTGCTGTGAATTGGTTGTAGAGTGTATGCTACCAGCCCACCCATCCCCCCAGGCTTATCAAGTGCAGACAAGGCAGCAGGTGAGTTCACTTACCACCTCAATCTGCCAAGGAACCCATACAAGGAATATATGCTAATCTCCAAATGAATGAGACAGCAAGCATGGACACAAATATGAATATACAAATAAATAGTTTGTTTGGCAGGAGGAAGTTAGAAATGTACCAAGCTTGTAACTAAGATGTTAGAACATGAGCAACAATAACTCAGAGGCAGATTTTTACAAAATAAATGCAGGATAGGAAGCATAACGAATTGCAAGATTGCACATGACACAAAAGGTTTGAATACAACCTGCGACAGTAAGCGGGAACCGCCGTCGAAGACCATGAACGGAGAAGCCGCAATGCACTTGCGATGTCGAATGCGATTGAATGCGCAGACTCACGGACATGAGGTGAGCTGGAAGAGTCGGCCCAGTGACGTGTAGTACTGCACACTGAACCGACAAAGAGCATGTGTGAGAGTGTGCTGCTGTAAATACCCTCTGGGCTCCTCCCATAAACTCAGGCCACCATACTGGCCTTTTTATATATATATATATATATATATATAGATATATAGATATAGATAGGGGTAGATTCACGTACCTCGCACATCTTTCTGCTGGGGGTAGCGTATCTTCTTTACACTACACTAGCGCAACGTTGAGAGGCAAGCATGGAATTCACAAAGCAAAATGCTCTCAACATTGCACCGGTTTCGTCTTAGACAGACTTCTACAAGGGTATATACCCCTGTAGAAGTCGGTCTAAGACAAAACCGGTCGTGTACGCTGGGTCATTCGCTGGGGTTCCAACCTTTGCACATTTTTTGTTATACTCCCATCTATCTAAGGTGGTGGAGTTAAAAGGGCATTGCTTTCTGTGATGTGGTTTCCCATTGGGACCATTTAACTTATAATTTTTTGGATTGGAGTGTGACATTTTGTGACATTTTGCTGTATTTTTTTTATTTTGGTTTTAATAAATTTTTATACATTTTCACACTATGAGAATTTTTTCTCCTTTTTTTGGTGTGAAATATCCATTGATTGATCACACACCATTCTCGATGTATGGAGTCATATCTTTATATTCTTGATCGTGATCATCATCTTCAAACACCGGCCCTCTTGGATCCTGCCATTTCCCTGATGACATCACGGAGAGGACAAAGAGGATACAGCCACGGACTGATCCATGCTTTATAGACCCTCCACCTAGGTGAGTGAGTACGGGTCCACAGAATCCGTAAGAGTACCTCATTATTCCTACATTACCACACTTTTGGATATCAGCTTCTGAAGTGCTTGAACCTGTTTACATCTACCGTGGGAGAAAGTTTTTTTGCTCTTAAGTTCCATGGAGTGGGTGGACTCACCTTTCCATTTTGAGACTTTCTCCAGGATCCAGGGTTGAAGCCCGGTGGAGACTTTGTTTAGGCTCAGGAACTCCTTCCCATAGATGGTGTTTGATCATACCAATTTAGTATATTCATTACCCTTTTTCACTCACTTGAGGGTGCACATTGTTTTAGAAATGTGACTCAGTGATAACCATTACAGATTTACATTTTTGGTCTCAGGGTTGATACTTGGGGCCTTTGTTTACACTATTTGTGCAGCACGGTTTTCTTATTATCACTTGTAAAAAGTTTTTTTTGTGTGTTGTTTTATGTCCATGATAAGGCAGATCACGGCCATACTTATATATCATATTATTTCTCTCACCTTTGAGATTTAACCATCACTTAAGGGAGAGATACCCCTAACACGAGTGAGAATAAGGATTGGAGCTTCTGGCTCCATTTTTTCACTTCACAAGTGGAATCTTTCTTTTTTGGCGCTACACTTATTTTTCAATGTTTATTAAAAGCCAGCAGCTACACTTTTTGTAGCTGCTGACTTTTAATAAACATAAATTTTGGCTGGAAAACCACCCCTTTAACCTCCTTGGCGGTATCCCCCGAGCGTGACTCGGGTGGGTTTTTCCATGCTAGGATCGGTATCCCCGAGTCACGCTCGGGGTAGATGACAGCAAGCGTGCAGCGGCGCGCGCTTACCCTTCTCGCTGATCCACAGGCTTGGTTTACTTACCTGTCCCTGGATCCAGCGATGCATCCCCGCTGTGTGAGCGAGCGGGTGCTCGCTTGATTCACAGTGTCCCCGTGATGCCGCCGATCTCCGTTCCCTGCGACGTTACAACGACGCACTGGGGCGGAGATCGGCGCCCAAATTCAAAAAGTAAACAAACACATTACATACAGTATACTGTAATTTTTATAGATTACAGTACTGTATGTAAAAAAATACACACCCCCCCTTGTCCTAGTGGTCTGCCCAGTGCACTACATGATATTTTATAAAATAAAAACTGTTCTTTCTGCCTGCAAAATGTAGATTGTCCGTAGCAACCAAAAGTGTCCCTTTATGTCAAAAATGGTTTTAGAGCAGCTAGAAAAACAGCGATAATAAATTATAATCACTTGCAGAATTGAGCGATAGCGATTGTGGGGAAAATCATCATAAAAAGAAAAAAGTAATGACAGCGACAATTCTGCGACTGAGCAAATTTCAGTTGATTTGAGTTGATTACATTATTGATAATTTTTTATTATAATTATATTATTATTTGTTATAATTATTATTTATTATATTATAATTTATAATTTTTGTTTTTAATAAAAAAACAAATCATATACCCGGGACCGGAATGCCTATTAGACTCTTGTTTGGTCAGATTTAAATTAGTTAATCCTAAGAATTGCAGGCCTTCAGTATAAAACGCCAAATTTTCTTGCAAATAATTGTACCGCTTTTGGTACGTAATTCCAGACATAATCATACCGCCAGGGAGGTTAAGGACTAAAAAAAAACTTAAATTTATTTATCAACTCTTGCCCATTTAAAAAAAATGTGTCAGTTGCACCAGTTTCCCCTTTTTTGCACCTGGGTACATTTAGGGTGTTAATGCCCTTTACAAATATCTTTCTAGTTACTGTGGAATTTGCTAAAAAGCATACAGATAATCCAAAATGCTTCTGGAAAGAATGTCCTTTAGACAGATGAAACAAAATTAGAGCTTTTTGGCAAGTCATATTAGTTCTATGCTCAAAGAATATAACAATTAAGCTTTAAAAGAAAAGACTGGGCCTACCTTAAAACATGGAGGAGACTTGGTTATGTTTGGGGGATGCTTTGCTTCATGCAGCATTGAAGACCTTGTATCTGTGCAGGGCACAATTTCAGAACTATCAAGGATTCTGGAGTAAAATATACTGCTCAGTGTCAAAAAACTCTATCTCAGTGGCAAATATATAGGTCCTTCAATGGGAGAATGACTCAAAACACACATCTAGATTTACCAAAGAATGGCTAAGAACAAAACATCGGACAAAAGAGGTCTTCTATGGGCCCTGACTCTAGTCCAATCAACAGGGCTGAAACATGCTCTCTGGAGAAAGCACCCTTGAAACCTCAGACAGCTGGAGCATGTTGGCTCAAAAAGAGTGGGCCAAACTACCTGTTTGAGTGCTACCAAAATTGCTTATTTGCCTCTAAAGGTTGTGCAACAAAATATGAGCTTATGGTAATAACCTTTTTCAAAGATGCTATTTTCATTTGATTTAGTAAATAAAATATTCAGTTGAATCAAAAATCGAAAGCATTTTTGATTGAATATGAAATGAACAATGATAGATGGAAATTACTCTGGTCACTTTCAAGTATTTCAGATAAAACCGAGGGTTCTTTTTTTTTATTTGATGAAAGGTACCAATACATTTGTTCACAATTATATGTCACAGCTGGTCCACTTTCTTTATTAATATTTATACAATGCCTTCACAATGATTTTTCCCTACTAGATTTCCTGTATTATACACAGTTTCATTGCAGGTATAGCAAGTTGAAAAACAGAAGTATAAATTTAAAGTGTAATTGTATAATAGGTAATAGAATTGCCATAATTTAAAGCCGTTAGAACTATGTAATGTAATAATGGCATAACAATTAGGAATCTACATGATTGATGTAGATTTTTTTTTTACAATGTATTATCTGCTGAAAAAATACAGTAGGATTCCATGGCTTCCATATATTTGCAGAACCCAGCTAAAACATGAGTCAGATCTGCATGTTAGTATAAAATATTATAGAAGTCTAGTGAGAGTGGTAGCAA